>JAUDYJ010000004.1:122674070-123286570 GCA_030761175.1 Masticophis lateralis
CTAGGGTTATATAAAGTGGTACTAATACTTCATGTGATCTTGATTCTATGCCTCTGTTTATACAACCCAGGATCGTATTAGCTTTTTTGGCTGCTGGTACACATTGCTGGCTCATATTCAAGTGTTTTGCCCCAGCTACGGACCCCAAAGAACACAGCACACACAAAGTCTGTACAAACCTTAGTTTACTAAAATAAAATCAGGTTTTTTTTACAAACAAAGGCTGTTAATGAACTTTCTTAACAGCCTGCAAGAATCCAAAGAATAAATAATTTTAATCTTACTATGGTTGGCAGAAAGCCCAGAAGCAATTTGCAGATAACTAAGATCAAGGCACGAAGGAGAGTGAACGGTTGTTCTCTGCAAATTGCTTCAGTTGGTGTTCCTCCTTAAATAGGCTAAGGGAGTGGCCAATTAGCCCCAAGCCTTACTCTCAAGGAGACCTCCTCCTGAGGAGCCGCTCCTGCCTTTTGGCAGCTCTGCGCGCCCCTGCATCGAGAAGAGGCTCCTCCTCTTTGTCCTCTTCATTTAAGGGAGCTTCTGGAGGTTCTGAAGGCCCTGGCTGAATCCCCACCTCTGGCACCACATCTTCTCCAGCCTCATTGTCCGACTCGGGTGCCAGCTGCACAGGCTGCTGGCACAGCACCACACCAGCCTCCTCACTGTCCGAATCAGCCACTAGTCACACAGGCCGCGTACGGGCCACAACATCAAGTGATCCTCCACCAGGACTCCAAGGTCCCTCTCACAGTTACGATTTTTTAGCCAGGTCTCGCCTAATCTGTACTCATGCCTTTGATTTTTCCTGCCTAAATGTAACTTTGCTTTTCTCCACATTAAAATTCGTTTTGTTGGATAGGGCCCATTGTCCAAATTTGTCAAGATCTTTTTGGATCCTGAGTTTGTCTTGGCTATTCCTGTCAGGAAATCAAACAGACCTTCAATCTGCAGGTAACCTGCAGGCTACCTGGCATTTGCAGCAACTTGAGGAGACAGGGACTCAGCAGGTAATTAGGCACCTATGACATCTTCAAGAGATAATGAACCCAAGAGCAAGCGAGGAGGCGTGATTTAGATAATAAGGGGACAGATTCCAGCAGGACCCCCTAGTTTAAGGGCAAGGTGGAAATCAAGGCACACCTAACAGAGTCAATCAGGACATCTCCAGGAGAGGAAAGCAATTGTCTAATCAAACCACACCAGCATCTGGAGTTAGGTAAGTCTCCACCTCCTTTTCTGTTGGAAACGACTTTCTACTTCTAGATCTGTTCTTCTGGTCTTCTCGTTCCTACTTCTGGGAACAAGACTTCTAGATCTGACGTGGTCTTCTCATTCCTTGGTTTGCATTTGGGCCAGGTTCTGGAAATCTCTTGGTAGACCCTGAGCACTTCTCAACAGCTCTTCTGTCCCTGCCTCTTCTGCTAGCAGATCAGAAGAGCAGAGATTACAGACTCTGAACTTTCTAAGTCTTAGATGTCCCCTTTGTGGGAAGCCCCTCCACCCCCACCCCCAGAAGAATGAAATATTTTGGGGAACTGTTTAAGGGACAGAATAGTGTTGGAAGAAGTGTCCACCTGAGTTCAGTTCCAAGCGGGGAGAAAGACACTGGAAACATGGAGGCTGCTTGGAAAGATGGTTTAATGGTGAAGCAGAACCACCAAGCACACGTGATTCTAGGTAGCCGACCACATGGACTGGAGAGAGAGAGAGATTTATAACCTCTCTTGGGCCTTGCCCTAGAGCTTCCTGTTCCTGTGCAAGAAATGTATCCTATTGGTTATCAGACTCCCAGTGGGCTATGCGGGGTTCCAGCTGAGGTTGACTGAATTAAGGTTGGTTGAACCTTGCTGGGTGATGTAATATAGGGCCTTGGTTGTGTCATGTGGTGAGCTTTGCTGATAGATAATCCTATTATGTCCCGGAGGGTCATGTCTTCTGTGTTGTAGATAAGCTGGCACCAAAATATCTGCTGAGGGCAGGGAGCTGGGCCTGAGTTTCTGTCTCCAAGAGCATGTTTCTCAATTTCTCACCCAGGGAAGTATAATATTCTGCCTTTTTAATAGTTCCTAAAATATTTAATTCTTCTAACAGGGGTGGGTGCTAACTTTCCTCAGGAGAAATGGAGAAATACGTTCTTAGAGGCAGAAAGCAGCCCCCGTCTTTCTTAATAGCCCACAGCAGATGCCGGTACTTAAGGAGATAAAGAGCTTATTGAAAGAGGAAGCCAACTATCTGGATGGCTTCATTCATAAGCAAAGCAGATACTGCAGGCAGAAATCCATTCAAGACAGGATATTTCGAAGCTCCTTGCAGCAAAGTTTGACAGCTAACAAAAGCAGAGTGATAGGATTAGAACAAGCAGCCCCTTACCCAAGATCCAACACAGGATGAAAGCCACTAGCCACAATCAGAACACACCCTTTTAGAAACACAAAAGCCCAAATTTCAAAGTTACAGAAACTGTAAAGATCCATCCACCTATTCAGCCAGTTGTTCAGCTGATCCAGAACTGCACGCCGTCTTTGTGTGTGTGTGTGAGGTTCCATTCATCAATAAACTTTCTTTCCAATCAGCCTCCATGTTGTTTCCAGCGTTTTTCTCCCAGCTTGGAACTGAACCAGATGGATTTTCCTTCCAACACCTTTTTAGGCAGTCAGCCCATTATCTACAACAAAGCCTTTCAAACTTATTTTTGTATCGACTGGAAGAGGATACCCTGGGAAGAATCATGCAGGCAGGAAGTAAAATTAAGAAGCGTTTGATTGTTTCATGCAGTGGTGGGATTCAACCGGGTACTTATGAGATCGCCTTCTGCCACCGATAGCTTCTCACCGACCAGTCCGCTCCCATAGAGAGGGGCTCCTCAGAGTGCCGTCGGCCAGTGTCGACTGGCGGCCCCCAGGGAGAGAGCCTTCTCTGTGGGGGCACTTGCCATATGGAACGAGCTCCCCCCGGAGAGGAGAATTCAAGACTTACACACTTTCTGCCGCGCCCTAAAAACGTTTCTATTTCAACAGGTGGGTCTGGCCTAACTCTCCTTTTAAATTGGGTTTTAAAAATGTTTATATAAATTAGATGTTTTAAATTTTTTGAGCCTTAATTATTTTATTTTAATAGCTTTTAACTTTTGTATGAAAATGGTATTTTATTTTGGCTGTTCACCGCCCAGAGTCCCTCTGGGAGTAGGGCGGTATATAAATTTAATAAATAAATAAATAAACAAATAAATAAATAAATAAATAAATAAATAAATAATCGGTTCACACCACTTTGGCTGAACAGGTTGTTAAATTGCTGGTTGGCCCCTCCCCATCCCTCCCCTTCCTGGCTGGCCCGTTTTTCCTCCCAGGAGGCTGCAGGGAGGTCTACTAGGCCCAAAATGGGGTGCGGGGTGGGTGGGTGGCACGGCCTCCCCCATGGCCCATTTTTGCTCTCAGGGGCGTGCAGGAGTCAAACCCCATGGCCACATCCGCCCAGCCAGTCATTAAGGCAAAGAACCGGTTATTAAATTATTTGAATCCCACCACTGGTTTCATGGTGATGTCATAGTTACTGGTTTTATTAATAAAGGAGAATGTTTGTAGCTCAGGGTTGAAATGAGGGGTCCTTGATGCTCTCTCTCAGCTTGGTTGTTGTTGTTGTTTTGCAGGCATTTCATTATCCATTAACCAAACTAAGGAATATCATCAGTGCTTGCTTAGTATTGATAATGTTACCTAATTTGGGTAACGAAATGTGAAAAAAAGAACCAAGCTCAAAGAGCACCGAGGGCCTCTGACTGGTTTTATTTTTGTTGTGAAAAAGTTGTTTAAGATGGCAATCATATATATCTTTTATTTTTTTTTATTTTAAAACAAAACTTTATTAAATCTTAAAAAACATTTAAAATATACAAGTCTCTTAATCAAAAACAAATTTAGCTATACAGTACACTTCACCTACTAATTTTCTATTAGTATATATACATATATAAATACACACAGTAACTTATTACCTATTCTCTCCATCTGACAGTGGTGTTTTTAATTGTGTTGATTTCTTCTGAATTTTATCTTTACCCATTTTTTTCCCTCCTCTGATTTGTCCACTGGTACTATCTATTCCATAAAATACCTTGAATCTTCCTTGTCTTTTAACTCTAAAGTTAAAAGTTAAAGTTTGTCCATTTCTGCGCATGTGTAGATTTTTTGTATTAGTTCTTGGTCGGTTGGCAAACGTTCTATTTTCCACAGTTGTGCTAACGCTAGTCTGGCCGCTGTAATTATGTGTAGTATTAAATATTTTATATCATTTCTAATATTCCCTTTGATCATGCCTAATAAAAAGACGTCAGGTTCTAATTCAATTTCGTGATCTGTTATTTCTACTATCCATGTTTTTATTTTGTTCCAATATTTCTTAATTTCTGGGCAGAGCCACCAAGCATGGTAGAAAGTTCCCTGTGTTTTTTTACATTTCCAACAAACCGGATTTACATTCGGGTACATTTTCGCTAACCTTGCAGGGGCCAGATACCAGCAGTACCACATCTTATAATGATTTTCTTTATAAACTACTGCTTTTGTCATACTGTAATTGTTTTCCCATGCCCTTTCCCATTCTTCTAACTGTATACTGTGCCCAATATATATTTTTTAAATTAATAAGTACATTTGTGATTGCATTTAGCTTCAGAGTTTTAACTATCAATTCTACACCTAAACACTTTTCCCCCCGAGTTTGAACTGACATTTTTGCAAATTTCAAGGCCTGTTTTTTTTTCCAAATTTTTATTGCTATAAAAACATACAAAGTACACATACAAGTACAAATAAAACAATACACAACACACAACATAAATGACATTTAAATATATTATCTAATTTCTTACGACATTGGTAACATATATTCCTCTTTATATATGCTTTCTTCTCACCTTATATAACAATATTATTGTTATTTTATAATTCGGTTATTTTCTGTTGTGTCTAATTTGGTACAGAATTTAGTTTTAGTCCTTTAGGATCCTCTTTTATTTGGTTGTCCTTTTCTCCAACCATTGATACCACTTTTGCCAAACCAGATAGTAGTCAGATTCTTCCTGCTCTCGGATTTTCAAAGCCTGTTTTCTTTTTAAGTTTATGAACTGTATTTTAAAGCAAGATCAAAATTTGTTTGGAAGGGTTTTTTTTAAAAAATCCAGGAACATGTCTTCTGCTTGTTGATATGATTTTATCATAAGCCAATGAATCAATGTTACATTTTGGAATAGGATTAAATGTCCTGCATCAAATTCTTTCTTTGTCATTACTACCATGTTTTTTTTCTTTTTCCATATTTTCTGTTCTTTCTGACAAATTTATTTCTGTTGAGGTTTTTGGGGCCAATCATGGTATGTGATTGTGCATGGTTTCTTTGGTGGCCAATAAAACTATTGTTACCACTCTTCGTCGACTAGCCAAATGATATATTTTCATTGGTCGCCAGAAGATTAATTATCCCTGCTCCAGATTACCTGACACTTTTTCATATAAATGGCAGTTTTCAAGTCTAACATTTTTTTAGTAGAGGCTTAGCTTGTCAGCTAATATATTCATAACACTTGAAAACATAATATCTTTTTGAGACTAAGTTGTCAACAATATCTTGGCTCCGTCTTCAAAACATTTACAGAATTCTGATTTACAAATAAAATTAGGTTTCTGTTGTAATGGAGAATGTATCTAACATACGATCTAAAAAGAATAAAGGAAGATGGAATTTATTCTGTTTGAGATTCACTGGTTTATAAACAGATGGGTAAACCCAACCATGCTATGCAGGTAAATAGGATTTTGAAACATAAGTATGCAAATCTTTATAATCATCCTGGTTAGTGCTATGTATCCTATCACAAATAATTAAAAACATGGGGCCATGTGGATTTGGGTTGTAAAAACAGGGCACATATGAATGATTACACCATACTATCTGTATTCTCCCAGCAATAGATTAAAACTTTGCATTTTGAAGGCCATCTGCTTTGTATGTATGAGACACCTGTTGTGAAATCGACAGAGAAAAGAGTGTAAAATTTGGGATATGGGTTCTCCTCAACACATGATCAGATGTTTAAACTACACAATTTAGCAGCATAAGGGGTATCTCGATAAAGAAATAGGGTAAGTGGGGATTTCCCCACGAAGTTGACATTCGGTAGGTGACAGGTTTGTAACTTGTGGAACAAAACAATTATTGTATCAGCCTGAGTAGTCAAAGTAATGGATCAGGGAGAGCAGATGTTCCTTTTTTCCCCTCACAGCATGTGTGAGATTGTTTAACTTGTTCTGCTCGTTACAAATGGTTCCTCCAAATGACAGTAGTGATAAAATTTGATACAAGTCCAGAAATTTCCTGACAGTTAGAACAATTAATCAGTGGAACAACTTGCCTCCAGGAATTGTGAATGCTCCAACATTGGAAGTTTTTAAGAAGAAGTTGGATAGCCATTTGTCTGAAGTGGTGTAGGGTTTCCTGTCTAAGCAGGGGGTTGGACTAGAAGACCTCCAAGGTCCCTTCCAACTCTGTTGTTCTGTTCTGTTCTGTTCTGTTCTGTTCTGTTCTGTTCTGTTCTGTTCTGTTCTGTTCTGTTCTACTCTACTCTACTCTACTCTACTCTACTCTACTCTACTCTACTCTACTCTACTCTACTCTACTCTACTCTACTCTACTCAAGTCAAGTCAAGTCAAGTCAAGTCAAGTCAAGTCAAGTCAAGTCAAGTCAAGTCAAGTCAAGTCATACACACATACATATATACCCACCAGTGGTGGGTTGCTCCCAGTTCAGTCCGGTTCTTACGGTAGTAACAGTGGCGGGAGGCTCTGCTCACCTGCCCGGATGTCATCATCAACGATCTGCACATGTGCATTCTCACTGAGAACTGGTAGCGGACGTAAGTAGAATCCACCCCATACACATACACATCTATATACACATATACATGTGTATATACAAACATGTATACATGTGTATCTATACACATATATACATACACATTGCTCCTGGGAGCACGAAGCCGAGAACACCAGCCTGAAGATGACGAATGAGACTTCGTGGAAACGTCGCCAAGATACTTCCAATTCTACGCGGGAGAAGACCCGAATAACCAAAGACCTACATACAAACACCCGCGAAAACCTCAGAAAACACACACACACACATATATTTGCACGCACACACATATATACACATAAATATACCTGTATATATACACACATACATATGCATGCACATATATACACATATACCATACACATATATCAATATACTTGTACACACACACACACACACACACACACACACACACACGAATGACAGTTGGCATCCTGTTTGTGCATTCGCCACCTGTCTCCCCTTCGTTCGTCCTTCGGCTCCCGACGACCCCACTCAATTACCCCACCCTCAGCCAGAAGCACTCAACGGGATCGCCCTCCCACCGTCTTCCCCCCCCCCCCAAAAAACCCCCAAAGGAGTTCCTCCGTCTTACTCCGAGGAGTAAGCGACTCCGGAGCAACACCTGAGAGGAGGAGACTCCTCAGCGGGCCGAGTGACGTCAGCCGCGGCTCCTCCTCCTCCTCCTCCTCGCCCCACCTTTCCACACCCTCCCAAAACGACGGTTGAGGCGAGCGGCGATTGGTCAACGCTCCGGCCCAATCCGGAGGCCGCCTTCCGGCCGCGCGGCCCCCGCGATTGGCCACCTCCGCGTTAGCGGGGGGCGTGGCCAGAGCGGCGGGAGAATTCGAGCCGGGGAGAGGTTGCCGTGGAGGGTCTCGGCTGCCTCCGCCTCCGCCATGGAGAGGGCTCCCCGCGGGAAGAACCAGCCGCCCCGCAGGCAGGCCGCGGAGGCGCTCGGCTTGGAGGGAAGCAGCGGCGGCGGCAGCAGCAAGAAAGCCAAGTTCGTAAGTATTGAAGAAGTCGCGGGGGGAGTCTCGCCAGGCGCGCGGGGGGGGAAATGGGGGGGGGAATAGGAGGAGGAAATTGAGTGAGGAGGGGGGGAGAGAGAGGAAGGGTCGCATTGAGGCTTATAAGAAAGGGGGGTTGGGGAGGGGTCCCATGCATAGTGCAGAGGGCTTCTATTTTCTGGTAGTGCTTGCAAGCAGCCTTTTAGTGGGAAGGGGAATTGTGGTTTCTCTGTGTCATGTAATATATATGTGGCTATGTGCATAATTATAAAAAGATTAAATTAGAATTAGGAATAGAATAGAATAGAATAGAATAGAATAGAATAGAATAGAATAGAATAGAATTAAGGCTAGAATAGAATAGAATAGAATAGAATAGAATAGAATAGAATAGAATAGAATTAAGGCTAGAATAGAATAGAATAGAATAGAATAGAATTAAGGCTAGAATAGAATAGAATAGAATAGAATAGAATAGAATAGAATAGAATAGAATAGAATAATGGAGGGGAAGGGAAGGGAAGGGAAGGGAAGGGAAGGGAAGGGAAGGGAAGGGAAGGGAAGGGAAGGGAAGAGAAGAGAAGAGAAGAGAAGAGAAGAGAAGAGAAGAGAAGAGAAGAGAAGAGAAGAGAAGAACATGGAACTGTTCAGAACAGAACATGGAACTGTAGAGAACTGGAACTGAACCCTTTATTGGTCAAGTGTGATTGGGCACACAAGGAATTTGTCTCCGGTGCATATGCTCTCAGGGTACATAAAAAGACAAGATACATTCATCAAGAATCATAAGGTACAACACTTAGTGAGAGTCCTAGGTTACTAAATAAGCAATCAGATCGTACTAGGATACTAAATAAAGCAATATAAATCATAGAGATACAAGCAACAAGGTTGTGGTCGTAAGCGGGAGGAGATAGGTAATAGGAAGGATAAGCGAGGATAAATAGGAAGGATGAGGAAGGATAATTTTTGCGTGTATGTATGTATATATGTTTATGCAGTGTATATGAGAGATGGAGACCCTTTAGGAGCTGCATGCAACCAAATTTCATTTTTAACGTATGCCCGTTGGTGTACATTCAAAAAGTGACAATTAAGTCTAAGTCTAATTGCCCTGCCCTGGGAAGGGATAAGGAAACGACTAGGGCCGTGATGGCGAACCTATGGCATGGGTGCCACAGGTGGCACATGGAGCCATATCGGTGGGCACACGAGCTCAGCTCCGGCACACCTGCGTGCGCCAGCCAGCTGATTTTCAGGCCTTCTGGGCTGACCAGAAGTCAGGAAACACACTATTTCCGGCCTCCGGAGGGCCTCTGGGTGGGTAGGGAAGGTCATTTTTGCCCTCCCTAGGTTCCTAGAAAGGCTCTGGAGCCTGGGGAGAGCAAAAAACGGGCCTACCAGGCCCACCGTGCCATCATGTGCCAAAAGCGGGGGGAGCACAGGGGGGTGGGGCACATAGAATTATGAATGTGGGCACGCGTGCGTGTGACCCCACTGTGTGCTCCTCCCACTTTTGGCACGTGATGGCAAAAAGGTTAGCCATCACTGGACTAGGGCATAAGGAAAGGGGGCTTGGGAGGGTCCCTTGCACGCTGCAAAAAGGCTATTCCTAGTGATTTTAAAACATCCTTTTAGTGGGAAGTGAATTGTTGTTTCTCTGTGTCATATAATACATATGGGTATGTGCATAATTTTGTATTTATTTCTTCTTTTTTGGTCATGTTTATGCAGTTCATATTAGAGGTGGAAACCTTTTGGGAGCTGTATGCAACCAAGTTTTTAATGTATGCTGATTGGGGTCCATTCAAAGGGACAATAAAGTTAGTCTAAGTCTAATTAGGAGTCAATTCCCTTCCCACTAAAAGAGCGCTTTAAAGAGCACTAGGAGCAGCCCTTTTGCAGAGTCTAAGTGACCCTCCCAAGCCCCTTCCTTATATCCTAATGCAGGGGTCTCTAAACCTGGCAATTCTGGGAGTTGAAATGGCCTTTTAAGGGGAAGGGTGGATAAGAAAGTGGCCTTGGGAGTGATTGGGGTTGCATTAGGGCAGAGGTCTCCAAACTTGGCAACTTTAAGACTTGTGGACTTCAGCTCTCAGAATTGCCATGTTTAGAGACCCCTGCATTAGGGAATAAGGAAGGGGGCTTGGGAGGGTCACTTGGACACTGCAAAAGGGCTGCTCCTAGTGATTTTAAAGCATCCTTTTAATGGGAAGGGGATTGACCTGCACTGGGAAGCTACAAGAAAATGACTGGGGTTGTATTACGGCATAAAGAAGGGGGCTGGGTCACTTCCACACTGAATGGGGTTCCCGTAGTAGTGTTTGCAAAGTGGCCTTTTAAGGGGAAGAAATGGACCTGATTTTGAACATGATTAATCAAACATTTGGAGTTACACCTGGTGTATTAGGATCATAAAGGGATGAGTGACTTCTTTGGTGAGACCTTGGGTTAACTGCTCAGACATTACGAAGGGGTTGCCCTTGTTGGTGGTGACATGTTGCACAATTATCTTTTATTGGAAAGGGAGTTAACTGATGCTTGGGCAGGCATGATAAACCATTTGGAGCCATAGTAGGGTTTGAGAAGGGGATCTTTGCCCTCTTGGGAAAGGCCTGACTGGTTGTGAAAGGAAAATTGATTGGTTGTATCTCCAGTTTTCTCCCTAAAATTTCAGGAGATTTGCATATACACTGGTACTTTGTTACTCATTGTTAATTGGTTCCAAGAGATGTGATGAATACAAAAAATGATGAGTAATAAGCAAATTTCTTCCATAAAGAATAATATAGTGAGTCACAAGACAGCCATCACAAGTTCTAGCTTGTGTGTTGAATACCAAACAAATGATGAATATTGGGAGAACATTTTTGCCTCAAAATGCATTGAGTACCAAATTTTATGAGTTTCAAATCAGTTTGACTACTCAGGTACCACTGTACTTCATTTTTCTACTTTCTTTGAGGTGTATATAGGCCACAGAAATATTCTTGGACTTCAGCCTTACACTACACTCTGGTCCCATTTGTAATTCCTTTTTTAAAATTGTCAGAATCTCCAAAAAAAAATGCTTAGAGTCATGCAGGGGCCAAAGAAGGCCAATATATTTGATAAAGCAAGTATTTCGGACACAATACTTTTATAGACTTTACTTAATTGTATAGACAAATCTTAGCAAGATTTTGAAACCCGATATTTTCTCCATGGATCTTGTGATCAAAAACTTGGCAAACCTTCTAAAGTTGTGCCTACTGTCAAACTATACCTGGAATAAGCCATGTCCTACATTACGCAGCTGTATCATGGGTTTTCAAGTAGTCATGCATATGTAGTAAATATTTTAATGCTTCTATGAAAAAGTTCATAAACTGTGCAGCCGGTCCCCACCATTTCCTCTGGTTACGGTTAGGAAAACAGAACTGGAAATCTGGTAAGACGGCAAGAGGAGTCCCGTCTTGCTCCACGTGCTCCAAAATAATAAGACAACCTCGAAAATAAGGCCAAGCACTTATTTTGGGGTTCAAAAAAATAGAAGACAGGGTCTTATTTTTGGAGAAACACGGTAGTAATTTGATGTTTCTGAGTAATATGTGTAAGATTTTGGCATTGGGTTTATTTCTCAGATGGTAATAGCTGTTGTTATTATTATTATTATTATTTTATTTATATTATTTATTCATGCGGTGGAATAGATCCTTTTTATACATTTGAGGATATCATGTTTACTAAATTCATCTATCTTGTTTAAAAGGTTTGATTAAAATACAGGAAGCATTTCTCCCCTCACCCTTTTGACGATAGGATTATAATTCTAAACAGACCTCAAAATCATTTTGGTTTCTTGAGAACATGATTTTGTTTTTTTCTAAGACACATGGGAATTTTAGAAATGGCTTACAAGCTCTGCTAAGGATTGTGCTTTTGCTTTTAGGATTGAATTTCAATTGAGTGCTGAAACAAAAGCTATGCTTCTAAGGGATTAAAAAGTCTTTCTCAAAACGAAAGAACCAATAAATGGCCCCTAATACTTTTACTTGCCGGTCTGGCTTGGAATTTACAAATTTTCAGGACAGAATTGCATTTCATTCTCTGAATATATAGTTTGATTAGTTACTGTACAGACTGCTTGTCTAAAGAGATCTGTAGAGATTCTCAGTAATCCATGGTTGTCCCTAAGATGCTTTTTTTCAAGAGGCAACTGGACTGTCTTGTTTTTTTTCTTTTGAAGACATTTTGCTTCTCATCCAAGAAGCTTCTTCAGCTCTGACAGGACAGCGGGGAATGGAAGGATTTATATTCCCTGCAGACATCTGGTCCTTTGCATCCTTTTAGAGGGTCTTTGAAGCACTTGGAGGTTTTGTCTGTGTCCTCAGGGTCATCCAAGTAGCGTTCCAGGTTCCTGTAGACTGCAATTTTTTATTTATTTTTTCTCTTTGTCTAAAGAGATGTTTTTGAAGTTCATAATCCCTTGCACTGATCATTTTAAACTGCATTGTGTATTGCAGGAACAAGAATGCAGAATAGAAATCCAATCCATGGTAGATTACATTGTTCCAATGTGTCCCTTTCTATTATCAATAAAAAAGGCAACTTTATTCTCAACGGCTCAAGGTTGACTCAGCCTTCCCAGGTCCAGAGGTGGTATTAAGCCGGTTCGGACTCGTTCGCCCGAACCAGTAGTGGAAATTGTGGGTGGGCCCACCTGCCAAATTCCATCCTATTTAGGCACATTTTTGAGGCCGGGTGCACGTGCAGAAGGTGGTTGCACCAGCAAGGCTGGGCACATGCGTGTGCGCTCACATTTGCGAACCGGTAGGGAAAGGGATGTGGTGGCTCAGTGGCTAAGACACTGAGCTTGTCGATCGAAAGGTCAGAAGTTCAACGGTTCGAATCCCTAGTGCCGCGTGACTGGGTGAGCTCCCATTACTTGTTCTAGCTTCTGCCAATCTAGCAGTTCGAAAGCACGTAAAAAATGCAAGTAGAAAAATAGGAACCATCTTTGGTGGGAAGGGAACAGCATTCCATGCGCCTTTGGCGTTGAGTCATGCCAGCCACATGACCATGGAGACGTCTTCGCACAGAGCTGGCTCTTCGGCTTTGAAACAGAGATGAGCACCACTCCCTAGAGTTGGGAATGACTAGCACATATGTGTGAGGGGAACGTTTTATCTTTAGGGAAAGTAAGTGAATACCACCTCTGCCCAGGTCCCAGGATCCGGATTTTTGGGGGCAACATGCTGACTCTAAACCCCTTAAGAGAAGTATGTAAAGCCCTGTGGAGCGTTATACAAGTCTACATGCTGTTGCTATTGCGGTATTGTAAAAAAAGGATTTGTGCAAAAGCCACCATGGCTTAGCTTCTTTGCTACAACTTTTATCCAAGACTTTCCTGTGTACAAGGAGTGTTACATTTTGAATTCTGCCATTGAGGCAGATGATGAGTGTTACATTTTGAATTCTGCCATTGAAGAGATGGAATTCAGAGACCGCATTTATCTCCCCAAGGAGTTATATAAGTTGCTGTTTTTTGTTACTTTTTGGGGGGGTTCCAGGTGAAAGCTTTGCCTTTTACTTGCTTAAGATCACAAACTGTATTTCTTTGTGCCCCAGTTTGTATTTGTTCCGATGTTTATTACTTTGATACATATTTTTTTGTCGTTCCGGGTTTTTCTTTTTAATTGTCAGTTCCTCTGAGCTTTCACTGAAAAGCAGCCCCATCAAATAGAAACTTTTTTTAAAAAAACCCAACGTAAAAGACTGTGTTTTATATTTATTTTTAATACAATCAGTAGAGGCTTACCGCTTTGCAACAGACAGGTTTAATGTGGCAAAGTAGTATTTATGATTTTTATACACAGATAATGTGTATTTGAAAAACCTGAAAGAGGTAAAAGAGGGTGGGGAAAGTCACCCCCCCCCCCCAGAAGAGTGAAAGATTTTGTGGAATATTTTTAAAAGGCAGGATAAAATATTTCCCCTAAAAGAGAAATAAAAAAAAAATCTGAAGGGAGACAGGGACTCAGAGCCCCTGGCCGCAAGCAGATACTGAACTGGGGCAGCTTTTAGAAATGCAGATTTGGTAATCCATTACTCCCTGCAGCAAAGTCTGAACAAAGGCAGATTAGCCCTCACTCAAGAGCAGGGGTCAGCAACCTGTGGCTCTGGAGCCGCATGTGGCTCTTTCACCCCTCTGCTGCGCCTCCCTGTCACTCAAAATATACGTCACAACTTCCAATGTGTGACACCCGCCGGCATACAATTTATTGAGCTTTTCAACCCCGGGTAGGCCAACTCCATTGACAAATCCAAGAAAAGAAAAGTTTCAGAAGAAAACAGGAAGTTTAATTCAACTACATATGCTAGTTTTGTGGCCGCTCAAGAAATAGTCAGGCACGGGAAGGGTCTTGTGGCTCCCGGTGTTTTCTTTTCTGTGGGAAATGGGCCCAAATGGCTCTTTGAGTGTTTAAGATTGCAGACCTCTGCCCAAGAGTCAACACAGGGCAAAGCCATTAAGCCATAATAGGAATTCTTGCATCCCCCTCCAAACTTCAACCAAACATAGCTCAGACAAAGACCTAGGATTTGTACTTTGCCTATAGAACCAACCATGACTCCTACATAACCTCTACATGGCCCCATGGGAGTCTGACAACAGCCAATAGGAGACATGTTCTTGCACAGGAACAGGAAGCTCAAGTGCAAAGCCCAAAAGAAGGCATTAAAAAACCCTCACTCTCAAATCCCGTGTGGTTCTGCTTCATCATTAAACCATCTTTCCAATCAGCCTCCCATGTTTCCAGTGTCTTTCTCCCAGCTTGGAACTGACCCAGATGGACATTTCTTCCAACAAGGGTTTGGGCGCTTCTGTTTAGCTTATCTCTCCTCACGGGGACCTTTCTAGAAGGGTAATATTGTCCTCCGATCTTTATATCGCTTTGTCTGAATGGAGCAAGTCGCATCTTCAGGAGAAGCTGTCACATTTGATAAGCTTAAGGTAAAAGACAAACATAGATTTGTTGAGCTATTACAGTGATGGCTAACCTTTTTTTCTTTGTGTGCTGAAAGCATGCACATGCGTGTGTGACAGCGTACATGCAGGCATAATGCAGTGTGCCCCCTACGCATGCCCGCATGATCCTCCATGCCCTGCGTGCATGCTCCACCTGTTCCCCCACACGTGCGGACATGACCCATCCTGTCCCCTGTTTTGAGCCTAGTAGAACTCCCTGCAGCCTCCTGGATCCAAAAGTAGGCCGGTGTGTGTGTGTTCCACACTCCCGTGCTTCCCCCTGCCCCGCGTACCCACGTGCCACCCCTGTGCATACACATGCGACTCCTGCATGCGCCCCATGCATCCTGAAAATCAGCTGGCTGGCAGGAGGCGCACGCATGCGCGGTGGAGCTGAGTTGGGCGACGGCTCGCGTGCCTGCAGAGAGGGCTCTGTGTGCCAGCTGTGGCACGCATGCCATAGGTTCGCCATCATGGAAGCTATTAATAACGTGTAAAAAAACCCAAAAGTTGTTATATAAAAAGAGAAGGTCAGTTGGAAGTTGTACATTTTCCTGAGTCGCTGCTCTGACATTCCTCACTCTTGGGGTATCTTCTCTTCGATTGGTTTGACTGAGTGCTCATCAATTTGTATCCCTCTGCAGGGTCACGCCCACACCTTCTGCGCATGCTCAGTCTTTTTCACTCAGTCGATGTGGCAAGACTTGAGTGCTTGCGCTTATCAATTTAAATGAATTTTAGACTAATTGAAGTATATAATGTATATAACTCTCCTGTTATGGCTCGAAGCATCCAAGCAGCTTACTTAACATATGGTGCTAAACCATCCTTTAAATCAGGGGTCTCCAACCTTGGCAACTTTAAGCCTGGCGGACTTCAACTCCCAGAATCCCCCAGCCTGGGGAATTCTGAGAGTTGAAGTCCGTCAGGCTTAAAGTTGCCAAGGTTGGAGACCCCTGATTTAAATCAAAGCACATTCCAGTTTAATTGAGTATGAACTGACTACTGACTTTTGAATTTTTAAAAAAAATTTTTTGGATATTATACAAGGCAGGAGAGAAAGTTGAACACCTTTCATATGCGCTGTCTCCAACGTATTCTTGGCATCACCTGGCAGGACAAAGTTCCAAATAGCACACTCTTGGAACGTGCTGGAATTTCTAGCATGTATACACTATTGAAACAGCGACGTCTACGCTGGCTGGGGCAGGTCGTGAGAATGGCTGATGGTCGGATTCCGAAAGATCTCCTGGATGGAGAATTAGTGCAGGGAAAGCGCCTCAGAGGGAGACCCCAGCTGCGATATAAGGATATCTGCAAGAGGGACCTAAAGGCCCTGGGGATGGACATTAACAACTGGGAAACCTTGACCTCCAATCGTTCAGCGTGGAGGCTAAAGACGCAGCACGGCCTTCTCCAATTCGAAGAGACACTTGTTCGGCAGGCCGAGGCAAAGAGGCAGTCCCGGAACCAGCAAAATCTGAGGGATGGGCAAGGGACTGAACGTATCTGCCCTCAGTGTGGAAGGGATTGCCACTCTCGAATTGGCCTTTTTAGTCACACTAGATGCTGTCTTCTTTTCAGACCACGATACCATAGTCTCTTGAGACTGAAGGATGCCAATGAATGAGAACTATACAAGTATTGTGGTTGCGTAGATATAGCCGTATATATTTACATCCCACCTAAATTTGAAATACGTAGTAGCAGCTATCACTTTCGTGTGAAAACATTTCGTTTCAGCTTATACTTTTAATCGCCTTAACAGATGGTTTGTTTCCTTTACAGCCCTTGCACCTCAAGATTTTGACAGATGATGTGGTAAGCGATTTTTGTTTTCCTTGTTATGTCGTAAATTTAAGGAGAATATGTTTGGGAAAATATTCTGTTATGTGTTTTGCTTCTTTGGCTAGAGCTGTCTGTTGAGATATAAAGCCAAACTCTATAGCTCCTTTCTAGCAATTCCAACTCTGTTCATCCAACATATTAACATGTTGTGCGATTATCCTGATTTTGTGTGTTGTGGAAACACAATCACCACCTTACTGCAATAAATGATGGCTTGCTTTTATATCCTACCCATGCAAAGTTCCTTGTCTCAGCGTTCCAGAAAACCCCAACTCCAATTAAAAACTCCGATGCAAGGATTTTCTCAAAGTTCCATTTATTAGAGTAGGTATACTGGCACATCTGGGAAACCCCGAATCTTAAGAGTTCCGGGTTTTCCCTCGGTAAATCAAAACTTCCCAAACCATCCCCTCACTCATCAGTCCATCCCATGCGCCATTCATCATCCTTCCCATCTCAAGACATCACTCCAGATGCAAAATTGGCCTGACCTTGACTGACAAGAAGAATGCTATTTTGTCTAAATACATTCCCTCTACTAAATCCCCCCTCCTACTTTCCCCACCCATGAGAGGGTGGTAGCGTGGAAGCTTCCGAGGCTATTATGGCTTCCAAAGCTGACATCTTTTTTTTTTTTTTTAAATTTGATTTATATGCCAGCCTTCTCCGGAGACTCAGGGTGGCTTACAATGCGTTAAGCAATAGCCTTCATACTTTTGTATATTTATACAAAGTCAGCTTATTGCCCCCCACAAACTGGGTCCTCATTTTACCTACCTTAGAAAGGATGGAAGGCTGAGTCAACCTTGAGCCTGGGGAGATTCGGACTTACAGTAATTGCAGACAGCTGGTGTTAATCACAATGCTTTAGTCTGCTGAGCCACCAGGCCCTTCACCTTGGGCCTAGAAATGGAATTATGATCTAAACTTAGCTTCTACTTCCTTATGCCCTAATGCAGGGCTGTGCAATTAGGGCCCTTTTATGAACTGTGGACTTCAATTCCCAGAATTCCTGAGCCAGCATGCTGGTTCAGGAATTCTGGGATTTGAAGTCCATAGGTCATAAAGGGGCCATAATTGCCCAGCCCTGCCCTAATACAACCCTACTCGTTTTTTCATCACTTCCCAGTGCAGGTCAGTTTCCTTCCCACTAAAAGGGTGCTTTAACATCACTGGGAGCAGCCCAGAGATGTTTGGTCAGAGTTATTCATTTTTAATTGGACATCTTATCAAGATTAGTGTTAGAATTTGGGAATGGTGTGGACCTAATAGCATTTGAAAAATAGGTCATATCCTGATTAGGAGATAGAAATGTATGAGTCTACAGCAACTTTGCCAAGTGTCTTGTTGCTCAACAGCTGATTTCTCATGCCAACAGCAGTTATCAACCAGGATGCCAGAGATGTTGGCCATGGGCTGATATTTTTCAACATTTTTATGACTTGGTTGATGATATTGTAATGGTCCAGTATGTGGGAATGGACAGGAAGAAGAGCTGCAGACTAGGCAATGGTCAGTAGCAAAGTCCAGAAAAGCAATGGGGGTCTCTTAAACATCTCAGAAGGGACAATCTCTGATTTCTTGAACTAAGGGGTTGGGCCAAGCCCTTTCAAGGTTCTGTTAGTATAATCCAGGGGTCTGCAACCTTAAACACTCAAAGAGCCATTTGGACCCGTTTCCCACAGAAAAGAAAACACCAGGAACCAAAAAACCCTTCCCGTGCCTGACTATTTCTTGAGCGGCCACAAAACTAGCATATGAAGTTGAATTAAACATTCTGTTTTCTTCTAAAACTTTTCTTTTCTTGGATTTATCCATGGTTGGCCTACTGGGGGTTGAAAAGCTCAATAAATTGCGTCGGAGGGTGTCGCACATTGGCGGTTGTGACACACATTTTGAGTGACGGAGCCGCAGCAGAGGGGTGAAAGAGCCACATGCGGCTCCAGAGCCGCAGGTTGCTGACCCCTGGTATAACCTCACAATAGAGTTGCAGATAGTACTTCTAAGGGGTCCTGGTGGTCTCTGAGCTTGGTTGTTTTCTTGCTGATGTTTCATTACCCAAACCATTAATCATCAGTGCTAGTCTGATGATGAAGTTACCTAGTTTGGGTAATGAAACCACTACAAGGAAACAATCAAGCTCAGAGACCACCCAGGACCCCCTCATTTCAACCCTGAACTACAAATATTCTCCTTTATTGCTAGGACTTCTGGATAAGCTTCTTGTCTGGAGGGCCTTGCAAAGTTGACAGATAAGGAAATGCTTAGTAGCAATAGCACCTAGACTTATATACTGCTTCCCAGTGCTTTACAGCCCTCTGTAAGCGGTTTATAGCATCAGCCTATTGCCCCCAACAAGACGGGCCCTCATTTTACCGACCTCAGAGGGATGGAAGGCTGAGTCGTTGAGAATCGAACTGCTGGCAGTCAGCAGAGTTCGCCTGCAATACTGCATCCTAATCACTGCGCCATCCCCGCTCCTGGTAAATTTGCAGATGACAAAATGTCACCTTGATAGATTAAAAGAGTTGGTTGAAAGTAATCAAAAGTGTAGGTCCAGGAAGGAGGTTCCCTGGCTTGGTGACAGTGACACATGAAGAGACTTCCTGTGGATCTGCAATTAATCACAGATTGCACCAAGGTCAGCAGTGTGTGACTTGATTGCCCAGAAAGCAAAAGCAATTGTAGGCTGCATCCACAGAAGCATAATTTCAAAACCTCAGGAATTTGTCAAGTGCCACTTCAGTTAGAACTGGAACTCGACACTGTAGTGTATCCGTTTTCGGATTAAGTTCAAGGAAGACGATCACGAAACTATGAAGAAGGAACAAGAAAACAGTTTAATTTTTGACAAAATATGACTTTTGGGCACGCTGACCAATTTTTTCAAGTACCTGAAAAGTTGCCATATGGAAAGAGACTCAATTTCTTCCCTGCCATCTTAGGAAGCAGAAGAAAAACTAATTATGTTAAGTTATAGCAAAGCAGATCCTGAACGCAGAATGTAACTTAACAGTTACCACGTTCGGTAGTTAGACCTGATTATGAAAAGATGAGCTCCTGTTTTGCAGAATGCTTCATTCTCATCGTATTAAATTGGATTCCTGCCTTGAGACGGGAGTTGGACTCGGTATGCCTAAATGGCCACTTCTGGTTCCAGAGGAAATGCAGCTTGCAAAATAGTGTTACTCCATGATAAAGGAAAGAAATGTTTGATGCTCAAGAGTTACCCTTTAATATAAGATTGCAAAACTATTATAATTTTAGGAAGGAAAAAAAAATCTAGGAGCTTCTTCTTTTTTTTTTTAGTTTGTAGAAAACACATTTTCTTGCAACTGTCTTTATTAACACCTAATTTGCAGAAATAGCGATTTAATCCAGGTTTTTCTTTAATTAGAATTGATATATTGGACTTAGATCCGTACCATCAGGGGATAAAGTTTATGCCAAATGTTTTACAATATTTTCCCCATTCTTTTAAAGACTAAATCCTTCACTGTATGTGTACATATGTATCTCTATGTCCGACCATCCATCCATCCATCCATCCATGCATGAAATACAAAATATAAAGGAGTCTGAAGTAAATGAGAAACATGGCAAGCAATATTATATCAAGGGTTTTCTTTAGTTAGAATTGGTATCTTAGAGCCATACCACACCTCCCTCCCTCCCTCTCTCCCTCTCTCTCTCCCCTATCAATCATGTATCATATCTATCTAACTATGCTTACAGTAAATTGTCAACATTAGATACAAAATATAAAGGAGTCTGAAATACTGTATTTTTCAAACTATAAGACACTTTTTTGTCTCCCAAAGGGGGGCGAAAATGTCTGTGCATCTTATAGATTGAATATTGCCGAAGCCCTGCCCACCCGCCAGTCATTTTTTGGCCTTCACGCGCTCCGTTTTCGGGCCTTTGTCAGGTCTTTTTTCAGCCCTTTTTTGAGGCGTTTTCTAGCCAGTGATGGCTAACCTTTTTGCCGTCGCGTGCCAAAAGCGCGGGGAGTGCGGGGAAGTCGCCCATGTGTGTGCCCACACCCATGGTTCAACGCTCCCCCCCTGCTCCCCCCTCCCGCTTTTAGCATGTGATAGCACAGTGGGCCCGTAGGCCCGTTTTTCACCCTCCCCAGGCTCCAGAGGTTTTCTAGAAGCCTGGGGAGGGCAAAAACAGCCTTCCCCATCCCCCCGGAGGCCCTCTAGAGGCCGAAAACAGCCCATTTCCCAACTTCCAGTGGGACTGAAAGGCCCAAAAATCAGCAGGCCAGTGTACGCATGCGCGCTGCAGCTGAGCTATGGCAATGCTTGCGTGCCCACTAATATGGCTCTATGTTCCACCTGTGGCACCTGTGCCATAGGTTTGCCATCTTGGTTCTAGCCTGTTTGGGGGGCTTTTCCAGCCCGTATTCAAGGCTTTTTTCAGCTTGTTTTGAGGCTTTTTTCTGTTCTTTTTTCCCTGAAGAAACAGACCAAAAAAACACCCAGAAAAGGGCCAAAAAAAAAAAAAAAGGCCTCAAAAACGGACTGAAAAAAGACCCCAAAAAAGGGAGGCCATACCCTTTTTTGTTATTTTCCTCTTCTAAATTTGGGTGTGTCTTAATAGTCCGAAAAATACGGTAAATGAGAAACGTGGCAAGGAGCGTTGCGAAGGTGTGCAAGAACTATATGTTGGCAAAGTCCCAGCTGACACCACATAATGTGTGTGTGTGTGTGTGTGTGTGTGTGTGTGTGTGTAAGGGCTCTAACCAAAGAGAAAAAGAGAATAGCTGTACAATGGATGTGGTTTTCCAGTGTGGAAAGTTTCTTGAAGCCTTACTAGGAATCTTAAGTGTCCTGCAACGGACCCATTTCTTCTTGGAGATCTCAGTAATTGATTTTCTCTCTTTGTATTACTACCCTTCCCATTCTCATTTATACTTTCAACAACTCTAATTTGTAGATGATTGATTCCTAGTCTGGGAGCTGGTGGGAATAAATGCTGTCTGGCTTACTGTATAATCAAAGTTTTTGGCTTGCTTTTAAAACTTCTGGGTAATCAATTGTGTTTCTTTACACTAAATCTTTTTTTGGAGAAATGAGGGATTTTGGTTTTTGGGGTTTTGGTTTATCTGTGTACCTGCTGAGACATGCTTATTCTTGGTTTTTGTTCAGTTTGATAAATTTTCCAGCATACGGATTCCAGGCAGCAAAAAGGACAGGCCAGCTCTCCCGCATCTGAAACAATCACATTGCTCATCGAGTGAATGCACCACCCCTGCAGAGATGGATGACTTCAGGCCTACGCATTTGTCAGATCGAGAGATCCTGGCACTGTTTGAAAAAATGATGGTAAGCGTTGCAGACCTGCTTCTGAACTAGATGTGTAATTCCTAACTGCCCTGCGAAAAAAAACTTTCCTGTGAAAAAGTTAAAAACATTGGACATAGATATGACATCATTGATCCCAAGCATCTTCCAACACTAAGTTAATACATAATAAACTAGATAGTATAATAATATATTCCTTACACCTT
This sequence comes from Masticophis lateralis, assembly GCA_030761175.1. NCBI lineage: Eukaryota > Metazoa > Chordata > Lepidosauria > Squamata > Colubridae > Masticophis > Masticophis lateralis. Next base: position 122,696,363 of record JAUDYJ010000004.1, read on the forward strand.
ATACGTTATTTAAACATAGAAAAATAATACTCATTTATACCTTATTCCTATACAATTATATATATCTATACCTACATATACCTATGTATAAAATTCACATACATATTTATCTATAATAATGTATATAATTCTAGTCTAGCACTACACATTTGTCTCGGCTATCCTCCTTTTATCTGACCAGTCAGAATTTTCCCCAGATTTTATAGTACAATGTTTCGCTTTTATCCTTGAGTTCCAAGGTGAGTCTATCCATTTCTGCGCGGTTGAAAATTTTTAGTAGTATTTCCTTTTCAGTTGGGGTATCTTTCTCTTTCCATTTCTGCAGAAAGGCTATCTGTGCCGTTGTAAGCATATGCAGTAATAGATAATTTACAGACATCCCCTTTTCAACTGAATCCGATTAGACATACTTTTTAGCATCTTATTTATTTATTTATTATTTATTATTTATTTATTGAATTTCTATACCGCCCTTCTCCCGAAGGACTCAGGGCGGTGAACAGAATAGGATTTCATATACATATAATCTTCTTTTAATGACCCCCATAATCCCTTGCGGGGTGGGGTCTGGCCAACTGATTGGAGTTGAGTGTTTACTGGCCGGATACCTTTCCTGTCACCAATGCAGAGTTTTGTTCAGCAGATACAATTTCATTGTGCCCAGAGGGAGAAATATCTGCCTCTACCTAGGATCGAACTCACAACCTCCTGATTGTGAGGCGAGAGCTCCACCTCTAGGCCACATACCGGTACTTTTTATAATCATAAGTTCATAGAATGACTGGTTATAATCCATGTAAATGTCCAGATAATTTGTCTACCCCACCAACTGAGTATACTCAACCTTAGTGAGTCAAAAATCAAACTATAACCTACGTTGTATGCACCTAGCAATATTCAGGAAGCAATCAAGCAGAGGTTTCAAAAGTGCTTGCTTTTAAAAATAAAGGTGAAGATTTCCCTGTCCAGTCATGTCCGACTCTAGGGCATGGTGCTCATCTCCGTTTCTTGGCTGAGGGAGCCAACGTTGTCCGAAGACATTTCTGTGGTTGTGTGGCCAGCATGGTTATATGGCAAAGGCTCATGGAATGCCATTATCTTCCCAGCAAAGTGATGCCTATTTATCTATTTACAATTTGCATGCTTTCGAACTGCTAGGTGGGCAGGAGCTGGAGCAAGGAATGGGAGCTCACCCATTGTGCGAAGCTCGGGTCTCGAACCTGGACTGTCAGATTTCCACCAGCTGACAAGCTCAGTATCTTTAACTGCTGATCCATCGCTCAAGAAATAAAGAAAACAGCCTGTTTTTTTGGGGTTTTTTTCCCCTTCAAAGAATTAGACACTGGGAAATTCAGAAGCGGATGGTTAATCTCTCAAATAAGAATAATCTACTAACCTAATTGGCAGAGAGACTGTTGAATATTCACAGTTAGTGATGCTGACTTCTCAGCCAATTGGATAAAAAGACCAATCTTACCAAATGAAGGAATTTCTAAGGGGTTCAGGTCCCTTTCCTGTGAATTTCCCTCAAAATGAGAGCAACAATTCAGCATGCAGATGCCATCTTGGCACCAGCATGCAGGTGCCAAGATGCCAGGGCCATCTTTTCAGCGTACATTTTAATCCGGCAGTAAAAGAGGAGGATTCAGAATAGAGCTGGAAGGGACCTGGGAGGTCATCTAGTCCAACCTCCTGCTTCAGCTGGAGACCCTGTACCATTTCAGACAAATGGTTATCCAACCTCTTCTTAAAAACTTCCAGTGTTGGAGCATTCACAACTTCTGCAGGCAAGTTGTTCCACTGATTAATTGTTCTCACTGTCAGGAAATTCCTCCTTAGTTCTAAGTTGCTTCTCTCCTTGATTAGTTTCCACCCATGGCTTCTTGTCATGGCTTCAGGTGCTTTGGAGAATAGCTTGACTCTCTCTTCTTTGTGGCAGCCCCTGAGATATTGGAACACTGCTGCCTGGTTCTTTTCAAACCTAAATCCTGAAACCGTTCTTCATACGTTTTAGTCTCCAGGCCTTTGGTCATCTTAGTTGCTCTTCTTTGCACTTTTTCCCCAAACATCTTTTTTATAATGTGGTGACCAAAACTAGATGCAGTATATCCAGGTGTGGCCTTAGTAAGGCTTTATAAAGTGGGTACTAATACTTCACGTGATGAAAATACTATTTATTTTCTTTCTTTCTTTCTTTTTTTTAGAAGATAGGAAATATCAAGAACTTTGACGTATTGGTTTCTGCCATTATTTGCTGACTGGGAGAAAAAAAATATGAGAGTTTATTTTCTACAGTGAGAGTGGAAAGGCAGGATGTTACCTTCTAAGCCCATGATGACGAACCTATGGCCTGCTTGCCACAGGTGGCACACGGAGCCATATTGGTGGGCACACGAGCTCAGCTCCGGCACGGATGCTTGCGTGGGCCAGCTGATTTTCGGGCCTTCTGGGTCCACTGGAAGTCGGCAAACGGGCCATTTCCAGCTCTGGGGGCGGGGGGGCGGAGCCATTTTCACCCTCCCCAGGCTCCTAGAGAGGCTCTGGAGCCTGGGTAGAGCAGAAAATGGGCCTATTACGTGCCAAAAGCATGGGGAGCGTGGGGGTGGGTGGGTCATATGTGCATGTGGGGGGTGAGGCACATAGAATTATGAGTGTGGGCACGCTCACGCATGGCTCCCCCCACTTTTGGCACATGATGGCAAAAAGTTTAGCCATCACTGTCCTAAGCAGAGTAGTTAGAAAGTTGTTTTCTACACTATGGATTGAGAAAATGAGGAGAAAATGGAAGGCCAGTGGTTTTTTATTTCGATAGGCGGAATTGGCCCGCCCCCTCTCCCTCCCCGCCCCTCTCTCTCTTTCTCTCATCATGGAAAGTCTGTTCATTGGTGCCAATACAACAGGCAAGGTGGCGCAAACTTACTTGAACTAAATAAAGGCAAGGCAGAAAAGCTTCCTTTTTTGTTTGCTTGTTCTTGCCCTGTGTTTGTCTTTTGTTTTCTTTGCACGCCTCACTCTTAAAAAAAGCTTTTTACCTCTTTTCTTTAAAAACTGTTTAAACTATTTCAGCTCCTACCCTCAAAACAACGCTATAGAGCACTTCACAATAGAAAACTAGACACAAGAACAGTTTTTCCCCCAAACGCTAAATAATTCCCTCAACGCTGTCAAACTATTCACTAAGTCTGCATTACTATTAATCTTCTCATTGTTCCTATCACCCATCTCTTCCCACTTACGACTTTATGACTAACCTTGTTGCTGGTATCCTTACGATTTATATTGACTGCTTCCTAATATGATTTGATTGCTTATTTGTACCCTATGACTATCATTAAGTGTTGTACCTTGTGATTCTTGATGAACGTATCTTTTCTTTTATGTACACTGAGAGCATATGCACCAAAGACAAATTCCTTGTGTGTCCAATAAAGAATTGAATTGAATTGAATTCTATTCTCCTCTCCTCTCCTCTCCTCTCCTCTCCTCTCCTCTCCTCTCCTCTCCTCTCCTCTCCTCTCCTCTCCTCTCCTCTCCTCTCCCTCTCCTCTCCTCTCCTCTCCTCTCCTCTATTCCTATTGTTGAAATTCAATTTACCTTTGAGTGATAATAAAGATTATTGTTACGGCCTCTAACTTTGAAAGCAGACTTCCTCCCGTTTCTCCCTGCTCCCTAAAAACATTTTGGCATACATTTGCGATCTCACACCTGTGTTTACCTTTTTTATTGTTTTAGGAAGATATGAATTTAAACGAGGATCGAAAAGCTCCGCTAAGAGAAAAAGACTTCAGTATCAAAAAGGAAATGGTGCTGCAGTATACTAGTGCTGCTTCGAGACAGGTAAGCATGCGTGACGGGGAGACCACAACATATGCTAGTGAAAGAGACTGATAAAATTTAGAAGAAAAAAGAAATAGAAACAAGATTTAATTCGGCCGATAAGTTCTTTGTTGAAGACCCTGATGTTGGGAAAGATAGAATTCGAAAGAAGAAGGGGAAAGATTGTTGTTTTTTTTTTACAACATGTTTCCTTGGTCACAATGGCAAGGAACACAACAGAGCTTGAAAGGCAACACGCGTGTCCTGCTTCTTACCCACCGCATCTGCCACCCCCAAATTGCACCCCTAAAGAGGGTGGGTGGCTAAGCAAGGGGCAGGAGCCCTGCGATGCCCGGGGAGGGTGGGGGAGAAGAGACGGCAAGGGGAGCCACGTCTCACTCCGCATATCTTGCTTCTCCCCCACCCCACCTGTCAGAAATGAGTCTTTATGAGACTTGTGTCGCTGCTGCCTCGTGGAGGAGGTCTCTGCAAGGCGTGTCCGATGCACGCATGAAAGGCAGCACTGCCATGAGGTTCGACATACCGGCGCAAGCGGCAGGACGCCAGCTGTGCCCGTATGATGAAGCTCGCGGCGGCGGCGGGACACGTCAGGGCAGTGCCGGCCAGCACAAAGAACAGGGAGTGCATATTTCTCCCCCTTCCCTCACTCCAGCCTCACCTCCTCACCTCATGTTTATGTGGCAAGCAACCAGAGGAAATGGTGGGACCGGCTTTTTTGGGGGGGTGGGGTAGGGTTATTTTGTCGCATGCACTGAAAAGCCCAATTGGGCTTATTATATGGAAAGATCTTAGTTTCGGGGAAACATGGTAATAATAGTAATAATAACAATAATGCAGCCATACGACATAGGTAAATATCGATAGACGTAAGAAAGTGCTGTGGTAATTAGGTGTTCAGCAGAGTGATGGCACAAGGCGACAAAAACTGATTGTTTTTGCATGCAGTGCCCAATAGCGATGTCCTGAGGGGAGAAGTTGAAATAAATTTCGTATTTCATAAAAAAAAAAAAATTTCATATTCAGCATGTTTCATATTCAACATAGATGTATGCATTTTGGAACGAAGAAGGTTCTAGATTGATTTTGGAACGAAGAAGGTTCCAGATTGACTGGAACGCACAGTATGTGGTTTTTTAAATGCATGTGAACATTATTTATATTTGCTTCATAACATGGCTGATTCTGTTCTTTCAGGGAAGCCTCAAGAATAGAAAGCAGATTTTGCCTCAGGAATTCATATATGAATTAAAGTCTGGAACAGTGGATGAAAAACTTATCAGCTGCCTAGAATCCCTTCGGGTATCACTAACTAGTAACCCTGTCAGGTAATGCAGCACTTCAGCAAAACTTTCTAATAAAAATAAAAGCTGGTTTGATGACTGTTGGGTGTTTATACATTGCAGCCGCCTTCCATTCAACCTTTTATGGAAGTGAAATTATATAAGTTATATTATTTGTGAAAATAATTAATTACCGACCATCATTGCTTGTTTCAATATGGCTGTTACAGGTATCCTGGATTACATTTCTGACCGTTTGAATTTGAATTTACAAGCGGCACAAATCACTTTTTAGAAGTGAAACCGCATACACAGATAGTCCTCGATTTATGACCACCATTTAACACTGTTGTGAAGTGAGCTTTGCCCCATTTTGGGACCTTCCTTGCCACCGTGGTTAAGGGAATCGCTGCAGTTGTTACATTAACAACACGGTTGTTAAGTGAATTTGGTTCCCCCCCCCCCCCCCGCCCGGTTGACTTTGCTTGTCAGAAGGTCACCAAAGGGGCACACGTGACGGACAGTGCGACCGTCATAAATGTGAGTCAGTTTCCGACCGTCTTGAATTTTGATCACGTGAACCACGGGGATGGCCGCGACGGTCGTAAGTGTGAAAAAGGGTCATAAGTCTCTTTTTCAGCGCTGTTGTAACTTTGATCAGTCGCTAAACGAACTGTTAAGACAAGGACTACCTTTATAGAATTTAATTTGATTGAAATACAGAGCTGTTGGCCAAGCCACATAGAGAAATATGGGCTTGGAAGCTTAATACATTTCCCTGCATTCTGGAAACTACAGTATAATTATTATTTTTTTATAACAAGCTAGGAAAGGTCTCATCAGGAGTTTATTACGGTGCTATTGATGAGCTTCATCTGGTTGCACATTCATTTCTTCTTGAATTAATCTCCATATCATTATGATCTTGTCAGGGGTCTCTGGCACTAAAATTAGAACTTGATTAAGTCAGTGGATATAGGATTTTTTTTTTTAATGGCAATATCTGGATAATTTGCTTGCAGGGGTATATGAACATGAACGTGACTGATTTACCCATAACCTACAGATTATTATTATTTTTGTTTAAATGAAGAATATTTTAGTGGGAAGACCAAAAATAGGTTCTTAATAATAAGAAGTCCAGGATTTTGGTATAGCTATGACCCGAGAAGTAGCGGGTCTACCCGGTACAAAAGTTAGAGCAAATGTAGCTTTTTCTATCTCAGTATCTGCTGCAAAGAAATGTGATTTTTTTTAAAGTTAATTTAAAATATTTTAAAGCATCCTAATCAAAATATATAGTACAAGTTCAGACAATGCTGGGCTTACAACCTTTCATCTAGTGATCATTCGAAGTTACAACTAGGGGTGGGTTCTAAATTTTTTTTACTACTGGTTCTGTGGGTGTGGCTTATTTTGTGGGTGTGGTTTGATGGTCATTGACAAACAATTCTTTAGGATTTAGCAGAGATACTGGTCTACCAGGCTTTTAAACTGCTTGCAGAGCCGTACCGGTCTACCCATTTGTTTTTGGAGCGCACTGGTCTACACCACACTACCTTTTACCTCTGATCAGCTGTAGGGCGGCCTTTTGAAGCACCGCAGCAAGAGTTTAAACAGTTTTTTGCTGCTCTACCACCACTGAGAGCATCGGAAACTGCTTTCAGGCAGCTTGGCCTCAATTACCAATCTACCATCACCGAGCGGTTTACTAGGAGTGGATCGGTTCTAGCCGATCAGTTGGGAGGTTTCTTGGCTTCTGAATTTAAAGCAACAATGTCTTGGGGTTTTTTTCCCCTCCTCTTCTTTGTTAAGTGAGCCCTGATTTTTTCTTTCTAGCTGATCAGCTGGGACTCAGGAGGCAGCAAATAGATTGGCGGCAGGGCCAGGCAGAGGTGGTATTTACCGGTTCTCCGAACTACTCAAAATTGGCACTACCGGTTTGCAAGAACCGGGGAGAACTGGTAGCAAATCAACACTGGTCTTGCTTCTTTTGACATTATTTGGGTCCCACATTCAATCATGTTTAAAATGTGAGCTTTCATTAACACGTAGATCATCATCATCATTATTTTGATTGATTGATTGATTGATTGTATGGCACATTCACATTGCATTTCAGTAAAGACGAACACAGGTAAAATACAAAACATAGAATATAAAATCTGAAATTTTAACAGGAAGATTGCAAATCTTTTATGACCATTGCAGCATCTCTTATGGTCATGTGACCAAGATGCTCGGCAACTGATTCACATTTATGAGTGGTTGCCGTGTCCCAGGGTCACATCATCCCCTTTTACGACCTTCTGACAAGCAAAGCCAATGGGGAAACCAGATTCACTTAACGACCGAGTTACTAATTTAAAAACTTCAGTGCTTCACTTAACAGATGTGGCAAGAAAAATGGGGGCAAACTCGCTTAACCAATTTAGCCACGTAAATTTTGGGCTCAGTTGTCGTAAGTTGAGTATTAACTGTAATGCTATTCTTAGTTTATAGTTTACAAAAGCAATAAAAATCAAGGAATAACCCTCAGTCCCAGAGTTGCAGCAGATGCCACCAAGGTACTTGAGGAGAAATAATTGAAAATAATAATAATTTTTTAAAAAATTTGATTTATATGCCGCCCTTCTCCAAAGACTCAGGGCGACTTACAATGCGTTAAGCAATAGCCTTCATACTTTTGTATATTTATACAAAGTCAGCTTATTGCCCCCACAAACTGGGTCCTCAATTTACCTACCTTAGAAAAGATGGATGGCTGAGTCAACCTTGAGCCTGGGGAGATTCGAACTGGTGTAATTGCAGACAGCTGGATGTTAATTACGGTGCTTAGTCTGCAGAGCTAAACCAGGCTCTGATTAGAATGTCCATCAAGTACTAGCCATATAGATTCCACTTTGCTCACACAGCTTTCCATGGGTTCAGTAATTGAAACTTCAAGTGGCCTTTTCCGGTCTGAAGCTCATTAGTAGATTTGCTGTATTATCCAATAAATTGAGCCAATTTCTGACCCTATATAAAGCAGTTTCCCTATCCCCGTTCTAGAATATGTAAGCCTTTTTCCTGACAAATTGTGAGGACTTGACAATTTTTGAGAAAGCGAGACACACGTGTCATGCTAACTATCCCTTTAAGGGTAAGTAAAACTATGCAACGCACGGCATCTGCATCCAAACGAATGGATGTTGGTAAACGGCCTGTTGGATGGAAAGGTGGTCTCTAATCTGTACACAACGGTGTGAGTTTGCTTTGTGTAAAACTGGGTGCAGTGTGCCTACACTGATTGGCGTTGTGTCCCTTTTAATCCTCGGCAGGGGATGCTGCATGGAGCATGGGTGCAACTACAGCTTGTTAACCTAATCCACGTTTCCCTTTCCTTATCCTGAAGGTGCTTTTTCGGGAGGCAACTGGATTTCCTTGGTTTTTTTCTTTGAAGAGGTTTCGCTTCTCATCCGAGAAGCTTCTTCAGCTCTGAGAAGTACCCATCAGAAGCTGAAGAAGCTTCTTGGGTGAGAAGCGAAACCTCTTCAAAGAAAAAAAGCAAGAAAGTCCAGTTGCCTCCCTCCTGGAAAAGCAGCTTTGGGACAACCATGACCTGGATGACTGAGGCTCTCTATAGACTTTTCCCCTTTCCTTACTAAGAAGTGTGATGTAGGGAAAGTGTTATGTAGTGTGTTATGCAGGCTTTGGGATTGTTTTTCGAAATACCTGCTTTTGTTTTTGAAAGGAAGAAAGATCATGTTTGGAGGGCATGAAACCTTTGGTTGTGGGGGGACACTCTGTCCCTCTCTTTGCAGAGGAGATGAGAAGAAAGGCCGGGAAGAGGCAGTGAAAAGTAAATTGTAGGACTTGGGGAAAGGATTTACAAAGAGTAAGCTGTGATTATTAACCACTCCATGCAGCCGGGCTATCAGAGCGTGCCAGAATCGAGAGAAGCTGATTAAGGAAAGGAAAGGACTTGCTTTCTATCTGATCAGGAATGAAAGTGGGGCTCTCCAGAAAGAAATCCTGTGTAACAGTCCGTCCTCGACTTACAACAGTTCATTTAGTGACCATCCAAAGCTACAACGGCTGTTAAGGATATTCTTGGCTCATAACCGATGTTTTGGGTTATTGAGCAGAGTACCCTTTGAGTAAACGCATGAAAAGTGACTGGGAGTGGTTGTAAACAGTCACAGTCAACATACAAACACACTGAGTTGTAGTCTTTTATTTTTAGAAAAAGTAAACCAAAGTCCAAAAACAATCCAAGTCATATACAGATAAGACGAGAGTTAAAAGATCAATACAGGGATATTTCAAGTACAAAGTCTTCTTACCAGTTGTAGTCATACACAATAAAACAGTTATTCTTGGGTTTCAAAACAGGAACAAATTCAATATCAAAACATTCAATAAATAGTAGAAAGCAACATGTAGCTATAATCAAACAGTGATCTTGCAGAGAGATCAGGTAGAGAGTTACAGCAAATAAGCAGATAATATTATATTTTTGTATATTATATTTTTGCAGTTGGGTTGAGAACTTTGGACGCGAAGGACTCGGATTATTATTGGACCTCTTGGAAAGACTGGTTGAAGCCAAACAGTAAGTTTCCTAACAGGTCTCAAATTCTGAGAGAGTGGATGGACAATAACCATTCATGATATAATTTTGGCATCTTTATCTTCTTGCGTTCAGACAGGACAAGTTTCTAAAGAAGATACAGCACAAAATAATTCAGTGCTTAAAAGCTTTTATGAATAACAAGGTCAGTACGCTCATTTTGCTTAATTGTTTGAAGTTGAAAGGCTTACAGCAGGAATTGTCAAACTCAATTTCATTGAGGGCCGCATCAAGGCTGTGGTTGACCTCGCAGGGTCCGATGAGTGTGGCCAACTGGGTGGGCGTGGCCATCTTGATGCCACTCACTGGGCGTGTTCAACTGGGTGGGCGTGACGCTGCACTCCAAATTGCTGGCCCGATGTTTCCTCTTCACACTGGGTAGACCAGGCCGAAGTGACGCAGGCTGCTCCCATACATTTTTCAGGATGGCCCTGTGGGCTGAATCCGACCACATTGTGGTGGCTTGCAACAGTTTGTCTAGTTACTGCTCAAAGTTACAACGGTACTGAAAAAAGCCACATGACTGCTTTCCACATTTACAGCCCTCTGCACCATCTCCATGGACATACTGGTCAGAAAGTCCAGTCACTTTGAAAAGTCACGAAAGAAATTGTTGCCTATGGAGAGTCTCAATCATCCAGGGCATGGTTGTCCCAAAGGTGCTTTTTTTCAAGAGGCAACTGGACTTTCTGGTTTTTCTTTTGAAGATGTTTTGCTTCCCATCCAAGAAGCTTCTTCCGCTCTGACTGGATGGTGGGGAATGGAAGGATTTATACTCTTTTCAGATAGCTGGTCATTTGCATCCTTTTAGAGAGTCGTTGAGGCCACTTGGAGGTTTATCTCTGTGTTGTGGCCCGTCAGCGGCCTGTGCAGCTAGTAGCTGATTTGGACAGCAAGGAGGCTGGTATGCTGCACCAGCAGCTTGTGCAGCTGGCACTTGAGTCAGACAATGAGGCTGGAGATGTGGTGCCAGAGGCAGGGATTCAGCCAAGGCCTTTAGAAGCTCCCTTAAATGAAGAGGACGAAGAGGAGGAGCCTTTTCTTGATGCACGGGTGCGCAGAGCTGCCAAAAGGCAGGAATGGCTCCTTAGAGGAGGTCTCCTTGAGAGTAAGGCTTGGGGCTAATTGGCCACTCCCTTCGCCTATTTAAGGAAGAATGCCGACTGAAGCAATTTACAGGGAACAACTTCGTTCACATATAGTACCTTCATGTCTTGTCTTGCTTATTATATCAGTTTTCCTGCAAATTGCTTCTGGGGATTCTGCCAATCACAGTAACCTTTCAATATTATTCTTTGAATTCTTGGCTGTTAATGCAGTTAATTAACAGTCGTTGTTGTAAAGAACTGGTTTATTTAGTAAACTAAGGTTTGAATGGACTTTGTGCTGCGTTCTTTGGAGTCCGTAGCTGGGGCAGAACACTGTGTCTTCAGGGTCACCTGAGGTATGCAAATGGGTGTGGAGCCTTCTTGGAACTGTTGAAAGGACTGTTGTAGATTAGAGATAGATGATGTCGTATCCCTCCCCCTCTGTTGAGAGAGGGCTGCTCAGTTTTGACGTAGATGACCCTGAGGACACAGATAAACCTCCAAGTGGCCTCAACGACTCTCTAAAAGGATGCAAATGACCAGTTATCTGCAAGGAGTACCAATCCTTCCATTCTCCACCATTCAGTCAGAAGTGAGGCAGCTCCTTGGATGAGAGGCGAATCGTCTTCAAAGAAAAACCCGAAAGTCCAGTGACCTCTTGAAAAAGCACCTGTGGGAAAGAGGTGGTTGTAAAACAAGGACTGCCTGGTGAGCAGCAGTGGTGAGCTTCAAATTTTTTTACTACCGGTTCTGTGGGTGTGGCTTGGCGGGCGTGGCTTGGGCGTGGCAGGGGAAGGATACTGTAAAAATCTCCATTCCCTCCCAATCAGCTGGGACTCGGGAGGCAGAGAATAGATGGGGGCGGGGCCAGTCAGAATGTTTACTACCGGTTCTCCGAACTACTCAAAATTTCCGCTACCGGTTCTCCAGAACTGGTCAGAACCTGCTGAAACCCACCTCTGCTGTACATATATGTTATGAGTTGTATGCTGTACATATATGTTAACTCATAAAATATATATGAGTATATATGTTATGGGTTAACAGCATAACAGAAGTGAGTTGTAAAAACAATATATGTGCAAGTGAGAGGAGAAGGAAGAAAACATTAAATGAAAAGGAAAAGCATTTAAGTCAACCTCAGTTTGATCTCTTGTGGAAGCGCCCTTTGAAACTCTTCATAATTTTGTAGGATTTCATATATTTTCTCGCGACGTATATGAAAACCTGGCAACTGACTGTCTGCATATATGCAGCTTGTTAACCATCCCCTTCTGCCTCCTGCTAATTTTTATTCCTTGACTTTCAGTACGGTTTGGAGAGAATAATGAGCGAAGAAAGAAGTTTTTCGTTACTGGCCAAAACCATTGATCCCAAACACATCAACATGATGACTGATGCAGTTAAACTTCTGTCTGCGATATGCATCATTGGAGAGGAAAACATGTAAGTGTAACATTGCCAGCGTGGGTAGCCAATTAATGTAGAACAATTTATTTTTTTTAAAAGGAATTGAATCATGCTTTTCATTGGAAACAAATGGCGTTAAACAGAAAAGGCTGCAATTGATTGAAAGAACCAGCAGTTCTGAAAGTAACAATACACCCAGCAACAAGAGGGGCTATATTCGGTTTATCTGTGTAACCTTCTTTGTAAATATTCTCTGCTTCTAGATGGGTTTTAGGAAGAATTCTAAGGCCACAGAAACATCTCTACCGACTTCTAGGTTTGGGTTATCTAGGCTTTAAGGGGTTAATGTCAAAGTAGAGGTGATGTTTTTCAACAGATGCTTTGCTTTGTGATCTAGTGAGGATTTCCCAGTACAACTGTTCCAGAGTGGGAATTTCCCTGAATGTGAACTCCATTGGGAATGGTTGGTCATTGGAGGTTTCCGGGAAATAATGCTTGATGATTTATTGCAAGCCCCTTGAAATAGATGTATTTAAGCTCGGAGACTGAAGTATGTGTGTCTGTTTAGTTTAATAATAGGCCTTCCTCCCTCCCTCCCTTCCATCATCTCTCCTTCCTTCTTTCCTCCCTCCCTCCCTCCCTTCCTTCCTTCCTTCCTTCCTTCCTTCCTTCCTTCCTTCCTTCCTTCCCTTTTTCCTTCCCTCCCTCCTTCCCTTCCATCTCACATCCCTTCCTTCTCTTTTTGTTCCCTTTTTCCTTCCTCCCTCCCTTCCCTTTTTTGTTCCTCCTTCCCTCCCTCCCTCCCTTCTTTCCTCCCTTCCATCTCACATCCCTTCCTTCCCTTTTTTGTTCCCTTTTCCTTTCTCCCTCTCTCCCTTCTTCCCTCCCTCCCTCCCTTTTTTGTTCCTTCCTCCCTGCCTTCTTTCCTCCCTTCCATCTCACATCCCTTCCTTTCCTTTTTTGTTCCTTCCCTTTTTCCTTCCTTCCTTCCTCCCTCTCTCCCTCCCTTCTTTTCTTCCTTCTTTCCTCCCTCCTTCCGTCCCTTCCTTCCATCTCATATCCTTTCCTTTACTTTTTTGTTCCTTCCCTTCCCCCTCCCTCCCTCCCTCCTTCCCTTCTTTCCTTTCTTCCATAGCCTGGAAAAAATATTGAAAGCTTTGACCACAGAAGCCGAAGAGAGAGGTATTGACCGATTTGGCCCCATTTTGAAGGGTCTCGAGGAAAATTCAGTCCACCTGCAAGTAAGTAACGTCTTTTGGTGGTGTTTTAAAACCAGTAAATGTAACTAATGCAGCAAGTGTACTTGAAGAAAAAGAGAATTCCGGGACAATTATTCAACCTTGGATGCAACTACTTAATGTTTATTCATTAAATTGACTATTACACTTAGAATTTAGGAATGGTCTCTCCTATGCCACCTCTGTACTTAAACATTTGCCAGGTTAGGAGGGAAAAAATCAACTGCATAGATACTTACAGTTACATAATATTGGCGATCAACTAACTGACCAACATGGACTGACGACCTGACCAACCAACATATTGAGATTTAAGCAGTTAACTATCATGATTTGGGAATTTGCAGTTCCTTTTTTTTTTTTAATGAAACATGCTGTTAATTGCTTTTCCTTTTTCAGCAGAGGAGATTTATTAAATCACTTTAACCAGGGGTGAAATGCTCCCGGTTCGGACCAGATCGGACAATCCAGTAGCAATTGTGGCAGGTGGTTCGGAGAACCGGTAGCGATGGTGGCGCAAGGCTCCGCCCACCCGCCCGCGTGTTGTTACTTTCTGCTTTTAAAAGCTATTCGGGCGAATAGGTTGCAAAAAAGTATTTTAAAAAAGTAAAAAAAAAAGTTGGCCACACCCACCCAGTCACATTACTCCCCCCTCCAAGCCACACCCACAGAACCGGTAGTAACAAATTTTACATTTCACCACTGACTTTAACCTAGACATATCTTTCCAAAACATACTAGCTTTCTATGTCATCTAGAAGTGGGGAGCCCAATCCCTGGGCCATGAACCGGTACCGGGCCGTGAGCTGCTGGGGACCGGTCTGCACAAGCGAGCAAAATTTCATTTGTGCATGCGCAGGATCTGGGTAGTGCACAAAACCACTACACAAACACACACACACACTCCCCGTCCTGGAAAAATTGTTTTCCACAGAACCAATCCTTGGTGCCCAAAAAGTTGAGGGACCACTGACTTCGAAAGACTTGATTCCTCCCGATTAACCTAAAGGAAATATAATCGCATCACATTTCGATTTTAACCCATAAAGTTCTTTTGATTGTAATGCCAGAGGCATCTTCTGTTGTTTTAAACACCATTGTTGTTTTAAATAAAGAATAATGCACTGGAAGTCGTGTTTATCCAATATTTGTAAAACTTAACCTCTGTTAAAAGTCTGTAGAGATTCTCCTCATCCCGGTCATGGTTGTGCCAAAGGTGCTTTTTTCAGGAGGCAACTGGATTTTCTTGTTTGTTTGTTTTTTCTTGTTTGTTTGTTTTTTCTTTTGAAGACATTTTGCTTCCCATCCAAGAAGCTTCTTCAACTCTGACAGTATAATGGGGAATGGAAGTGCTTCAACGACCCTCTAAAAGGATGCAAATGACCAGCTGTCTGCAAGGAATACAAATCCTTCCATTCCCCACTGTCCTGTCAGAAGTGAAGAAAGCTTCATGGATGAGAGTGAAACATCTTCAAAGAATACCCAGAAAGTCCAGTTGCCTCTTGGAAAAAAAAAAGCACTTTTGGGACAAACTCCATTAAATCCCCAAGATAAAAATTAAAATGTGTTCATTATCACTTCTAAAGTTGATGATTGTTTTTTGGCAGAAAAACAATGGAAATGTTTAATAATCCCCTGAAATGATATATAGTAGCTGTTCTCTTTTGAATAACATTATTTTATATGTAACACATTTGTTCATGACATAATTTCATAATGTTCATAGCAATAAAATAATAAGTTACTATTGGCTATGCCAACATTTCTCTGGATGTTTCAAACTGAGGACATATTATGAAGACAAAAACCATAAAAGCACATTGGTTAGAATGCAACATTTCAGGCTAATTCTGCCGACTGCCAGCAGTTCAATCCTGACTGCCTCAAGGTTGACTCAGCCTTCTATTCTTCTGAGGTCGGTAAAATGAGGACCCAGATTGTTGGGGGCAAGATGGTGACTCTGTAAACTGCTTAGAGAGGGCTGTAAGGCACTGTGAAGCGATATAAGTCTTAGTGCTAATGTTACAAATCAAAGAAGGCCAACTAAATCCTGCAGATTAAAGTTTTTGCATTTTGTAGATAGCCTGTATGCAGTTCATCAATGCCTTGGTTACAACTCCTGACGATTTGGACTTCAGACTCCACATTCGGAATGAATTTATGCGTTGTGGATTAAAAGAGCGACTGCCGGTAAGTATGTGTACGCCTGAATTAATATTTAAATTAAAAGGACTCCAATGAGAAGACATGTGAAATGCTTTGTAGACTTATTTGTTTTTTTATTAAGACAGAGCAAACTGGCTCCTGTAAAAATTGTTTCGCAAAGTACATATTTGAATAGCGTAAATCCCCCAAATTATTAGCTTTGGATACATGCGTTTTGTTCAAAATAACTCATTTTAAGAGGCAGTTATTAATTACAATACTGTTGATTTTTTTCCCACTGCAGCTGCTGAGATGCATAAAGAATGAAGCTTTGGATATCCAGCTGAAAGTATTCAGTGAACACAAAGAGGAAGATATGATTGAATTTTATCACCGCTTAGATGACATCAGATCAGAATTCGAATATCCTTTAAAGAACCCCAAAATGGGAATTTGTAATCAATTAAACCAGACTTTGTAGCCAGCATCCAAATTGTGATGCTGTTGTTTCATTCTTAGTTGACTCAAATTATATGGTAAAACTAAACCTTGGCAATTCTCATCTGGTGATAGTTACTGCAAGTTCAAATATCACCAGGCTCAAGGTTGACTCAGCCTTCCATCCTTTCTAAGGTAGTTAAATTGAGGACCCAGTTTGTGGGGGCAATAAGCTGACTTTGTATAAAAATACAAAAAAGTATGAAGGCTATTGCTTAACGCATTGTAAGCCGCCCTGAGTCTCCGGAGAAGGGCAGCATATAAATCAGATTTAAAGAAAAAAAAAAAAAAAGGTTGGGATCCTGGATAAAATGTAAGAATTGCTATGTTGTTCCAAGAAGTTCTGGAACAAAATTGGTTAGTGGCAGATGACTCATTTTGTGGTCAAAAGTATACCGTACTTTTTGGAGTATAAGATGCACTCCCCCCCCGCCCTCCAAAAGAGGGTGAAAATGTTGGTGCGTCTTATACACCAAATACAGCCATTTTTGGCCTCCTGAAACCCTGCCCCGTTTGTCCCGTTTTTGTCAAAAAGCAGACTCGTTTTTCTAAAAAACAGGCCCATTTTTCTAAAAAAGGGTCTGCGGAGAGTTTGGGAGGCCTGCAGGTTGCTCTTGGGGGCTGGGGAGGGCAAAAACATGACACGTGGGGATTTGGGAGGCCAAAAATGGGGCCATTTTTCACATAAACGGGTGTTTCTGCCCTCCCCATTCCCCAGGAGCACTCTGCAGGCCTCCCAAACCCTCTGAGGTCCCGTTTTCGCGAAAAACAGGCCCCTTTTTGGCCTCCCAAACCCTCTATACATCCCATTTTTGTGAAAAATGGGCCTAGGGAGGGCAAAAACTTTTTTCCTTGTTTACCTCTTCAAAATATTGGTGCGTCTTATACTCCGGTACATCTTATAGTCCAAAAAATACAGTAAATCACTTTCCCTCACCGATTGAATTTTAAAAATTTTACATAAGTTCAGCAAAACTCTAAATACGTCTTGAAAAGAAGATCAAATCTACAACTCGCAAACCATTTGAAATATTTTATCCTTAATTTGTTCACTGATGCAAATGATGTTTTTAATTTAGTGTGGAATACCGTTAAGGATACAAGCGCAGAAAACTATTTCCTTTCTATACTGCAACACCTCTTGCTGATACGAAACGATAATTTTATACGGTAAGGAAAGAATCGTACGGTACAAAAAAATTTGCTGAAGCTCCTATCTGGATATTTGTTACGAAGTAATAAACATCATGCAACCTGTTGCAGATTTTATTACATTGTCTTAGTTTTATAGAAGACCTTCAAATAAAACTGAATTTAGAAGTGTGTAACATCTGTCAAGCCAGATGTGGCAGGCCAAGAAGGCCAGCCTAATTTGAGAGAAAAATTCTGATTCTTTAAGAGTTGACATGTTCTTAAAAAAACTTGTAGCTCCTCAAAATATAGAAATAGATCTTCAATTGTTACCTTTGTTCAGTGGAGTCACAAGAAAGATGTGGGTGGCCTATATATGTGCCCTCTGGATTTAACATTTGTCTTCTTGGCCTCAAAAATGAAATCGCGAGAGTGGAAAAATTTACCAGATAAAGGCTGCCTTGATAATGCACAATAATGAGCTGAGTTTTCATAATTTCGGTTTGGTAAATAAATAGTTATGATCAGTGGTAAAATGTAAAATTTGTTACTACCTGTTCTGTGGGCGTGGCTTGGTGGAGGGAGGGTAATGTGACTGGGTGGACGTGGCCAACTTTTTTTGTTCAACTTTTAAAAGCATTTTTTCTACCACCTCTTCAGCCGAAGAGGTTTTAGAAAAAATGCTTTTAAAAGTAAAAAAAAAAAAAGCCTCTGATGATCGTGCAGCTCATCTTGGCATGGGAGAGGGCAGGGATTTTTGCTACCGGTTGGCCGAACCATCCGCCGCCATTGCTACCGGATCGGGCGATCCAGTCTGAACAGGGAGCATTTCACTCCTGGAGATGATAATACAAAGCAATGATTTTGAGAAAGATTTTTGTGGTGGAATCAAACTGATTTTCTGGAAATAGCCTCTTCTGCTTTTATGCAAATTACATGGGTAGGTACTTTGAATTTAAAAAGTGACTTTTTTTTTTTAGTAGGTGTTTTAACAGGCGAGTACCACAAAGTGCTGCCGTTTGATTAGTGACATCTGACTTTACTCCATCTTCTTGAATAAAAATCTTACTGAGGTGGGAAGGTGTCATCTTTGGGCCAGTTATTCTCTCAATTTATATTTCCCTAAAAGGGGAAACATGCTCTTGGAAAACAGCTCCCACTTTTCTTGATTGCCCCAGCAGGACTGGGCCAGCCTATCTACAAGATAAAAGACCTTCAGCTCCAGGGTGATGGGATTAAGATATGACCCCTCAGGATATAATAGGATTAGCCCTCTACTATCTAGCAGCAGAGCTCACCACATGGCACAACAAGCCCCTTCATTGCATCACCCAGCAAGCTTCAACCAAGCCTGCGACTCAGACAGCCTGCAAAGTAAGCAGTGACCCCTACGAAAACCAATAGAATACATTTCTTGCACAGGAACAGGAAGATCAAGGGCAAGGCCCAAGAGAAGGTATAAATAACCCTTATCTCCACTCCATGTGGTCAGCTGGATTTAGAAGATACATCTACTGAAATTAAGTGAGCTGGAAGGGACCTTGGAGGTCTTCTAGTCCAACCCCATGCTCAAGCAGGAAACCCTATACGATTTCAGACAAGCTGTCCAGTCTCTTCTTAAAAACCTCTAGTGATGACGCACATACAACTTCTGGAGGAAAGCTGTTCTACTGATTAATTGTCCTCCCTGTTAGGAAATTCCTCCTTAATCCCAGGTTGCTTCTCTCCTTGATTAGTTTCCAACCATTGTTTTTTGTCCTGCCGTCCAGTGCTTTGGAAAATAATTTGACCACCTCCTCTTTGTGGCAGCACCTCAAGTACTGGAATACTGCTAACATGTCACCCCGCTTTAAAAGCAATATCACCTTGGAAGCATGAAATTAAAATACATACTTTTCTTGTCATTTCTTTAGACCTTTGTATTTCAAGTTAATCGAAGAGTGCGTCTCACAGATAGTCTTACATCGAAGTGGTCTCGACCCAGATTTTAGTTATCGAAAAAGGCTGGATATAAATTTCAGTCACATACTGGGTAGGTATTTCCTATTCCCTATTTATACTCATATAAAAGATCACATTTTTTTAAAAAAAGGGGAGTTGCTGATCCCAGATTTCATAGGGACCGTTATTATCGTATGCCACACATGAATTAGGAAGCTACATAAATGTGATGAATGAATGAATAGTTCCAGAAATTAAATTCAGGAAATGTTCTATAATGATGTACATTTGTTTTTGCCAGTTGTATCTGCATGTGTGTGCGTGTATATATACTTGGTAATAAGCCACCCTAAATCTTATTTTTTTTCTTATTGCCTAAGAAATACTTGCTATATATATTTTCACGATCCTGACACACTTACAAATAGCATTTCCTTGAATATCTATCAAAATCAAGAATGTAATTGCTAAACATCTCTGAAACCTATGAAGAAAATGCTTCCAAACTCTTATTTTTTGGCTTGCATCGTCACTTCCTGAACCCTTATCCTCAAAATATTCTTGGAGCCAATAGTTTGCTTATATACTTATCGTAAGTTAAACCCAAAGGTGCTTTTTTCAGGAGGCAACCTTTTGAAGACGTTTAGCTTCTCATCTAAGAAGCTTCTTCACCTCTGACAGGATAGTGGGGAATGGAAGGATCCTGTCAGAGTTGAAGAAGCTTCTTGGGTGAGAAGCAAAATGTCTTCAAAAGGGAAAAAACAAAGTTCAGTTGCCTCCTGAAAAAAATCACGTTTTGGGATAACCATGACCTGGATGACTGAGAATCTCTACAAACTTTATAGCCAGTTAAAGTAATCCCAATGTTTTTAAAGCTGTTTTATGAAAACTTCAGTCATTGCCGTTTGAAGCTAACAGCATAGCTGTCAGTCATTAATGGAAGTGATCTAAATATTCATTTTTCTTGACAACACTGCTTTACAGTTTTGCTGGATCTTAGGGTTGGGTACGAACTGGCATAAATTTTACTCTTGCTATTGACTGTTCTCTCTGAGACTGTCCAGTCAGTAAAAAGCTTTCCAGAAGATTTATATAGGCTGTTTTCTGCTAGATATCTGTATTGAACAGAAGAAAATGGAAGAACTTGAAGGAAAAGCTTCAGAATTCTTGAAAAAGGTAACTTTAGAGAAGTTTTATTCACAAGCCTTCCCGTGGTCATGCCCAAATACCTTGCAATCTCTGAGACTTAAAATCATTTTTTTACAAGAGAGAAGACAACAAAAATAGAGATTGGGCTTTTAGGTTTAATTTAAAACATAGCTTTGTGAACCAAAATATTGGCGAAATATCCTCCCCCCCCCCCTTTACTAAAACATAACAGCTGGAAAGGAATTTGGTAGTGAGCTGTTATTTCTGCCCTGATCCACAGCTGGAGGCCATGTTTTCAGTTAAAGTATCAAGAGATTGATCGAACAATAAGAAGAGGATGTGCTTTCCTAGCCCTTACCTGTTGTACTCTGGAGTGTGGATTTATCCATTGCAATATTTGCACATCCTCTTCTTATTGTTCACCTTCCACTTTCTTGGATGCAAAACCAACGGACGTTGGTTTTTAGGATAAGAAGAAACAGGGAGGAAATGGTTCAAGAAATTCCACTAAGGAAAAAAAAAACCCCACAACGAATCAGTTTTATCAGTTCTCCTAAATCCTGGATGGCGAATCTGCGACATCCATTTATTACCTCCCATTATTACTTACAATTCTCCACATTTTTCACAGCCACGTTGCCCCAATTTATGTCGAATTTGTGTACTCATAAAAATAACATGGGCATAAAAAAAGCCCAAGGCACCTGCTATTCTACACTACAACCTGTTGCAAGAGAAATTGGGTTTCTTATTGGAATTGTTAGGCTACATCAAGCTTGTAGAGGCATTTGGATTCCCAGCATCCTCTGTTATGCCCCACTGAGCATACCTACAATGCACAGGTCCAACTTTTTTGGCCATTATTGGGAGCTTTTCTTGAACTTCTCGAAGAGCGACCAAAATAACTCTGGCAACGTGTTTCTAATTACACCCCCTAGTACAGATTATTGTAAAAATTGGACAAGCAGTTTACCATTTCTGTAGTAAACTGTACCAGGTGGGTCCTTTATGGAACAGTTTGCAGGAAATCCTCGACTTATGACCACAATGGAGCCCCCAAATTTCTTTTGTGGAGCGAGACATTTGTTAAGTGAAGTTTTGCCCTGTTTTACGACCTTTCTTTCAAACCGTTGTAAAGTGAATCACCACCACTGATAAAGTTAGTAAGCCTGGATGTTAAGTGAATCTGGGTTTCTCTGTTGACTGCTTGTCGAAAGATTTGATCGCCTCACCTTGGGACGCTGCAATGGTCGTAAGTATGAACCAGTTGCCAAGCATCTGAATTTTGAGCCAATGATCATGGAGATGCTACAAAATTGTAACTAAAAAATGCTCATAAGTCCCTTTCTTCAGTGTCGTTGTAACTTTGGACGGTCACTAAATGAACTGTTGTAAGTCGAGGACTACCTGTGTAGGATATGGCTTTGGCTAGCACTTGTCCAGATTCATTTGAAATTCAAGGATAAGAAGAAGTGGCTGATGTGACTTATTTTGGAGGTTCTCACACATTGCATTTGCCTTCTGGCGAAGGAGAAAACCGTGGTGGTAATAAAACCCATAGTGTTGCCTTATATCACTTTGTGGTTTGTATGTATAGTGAGAACATATGCAGTGGAGACTAATTCCTTCTCTGTCCAATCACACTTGACCAATAAAGAATTCTGTTCTGTTCTGTTCTGTTCTCTACTCTACTCTACTCTACTCTACTCTACTCTACTCTACTCTACTCTACCCTACCCTACCCTACCCTACCCTACCCTACCCTACCCTACTCTACTCTACTCTGTTCTACTAATTTTCTACTCTATTAATTTTCTATTCTACTCTACTCAACTCTAATTTATATTCTATTCTATTCTGTTCTACTCTACTCTAATTCATGTTCTATTTTGTTCTATTCTACTAATTCATATTCCATTCCATTCCATTCCATTCCATTCCATTCCATTCCATTCCATTCATTCCCTATTCTACTGTACTCTTATTATATTCTATTAATTTTCTATTCTATTCTATTCTACTCTAATTCATATTCTATTCTGTTCTACTCTTGTTGTTGTTGTTAGTTGCAAAGTCATGTCCGACCCATCAAGACCCTATGGACAACATTTCTCCAGGCCTTCCTGTCCTCTACCATCCCCTGGAGTCCATTTAAGCTCACACCTACTGCTTCAGTGACTCCATCCTGCCACCTCGTTCTCTGTCGTCCCCTTCTACTCTACTCATTCATATTTTATTCTACTCTACTAATTCATATTCTACTCTACTTTACTCTAATTCATATTCTATCCTATTCCTATTCTGTTCTATTCTATTCTACTCTACTCTACTCTACTCTAATTTTTACCAAGACCAGATTCCAGTTTCTGATCTAATAAACTGGTGTCATTTAAAGAAATGGTGGACAGCATTCAAAACATCATCTTAAGGATAAGATGATGAAGGTAGTGTTGAATCCAGTGGATTGATTTGTTGAAAAATATCCCAGGATGAAGCGTTTTATCCTTACAGAAGCCTGAAAATGATGTAGCAGTTTATCCTTCACAGACACCAGTAATGGAGTTTTAAGGAAAAGATATGAAAATCAATGTACTTGTCAAGAGCCCAGCAGAGTCTAATCCATCTCACTCCCTGGTTTTGAAGTACAAGTCAGTTTGAGATTTCATACCTCCCCTGAGCCACTTACAGATCGCATAGTATGCAAATCTGGGTAACATAGCATGAAAATACTCAGGGCAACGTACAATTATACCTGTACATTTAACGATGCACGGTGCCTTCCCGTTTCTGTTGCAGTTTGAAAAAGAGTTTGTAGCTCACCAGGAGACAAAGGCACGGCTTCAGAAAACGGAAGAAAAGATCAGCCTCCTCGAAGGCGCAAGAAAACCTTGTCAAAATGAGGTAAAAAAATAATAATCTGCATTTACACGAGACTTGTTTGTGCGGTTAAAATAATTAGCAACAATCGTATGATGCCATGTTAATATAAAAACCGATAAAAGACTTCGACTCGGTGCTTTGTCATTTCTGGATAAGGAATATGGGACCATTTTTCCGTTCTTTTGGCCTCTGCCTTGGTGGGAAAAGCTTGGGTTGGAAGTGGGGGTTCTTTTGAGGGTGATGTGATGCGGGCAATAATCCTTGAAATACAATTGTAGAGTAGGAGAAATAGGAGGAAAGGTAACCGGTATTGTTTGGTGCACACATTTTTATAGGTAGGTAGACAATGGCACATGGTATTTCAGGTATAGCAATGGCTACAAATTTACACAGTCTTTAAAAGGGACTATACGAATTTAGTGGCTTATCAACACGGAGGGCACATTTTCAATACCAGCTAGTAATTATCAGTAATGAGAGTTATTGCCCTCTGTTCTTGTTATCTCCCTAAATTCACCTCCTTCATCATTATGTAACACTATACTTGTGATTGTCCCCAGGAAGAAAAATGCCTTTTTATTTTAAAGAACTTCCAAGTTGCTTGGTATTAGTATTATTGCTACCTCTCTCTCTCCCTCCCTCCTTCCTCCCTCCCTCTCTCCCTCTTTTTCCTTCCATTATCTCCTTCCTTCTTTCTCCCTTCCTCCCTCCCTCCCTTTCTTCCTTCCATCTCCTTCCTTCCTTCCATCCATCTTCTTCCTTTCTTCCATCCATCTCCTTCCATTTCCTCCGTCCCTCCCTCCCTCCCTTTCATCTCCTTCCTTCCATTCATCTCCTTCCTTCCTCCCTCCCTCCCTTTCATTTCCTTCCTTCTTTTCATCTCCTTCATTTCTTCCTTCCTCCATCCCTTCCTTTCTTCCATTCACCTCCTTCCTTTCATCTCCTTCCTCCCTTCCTCCCTCCCTTTCATCTCCTTCCTTCCATTCATCTCCTTCCTTCCTCCCTCCCTCCCTTTCATTTCCTTCCTTCTTTTCATCTCCTTCATTTCTTCCTTCCTCCATCCCTTCCTTTCTTCCATTCACCTCCTTCCTTTCATCTCCTTCCTCCCTTCCTCCCTTCCTTTCATCTCCTTCCTTCCATTCATCTCCTTCCTTTCTTTCTTCCTCCGTCTCTCCCTTTCTTTCATCTCCTTCCTTCCATTCATCCCCTCCCTCCCTTCCTCCCTCCCTTCTTCCTTCCTTCCTCTGCTAAAAATCCCATCTCATTGATTAGCCAGTTCAAATTAATGGCAGGCAATCCTCGACTTATGACCACAGTTGACCCCAAAATTATCTGTGGCTAAGTGAGAAAGTCATTCAGTGAATTTTGCCCTATTTCGCGACCTTTCTTGCCATAGTTGGTAAATGAATCACTGCCGTTGTTTATATTAGTTACTCCGGTTTCTCTTTTGATTTTGCTTGGCAGAAGGTTGCGAAAGCGGATTGCATGACCCCAGGACACTGTAACCGTCATAAGTACAAGTCAGTTGCCAAGCATCTGAATTCAGACGCTTCACCCCTCGTGACAGTTGGGATGCTGGGAAAAATGGTCCTTAAGTCCCTTGTTTCAGTTCTGCTGTAGCCTTGAATGGTCACTCAATGATCTGTTTTAGGTTGAGGTCTACCTTTTACATGTGTGATGAGCGTTGTTTGTTAGTTGTTGGATTCTTTAGATCTGTGATGGCGAACCTATGGCATGCGTGCCACAAGTGGCACGCGGAGCCATATTGGTGGGCATGTAAGCGTTGCTCTAGGTCAGGTCCAGCGCGGATGCGTGCACTCGCTAACTGATTTTCAGGCCTTCTGGGCTCACCAGAAGTTGGGAAACAGGCTGTTTCTGGCCTCTGGAGGGCCTCCTGGGGGGTGGGGAAGGTTGTTTTTGCCCTCCCCAGGCTCCCAGAAAGGCTCTGGAGCCTCGGGAGGCAAAAAACTGGCCCTCTGGGCCATCGTATGCCAAAAACGGGGGGAGTTCGGGGGGATGGGGTGCATTGAATTATGGGTGTGGGCATGCACGCGCATGGCCCCCTGCTCTCCCCTTGCTTTCGGCACGCGATGGCAAAAAGGTTAGCCATCACTGCTTTAAATGATACACTTGGCCCACTTCCTGGGAAGAAGTCTGCCATGGAAATGCGAATGCTGCGGACCCTGTAGTTAAATATGACACTTTTTAAAAAATAGAAAAGTCAAGTTGCAGATCAGGTTAGGTCAGATAGAAGTGGCTTTTGTGGTTATCAGGCAGTACATTTCGGTTCAGGTCTTTCTTGAAATTAATATAATTCAAACTTAGTTTATATATATGAAAAGTTATAAAATAAATATGCTTATCTGTTGCTTTTCAGTGAACCAGACTAAATGGATTAGCTATAAAACTTACAATAATCATCAGTTTCTTTTTAAAAAGCAACACAAGCGAAGGGGGAAAAAAAGATGAAATAGGCATACCTTCTCACCTGGGGGCAAAATAGTTCATATATATATATATATATATATATATATATATATATATATTCACACTCCCACTTACAGGACAGGCGGGGGGGGGGAATGAAAAAACCCCCATAGCAATAGAATAAAGTAAATAAGAAGGAATTTACTAATCTGCTGAAGTTCACAGTTTTTTCATATTCCTAAGTGATTAAAGATACCTGAATAAGTTTTGATTGCAAAACTCACTATTAAATTTAAGGGACGATGCAAATATCAGGATAACAAATAATACAGTTGGGGTCACAGGATAAAATCGTGAAATTATAAATAGTGATGAATTATTTTGAAGACAAAAGTTATATAATGTATAAGATCCAAAAAAAGGAACAAAATATTAAAATGTAAAATGAGGAAGAATCATTACAATAT
This sequence comes from Masticophis lateralis, assembly GCA_030761175.1. Lineage (NCBI taxonomy): Eukaryota > Metazoa > Chordata > Lepidosauria > Squamata > Colubridae > Masticophis > Masticophis lateralis. The sequence continues at coordinate 122,722,466 of JAUDYJ010000004.1, forward strand.
TACAGTATTAAAAATACTACTTGCTTACAATTTGTGTCCTTCCATCCCATTATATACCCTGGCAGTTGATTGAAACCAATATTTTGGGAACGGTTTTTACTTTCTCCTTTCACCTACTTCGATTTTTCTTTGCCCTCCGAAATTGTGTTCTAAAGATCTAAGTTTGCCTTGTTGGGTAGTTTATTTTCTATAAGAGAACCATTCTTACTTGAAATTACTGATGGCGGAATTTACTACCTTGTGTTCTGTTTGTTTCTGAAGAAAAAGTGTTTACATTACAAATATCACTACACAGTGTTTAAGTTCCAAATACCAGCATTTTCTTCGTTTCAGAATGGCTCAAGAGATGCTTCTCCGCTGACATCTCTTGAAGGCGCCTCAGATGTAGTCCCATCACCAGGACCTTCCACTGGAACGATTCCACCACCACCTCCTCCGCCCCCACTCCCACCTGCCTTTGCTAGTGGGTCGCAAAACCACCTTCCTGTTGGTATTCCGCCACCCCCACCTCCGCTACATGGTTTACCTGGGGGTCAACGCTCCCCTGCCTCTCAATCGCTGCCTTTCGGATTGAAACCTAAAAAAGAATTTAAGCCTGAAGTGACCATGAAAAGAGTCAACTGGTCCAAGGTAAGACAAGGAAGACTCTAGAAAGAGTGCAGAGAAAGCCAGCACAGTTCTAGGCTGCATTAACAAAGGGATAGAATCAAGCTCATGTAAAGTGTTAATACCACTTTATAAGGCCTTGGTAAGGCCACGCTTGGGATACGGCATCCAGTTTTGGTCGCCACGATGTAAAAAAGATGTGGAGACTCTAGAAAGAGTGCAGAGAAGAGCTACAAAGATGATCAGGGGCCTGGAGGCTAAAACATATGAAGAACGGTTGCAGGAACTGGGTATGTCTAGTTTAATGAAAAGAAGGACTAGGAGAGACATGACAGCAGTCTTCTGATATCTCAGGGGCTGCCACAAAGAAGAGAGAGTCAAGCTATTCTCCAAACCACCCGAAGGCAAGAAGCAATGGGTGGAGACTAATCAAGGAGGGAAACAACCTAGAACTAAAGAGAAATTAGAATTAGAATAGAATAGAGTTCTTTATTGGCCAAGTGTGATTGGACACACAAGGAATTTGTCTTTGGTGCATATGCTCTCAGTGTACATAAAAAACTGTACATTAATCAAGAATCATAAGATTCAACTGAAGAGGTTGTAAAAATGCTTTTAAAAGTCTCTGACGATCCCAGCTGAGCCACGTGATCATCAGAGGGGTTTTTTTTAAATTTTAAAAGCATTTTTTTGGCCGAAGAGGTTGTAGAAAAAATGCTTTTAAAAATATATATTTAAAAAGCCTCTGATGATCGCGCAGCTCAGCTGGGAATGGGGGGCGGGGGGGGGGGCAGGGATTTTTGCTATCGGTTCTCCGAACTAGCTTCTTCCATCGCTACCGGTTTGGGCGATTTGATCCAAACCGGGAGCATTTCACCCTTGCATTTGAGAAAGGTGATGTGTTGAGAAAGGGCTGTTCAATTTTGATATAGATGTCCTCTTTGACTCTTCTTTCAAACCAGCGGTTCTCTCTGTTCAAAATGTGGACTTTGCTGTCTTCAAAAGAGTGGCCTCTGCTTATTAAATGCAGATAGGCTGCTGAGTCTAGTCCTTATGGGTTTCTTCTCCTATGTTGTGCATTTTGGATAAAAAGGACTGCTGGTTTGAAAGAGTCTTTTAGTTAGATCACCTGCTGAAGCAGAAAACCCTATACCATTTCAGAGACATATTTGTCCAAATTCTTCTTAAAAGGATCTATTAAAGGTAAAGATTCCCCTCACATATACATGGTAGTCGTTCCTGACCCTAGGGGGCGGAGCTCATCTCCGTTACAAAGCCAAAGAGCCAGCGCTGTCCGAAGACATCTCTGTGGTCATGTGGCCGGCATGGCTAAACACCAAAGGCGCACGGAACGCTGTTACCTTCCCACCAAAGGTGGTTCCTATTTTTCTACTTCCATTTTTTACTTGCTTTCGAACTGCTAGGTTGGCAGAAGCTTGGACAAGTCACGGGAGCTCATCCCCGTTACGCGGCACTAGGGATTCAAACCTTTGAACTGCCGACCTTTCAATCGACAAGCTCAGCATCTTAGCCACTGAGCTACCGCATCCTGAAAAAGGAACTATTAAAAGGATCTAATTTAAATAGCTCTTAAAAGGGTCTGTTTAAGAATCTGTTTAAGCCCATGGTACTGTGGTCTTACATATCCTGAATAATCTTAACATCTCTAGCATGTTTTATTCTGCCCCAGTACTGTGTTCTAATCAATAATGTTCATCGGTTGAGGAATATCCTATCTCTGATCATTTGGAGCTAGGTCAGAAGTACAGAACTTGTTTTAATGCTTTTTAAAAACAATTCGTAAACTGCCCAGAGTTGTTTGGAGTTGGGCGCTAAGTATAAAAACAAACATACTTCTGACTTTTGAACCACAGTCAGTTGAAAGTCTCACTTCAAAAGGCAGCGGAGTTAGCACGAAAAGTAAACTCTAATTTTTTTATTTTTATTTTGATGCGGGCTCTGCTCTTTTAAAGAGCCTGAAGGAGTTAAAAACACAGATTTTTATCCCACAAATCTACCCTCATTCTTCAAAAGAGCACAGGTTTTTTCCCCACTCAGGAATCTGCAGGCTATAGATGGCAGGTGGCCTTCAGATTGCCCTAAGTCACACGTTTTGCAACCCCTTACAAAATATGGCATTAACGATAACAGGAAATTAAGATGTATTGTATCTCCTCTGCAGATTAGACCCCAGGAAATGACTGAAAACTGTTTCTGGGTAACGGCCAACGATGGGAAATATGAAAGTACCGATTTGCTGTGCAAGCTGGAACTTACCTTTTGTTGCCAGAAAAATGGTACGTTAATTATTTTTCTGATTTAAAGCCGCCTCTTAGAAGACCAGCCTCTTTTATTTTCAATAAACACCTGCGGTTCTTGTCACTACAGCTGATGAATACTTATGCGTGTCATATGATAATTGTTGCATTAATAACTGAGGTTGCCATCATTTATAACTGCGGCACATACGGAATAGAACTTAGCCGACAGTATTATTTTCACTTTTCCATTTAAGCTCTCCTCGTATAATGCAATTAAGAAAAGCATGTACTTACTGCCGAAATATCTCCACCGAGCTGTTAAAATGACTGTTTACTCTATTATTAGACTGTGGAGAGTGTGACTAAAAGCTGGGAAAATATAGCATGTATTTTAGTTATGAGCAATAATTTGGCGGGAGGCCGATTGTTTTGGGCTAGTTCTTTTTAAGGTATCCTAAGCCCTTTGGAAAAAATAATTCTCACCGTGTAATATACCCAGAAGGAGGAGTAAATGACCAAAGGAAGTTATTTTAGGTTTACATTCAAACTGAAAGTATTCTAAGAAGAAACAGCAGCACAGAAAATGCAAAAAAAAAAAAAAAGTGAATCCTATCCCTACTAAGTCTTTGAAAATGAAGTTCAGTGGTCGAGACTATTCGATGGGTTTACTTCCTGTGAAAGCAGGAAGTGCCCACTAAATACTCTCAACTTACGACAGCACCTGAGCCCACAATTACGGTCGTAAATTCATACGATTGTAAAGTAGGCCACCCATGTGAGCAGATTTGATTTGATGTACTGCAGTTGTCACCCATTGTAACCAGGGGATGTTGTGGTTTTTTTTGCCAGAAATCAGAAATAATCTAAAATAGCATAAATGGTGGTCACATAACCACGGGGGATTGCATGACTATACATGTAGGCTCCAAATGCAGTCACCTAACCCCAGGGGTGGACATCAAAACTTTGGATCTGGATCTGGATTCAAATTTAGCTTTGGTGAGGCCCATCAGAAATTTGAATGGTCACTCAGCAACTAGTTATAAATTGAGGAGTATCTATATCGAAATTATGTTTCTGTGTAGGAATCCCAGATATTAATAGATGGCTATAAAATTGGAGTAGCAGCTAGGTTCAAAAATTCATTTAGTGACCATGTGCTTCTTCTCTCTGTATGTTTGTACATGTCTTGCCTCTTGGTGTTTATTTGCATCAAACAACAGAACCCAATTCGCTTCACTATCTTTTCCCATAAATTTACTAAGAGGCAAGAGTTGAGATCAAACCCTTCCACCTAATATGTAAGCGGTAGCCATAACATCTGTTAAGGATATTGTTGTTGTGTTACCAACCAGCAGAGTGTAGAACACAGAGAAACGTTGCTGAGAGCAATGAATAAGAGATACTTGCAAACTGGTTTATCAAAAGTTTACTTTATAGTGGAAAAATAATCTCATAGTCTTTTAAACGATCCAAGTCTTTGCCAGTTAAATCAGTCCAGTGATACAAAAATCTTCTTACCATACAATCAGTAAGTGGTTAGAATAACAAGTTCACTCTGGTACACAAACCACGATGGTAGCAGATCCACCCACGATGATAGCACAATGGTAGCAACTCCTCACACAATAGTAGCATATCATCAACTGACTACATTACAGATCCCTTCTTAAATACGTTTACAACTAGTATTATCTAATTACAGCATGACTCAGCATTACAATGATACAGCAGTAAAACTTAAAGTCATATAATACATATCCATATTAAAATCACATAACACATTAAACACATTCTGTTAAAATCACAGAACACATATATTGCCTGGACAACCTGTTAGGCTCACACCATATCCTAACAACATCTCTATATTATTTTCTACTAACTGGTATATATGGCGGCTGAACCATGTATGAATGCATATAGAAGCCATATATAAATGCAGTGACAAATTGTTGCTATGGCTGACTTGTTTTGGTGTAAAGATAATTTCCTTTTGCCCTACATTTCTTATTAACACAGTCCTTAAATAGTATGAAACTTCATGGAAAAGATGAATAGGGTTATACATAATACACACACCTGTAAGCAGACATGAAAACTTTTCTTGGCCAAAGAGTGAGAGCTGAATTCTTCTAACGACGAACTGTAGGTTGCATGGAATTTTTTATTCATGATTAGTGAACGTAATGCTCCCTAAGAAAACCTCACCAGTAACCTGAATAGATTCAAGATAATTTACAACACTCTGTAGATCAGGATCCCCAACCGCTGGGCCAAGGCCTGCTATTATTATTTATTATTATTATTTATTATTACTCATATTTCTATGCCGCCCATTCTCCGAGGACTCTGGGCGGCTTACACCAAAGACAGTATACTAAATAGCATATTGCCCCAACAATCTGGGTCCTCATTTTACCCACCTCAGAATGATGGAAGGCTGAGTCAACCTTGAGCCGGTGAGATTTGATCTGCTGATCTGCTGAACTAGCAGTCAGCTGAAGTAGCTGCAGTACAGCACTCTAACCACTGCGCCACCTCGGCTCTTTTTGGGCTGTGGCCTATTCGGAATCAGGTCGTGTGAGAGGTGGGCCGGTGCGCGCCAACGGCACCCCAAAGTTTTCTCTCTTGTGTGAGTGGAGCTGCACATGTGTGTGCCGGTCCGCCACTCATGTGTCCCGGTTCCTGTCTCTTCCCTCCCTCCCTCCACACAGCTGGTACGCCAAACCGCCTGCTCTTGATGCTCCAAAAACGGAGCAGTGAGAGCAGAAGCTCAGTGGGACGGGTTCACCTTGCTCAGCATGGCTGATTCATCAAGTCTGCCCGTTGTGGCCCGCTGGCAACCAGTGGAGCTGGCACCAGAGTCGGACAATGAGGAGTTTGGGGAGGAACATGGGCCAATCCTGGGGGCTGGGGAAAGCTTGGACAAGGGCTCTGCATCGGAAGCAGAGAGGGAGCTAGATAGCAGTGAGGAAGAGGAACAGCTGGAGCCCGTTCCCAGTGTGCGCATGCACAGAGCTGCCAGAAGACAAGAACAACTAAGCAGGGTTGACGTGGGAGTAAAGCCACACCTTGGAGATGATTGGCCTCTCCCATAAGGAAACAAAAGAGGAGCAAATGGGGAGTGGGCTTTTGCAGGAAACAATTCGGTCGGTTGGTCGTTTCAAGTGTGGAAAGTGCTGTTCGTGACTCTAAGAGACTCTGTGCCAAGTTTTGCTTTACACTGCGTTTGGGCACTAGTTATTTGGCAGCTTTCCAAGTGAGATAAGGTTTGTGTTGATAAATATCCCTCTGAAAGTCTGTTTGCCAAGTCTTGCTGACTGCGAATGAAAGGAATTCATAGTCGTGTAAATAAAAGGGATTTTGCCGGGACCAAGACTCTGCTTCCTGCTTTTTAAGGAAGCCTAGATCAGAACACTGCCTGTTCAGAACACCTGATCCGCTTTTGGCGCGTTGGGCCTCCTTGGTATGTCTGAAGGAGCATGAGATAGCGCCCTCAAAGGCTTCTCTTCTTCATGGCCAAAAGCTTTTGCAAACAGACGAAAGGCCTTCTGTCTCTGGCGTGGAGAAGCCTGAAGGAGTTTCTCTCTTGCTTGAGTGGAACTGTGCATTCATGTGCACATGTGCCCCAACCCACTGCTCTCACGGCTCCGTTTCCCTGTAACCTCTTCCCTCCCTCCCCAAGCTGGGCTGCAAAGGTTGGGGAGCTTTGGTCTAGGATGCCTCATCAGCAATTGGTAAAACCTGAATACAATGAATTGTACCCTAACACTTACAACTTCAGTACTCATGTTGAAATTGCACCGAAGCTCAAATTCTATGCAAGTGCAACGACATAAACATTTCTGTATGTTGACACACACACAACCGTTTGTCTTGACAGTGAAAAGAGACGAAGGCTTTGAAGAGAGGAAACCTGTTAAAAAACGAATCAAAGAACTGAAAATCCTGGATCCAAAGATCGCACAAAACCTTTGTAAGTACCGTAAATAGCTGTCATTGTTTGGAAAAGAAAAATAATTGAGCGTTAATGCTACTTTTGCAATTACCGTAATTCTACTTTGTAGTATGGTTTTGACGGAAACAATTGCAAGCAATGGGTGAATGGGGAAGGAATGTATCGCTGTGAGCATTGAAAACGAAGGCACTGAACTTAGAAAATAGCTCCTTTATATTTAGCATTCGTTTTTAAATAAAGCGGATTTAGTTTTTGGTTTTAAAGTTGCGGGTGCTCCAGGAAGAGACTGGACAGCCATTTGTCCAGAACGGTGTAGGGTCTCGTGCATGAGCAGGGGATTGGAGTAGAAGACCTCCAAGGTCCCTTCCCACTCTGTTTTTCCCTTAAAATGGGAGTTTTCTTTCAGTCTGTATCTTTCGGTATCCCCACTTTGATTCTGTTGAATATTCTATGTTTTTCCTTTTCTTCATCACATCTGTTTTCATCTTGTGTCTTTTCATTCTCCCCCCCCCCCCCCCCTTATATTTCATTTTGGTTCTAATGCAATGTCAGATGACAATTGATTACTCCTATATGGAGTCTTTACTTAATTTCATTTGTTTGCCAACAGAGAGTCCTCTCTGAAGGTGGGTGCGGAATAAATCCATAGTAAAAGAGATTTGGTCATGATGATTGTAAAGTCCCTAAAAATTAGCAGGCCACTCTCTCACCCCATTCCAAATAAGGTTCATGCCCAAGCCGCCTAGGGCCGGTTTTATTACATTTCTGGATATAGACAACAACTTTGACTTTCCTTCCCCAATTATCTTAATGAGAATCATTGTAATATGACACAAAACTCCTGCTGCCATCAGTCCAACTATGTAGCTTAGTTGCTATCAGTATTCTGTAACTCCTATTATTGCTGATGTCTTATTTCCTTCCTTCCTTCCTTCCTTCCTTCCTTCCTTCCTTCCTTCCTTCCCTCCCTCCCTCCCTCATCCCTTCCTTTTATCTCCTTCCTTCCTTCCATCCATCATCTCACCTCCCTTCCTTCCCTTTTTTGTTCCTTCCCTTTTTCCTTCCTTCCTTCCTACTTCCCTCCCTCCCTTTTATCATATTTCCTGTCTGCCTGCCTTTCTTCCTTCCTTCCTCCCTCCCCTCCCCTCTCTCACCTTCCCTTCCTTTCTTCCTTCTCTCATCCCTCCCTCCCCCCTTCCTTCTGTCCTTCCTTCCTCCTTCCTTTTCTGACTTAGGCTTCCTTAAAAAGCATGAAGCAGAGTCTTGGTCCCGGCAAACCTCCTTTTATTTACATGATTGTGAATTCCTTTCATTCACAGTCAGCAAGACTGGGCAAACAGTCTTTCAGAGGAATATTTATCAACACAAACCTTATCTCATTTGGAAAGCTGCCAGGTAACTAGTTTCCAAACACAGTGCAAGAGTCTGTGAGTCTTAGAGTCATGAACAGAACTTTCCACTCTTGCAACGACCGACTGACCGAATTGTTTCCTGCAAAAGCTCACTCCCGTTTGCTTCTCTTTTGTTTCCTATGGGAGGAGCCAATCATCTCCAAGGTGCAGCTTTACTCCCAAGTCGACCCTGCTTAGTTGTTCTTGTCTTCTGGCAGCTCTGCGCATGCGCACACTGGGAACGGGCTCCAGCTGTTCCTCTGCCTCACTGCTGTTTAGCTCCCTCTCTGCCTCCGATGCAGAGCCCTCGTCCGAGCTTTCCCCTGCCCCCAGGACTGGCCCATGTTCATCCCCAACCTCCTCACTGTCCGACTCTGCTGCTGGCTTCCGGCGGTTCCTTCCTTCTCTCATCCTCCCTCCCTTCCTTTCTTCCTTCTCCCTCCCTCCCTCCCTTTCTTCTGAACGCACCTGCATATTCATCCATCCGTTCTGTTTTTCAGACCTTTCTTATCCCCTAAAGCAGATGTGTGACTTGGTTCTCGCGCAGAAAAACACGGCAATCAGGCCAGCCTCCTCCACCCACGGAAATGTTCTCTTGAAAACACCTTAATGCTTGAAGTGTTCCAAAGTGCTTAATTTGCCCTTCTGAAATAAAAACATACCGAAATGCCTTAATGTGTGTTCTTAGCTATTTTCTTAGGGTCTTTTCGAGTACCTTATGAAGAAATAAAAATAATGATTCTGGAAATAGATGAAGCCCAGCTGTCAGAATCCATGATCCAGGTGCGGTAATTTGATTAACAGTTTTATCAACAAGTATTCCTACTAATTAGATCTTCATAAAATCTACATTTGTAGTAAAATATATGAAACTTATGGACAAAGTTACACGCACAGCCATCTGTAATTTTGTGTTTATACATCAATACAGTTTGATACTGTCACCAAAGATGGCAGATTATACCTTCTGTGTTTTTTTTTATTAAAAAGTTTTAATAAATTTTACAAATGTTTCCCCTTTCCCCTCCCTCCCCCCCCCCCAACTTCCCAGAGCAAAATACAGGCAATCGTACGCTAACATAAGCTAACTAACTATAGCCTCCTATCTCCCTCTTCTACTTTAACTCCCCTTTTATTAAACTAAATTTAGGTAAATTATAACATTTCTTTGTTCATTCGTAAACTGAAATTTCTTAGTCCGATATTTGTTTTGAATGTAATCAATCCATCTTCTCCATTCCAACATATATTTCTCATTTGAATGGTCCTTCAAATATGCTGAGATTTTGGCCAGTTTACTACTTTTAATGTCCATTCTTGAATAGTAGGCAAATCTTCCTTCTTCCAATACTGCGCCACCAACAATCTTGCTGCCGTTATTAAGTTCAGAATCAAATTAGTCTCTATAACTGCCTTCTGTATTTGTTATAGTTGCCATTTTTTATTAAGATAACTGTTTCTTTTAGACTATGTCTATGAGCAGATTTCTCTAAGACCGGGCAGTTTAAAAATGTAATAAATAGCCTACCGAGTTTGACATTTATTTTTTAGGATTTTTAAGGGGTCCTGGGTTTTTTAAAATAATAATTACTTTTTCCTCACTGTCTATTTTTATGTTGTCTTGTGACAGGGGTGTCAAATTTAAGGCCTATGGGACGGATCTGGCCCATGAGGTGCTTAGATCTGGCCCACAGGGCCACCCACGAAACAGTGAAGGACCGGCCCATGGTGTCTCTGCCAGTGAAAACAGAGCTTGGGAGGGCCTCACGCAGCTCACTCAAGCTCCATTTTTGCTGGCAGTGGGTTGCAGGAGGCCATTGCAGCTGAAAACAGAACTTGGGAGCCCGTTTTCACTGGCAGAGCACTTGGGCCACCACAGGTGCCCGCGACATGAGTGAGGTCGAGCTGGCCATGCCCATCTTGGCCACGCCTCCCTCACCCCGAGGTCAAGCACAACCCTGATGCGACCCTCAATGAAATCAAGTTTGTCACCCCGCCTTATGAGATTGAAGAGATCGAAGAATTTCCCTTCTTTTTTGTGCAAGTAGTTTTGCACAAAATTACTCTCTCAAGACCTTTTTATTCCATCAGGCTGGCCTGGCCTAACTTTTTTCTCCTTTTTCCCCTTTTTAAAATGTAAATTTTAAATCTGTTTTTAACTATTGGGGTGTTTTAAATCGGTCTTGGGCCAAATTGTTTAATTCGGTTTTAATTTGCTTTTAAATTTTGTATTTATGTGTTTTATCTTGTGGCTGTTCACCGCCCTGAGTCCTTCGGGAGTAGGGCGGTATATAAATCAAATAAAACATAAAACAAACATAAAACAATAGAAAGTCTTGCAAACCAGTTGTAAGGGGGGGAAAAGAACCCTATGAACTTTTAAAATTTTGTATCTTTCCATGACATGTAGAATTTAATAAAGCATCTTCCCGACGAAAAACAACTCAGTGAATTATCCAAGTTGAAGAATGAATATAAGAATTTGTCTGAACCGGAGCAGTTCGCTATCGTGGTAAATAGATGGATTCATTTCAAAATATGGTTTATGTGAATTTTGTATCGTATTCTGTTTGCTTCTTTTTGGGTAGCTGGTAGCCAGGAATGAGTTAATCTTCTGTTGCACTAAGTTTCTGATATGACTTTTAACCAACTTCTTAAAGTAATTTCCTGACAGGAGGAATTTTAAGGCTTTGCTCGTGTCACCAAGACAATGAGTGAGGCTGTTCTGACATTTTTGAATTTCTGCCTCTGTTCTTTCTACAGCTATATTAACGAGCTCTGCTTGCCTTTCAAGTTCTAATTATAAGCCTGAGACATAAAGTATGAGGCAACCTCGCCATGTTTTTAAAATAATTTACAAGCGAATAAGTCTTCTATAACATCCTGAGACTTGCGTGGCAGTAAATGCCTAATAATTATATATCAAACCTTTGCACTGTCCAAAGCACTTGGAACAAAAAGGCTTTATTGCACTCGTGTCAGAAACACTGAGGCGCTTCTGGGTTGAAAGGACATCACCGTTGCTCTGGGGATGCCCAGTTGGGGCTCCTTCCATGTCCTTGGCAGGAGCAGGAGTGAAGGATGGGAGCTCAACCCCTCTCAGGTCTCAAACATGGGCTTACTAATCTCGCCAACGTTCCAACCACTTGAGCCACCATGCTCCTAAGAGTAACATCTAAGAATACACAGAAGACACCTGTTCTGACCTCACTACACATTGGTCTGTGTGCAGCTCAACATGCAGCTAAACCTACCTATCCTCCAATAAAACAGACCGTGTGGGTAGATCTGAATGCTTTATTGAGAGAACAGGATATGGTGAAACTGGGGAAAATAGGGATACATACAATGAGAAACAAATACAAGATAGATAGTATCGGGTTACTGCTGAACATAATGAATAAATACAAGCAATTTAAATCTCAGCAGTGATGCTCTGCATGTGGGATGGGTTTGTCCTTGGAGGACCATGTGCCATAGATGAAGATGGATTTTTCTTTGTGCTTTTGCCTTCTCCAAATGCTAAAGAAAATGGAGTCTGGCTTCCCAGCATGCACTTGGTTTGAGAGGGCGGGCTGATGGGTAATGGGGTGGGGTCAGCTTCAAACAATATACTTGGTATTTGTCTCTCCAGCCAGTAGATGGGACTAGAGAGGAACACAGTATATAAAGATCTTATGTTGGGGCATATTTGTCCCTCTAGGTACTAGATGGAGCTAGAGAGCAACAACAGTATATAAAAGTAATATCCTGAGGCATGACAACTCTTGTTTCTGAATAACTGACCAGGTGTGTCTTTGGCAAAGTTGGTGCAGATGAACTGAAATTGAAACAATTCTGCACAACAATCTCTTAGATATTCTTCTTGATGCTTGCAAAGTACCAGTGCTGTAGCAAGTAGGATGTCCTGATAAACATTTGGTAAACAAGCACCTGTTAAGTTGATATGTCAGTCATTTCATTTTATTTTGTTCCCTGTGTCCAACATAAAGCATTGTCCAATAAAAGTGAATCTCAAGAGTATAAAATATTTCTGTAACATGGAAAAAGCCTACAACGACCAAGTTAGATGATTATAACATAAAACTAACTTACTATAACGTACCTAGGAGAGGTTTAATATCTGATTAATGTATGCGTACACGTAATATGTATTTACTATAAAATTCCCATGAGAGTAAAATCTATAATCTATAAAAGTAAGACTGTAAACCTAATAAGATTGAACTAATGGCTAATAGGCTTTTTGACATGGGTTGTAGATCATTGAGGTGCTAAATATAAATGAACCCCCCCCGTGTTAGCCTTTTTTTTTTTTGACCTCCTTCCCTATGGAGCCACTCACAAAACACAGAATATAATAGAATACAATACTGTGTTTCCCTGTAAATAAACGGGTCTCATATTAATTTTGGCTCCAAAAGATGCATTAGAGCTTATTTTCTGGTTAGATTTTATTTTGAGGGAAATACGGTAATAACATGTGTCTGGCTGGCTGATTATTATTGTCATTATCATTATCATTATTTTTATTTATTTATTTAATTTCTATACTGCCCTTCTCCCGAAGGACTCAGGGCGGTTCACAGCCAACAATAAAACAAACCCAATACAAAATTTAAAACCAAATTTAAAAATATTAATATTAAACAATTTGGCCCTAATCGTTAAAAAATAAACCTCAATTAAAAATCATGTTTAAGCCAGCCCAGCTTGTTGGAACAATAGCGTCTTGAGGGCCCTGTGAAAAGTGCATAGGTCAGAGATCATCCGTTTCTCCGGGTGCAATTTCTTCCAGAGGGCAGGTGCCCCCACAAAGAAGGCTCTCCCCCTGGGGGCCGCCAGTCGACACTGTTTGACCGATGGCATCCTGAGGAGTCCCTCTCTGTGGCTATCGGCAGCAGAATGCTGTTTCGTAAGTACCCGGGTCCTAAGCCATGGAGCGTTTTGAAGATGGTCACCACCACCTTGAATCACACCCGGAACACCACCAGAAGCCAGTGCAGCTCGTGCAGGAAGGGTGTTACATGGGTGCGCCTAGTCCCTCCCATAATTGCCTGCGCGGCTGCATTCTGGACAAGTTGGAGCCTCCGAGTGCCGTTCAAGGGGAGCCCCATATAGAAAGCATTACAGTAGTCCAGACGGGAAGTGACGAGGGCATGAGTGACCGTGCGCAAGGAATCCCGGTCCAGAAAGGGGCACAATTGGTGAATCAGGTGAACCTGATAAAAAGCCCCCCTGGCCATAGCCTTACATGCTTTTCTAGCGACAGCTGCACATCCAGGAGGACACTTAAGTGGGTTTTATTTTGGGGTAGGGCTTATATTACGAGCATCCTGGAAAAATCATGCTAGGGCTTATTTTACAATTTGGTCTTATTTTGGGGGAAAACTCTGTAGAATAGAACAGAACAGAACTCTTCATTGGCCAAGTGTGATTGGACACACAAGGAATTGGTCTCTGGTGCAAAAGCTCTCAGAGTAGATAAAAGCCACAAATGATAAATCATGATCATCGTCATCGTAAAACTACATTCATTATAAATCATAAGATACAGCACTTAATGATAGTCATAGGACATTAAATAAATGATCAACATAAATTATACTAGGATATACTAAATAAAAGAATATAAATCTTAAGATATATGCCACAAAGTTAGAGTCATAAGAAGATAAGGAGATAGTTAATAGGAAAGATGAGAAGAATAATAGTAATACAGCCTTACTAGATAGTTTGACAGTATTGTGGGAATTAGTTGTTTAGCAGAGTGACGGCATGGGGGGGAAATTGTCCTTGTGTCTAATTCAGATGCCCTATAGCAGTGATGGCGAACCTTTTTGGCACCGAGTGCCAAAAAGGTCGTGCGGAAACGTCACAAAACGAAGCTAGAACCTCTGGGTTCTAGCGTGCATGCGCACCCAACGATCAGCTGGCTGGCGTGCAGGCCGGTTTGTGCGTGCGGCTGATTGTTGTGCCGCGTGCACAAACGGATCACGCTCTGGAAAATCTGAACTTCTGGGTTTTAGTGCATATGTGTGCCCGACGATCAGCTGGCCAGCAAGCATGCACACACCGGTTTTTGGCACTGCCGCGTGTGCAAAAACAGCTGATCTTCGCACGCGCATGTGTGCCAGAAACCCAGAAGACAAACAGGCAAGGCCTTGTGTGCCAAGTGACACGGCTTCGCGTGCTACTTTGGGCACACGTGCCATAGGTTCGCCATCATGGCCCTATAGCGCCATCTTGAGGTTAGAAGTTGAATCAGGTGTACTTATCCATAGGGAAGCCTGCAAGATATTTCTCCTTGAGCCAGTCTCCTGCCAGATTCCCAATGCTTAAAAAGTATTTCCATGTTGAGTCCACATCTCTGGTTAAGGCATTGAAATGAGTTACCGTATTTTCCGGCGTATAAGACGACTGGGTGTATAAGACGACCCTCCTCAGAGACATTTAAGGCTCGTCAGAGTCTTATGGGCTGGTCTGCCTGGTTACAGGAGAATGAGAGCCGGTGTATAAGACGACCCCCGACTTTTGAGAAGATTTTTGTATGTTAGAAAGTAGTCTTATACGCAGGAAAATACAGTACTTCTCATTAGCGTTTTCGTGTTCCTTCCGTGACATTGATTCAGAGTCCGACAACAGCTCCATCAAATGCAATGTTTAACGAGTTACCTGGAAGGGAGAAGAGAGTCCTTCACAACATTCACACAACCGTTCTTGATTTATTCAGTCTCCGGATCGATCAAGAATTGTAGTTTTGGTCACCACGATGTAAAAAAGATGTTGAGACTCTAGAAAGCGTGCAGAGAAAAGCAACAAAGATGATCATACGTATCTTGAGACGGCACAAAATTGTGAAGTGTAAGGTCTTCTCTTTCTCTTTTCAACCAGATGAGCAGCGTAACGAGACTCAGACCCCGGTTGGGCGCCATTCTTTTCAAGCTTCAGTTTGAGGAGCAAGTGAATAACCTCAAGCCCGAAATCATGGCTGTCAGCACCGCCTGCGAAGAGATAAAGAAGAGCCGAAACTTCAGTCAGCTTCTGGAACTTGTCCTGTTAATGGGAAACTACATGAACGCTGGATCGCGAAATGCACAAACATTTGGATACAACCTCTGCTCCTTATGTAAAGTGAGTATTTCAACAGTCTGTGTGGCTGCTTCAATCTGGTGCTTCAGTCAAACCTGCAGCCAAAGCTGTAGCTGCCCAAAAAGCCAGCACAGTTCTAGGCTGCGTTAACAAAGGGATAGAATCAAGCTCATGTAAAGTGTTAATACCACTTTATAAGGCCTTGGTAAGGCCACGCTTGGGATACGGCATCCAGTTTTGGTCGCCACGATGTAAAAAAGATGTTGAGACTCTAGAAAGAGTGCAGAGAAGAGGAACAAAGATGATTAGGGGAGTGGAGGCTAAAACATGAACGGTTGAAGGAACTGGGCATGGTTAGTCTAGTGAGGAGGAGGACTAGGGGAGACATGATAGCAATGTTCCAATATCTTAGGGGCTGCCACAAAGAAGAGGGAGTCAAGCTATTTTTCAAAGCACCTGAAGAAGGCTGGACAAGAAGCAGTGGGTGGAAGCTAATCCAGGAGAGAAGCAATTTAGAACTAAGGAGGAATTTCCTGACAGTTAGAACAATTAATCAGTGGAACAACTGGCCTCCAGAGCAGGGGTGAAATCTACTTACCTTCCTTACCGGTTCGGAAGTGTGTGTGCGTGTCACGTGCTCACGCAGACCTGTGCATGCGCAAAACCCGTGCATGGGCAGAAGGTAAAAAACACATTACTTCCTTGTAAAAACCAGGAAGTGATGACACCCGGGCAGGTGGGCGGAGCTTTGCTCCGCCACTGCTACCAGATCGCCAAACCGCCAGCCAAGATCGCTACCAGATCAGGCGATCCAGTCCGATCCAGGAGCATTTCACCCCTGCTCCAGAGGTTATGAATGCTCCAACACTGGAAGTTTTTAAGAAGAGATTGGATAACCATTTGTCTGAAGTGGTGTAGGGTTTCTTGCCTAAGCAGGGGGTTGGACTAGAAGACCTCCGAGGTCCCTTCCAACTCTGTTATTCTATTCTAACCCTTGACGTATTGCTGATGCTGTTTATCTTTTTTTCCCCTTGCCAGTAGAATAATTATAAATATGTAAATTTGCTGAGGTTCTGTCTCCCCCCCCCCCCCCCCCCATAAAATAGTTGTAAATATCTGTTCTGTCTATCCACCGCAACATAGCTGGCACATGAAATCAATTAATTTTTGTGTTTCTCACCCAGTGAAGCAGAGAGAATGAATGCGGTTTTAGAAGATGCTCATTTTTTTTCTCGATTTAAAAAAAAACCCGCTGTGCCTATCTAGAGCAAATGTGTGGGGTGGAAATGGAAAAGTTTTAAAAAGGGGTGAAATGCTGGTCCATACGATTATTTGTGAGGAATGACTGTCACAAAAACTGAACACCGCTGTATATAAAAGTGCACTTCTGATATACCAAAATTGTAGAACATACCATAATTGTAGAATTTTGGTATGTCAGAAAAAACCAATGTTAATTGAATGCAGAGTAGATGGGCTACTGCAGAAGTGTGTAAGATAAATAAGAAGAGGTAGGGTCAAGAATGAATAGATGCTAAGTAAGTAAATGCGGATTGAATGCAGGAGTGAATGGCCAGTAGAAGGGAAGCACGTTGAGGTGGCTTTGATTAGGTAGGGAGATTGAATGAGGCTCAAATCACAAGGCAACCTATGAAGGAAAAAGGAATGGAAAATGGAAAAAGAGGAAGAGGAAGGAGAAAGCAGTAGTTAACCTGTAGATAGAGCGTTGGTAAGATCCTCAAAAGGAAAGGTGAGATGCTAAAAGGAGAAAAGATAATGGGTGAACTGGTGTACTGGCTTCAGAAGGTAGAAAATGATGGATTGGTGTAAGGAAGGTATGAGTAGAGTAGGTAGAGTATGAGTAGAGTAGAACAGAACAGAACAGAACAGAACAGAACAGAATAGAATAGAATAGAATAGAATAACAGATTTGGAAGGGACCTTGGATGTCTTCTAGTCCAACCCTCTCCTTAGGCAGGAAACCCTACACCACTTCAGACAAATGGTTATCCAACATCTTCTTAAAAGCTTCCAGTGTTGGACCATTCACAATTTCTGGAGGCAAGTTGTTCCACTGATTGATTGTTTTCACTGTCAGGAAATTTTTCCTTAGTTCCAAGTTGCTTCTCTCCTTGATTAGTTTCCACCCATTGCTTCTTGTCCTGCCCTCAGGTGCTTTGGAGAATAGCTTGACTCCCTCTTCTTTGGGGCAGCCCCTGAGATATTGGAACGTTGCTGTCACGTCACCCCTAGTCCTTCTTTTCATCAAACTAGACCTACCCAGTTCCAGCAATCGTTCTTTATATGTTTTAGCATTGATCTAATGCCTAGATTTAAATACATTTCCCTTTCTCTCCTCATACATTTAAATTATCTTTCTGCCCTTGCATAACATGATGTGCTGCAAATGACAATGGCACGATCGGCCCATCTATGCACAAATATTGTCAGCTGTAGGTCAGCAATTAGTCTTAGAACCCAAATCATTATTAAAGTTTAAAGAGATTAACAGTTGGAAGGGACCTTGGAGGTCATCGAGTCCAACCTCCTGCCCAAACAAGAGACCCTATATCTACCTCTACCTAGAATCGAACTCACAACCTCTAGGCCACCGGGTCTTAGTTACAATTGAGCTGAAGGCTTAAGGCTCCAAGTATTTTGAGGGAAATTTGAAATACACCCACCTTCATAGATTATGGATTGGTGTTCACGCTAGACAGAATAACATGCACAATGTGTATATGTGTGTGTGTGTAAGTTGTATTTAAGATGGCAAATACTATGTTTTCTACTTCAACTCTCTTGGTGGGATGCCTCTAGCTGGATGTGGGTCAAGTTATGATGGATATCTTAATATCATCCTCACAGTTGAATTTTAAAATTAGATATAATATCATAAAGAGCCAGGATGGCGCAGTGGTTAGAATATAGTATTGCAGGCTAATTCTGCCAACTGCTGGAAGTTTGATCCTGACTGTCTCAAGGTTGACTCAGCCTTCCGTCCTCCTGAGGTGGGTAAAATGAGGACTCAGATTGTTGGGAGCGATAGGCTGACTCTGTAAACTGCTTAGAGAGGGCTGTGAAGCGGTATGTAAGTCTAAGTGCTATTGCTATAATTTATCTCTCAGTCTACTCTTTCCTGATAGAACAAACTCAAAGGCACTTATAGATTATCAGACAGTCTCCCTTCTAAGACCCTCCTACATCCCAAGTCATGTTTAACTCATCCGGTCTAAATTCAGTATTAAATCTAATGCTAAAGTTAGAGAGTAAAAAGTGAACGTGTAATAAGGTGAAATGGAAATACATTAATTCTTTTAACGATGTATTTATCGCTGCCTAGTTAAAGGATACCAAATCAGCTGATCAGACGATAACGCTGCTTCACTTCCTGGCTGAAGTCTGTGAAGAAAAATACCCAAATGTTTTACGCTTTCTTGAAGACTTGCAGCACTTAGACAAAGCAAGCAGAGGTCTGTATTAAAACTAATATTTATGTTTTGTTTTCTTAAACTCTGACCGCGATGAGTGATTTCCGAATGGAGAATTTTAACTTTGCAGCATGCATTAACCTCCGCCTGCAGTCATGAATTTCCATTCACAGTTATTTCTATTTCTTTCAAGATGACTTTCCCTTATCTTAAATTAGCAGGGAATAGGGAGTGGGGGGGGGGGGAGTGATTATGTTTCAGTTCACACCATCCAGAGTACAAGAGTGTTACCATACAAAAAAAAAAAAAAAGCAGCAAACTGGGGAATTAAAATATTTTCCATGGCTTCCATGCTTGCCTTTGAAATAAAAGGTTAATCATTACAAGGCCAGAGCAAAAAAAAGTTTTAGGAAATTAAATCTGATTTCACCTATCTTCACGCCTTTAAAAAAAAAAACCTTGCATTTGTTCTCCTCCTCTTCCTACGTCGTACCCAAGAAAGTGTCTGCCGATACGTTGTTTTTCTGCTTGTTGTGTAATCTTGAAGTTTTTCTCTATTAGCTTTTCATTCAGAAAGAAAGCAGGTGAATGACAACGCCTATAAAGAGAAGGAATAATGTCTATGGGAATTCTCAGTCATCCAGGCCATGTTGTCCCAAAGGTGCTTTTTGAAGAGGCAACTGGACTTTCATAAACACAGGGCACGACATAGGACAGTATTGGCGAACCATTTCGGCATCGAGTGCCAAAACGGGAGCCTGCGCATGCGATCCGGAAACTGGAAGAGCAGTCACCCGGCGTGCATGTGTGTGCCGGGAAGATGATCTTCCAGTTTCTGGTATGCACATGCACACAGGCCAACTGGTCTTCACACATGCATGCCTGCTCGAAACCTGAAGACTAAGTGGCTGGTGTGCGTGCGCATGCCAGAATCCAGACGTTCATTTTCCCAGCGCGCACCTGCACGCAGTGCGAGTACTCTTCCAGTTTCCAGCTGCTCTTCCGGTTTCTGGAACTCCCATATGTGTGAAGACCAGCTGGCCGGTGCACTGGAACCCAGAAGAGCAACAGGTGAAGGCTTGCACGCCCGGAGAGATGGCTCTGTGTGCCACTTCCGGCACACCTGACATAGATTCACCATCACAGACATAGGAGAACAAACCCAAGTCAGGTGTAGATTTAGCAGTCCAGCTGCATTTAAAAGGCAAAGGCCACTCTTTTGAAGACAACAAAGTCCATATTTTGAGGATCGCTCGTTGAAAGAGGGATCAAAGAAGCCATCTATGATGGCGAATCTATGGCACACAAAGCCATGTCACCTGGCATGCGCAGCCTTGCCCATTTATCTTCCGGGTTTCTGGCAGCATGCGCACGTGATGATCAGCTGTCCTTTGCATGCATGGCAGTGCCGAAAACCAGTGTGCACCAGCCTGCTGATTGTCAGGTGCACATGCGCGCCCAAACCTGGAAGTTTGGCTTTTCCAGAGCGCGATTCCTTCGCGTGCTCGGCAGTGCTGAAAACAGGCTTGTGTATGTACGCCGGTCAGCTGATTGTCAGGCGTGCATGCACGCTAGAACCCAGAAATTCGGTTTTTCTGGAGCGCAGCCTCGACAAGCATGCACGCTTGATGTTTCCGCACGACATTTCTGGCACTCAATTCCAAAAAGGTTCACCATCACTGACTTAGGTGACCCGCAGGACACAGATAAATCTCCAAGTGTCAAGGACTGTCTAAAAGAATGCAAATGACCAGCTGCCTGCAAAGAGTGTAAATCCTTCCATTCCCCACCATCCAGTCAGAGCTGAATAAGTTTCTTGGATGAGAAGGGAAACGTCCAGTTGCCTCTTGAAAAAGCACCTTTAGAAGGAATAATGTGGAACAATCAAAGCAGTCAAACAAACCTAGATGTCCCATGGTTATTAGTGCCTCAGGTCTGAAACAGTTTGGGGGCCTCTTTGTTGTTTGTACGTGTCGCGGTGCGAATAAAATTGGAGATTAGATTTCTTTTAAAAAATTTCAGATAGTAAGCATCTAATAGTATGTTAGTGCTGGAGGACGATATTCTGGCATTTTCCTTGTGTATACTTTGAAAAAAAAAAACTGAAGATATATTTTCTAATTAAACTCATATTTATTGTAAAGAAATAAGAACATCTCACTATCTAAATTAGTTACATCTTGGAATCGTTCCCAGCCTGACCTCTCTTGGCTGGAGAACAAAGAAAAGTTTTTGAGAAGAAGAAGAGAATGTAAACATGCGCAGTAGTTACTGATAAGACACTGGCAAGCTACCATAAGTCTGAGAGTCCAAAAATAAAAGCTCATCTGGTAAATACAAAAACACAATGACAAGGATCTCAGGCGAAATATACGTTTTCAGTTATATTTATTTATTTATCGGTTAAGATTTAATATCATTTATCGGTTAGAAATGATAATAATAATAATATATTTGCAGGTTATAAAGAATTTTTTAGATACAGGATCTCGTTATAAAATCTTCCTTTTAGAATGAATTCCATGGATATAATTCTTATTATCTTTCAATCTTTAATTTCCATGAGGAATGTTTATAATCCTAACTTGGCCATGAAAAATGTTTTCATTTCTTGAAATAGTAAATGCATGCATTATCTTATTTTGTCTAAAGTAACTTCTTTATGCTATGAAACTTGAGTCATTTCTGTGTATCCCATCCTTTAAAAATTATTAATAATTAAAGATGTATCTTTGTGGGTTGCATGCATTTAGTTTCAGCAGAGAGCTTGGAAAAGACCCTAAAACAGATGGAAGGGCAGATCAAACAACTTGGGAAGGATTTGGAGACCTTCCCTCAATCCGGAGACCCTCATGACAAATTTGTGACAAAAATGTCCATATCCTTTTCTTGTTGTCAAATAACTGACGTACTTTGTTTTCAGAATATGTTTTAAATTTATTTGCATAACTTGTATACCGTGTGCAGTCCTCGGTTTTGACAACACCATTTTTGACTGTTTTAAATTAGAAATAATCTAAATCAGTGCTGAAATGTAAAATTTGTTATTACCGGTTCTGCGGGCGTGGCTTGGTGGGGTGGGTTATGTGACTGGGTGGGCATGGCCAAGGTTTTTTTTTAAAAAAACTTTTAAAGGCATTTTTTTCTACAACCTCTTTGGCCAAAGAGGTTGTGGAAAAAAATGCTTTTAAAAGGCTCTGACGATCCCAGCTGAGCCGTGCGATCATCAGAGGCTTTTTTTTAACTTTTAAAAGCATTTTTTTTTAGCCGAAGAGGTTGTAGAAAAAATGCTTTTAATTTTTTTTAAAAAAAAGCCTCTGATGATCGCGCGGCTCAGCCGGGCATGGGGGGGGGCAGGGATTTTTGCTACTAGTTCTCCGAACTACCCGCCACCATCGCTATCGGATTGGGCGATCCAGTCTGAACCGGGGGCATTTCACCCCTGATCTAAATCCTACCACATTTTTCTTCCAACTGGTGAGCGTTAGGTAGTGGTTTTATTAGAATTCAGGGAGAACTGTCTGTCCATTGAGATGGACTTGTTCAGTTAACCCATTCTGAATTCTCTTTTAAGCTAAGCCTGGTTAGTGTTTTGTACAAATAACACTGGATTAATTTCCCTAATTTTTTGAAGAGTATTTAAATTAATTTATTGCTTGAATTAAACTTTGTAGCTTTGTTTAGTACATTTGTTTAATGTAATTGTATAAAAAGTAAATCACCCCTTCTTTTCGCCCACCCACCCAGCCATTCAAATCATGAATGCTTTTCCAGTTATATTGCTTGTGATTTAGAAAATGATGGCATCAGAATGTGTTTCCCTGTTCACATTTTAAAACAATTTTGCCTAAAAGCACCACAATGAAGATTTTTTTGTCCCCCCCAGCAGTCAACAAGGCTTAAAGATTCTTCCATTTCTAATTTGTAGAGGTTATGAGTTTAAAGTGAAAATTTAGTTTTCTAACTCCAATGGAACAGAATGAGAAGAAATACTCTTTTTGTTTCCTTTTAAAGAGACAGTTGTCTACGATGGGCAATTCTCACCTTGGAAACTGGTAATATTGCAAACTGATGATGATTGTACTTCATTCCAAGGTGTAGTATTAGGAAATATTTCTTAATGTGAGATGTTTGGGTAACGTAGAAAACAGAGCCATGCATACGTTGTAAGCTTATAAAAAAAAAACGTTACTGGAAATTTCACAAAAATGCATAAGCACTCTAAGCTAAATCCCACACGCGACACTTAAACAGATGGTTTGATCTTTAAACACTGTTAAAATGTAATAGCCTCCTGTTAACATTCCCCGTAGACAGAGAATAATTGGGTAACAATGGAATTACATTTGTTGCTGGTAATGTCTATGTGCTTGCTAATTAAAAAAAAAAAAAGTGTGTACAGGAGAAACGGTGTATTTGATGCAAATATGTTGTGGCCCGTCTGCGGCCTGTGCAGCTGGTGGCTGATTCTGACAGCGAGGAGGCTGGTGTGGTGCTGCGCCAGCAGCCTGTGCAGCTGGTACTCGAGTCAGACAATGAGGAGGCTGGAGAAGATGTGGTGCCAGAGGCAGGGATTCAGCCAGGGCCTTCAAAACCTCCAGAAGCTCCCTTAAATGAAGAGGAAGGAGAGGAGGAGCCTCTTCTCAATGCACGGGCACGCAGAGCTGCCAAAAGGCAGGAGTGGTTCCTCAGGAGGAGGTCTCCTCGAGAGTAAGGCTTGGGGCTAATTGGCCACTCCCTTAGCCTATTTAAGGAAGGACAACAACTGAGGCAATTTGCAGGAAACAACTTGGTTCACTCTCTTTCGCGTCCTGATCTTAGTTCAGTTTCCTGCAGTTTCCTGCAAATTGCTTCTGGGCTTTCTGCCAACCATAGTAAGATTATGATTATTTATTCTTTGGATTCATGTAGGCTGTTAAGAAAGTTAATTAACAGCCTTTGTTTGAAAAAGACTGATTTAATTTAGTAAACGAAGGTTTGTACAGACTTTGTGTGTGCTGCATTCTTTGGGGTCCATAGCTGGGGCAGAAATGTTGGATGATCCTGCAGAGCTTGAAGAAGCTGTCCAGCGACTGTTGTTATGGTTGGAAAATAGAATAGTTCAGGGTTTTTTCAACAGCTCAGTTAAAAAAAACACCATCAGAAATATTTAAAAAGGCAGTATAATGATTCTTAAAACTTGTAAAACACTTTTCATACAGCCTAAGCTTTTATTCTATAGGCAACTCCTTAACTCCACCCATTGCTTCTTGTCCTGCCCTCAGGTGCTTTGGAGAATAAATCAACCCCTTCTCCTCTATGAAAGCCCCTGAAATATTGATTTATCAAATTTGGCTGATAAAACAGTCTTGTCATATTTGGATGGCAAAAATCAGAGCCATCAAAGAGGCTCTTAATCTCTCTGTATCTCTTCTGCTATTGTTGTGGTCCTCCAGCAGTCTGTGGAGCTGGCAGCAGAGTTGGACAGTGAGGAGGCTGTGGAGGAACATGGGCCAGTCCTGGAGTCTGGGGAAGGCCCAGACGAGGGCTCTGTGTCGGAGGCAGAGATGGGGCCAGGGCCATCTGGGAGTGATGTGCGGACTCTAGAGCCCCCAGAGTCAGACAGCAGAGAGGCAGAGGAACAGGAGGAGCCTGTTCCTAGTGCACGCATGCGCAGAGCTAACAGAAGGCAAGAGTAGCTAAAGCAAAAGGGACGATTTGGGAGTAAGGCCAGGAGATGATTGGCCCCTCCCATAAGGTTTAAAAGAGAAACAAAGGTACTTGGGTCTTTTGCAGGAAAACTACGTTGATAATTCTGTTTCCAGTCGGCATCTCTTGTTTGTTTCTGAATTTTATGGGGCTTTGCCATGTAAGGCCTTTGGCAGGGTGTCAAAGAAGATAAAGGTTGGTGATTATCCCGAAGGACTTCTTCCGAAGGACTTGCTTTGCAATTAATTGGGACTCAGCTGGAAATGAACGTAATTCTCAGCTGTTACAATAAACTAGGTTTGTTTGGGACTAATTGTGTATTGTAATGACTCAGTAAGCTTAGGTCACAACAGCTATCTAATGCTGGATTTAAACAGTAAGTAAAAGAAAGAGGAATTATTTGAGATACATATATGAAGTTACCCTTAAACATGCATATATGATTTACAAAGTAATTTAAAGCCAGAGAGAGAGAGAGATACTTTAATACTCCTCATTATCTTTTCTTTGGCCTGCATATCTTGTTTTGTATTTTGAAGGATCTTTTTAAATATAGCAAATCCATTTTTAATTGAATATTGATTTTATGACCAGAATGGTACATTGTATGTTATATTTCATTTCCTTTTTTCCTTAGGATTTATTTTATATTCTCAACCCCTCTTTCCTAGACACACAAACACGTCTCATACTTTGTTCATGTGAATTCTCCTCCCTTCTACCTAATAATGGAGGAAAGGGGAAAAAAGGATGGAAGAAAAATGGGAGGAAGATAGAGGAGAGCTATCATGAACTAACTAAACCCTAATTAATTACTAGCAATGATTGATCTTCAGGTCTATCTCCACTTTCCCCATTTGAAGGCGATGATGTGTGTGTGTGTGTATGTAAGGGGACAGATTTCTATAATACAGTGCATCTAATTGCCAGCAAGACTTGCTCTGCAATAAATGGTCTCAGACGGGTGAAATCCAGGAGGTTCTGACAGGTTCTGGAGAACCGGTAGCGGAAATTTTGAGTAATTCGGAGAACTGGCAAATACTACCTCTGGCTGGCCCTAGAGTGGGGTGGGAATGGAGATTTTGCAATATCCTTCCCCCAAGAGTGGGGTGGGAATGGGGATTTTGCAGTATCCTTCCCCTGCCACGCCCACTAAACCACACCACGCCCACCAAGCCACACCCAGAGAACCGGTAGTAAAAAAATATGGATTTCACCACTGGTCTCAGAATGAAGATTTATATTTAGCGAAAGTTTAGAAACATTGCATCATTAATAGATAGACTTTTCCTTGATTTCTTAGCTTGATATTTTATCTAAAATTTGTAAAACATTGGGGGCCAGGAGCTGAAATATAAAAATAAAACCAAACAATCGTAAACCATTTTTATTTTATTTTATCCATTTTATTTTTTTAATGCCCTTTCGTAGAGACAAGAAAACTTACAGTGCTGCCGTAGAATATAAAATAGAAGTGTTTTATGCAATAAACACTTAAATAAATAACTTGGTAGATTCTATGCAGTGATTTGGCACCGTAAATTTGCGTAAGAAAAAAATATTAAGCACTTGCAACTAATAAATACATACGCTAGTGGGGACTTTATAATGAAATGATTTGCATACTTAGATTTTTTCCCCCTCCTAATTGTATATAAAAACTGTTCCCAGAAATTTAAGCCTTGATGAAACTGCCTGGCTTTGACAAACGCTGACAGAAGTTGGCATGAAAATACATATACTTCAGCCATGCATCTGGGCTAGTTTATCTGGGACAAATGATTCACACAATACTTCATCAAAATCTTACGCGGTTCTTTCTATCGGCATTCCCTAGACAATCTACCATTCGATGAAGATTTCCTACTTTCCGATAAGGCTTTTTATCAGACCAGCAATGTTGCAACATTTTGAGATCTAGCGCCAAGGCAGAGGATCTCTAGTAAGATTTAAGATGCCTGATGGATTGTTGCACAGACAATGTTTATTTGCGATTATTTTGATGCTCCTTAAAAAAAAAAAGACTTTACTGGTTAAAGCTTATAATATTTTTTTAAAAAATGACGTACATACAACAAAATCTCCCCGTTGCACTAAATAATAGGTTCATATGGATTATAGTATTTGTGTTGTGGCGGCAGACTCAAACAGTGAAGAGGTTGGGGAGGAACATGGGCCAGTCCTGGAGTCTGGGGAAGGCTCTGATGAGTGCTCTGCATCTGAGGCAGAGAGGGAGCCAGGGCGTCCGACAGTTAAAAGCTATCTTCAGAGTCGGAGATAAGTGGGACAGAAGAAAAGCTGGAGCCTGTTCCCGATGTGCGCATGCGCAGAGATCTTAGGAGAAGAGAACAATTAAGGAACGGGTCGACTTGGGAGTAAAGGCACAAGGGGATGCTGAATGGCCCCTCCCATAGGGAATAAATAGCAAAAGGGGAGTGATGTTTGCAGGAGATAATTAGTTCATTTATTAGTGTGAAGATTTGCTTATCTGAGTTAGTGCCTCACAGAGACTCCTTGCCAAGTATTTCATTGTACAGCGTTGTGCCTGGAAGCTATCGGCCGGCAACTATCCAAGGACTGATAAGGTCTGTTGTTGCAATTCACCCTTGAAAGACTTTTTGCCGGGACTTTGCTGGATGTGAATGCTAGGAATTCACATTAGCCAAATAAAAGGGGTTTTTTCGGGACAAGGAGTCTGTTTTGTGATTTGGTGAAGCCTAAGTCAGAACAAGGGGGACATGGTGGCTCAGTGGCTAAGACACTGAGCTTGTCGATCGAAAGGTCAGCAATTCAGTGGTTTGAATCCCTAGTGCTGCGTAACGGGGTGAGCTCCCATTACTTGCCCCAGCTTCTGCCAACCTAGCAGTTCGAAAGCATGTAAAAAATGCAAGTAGAAAAATAGGGACCCCCTTTGGGGGGAAGGTAACAGTGTTCCGTGCGCTTTCGGCATTTAGTCATGCTGGCCGCATGACCACAGAGACGTCTTTGGACAGCACTGGCTCTTCGGCTTTGAAACGGAGATGAGCACCGCCCCTAAAGTTGGGAATGACTAGCACATATGTGTGAGGGGAACCTTTACTTTTAAGTCAGAACAATTTAGTAGAAATCTAAATTACAAGCATTATAGTAAAGAATCGTATTTGGATAACTAGTATCAAACAATTTCCCCCATAATTTTATACAGCCCTTAATAAATTGCTGGGATACCTAATTGCTGATTGCCTTGGCTTCCTATGAGAAATTATTTCTAAAATATATTAAACACCAGTCTATCGTGAAAGGAATGCTATTGTTGCAAGAGGGGGAAAAATAGGTTATCTGTTATATGCTGCCCATCTTAGTACTTTGTGAATAGTCTTAGCAAAGCTTTTGAAAAATCTCCGTCTTGGTTTATTTTAATACCTCTGTACTCTGAATATAACCTTAACAAGCCTAGCACAGCTTTCTCGTCCAAGCAAAAGAGCAGTTCAAGCAACTTTCTACCATACACAAAAGCATGGAAAATCTGTACCGGGATGTCATGGAATATTATGCCATTGATTTAAAGAAAATCTCGGTAGAAGAATTCCTCACCGACTTGAGCAACTTCAAAACAATGTTCACGGTAAGGCGCACAGAACAAAATGATACGCTGTGCAGGAATAGGAAGGGTCAAAAGTCCTTCTGTTATTATCCTTGATTGGTTTTATTTCCCATCTTTGCCCCTGAATAGTATTTAATTCTAGTCATTTGGGTACTTGGCGAGTAATCCTGTTAATCTAGTAAATTTAATTATGCTTTATTTCCATTTCTTTTTGTCCTCTTTGTGTTTTGTCTTGTTTTTAGCATGCCGTTCATTAGACTTGTGCTCCCCCCCACCCCAAGGGGAATGGGGCCATTCACTGCAGGCAACTCGCTGCGGCAAACGCACTACAGCCAACTCACCACGGAACAACTCTCTATGATCAACACACTGCGGGACAACCCCCCTCGGGACAATTTAGCAATTCAATTTAATTATTTCAAATAATTTTTTCAAAATATATATTTTAATTTTTGTTAGTGGTGCAGTGGCCTAGAGGTGGAGCTCTCACCTCACAATCAGGAGGTTGTGAGTTCAATCCTGGATATTTCTCTGGGCACCTTGAGAATATACCTGCTGAATAAAATTCCACATTTGCGACAGGAAGGGCATCCGGTCAGTAAACACTCAGCTCCATTCAGTTGCCCAGGCTCCACTCCTCAAGGGATTATGGGGTCATTAAAAGAGGATGATGGTGATTTTAGTTTTTGTCATTCCCGTTTCGTTCTTTTCTCTCTTTCTGCATCCTTCCTTTAATGAATCTATGCAACCGTTTCTTTGATATTAGTGTAACTGTTGGCCCATGGCAAGTTGTCCCACAGCGGTTTGGCCACGGTAAGTTTTCCTGCGACAAGTTGGCCATGGATTATTGGCCATAATCTTACTCCAAGAAGATTATGCAGGCATTTTTCTATAGCTTTCCTGATAACAACATCATGCTGGTTTTATCATTGATGTCTTCTGGAACCATAGGAGTTGGGTTAGCTGGAAGAAAATGTGATTGACCAGTTACATCAGCCTATTGCTCAATTGTTGAGCTATTACACCAAAATCCTTCTTCCTTCAGAAACATGAGAGCTAAATGTGTAGTTTTGTTTCCCCCATCATCATTCTAAGTTAGTACAAAAAACAGGCCAGGAGAACAAATCATCTAAGGCAAGGGTGTCAAACTCAAGGCCCAGGGGCCAGATCCGCCCAGGACCGACCCATAGTGCCTCTGCCAGCGAAAATGGAGCTCGGGAGGGCTGTATATGGCCCTCCTGAGCTCCATCTTTACTCCCTCCATTAGGAGGGAGCACGTTTTCGCTAGCAGAACATTTGGGCCACCACAGGTGCCCCCGACACAAGTGATGTTGAGTTCGCCACACCCACCACCATGGCCACACCCATCCCGGCACCCCAAGGTCAGACAGCACCCTGATGAGGACTCAGTGAAATCAAGTTTGACAACCCTGATCTAAGAGCATCTTATGAACTTTCTGACCAAGTAGGGAATTTGAAGTTGGAGATAAATATGTACTAGTTTTGCCCAAGAGAACATAGCTATGCTTTTAATGGTTTTCCAAAAGAGCTATAAGTTGTGGGCCAGTCTAATGTCATAAGGCGTGCTATTCCAGGAAGCGGAGATCAATTGCAAAGATCTGGTCCCGCGATCCTCAAGGATGACACTCCTTAAATCTTAAGCCAATTGCTTTTTGTGAACCAAGCAAAAATATGTCATCGTTCTCTCGTGAAATCTTTAAAAAAGCAAATCTTAATATTTGACAATGTATTTTTTTCTCTCTAGGAAGCAGCAAAGGATAATATGAGAAGGAAAGAAATGGAAGAAAAGCAGAGGCGTGCTAGAATAGCTCAAGAGAAAGCAGAAAAAGAAAAACTAGAAAAACAACAGAAGAAAAAGCACCTGCTGGACATTAAAACAGGTAATGTGGTCAGAGCAGCCTGATTTGGGCTTGCTAAGGCAGAACAAGTGGTTTACTTAAAATTCCCTTCTGCGTTTAGATCTGATTGATCCCCCTCTTTATTCTTTTTGAATTTTGCTCGTCCTCAAATTGTAACCGCTTTTAGACAAATGCCGATTTTATAAGAGAGGACGTGGACCCATGTTTAACCCTTTCTCGCTTCCAGCAAGAAACAATCTGTAGCATCTCATCGCACTCAGAACTGGAACCTGGATTGCAAAATTGGTTTCTTTTGAAGGCGCTGATTCCTCTTTCCTTCTGATTAAAGTCTTCTTTTGTGCTGGCTTGCTCTCTCTCTCAAGGAGAAAGTGAAGTGGCCAAAAAACTAACAGCGAGGAACAGATGGGCTGCAGGCAGTGGTGAAATCCGAACCAGTTTGCTACTGGTTCACTGGCCGTGCATGCCCAATGCACGCCCAATGCACCTAGTGTGCGCATGCGCAGTGTGTACCAAATGCGTGCATGCGCAGTACGTGCCAAAAGGAGGCTTGAGAAGGCAAGTAGAACAGGGAGGGGGGATCAGCTGTGACACACGATTTAGCTTTGCTAGAAAGCAGGATTTCCTGTTTTCTAGCAAAGCTAAACCCCGCTGCACAGCTGATTGTCGGAAATACCAGTTTGCCCAAACTGGTAGCTTTTTTTTTACTACCGGTTCACTCATACCTGTAGTTTTTATCATTACCAGTTCGTGTGAACCGCAGCAAACCGGTAGCATTTCACCCCTGATGGCAGGGTATGGGTAGTTTAAAACTCCGACAATTTGCTTGAACTCTGTAAAACAGCGCTTTGAACCACCTAACACAAGGATTGAAAACAGGAGAAAAAACACCTGTCAAAAGATGAGACCAGACAACGTTATCTACGAATCTCAACTCAAGAGATGAATACCCAGAGCTGGTTTAAGGTTTCTCTAGGATGCGGATTTGGAATTCTCCAAATCTAGTGAGATTTATAGCCTGACGTAAAGTTAAACTTTCTGTGCTGATTGCCGATGTAGGCTGCTTGATGGCTCTTATAACAGGATCTTTTAAAAATGCACTGTTAGGGAGAAAAATAATAGGTTGCAAAACAGTAAGCACACTGGTGATTGTGTTAATGTTACAAATGCCTCTTGGCTTCTGCAGTAATGTTAGGGTGCGAAGAAGCACGCATATTTTCCTTTCCTTGTGTTTTTTGAAGTCCACCATTGTAGTTAACATTCTGAACGTTATTTCTTATTCTCCTATCTACAAATGGATAGTCACACATATTTCTGCTTTATATGTGTGTGTGTGTGTGTGTGTGTGTAGGTCTTTGGTTATTCGGGTCTT
This sequence comes from Masticophis lateralis, assembly GCA_030761175.1. Classification (NCBI taxonomy): domain Eukaryota; kingdom Metazoa; phylum Chordata; class Lepidosauria; order Squamata; family Colubridae; genus Masticophis; species Masticophis lateralis. The sequence goes on from JAUDYJ010000004.1 coordinate 122,753,728, forward strand.
CTGCGTAAAATTGGAAGTGTCTTGGCGACGTTTCGACGAAGTCTCATTCATCATCTTCAGGCTGGTGTTCTCGGCTTCATGCTTCAACTCCTAGAAGCACGAAGCTGAGAACACCAGCCTGAAGATGACAAATGAGACTTCGTCGAAACGTCGCCAAGACACTTCCAATTTTATGTGGGAGAAGACCCGAATAACCAAAGACCTACATATATATATATATATATATATATATATATATATATATATATATATATATATATATATATATCACGTATACATACATATACATACATATACATATACATATATATACATACATACATATATATATATATATATATATATATATATATATATATATATATATATATATATACATACACACACATACATACATACATACATACATACATACATATAGCTGTTATATATAAATATATAACAGCTGTATTGCCTGGAGAAATCATATCCTACGGCTCTAGATTATCCAGCTTCCGTAGTGCTTGATGTTCCTACAAAATGTTTGACTGCCCAGAGAGAGTTTTCCAGTGATTATGCGTAACTATAAAAAGCTTGGTTTTCTTTTTTTTAACTCCAGTAATAATTTCCCATATCAATAGCGCTCAATTTTTAATGCAGCCTGAGGGTTGTCAACAGGATGGGCCCCTGATTTGGAATAAACTAATTACGAACTTCAAGTGTGTTTGTGGGTAATTGGCAAGGAAATGCCAGCTGCCAGGTTGTTTCCAGATGAGATACAGAGTACTGGTGATGAATGACAAAGCTACCCAATTTAGATCTGGCTTGAATAAGAGTAAACCCCATTCGTTATGTTGCCTACTAATTATTTCAATCAATACAAGTGTCCTGCCTTTATTTATTTATTGTATCCAGAATTATCTGTTCATCAACCCACTCTTCCATTGGCTCTTGCAATAAAACTTGTCTGCAACGACAAGGGAAAGAATAACAAAAAGAAAATCAGCGCATCTGATGGCCTGAGGCAACCAGGAAGGTTTAAGACCCCACCTGAACTGCCCCTGGGCAATCAAATTCCACAGTGAAGTGGAATTGATTGGTGGAAAAAGCAGAATTTTTTCTCTTGTTGTTCATCAGCCTAAGGGTTGCCATCTGCCAAAGATGCCCTCTTGAAAGCTGGAGAATTTAAGATTTGGTAACGGAGTAGACAATCCTGCAGACAAATTTGAGCCTCATCCGTGTCTCGCTTCCTCCACCCCAAGAAGAACCTTGAATTAGGCTCAGATAGCAATTAGAAACTTCATTCACTACTTTTTAAGTCAGGAGTTTTAAAAGTTTTGAAATTATTTGACAGTGTCTCAGTGTTGCAAATCAGTTACCAGGAGGTCTTGATAGTTGGCGGACTTCTGCTCAAAGTATTCACAGTTTTAGATTAACTATGAATACTTTTATTTTCTGACACTTCTACTACCCCAGATTCCAAGCTAAACTTGTTGACTTCTACCCAACCCTTGCTTAAGAAAAGCAAATATATGTACTGTAACTTATCTTACCACAGAGAGTTATCCTGTGGTAAAAAGAGCAGCCAATACATTTAATAATAAGCAAATAAACTCCCAGATTCTTTCAGATCTCTTTCTCCGAGTAAGTTGCAGGGATAACTAAGCCATAGAGCTCTAGTTATAACTTATATTTCAATACATAAATGGTAAAGGTAAATGTTCCTCTCGCACATATGTGCTAGTTGTTCCCGACTCTAGGGGGCGGTGCTCATCTCCGTTTCAAAGCCGAAGAGCCAGCACTATCTGAAGATGTCTCTGTGGTCATGTGGCTGGCATGACTAAATGCCAAAGGCGCATGGAACGCTTGTTATCTTCTCACCAAAGTAGTCCCTATTTTTCTACTTGCATTTTTTACGTGCTTTCGAACTGCTAGGTTGGCAGAAGCTGGGACAAGTAACGGGAGCTCACCCCGTTACGCGGCACTAGGGCTGAATGGGTTAAATGGCTGAAGCATTTAACTTTGTGATATTAATCTTATTCACCTTTCAACTCCTTTCTATTAAAACTAAGGTAACGAATCATTTAAAATATATATATAATGAACACATTGTGTTTAAGAGGAGTACGGTGGCTCCTGAGGTTAGAATGCTGGGCTGATGATTGGCAGCTTCGTGTTTGAAACCTGTTGCTGTGCCGGGGCAGGTTGAGTTCCTGTCACACGCTCCAACTCCCACCAACCCAGCGGTTCAAAAGCGGGTGCCCACACTTCACAGATATGTGAAAGGAGCCCACATCCCCCGGGCATCAGTGATATCACCGACAAATCCTTTTGCCACGGAAACACTTCAGTGCTTCCGACCCAGAAGTATTAGTATTGTGTTTAAGAAACCAAAGACATTTCTCAATTATTTAACGAGCAGCGTATACATGCAGTTTTTTTTAAAAAAATTACTCCTGGTTACAGATGGAAATTATTGTCAAGGGGATATTATACGCACATAGTTTTTCAGCTGCTCTTGAGGCTATAAGTGGCTTTATAAGATCCTCTGGAATTATAAGAGAAATGATTGCTTGGTGTCTAGCAATCTTGGGGAGAATTTTTCTTTTCAATGCAATGTTAACTTTAGAAAAAAAAGAATATAAAAGTTTGGCGTAATAATTTACAGGTCTTAGAGTGGAAGCACTAGAGAGCCATCTACGCTTTTATCCATTAAAGAAAAGCAGAAGGAGAAGAGCTTAATTTAGCTTTTGCAAAGGATGAATGTCAGCACTTCAGATTGTAGCCTCACAGATAAATTCCTTCAAGAGAATTTCTGTGTGACCATGATCTCTGGTTTTCATCCAAAGCTTTAAGAAGAACGCAACAGTGCGAGGACGAAGCCGCGTTAACGCTTAACATTCTTGTTGCGTCTTCTTTTTAGGATGCTTTTAGGATGTTTGTGAAGTTAATCAAACTAAGTTGAATCTGCTGCAGGCGAAAACCATCTCAGAGCTCTCCCTTCTTGAAAAATCTGATTGATGAGTAAATTTAAAGGTTTCTCTGAATTGGGAACGGTCAGGTTTTTATTGCCAGCGCGTTTCCTGTATCCCTCTGCAATCCTTTGACATTACTGTGGTAACCCAGAAAACAAGAAATTCCCTCCATTTGTTTTCACAGAGAAGGATGAGACAGGAGTGATGGATAGTTTGCTGGAGGCTCTGCAGTCAGGGGCGGCTTTCCGTGATCGAAGAAAACGAGCACCCAGGTTTAAAGGTAAATAATTTTATCTTTCTTTCCGTCTTCCCCCCTTCTCCCCCCTCCCTCTCCCCCTCTCTCTCGCTCTCTTATTTTCTATAGAATCGTGCCACCAATCCTAGTTTTAAAATAACCCACCCATTAGTAGAAAAATGCAGGCCAAAATTGCTTCGGAGCTGGGTTTTTTAAAATATCCATTTTAATATCACAAAGGCAAATGAAGCAGGGATGTCCACCTAAACCAGGGATCGGCAACCCATGGCTCTGGAGTCTCATGTGGCTCTTTTATCCCTCTGCTGCAGCACCCTGTCGCTCAAAATATGCGTCACAACCGCCAATGTGTGACACCTGCACATTTATTGAGCTTTTCGACTCCTGGTAGGCCAACCATGGATAAATCCAAGAAAAGAAAAGTTTCAGAAGAAAACAGAATGTTTAATTCAACTACATATGCTAATTATGTGGCTGCTCAGGAAATAGTCAGGCACGGGAAAGGTTTTGTGGCTCCCGGTGTTTTCTTTTCTGTGGGAAACAGGTCCAAATGGTTCTTTGAGTGTTTAAGGTTGCCAACCTCTGAATGTTTTTACAAGCAAAGTTGTAAAAGTTTTACAAGTGACACAATAAAAAAAAAAGATTCTTCAAACTCCTGGTGGGGAAGAAGACGCAACCAGAAATGACTTAGAAACATGGATTTAAAGAGAAACGAGGCAAACAAAGAAATAGGTTTGTGTATAAACATTTACGTTTTTTGATAGAATCGGGATTTATTTTTATTTTTATTTTTTTGGCAATAAGAACATAAAACAGCCTTTAAAGATAGCGAAATAGTTAAAATGAAATTTTGCAGGACAAATTCCATTCCTAGATGTCTTGCCATAGGAAAAATGGGCTGTGGCAACTCACTTATAAAACTTTGCCTTACAAAGTCCTTGCTGTTTTTGGCTTGTCACATATTGATGTGATTCTCTCCATGTAGTAATTTTGCCTAAAAGTGGAAAGGTTTTGCAGTGTATGTATACATGTGTATACATACATATGGCAGAGGGCTGTAGGAGGCCATTGCAGCCGAAAATGGAATTTGGGTGTGCCACATGAGGCCTTCCCAAGCTCTGTTTTCGGTGGCAGAGGCACTGCGCGCCGGTCCTTTGCTGTACCCAGGGCATCCCCGCAGACCAGATCTAAGCACCCCACGAGCCAGATCTGGCCCACAGGCCTTGAGCTTGACACATTTGGTGTAGAGCATCCTGAGCCACTGAAAGTATCACCTTTTCTCCCCCTATGTGGCCAGAGCGAACAAGTGTAATCCTGAGTCAAGATTTAAGAGAAATATCAGCCTTGCTTTGTAAATCAGGGTTCTTCGCTCCAAGTCTTCCTTCTAATCTGCTCTGTATTTTGGTCCCAGAGGGCCTGTAGATTTATCTATGACAGGATACTTCTGTGGAATCATGGGTCCCTTTGGATTTTTTTTTTAAAAAGTAATAACTATAAAAGTGACAAAATTTATGTTGGTGGTTTAATTAAAAAAACCCAAAAACCTTGGAAATCTATAGTTTATTTATCTATAGATCTATCTTTTTTTTTTAAATCTGCAGATGAACCCCAGAACTTCAGCTCTACTTCTGCAGCACCTGTTTTGAAACCTTGTAACCACGGTAATTCATAAATCACATTTTCTTATCCCTGTTTCTGTTGCTTTCTACCTCCGTCAGCAGCTGTGATCTTGCTTGGTTTGGCTCTGTCTAGATTAATATAATAAAGCCATGAGATTCAGTTGTCCCACTTCCATTCTCTCTTTTTCTAAAATGCACGTCGATTTGCATAGGAACACTCTTAATTCGGATATTTCATTTCTGAAACAAGTTTGCGATTTTATAAAAATAGAGCGTTAACACAAGAACAAGAAAATTGACACAATTGATCATTATTACTTTAAATCAGTGTTTTGTTCCATTCTTCAGTTATCAGTCTCAAAAGTTTATAAACATATAACAATATACACATGCATAAATTATAAATGCAGCTAGCTGTTGCATTTAGATCGCTATATATATCCCATAATCTCACAGTGACCTTGTTGAAGATAAATCAAATCTGGATCCCATCAGTGCTTCATCGGTTGACTTCTTGGAAGTCCTACCACCCTGTCATGGAAGAATACTGTGTTTCCCCGAAAATAAGACCCTGTCTTATATTTTTTTGAACCTCAAAATAAGCGCTTGGCCTTATTTTCAGGGAGGTCTTATTATTTTGGGGCGGGTAGAGCAAGATGGGGCTCCACTTGCTGTCTTATTTGATTTCCAGCTCTGCGTTTAAATATTTTTGGGGAGGACTTATTTTGGGGGTGAGGCTTATTTTAGCGCATGCGCTCAAAAGCCCAATTGGGCTTATTATCAGGGGATGTCTTATTTTCAGGGAAACAGGGTATATGTACGTATTGTTTGGGCATACATACACTATTCATTCTATAACTTAAGGAAATGTATATCTAAATTATTTTGAACGATGCAAGTTGATCCCAATCATCATCATCTTTTAACGACCAAATAATCCCTTGCGGCGTGGAGTCTGAGCAACTGAATGGAGCTGAGTGTTTACTGGCCGGATGCTCTTCCTGTCACCAATGCAGAGTTTTATTCAGCAGATATAATCTCCTTATGCCCAGAGAGAGAAATATCTGCCTCTACCTAGGATCGAACTTTCAGCCTCTTGATTGTGAGGCAAGAGCTCCGCCTCTAGGCCACTGCAACGCTCGATGCAAGTTGATCCCATGTCTTCATGTTTTTAAATTACCGTTCAATTTTTTTGGAATGAAATCAAAATGAAGTTAAGAATCAAAGCTAAGAATAAATAAGATGAGCTGAAATATACTGTACTTTCCTGGGATTCTTTTTTTTTGGTTTAAAACTTGGCAATGTAGTCCATAAGGAATACATAAGTTCCCTCGTGTGGCTCAGAATAAGAATCATCTCCTTCAACTTATTAATGATAGTCAGCCAAGATATTTCTGACTAGTCACAAGCAAGGAAAACAATGGTTTATAGCTAGCGGTAATTGGAGGTATACTATTTCTAGTCACAGATGTTCCATTTAGTCTCATGAATGTTTGATAGCTTAAGGACCCTTATCTCATGAAAACGAATTCTGTTAAGTGAATATATCTGAATATCCAGCTTTCTTCCTTTTTCTGCTTATCTGCTTTTATGCAGAAGACAGTAAAGCAAGGGATAAAAAGAGATCTTTGCGTTCCTTGTACATTGTTTATGGTGTTTTTCTTTCAACCCAGCCTCAAAGTATAGAATGTATTTTAGTCAACAGTGGGGAAGCCTCGTAGCACATGGGTAGAATATGTGATTTGCATGGAGAAAGTTTATTTATCGGGTTTCTGTTTATATACCGCCACATGCCATATGGACTCAAATTTTAATTCAGGAAGTGTTCGGGAAACGCATTGTCTGGAACCCTGAAATTATATGTTTATTTTTTTGCATCTTTCTATTGTTGAGAATAGATAGCTAGAATTCTTTATTGGTGGAGTGTGACTGGACACACAGGGAATTTGTCTTTGGTGCATACGCTCTCAGCGTACATAAAAAGACAAGATACATTCTTCAAGAATCATATGGTACGACACTTAATGATAGTCATAGGGTACAAATAAGCAATTGAATCATACTAGGAAACAATATCAATATAAATCGTAAGGATACAAGCAACAAAGTTACAGTCATGAAGTCATAAGTGGGAGGAGATGGGTGATGGGAACGAGAAGATTAATAGTAATGCAGACTTAGTGAATAGTTTGACAGTGCTGAGGGAATTATTTGTTTAGCAGAGCGATGGCATTCGGGAAAAAACTGTTCTTGTGTCAAACTTTTCTGGTGTGCAGTGCTCTATAGCGTCGTTTTGAGGGTAGGAGTTGAAACAGTTTATGTCCAGGATGTGAGAGGTCTGTAGATGTTTTCACAGCCCTCTTTTTGACTCATGCAGTATATGGGTCCTCAATGGATTATAGCTAATACTGGGGCAAGATAACGTAAATCTGACTTTTCATCTTATAGAGAAGAAAAGTGGGTTTCTGGATCCCCAGTTTTTAAGAACTGTAGGAGCCTTATTATTCATTTTAGCGAATAGACAGCAATTTTAACAAACCAGGAAAGTTACCTGGTATAAACCGGGGTGATTATTTAGCCCTTGATTTAGTACTTATTTTCACTAATTGTCTGTTATGCACATGGCAGGTCTCGCAAAACATTAAAAAAAATATGAGGGGCTAGGATCAATATGAATTCTAGGCAGCATTGCCATTTAAACATGAAGGTAATGAGTTAAAAGAGTAGTGAAAGGAGGCTGAAAGTCTTAATTATTTAGGCTAATTCGGATTTTTCCAGCAGGTTGTTTTCCAGATCAGTGCCTCTCTGCTCATGAAACCTGTTACAAATTCAGCATTAATCTCACAGCTGTGTGTCTACATAAGGGGTTATCCTTTCCATCAGTTCTACAGTTTCCATGATTTAAGCCATGGTTTCTCCTAGTTTATTTCTCACACTTAACACCCTCCCCCCCCCCCCCACACCCTCATGCATTGTTCTGCTAATTCTAACACTAGAGGGTGCCAGCCACCCAAAATTTGGAAAACAGATATAGCAAATATATATATATATATATATTCCGTCCCTTGCCGGAAATCAAAATAAAAGAGTGGTTTCTTTTTATGTGAAGATTGCTGGTATATATTACAAGGATTTTTTTTAAGTTCAACTCATTGGGTGAGTTTGTATCTAGGATGAGATCAACGGAGACCATATAAGCGTTTGTAATTTGTAAATAATTAAAAAAAAACAGCAACAGCTCAAAAGTTGCTATCTTTTTTCCCCCCACCCTGCTCTATATTACCTAAATGATAACAGCTTTATTGATGCTCAAAACCTAATTTTATACCGCTGGTATATTTTACCAGGATTTTTTTTTTAACTCGACTCTGCGCAATTTTGTATCTAAAACGACATAAACGGAGAATGTATAAAGCATTTGTAATTTATAAATGGTTTTTTTTAAAAAAAAAACAACAGTAACACAAATTTGCCTTCTTTTTTTTTTCACCCTGCTCTGTATTACCTAAATTATAACAGCTCTATTGATAACTCAAATACTAATTTTATACTGCTGAACAATTAGCAGTATTAATATTGATTGGAAACATATGGAAGAGGCCTTCTTCATCCCACAGTAGATAGAGACTGGCTAAATTGATTGTTGATACTGCTAAACTAAAAAAACAGTTTGGTCCTGAATAATGGGCTAGTTCCTTAGTTGCAGATTCGCTTGTCGAATACAGACGTTGAACTATATACTAGGATGATTCAGTAATATTCCTTACTATTTTGCGGATTTACCAAATGAATTGTTCCACTTTCTCAGTTGCACTGTAGATGGTAGTCTTTTCCTGTTCCTCTCGTGGGGAGGGGAGGGAATAAAAATGTATTTAATTCAGCTCAATCGATCATCGGGCAGCTGTTGGGAAAGTAGCATTCTAAAATGCTCTCAAATGTCCAGTAGCAAAAAAAATAAAATAAAATAAATGAAGGGCATAGTGCATTAAGGGATTTCCAGCCGAGTCTTACAGGGCACAGAAAACGGCTGCGTGAGAAACCTCCTGGGACAGATTATGACTCTCGCTGCCTTTAGCAATAGCTTCCTAATGAATCAGTCGGGCTTACACCCAACTTTCAAAGCTGAACTGTTTCCCTGTTTGCTAGGCGCTGGCTGAAATTAGGACACCGCCAATGAATCTCTGAGTTAACCCCATTTCACGCCATCCAATGAACAATCATAATGGCCCTTTTATTCCTTAGGTACAGCTCTTCCCCGCTGTGAAATTATGCTCGACTTGAAATGTTCTTTAACGAAAATGCTCGTGAGCCTGCATCTCACTGAATCAGAGGACAACTGCTAGGATAATTTGAACATCTCGAGATAAAAATACGTATCCACATTTCTAAATACTTTTGTGCGACAATCAATCAATCATGCTAATATGTAATACAGTTGGCCTCGGTACCAAGAGAAGTGTTATGCTGAGGCTGGTTAACCTCGGATTGAGACACACAATTGAAAGCTAGGCCTAAGCTGCTTATTGCCATGTAGGTTTTTATGATGTTAATGATTCATAGATAGATAAAAGATAGAGTTGGGCTGCAAACCTCCAGCTGATCACCAGGTGGCAGCATTTATGAAGTTTTATAGCTTCAGACTTTTAGCTCTTTGCTGCCACCCAGCTGTTGCCTGAAGTTTCACAGTCCAGATTTAGCACTTCTTGTTAAATCAGATGATTCGTAAGAATTCGGCTCGATAAAAAAAAAAAAACCTGAAACGTAATCTATAGCTTGCATATAGCATATCTTTTTCGTCCCCTGGAATAATTCACAAAGCTCTTCCTCTGTGAATTTCTGGCCTTGAAGTTAATAATTGTGCTTTCACAGTTCTGTGGGAAAGGAAGGTGCATAATTTTCCACTGACTCTTGATGATAATTGGTTTACCCAATTTCCTGAGCTATGAAAGCCTGCTTTATTTATTTATTTACTTACTTACTGAAAAGAACAATTATACATTCCACTTTTCGCCCTGAAAAGAGTTATCAAACAAACTCCAATAAAAATAACGTTGATAAGACCCTCAGCCAAGAGAAGGAGAAAAATTGCATTTATTTCTAAGCCTTGCTGACTGTTAAACTATTCACTCATTTATTTTACATGTGTCAAATAAAGCAGAAAGGTCTGTTCCTTGAGCATTAACGGGACTTTCATTATATGCAGAATCTGAATTTGAAAAACCACTTCATACAACAGCTTCGGGTTGCTTAGTCCATTTATTAGTGAATCAGTTTGCCTCTTCATTTATTATGCATATATATGTATATGTATATGTGTATGTGTATGTGTGTATGTGTGCATATATATATGTATGTATGTATGTATGTATGTATGTATGTATGTATGTATGTATGTATAAAATGTTTTCTGAGGTTTTTGCGGGTGTTTGTAGGTCTTTGGTTATTCGGGTCTTCTCCCGTGTAAAATTGGAAGTGTCTTGACGACATTTCGATGCAGTCTCATTCGTCATCTTCAGGCTGGTGTTCTCGGCTTCGTGCTTCCAGGAGCAATGTGAGATTGCAGCGGTCTCTTCCTTTTAACTGCTAGTGGGGGTGGGAGCTGATTGGGTGGGAGCTTGGCTGTGTTCTGATTGGTTAGGGGCTTGGCTGTGCTCTGATTGGATGGGGGGTTGGTTGTGCTCTGATTGGCTGGGGGTGTGTTCTGTTTGGGTGGGGGCTTGGTTGTGCTTGGCTTAGTCTGAGTTGCAGGGGGACTTCGTCGAAATGTCGCCAAGATACTTCCAATTCTACGCGGGAGAAGATCCGAATAACCAAAGACCTACATATATACATATACATATACATATACATATACATATACATATACATATACATATACATATACATATACATACATACATACATACATACATACATATATATATATATATATATACTTGAAGTGCAAAGTGTGCAAATGAGATTTGTTTTTTAAAAAAATGCTTCCCCCCCCCCCCCATGTAACTTTTTCTATTACTATAACCTCAGTACACCTAAGACAATCTTTTCATTTTAAAGATGAATTACCTTGGGGTGGGGAAAATGCTGGTTGTAGTTCAACAGCTGGAAGACCATAAATTTCTCTCTGCTCTCCCTCTCCCTCCAGGTCTAAACACAAAGTGGTTTACTCTAGACTAATGTCCTTTTAATGTGCTCTTTTTAAAAAAAGGGGGGGGGAGGGAAATACAGCATGCGAAAGGGTCACCGATGCATGAAAGAGGTGCATTCGACTGTAAATTGGCCATAAATTTGAATGGAAGATTGTGAAATGTATCAGATGGTCCTTTCAGCAGCCCTTGTTTTAGAAAAATATATCAACCAATCAATGCTTTTCTATAAAGGGTGTGTGTAACGCAGCACAGATGGATAATTCATGTAATACGGTTATTAACTGCCTTGAATATCTAAATGGTGAGATCTCCCTGTACTTATAATTACCCTTTCTACTATTTAATACTCTTGTGTCTCTCCTCTGAAGTTTTTTCTTCTGCTAAAAAGTGTAGGCTAGTAAGGTGCCTATTTCCTAACAAGACTTGGCTCTGTGCCTGCCTGCCTATCTATCATCTCTCTTTCTCTCTTCTTTCTTTCTTTCTTTCTTTCTTTCTTTCTTTCTTTCTTTCTTTCTTTCTTTCTTTCTTTCTTTCTTTCTTTCTTTCTTTCTTTCTTTCTTTCTTTCTTCCTTCCTTCCTTCCTTCCTTCCTTCCTTCCTTCCTTTCTTTCTCTTTCTCTCTCTCTTTTTCTTTCTTTCTTTCATCTTTCTACCTATCTCTATCTCTCCCTATCTTTCTGTCTGTCTGCCTTTCTACCTATCTCTCTCCCCCCATCTGTCTATCTGCCTGCCTACTTACCTATCTACCTTCTTTTCTACATCTATCTATCCGCCTGTCTCTACTTTCTATCTTTCTACCTATCTCTATCTCTACCTTTCTCTATCTGCCTGCCTACCTATCTTCCTTTCTACATCTATCCATCCATCCATCCATCCATCCATCCATCCTTCCCTATCGCTATCTGTCTGTGTGTTTGTCTACCTTTCTATCTCTCTCTCTTCCTCATCTATCTGTCTATCCGCCTGCCTACTTATCTATCTACCTCTCTTTCTACATCTATCTGTCTGTCTGCCTCTACTTTCTGTCTATCTCTATCTCTATCTCTATCTCTACCTTTATCTATCTATCTATCTCCCTCCCTCCCTCCCTCCCTCCCTCCCTCCCTCCCTTTCTACATTCTTTCTATCTATTTATCTATCTATCTATCTATCTATCTATCTATCTATCTATCTATCTATCTATCTATCTATCATCTATCTATCTATCTATCTATCTGGCCTAGAGGCATCACTGGGTGGCTTAAAACCAATAAAACCAACAAGTTAAAACAATAAATATCAACACTAATACTGACTTTAAAAAGTCCATGGTCTTCCCTTTTTGGTTTCCTTAATGTAAACCGAATCGATACATTCCTTAATGTAGGCCTTGATTTGCTTACCAGTGTTGATCCTTTGGCACCAGCTGAATAAAATAATTGGATTTTAGGCAGTGATAGCTTGTCCCAACCAGCGCTTGAGGAGGTAATATCTGAAGGGCTTCTCTTTTATCGTATTTGCTCCCAATGTTGCCAACAGTTTGCTCTTTCGGTCTCTGAAATCGTCTTATGCAGGATATATCTGTTTCATTTCATGATATGAAGGATTTTTTGGTTTACAATAAAGCAATAACAAACGTTTGGGGAATTTGGTATCATTTTCTATTTAAAATGGTGTAAATCCCATCCCCAAAAGGCAGCAAACTTTTAGATTTCCCTGCTATAGTAGAATTTCCGTTTAACAAAATAGCTATTTTATCCCTTATTGATTCCCAATATAATATTTCTAGTCAACGCGAGTGCATGCCAATTTAAAAATCACCTATTTTGAGGTAATTAAACGGTTGGGTGCTGCTATCTTGGTTTTTCCAAGCTCATCCCATAGAAAAGCTCATGGGCTAGGTTCGAGCGGTCCTGTTGCTTGGGAAGAAATATATTTCATCCCCTTTTCTATGAGCCACTGTAAAATATTAGCCACCTGTGAGAATTTGCATATTTGGAAAGGTCCTTCCTATTTGGCTTTCTGGCTGCACACCAGGCCATGTTTTTATTTTATTTTATTTATTTATTTTTTAAAATCGTTTTTCCGAAAGGAAAAGCAAGACGCGGGATTCTTTTCTTCCCCCTGAATTACACTTCGAGGTAACCGGAATGCTAGGAAAATCAAGACGTAATTTCTTAATTAATCCTGGGAAGAAGAAGAAGAAGAAAAATTAACAATAATAAAGCAAACGTTTTGAAAGTGCCAGCAGGGCGAATCCACGGGGCCAGGACTGGAGCAATTCTGTTCGGTTGTGATTATGTCGTATACAAGCCAGAGCCTTGTGTCGTCTGGGCAACTCTCAGTTGCTATAGCAATGGAGCTCAGTCGAAGGAGCAGGGTGAATGTTAATTGCAACCATTTAGTGCTCCCTTCCATGTCGTCCTCTTCTGTGTAGCGCTGTGGCAGAGCTGCTAGGATGATCCTGGGTGTTGCAGGAAGCAAGTCGCTGGTTCACATTGATAGTATGGATGGGTGGGTCAGCAGGCATCCTCTTAGCTTTCCTGTAGTTATATTTGTTCTGCTTATATAAAAATAACTCTTTTTTATTAGGTTACAGAATAAAATACAAAAATGCAGAAGCAGACAGTAGGACACAGTGGGGAGGAGAAGGGGAAAGAAAAGTGAGGAGGGGGAGAGAGAGAAAGAAAAAAATAAGGCCTTGACTTCCGGCTCCCTCTGTTGCAGCCGAATAAGGCATTAACATCGAATCTTAACTTTTTTTTTACTTTTCCGTAATAAGATAAACTCTCCAGTGTTCTGAAATGGCGGCCTTATTTGCTGAGTAAGCTCACTGTGCACTTTTGGTTCTCCTCAGGATCTGGTCTTGTACATATTCGTCAGTGGTGGAATTCAATTTTTTTTTACTACTGATTCTGTTGGCGTGGCTTGGAGGGTGTGGCAGGGGAAGGATACTGCAAAATCTTCATTCCCACCCCACTCCAGGGGAAGGATACTGCAAAATCCCCATTCCCTCCCCACTCCTGAGGGAAGGATATTGCAAAATTCCCATTCCCTCCCCATTCCAGGGAAAGGATATTGCAAAATCTCCATTCCCACCACACTTCTGGGGGAAGGATACTGCAAAATTCCTATTCCCTCCCCACTCCAGGGGAAGGATATTGCAAAATCCCCATTCCCACCCCACTCTGGGGCCAGTCAGAGGTGGTATTTGCCGGTTCTCTGAACTAATCAAAATTTCTGCTACCGGTTCTCCAGATCCTGTCAGAATCTGCTGAATAACACCCCTGATATTCATGCTTACATACTGTTTTCTTTTGAGATAAAGAGGTTGAAAAGGTGTGCTAATAACAACAACAACAACAACAAAATCCAAAACATTAAATAGAGACGAGGGATGGAAATGAAAAAGATAACAGCAATAGCACTTAGACTTATATACCGCTTCACAGTGCTTTTACAGCCCTCTCTAAGCGGTTTACAGAGTCAGCATCTTGCCCCCAACAATCTGGGTCCTCATTTTACCCACCTGGGAAAGATGGAAGGCTGAGTCAACCTCAAGCCAGTTTGCCAAATTGCTGGCAGCCGGCAGTCAGCAGAAGTAGCCTGCAGTACTGCATTCTAACCACTGTGCCACCGCAACTAAAGATAATTCTCTTTTTTAAAAAAACCAAACATTTTTGTTAGATTGTAGAATAAAATACAAATGCAGATGGTAGGACACAATGGGGAGGAGAAGGGGAAAGAAAAGTGAAGAGGGAAGGGAGACGATATTCTATTTGCAGCATTAATGCCAGACCTCAACTTTTTACTTTTACGGAATGGAACAGAATAGAATAGAATAGAATTCTTTATTGGCCAAGTGTAATTGGACACAGAAGGAATTTGTCTTTGGTCCGTACGCTCTCAGTATACATAAAGAAAAAAAATACATTCGTCAAGAATCATAAGATACAACACAGTGATAGCCATAGGATACTAATAAGCAATCAAATCATACTGGCAGCGTTGAAGCTTCTGGTTCTAATACGCCTCACAGTTTTTAATTGGAGTGGGGCTTTCTGGAACTGACACATATTAGGAAACAAATAAAGCCAATATAAGTTGTAAAGATACAAGCAACATGGATATAGCCATAAGTGGGAGGAGATGGGTGGTGGGAACGATTAGAAGATTAATAGTAGTGCAGACTTAGTAAATAGTTTGACAGTGTTGAGGGAATTATTTGTTTAGCAGAGTGATGGCGTTTGGGGAAAAACTGTCCTTGTGTCTAGTTGTTCTGGTGTGCAGTGCTCTATAGCGTCGTTTAGAGGGTAGGAGTTGAAACAGTTTATGTCCAGGATGTGAGGGGTCTGTAAATATTTTCACAGCCCTCTTTGACTCCTGCAGTATACAGGTCATATAATACATAATGCAATACAATATATCTATAATAATAATAATAATAATAATAATAATAATAATAATAATAATAATATATAATTAATATATAATATATAATATATAATATAATATAATTAATATAATATAATATAATAAATATAATTAATATAATAATATAAGTTATGTAATGTAATATAATAATATAATATTATAATATAATATAATATAATATAATTAATAGAATAGAATAGAATAGAATAGAATAGAATAGAATAGAATAGAATAGAATAATATAAATATTAATACAAGCTAGCCATTTTTATAATGACAAATCAATCTAGTCAGTAAAAACCAAAAAGTCAAAGCTTCATTTTTCATTCCACCTCAAGCACCAAGTCCAGAAGAGGCCTCCATGTAGTAACAAAAGTACTTATGTTTGTTTGTTTGTTTGTTTGTTTAATTTTTATACCACCCTTCTCCCGAAGGACTCAGGGCGGTGAACAGTTAAAATAACATACATATAAAATGTGAATATAAGATAGTTAAGCCAGTTTGGCTCATCAGTTAAGAATCTTTACATAAAGATTGCTTTCTTTGATCAAAGCAATCCATTTAGCCATCTCTGCATATAAAGACAATTCTCGTACTGAAAAGTAATGAGGCTGGGTACGAAACTTCTGAAGTGCCTTGGAGATGGCCAAAGTCTTTGCTTTGATCTCTCGGGTATGTCTAGTTTAATGACAAGGAAAGGAGTGACATGACAGCATGTTCCAATATTTAAAAGGGAGCCACAAAAAGAGGGAGTCCATCTCTTCTCCAAAGCACCTGAAGGCAGGAGAAGTAGTAAGGGATGGAAACTCATCAAGGAGAGAAGCAACCTAGAATTATGAAGGTACATCACATTCTGATGCTACTGGTCAATGCAGGTAGCCCTCAACTTACGACCACATTTGAGCCCAAAAACTTCTATTACTAAGCAAGATAGATGTTAAGTGAATTTTGCCCCGTTGTACGATCTTTCTTGCTTGAGTTTGTTAAGAGCGGTTATTAACTTCAGGACACAATTGTTAAGCAACTCTGGCTTGCTCATTGGCTTTGCTGGTCAGCAGGTCACAAAAGAATGGTCACATGTACATGAGTATATGCCAGTTGCCAAGAGTTTGGATTTTAATCGCATGACCACGGGCATGGTGCAATGGTCATAAGTGTGAAAAACTTTTTTTTTTTTCCAATGGCATTGTAACTTTAAGCGGTCATTCAATGAATGACTATAAGTCGGGGTCTATCTGTTATCCTTCACAATGTAGGAGGGGGATAAATTGAATGATTGCCACAAAAATAAGTAAGTTTAGCTTTGACATATCAATCTTTTTTTGCATGCTTGCTTTGCTTTGTTCAACTGGATGCTGGCAACGTCCGAATACAAATTCTCCATTTTGTATTCTGGGAAGACAATGTAATCTTTTCAAACGGATGGACAACTTCCACATTCAATAACGGAGCAAGAGTGTTTATACTCACATAAAAACACAAGGGATTTGGCAGTGTGAACACAGGTCTGATTTAGCAGTTCTTTTAACACAGTTTAAGAGATTCCAGATAGTGTGGCTTGTTAATGCCAGGAGGCCTTAAAACGAAATGCCTTTTATTAAAATGCCGTCTTATTGCATTGATTATCAGGTAGCTGATGAAATGCGCGTATGCTAAATTTATAATATACCTTGGCTTTAAGATATCGTTAAAAGGTATTTAAAAAACTTGAATGTAAATTAAATGTTTATCTCTGACATGAGCCACATTCCTTGTGCTATATGCACCTTTTCACTTTATTCAAATAAAACTAAATAGCTTTTATCTGTCACATTTTGCATTTGCTGTATGCACAACCTCTCTGAATGAAATGCCATTACCTTTTAGATAAATAATCTATTGAAGTAGTCATTTGAATTATATTTCCCTACCCGTAGCCCTTCTCCTTTCCTCAGTTCAGCTCTGTTTATCAAGCTAGTGTCTGTGAATGCAAAGGCTAATTAGGGAAAGAACCAACTTAGAAATAAGGAGGAATTTGCTGCAGTCAGAACAATTGGTCAATGGATCAGCTCACCTTAAGAAATTGTGGTTGCTCCATCACTGGAGGTGTCGAAGAAGAAATTGGGCAGCCATTTTGTCTGAAATCGCATAGGCTGTCCTGCTTGAGAGGAGGGTTGGACTAGAAGGCCTCCAAGGTCCCTTCCTACTGTTATTCTAATAATAATGAGGAGCCAAATGATAATGCATTTAGCTTTATTTAGCAGCCCCACCTAATCCAAATATAAAGCTAGAATCGTGGAGAAAGAGCATAAGAAGTGAATAGAATAGAATAGAATAGAATAGAATAGAATAGAATAGAATAGAATAGAATAGAATAGAATAGAATAGAATAGAATAGAATAGAATAGAATAGCATACTTAGAGGGGACCTTGGAGGTCTTTTTGTCCTCCTTAGGCAGGAAACCCTACATCACTTCAGACAAATGATTATCCAACATCTTCTTAAAAGCTTCTAGTGTTGGAGCATTCACAACTTCTGGAGGCAAGTTGTTTCACTGATTAATTGTTCTGTCAGGAAATTTCTCCTTAGTTCTAAGTTGCTTCTCTCCTTGATTAGAGTCCACCCATTGCTTCTTGTCCTACCCTCAGGTGCTTTAGAGGATAGCTTGACTCCCTCTTCTTTGTGGCAACCCCTGAGATATTGGAACACTGCTATCATGTCTCTACTAGTCTTTCTTTTCATTAAACTAAATATATCCAGTTCCTGCAACGGTTTTTCAAATGTTTTAGCATCCAGTCCCCTAATCATACAAAATCCCTTCCAACTCTGGCTCCTCTCAGTTTAAATTAAATCCAATTTCTCTAGTTTGGATTCCATAGGAACTTCATTTGTGAACTCCACCAACGTGTCTATGAAGTTTTCTTTCGGTTTACAATTGTTCAGTTGTATGCCTTTCCTTTTACAATCTCTTAAGAACTTTCTCTTCATCGCCCCGATTTATCAGGTATCCGTACTGTATGTGCCTCTCTGTGTATTGAAACCTTGACAAAGTAAGGCTACATGCCCTCTGTAACCTAACTTTTACACTTTTAATCATTTCTGCTCATAGTCATGCCTGGTAACTGTTGCTGGGAAGAGCAGAGTGACACACAGTACTGAGCAAAGAGAGGATAAGTAGAGCCAGGTAGGCTGTGATTCAAAGCTTGACTGTTGAGAAATGGCTCTGACCTTTGAATACCCAAGCAGCAAAGTGATCCTTTATACTGATATACTGCTATGCCCAAACAACCGGTTCGGGGGGGAGGGGAGGGAGCCAGAACTGAACTGAGCTGAGACCTTCAATTAACTTTAAGATGAGTATTTAATATAGTTCCAGTTCATCAGAAAAGTATGATGTTCTGTGTGGGGAACAGTATTACTGTAGGGAAGGAAGGAAGATGGAAGAGATAGAAAGGCAGAAGGAAGGAAGGAAAAATAGGGAGGGAAGGAAAGAAGATGGAATCGATCCGTGATGGCGAACCTATGGCACAGGTGACACGCAGAGCCATATCAGTGGGCACGTGAGCTCAGATCGGACACGCATGTGTGCGCCAGCCAGCTGATTTTCGGGCCTTCTGGGCCCACCAGAAGTCAGGAAACACACGGTTTTCAGCCTCCATAGGGGGGTGTTGGGAAGCTGTTTTTGCCCTCTCCTAGGAAGGCTCTGCCTCTTTGGGGAGAGCAAAAAAATGGGCCTACCGGGCCCACCGGGCCATCACGTGCCAAAAATGGGGGGGCGGGGTGCATAGAATTATGGATGTGGGCACTCAGGTGTGTGACCCCACTGCGCTTCCCCCGCTTTTGGCACGCAATGGCAAAAAGGTTAGCCATCATTGGAATAGAACAATCGATCGATAGGAAGGAAGGAAGGAAGGAAGGAAGGAAGGAAGGAAGGAAGGAAGGAAGGAAGGACAATATTACAAAGGATAAATTAAAATCAGTCCAGGGAGGAAGGAAGGAAGGAATTCAGTTAGAAAACTATTAAAATGTCTGGAAAAAGAGGATAATCTTCAGCACCCAAAGAGACAAGTATGCTTTTTCAGGGTGGACAGTACCCTAAATGAGCTTCCATAACGGCAGGTTCTTTCTCCTATCCCCAACACGCCTGACATTTGGTGATCCTACTTTCAAGGTGTCTCCAGGGCTCTTGTGATATGGAAGGAAGGGCTTCTTTGAGCTCGAGTGGAAAGCAAAGTTGTGGGAGGTGCAGAGGGAGGGTGTCCTTGTTTTGTGCATTGTAAACATCTGGGGACTGGTTGCTAAGGGATGGCTCATGGTGGCATTATTTTAGACCCTGGAGATTCAAGTCCTAATCCATCTTCAGCCATCTAAGTTGGCCGGATTCCTTGGGGTCCATCATAGCCTTTCATACATGGAAAATGAGTGTTCTGCATTCTGTCTCAAAACTCCTGGATGTTGTGGTCCGCCAGCAGCCTGCGTAGCTGGCAACTGAGTCGGAGAGTGAGGAGGCTGGGGAGGAACATGGAGTGCTGGAGTTTTGGGCCATCTGGGAGTGATGCACGGACTCCGGAGCCTCCAGAGTCAGACAGCATAGATGCAGAGGAACAGGAGGAGCCTTTCCTTGTGCACGCATGCACAGAGCTGCCAGAAGGCAAAAACAGTTAAAACAAAAGGGACGACTTGAGAGTAAGACCCGGAGATGATTGGCCCCTCCCATAAGGCTTAAAAGAGGAGCAGAAGCACATGGGCCCTTTGCAGAAAAGCAACGTTGTTAATTCTGTTCCCAGTGGGCATCTGTTTGATTCTGGACTCCGTGTGGCTTTGCCAAGTAGGTCTTTGGCAGCGTGTCAAGGGAGATAAAGATTGGTGATTATCCCGAAGGACTTCTCCTGAAGGACTTTTTGCAACTAATTGGGACTCAGCTGTGAATGAATAGAATTCACAGCTGTTGCAATAAAAGAGGTTTTTGGGATGACTCGTGTGTTTTAATAACTCAGGAAGCCTAGGTCTCAACACTGGAAAAGAAAGATGGGCTACAGATTTATCAGATGCAATTAATTCTAACCATCAATGAAACAACACAAAAATGCATGGCACAACATAGGAGAACAAACCCAACAGTCCATCCGCATTTAAAAGAGACAGGCTGCTCCTTTGAAGACAGCAAAGTCCACATTTTGGACAGAGTGGACCTCCGATTTGAAAGAAGGGTCAAAGAGGCCATCTGTGCCAAAATGACACAGAGGGGAAGGGATACGACATCACCTATCTCCAAACTACCTCTTTTCATCAATTCCGAGAAGGCTCCACATTCATTTGCACCACTCAGGTGACCCTGAGTGGCCTCAACATCTCTCTAAAAGGATTCCCACCACCATCCAGTCAGAGTTGAAGAAGCTTCTTGGATGAGAAGCGAAACGTCTTCAAAGAGAAACCAGAAAGTCCAGTGGCCTCTTGAAAAGCGCCTTTGGGACAACCATGACCAGGATGACTGAGAATCTCAATAGACATTTAAACGACACCTAATTTGATTGCTTCCTGCTCCAAAGACATGGAAGAGGTGAACGGACAACATTTTGTTTTGTCTCTTTTATTTTCTTTAATTTCTTTGGTGTAGAAAACACCTTTGAACTTTTTGGCATATCTCACAAGATGTCCATGGCTTCTTTCATCTTATTCTGCCAAGGATGAGCCGTTCACTTTCAGCTAAAACTATGGCATAAGCCTAATGCCACAGTCTGAAATTTGACAGGAATCCTTGGGAATCTCACTAACAAGCCTTACCTCCATCAAAGAGTGTTTGCTTGTATCAGTTTAACTTTCCGTATCTTTCAGATCCTTCTGACGACTTCGTTTTACTGAATGTATGTTTCCTATTTATTTATGTACTTATTTATTTATTTTTTATGTATTAATTAGATTTGTATACCGCCCTTCTCCCAACGGGACTCAGGGAGGTGGACAGCCAAAATTTAAAATACATATAATACAAAAGTTAATAAAGCTAAAAATAAATTAAATCAGCAACCACCCAATTTAAAACCCCGAATTTATAAAATTTAATAATTCCCATTAAAAACTATTTAGGCTAGGCCGGCTTGGTGGAATAAATAAGTCTTTGGGGCCTTATGGAAAGTACGGAGGTCCAGGATCAGTCGTATTCCAGGAGGTAGCTCATTCCACAGGGCGGGAACCGCCCCATAGAGAAGGCTCTCCCCCTGGGGGCCACCAGCCGACATTGCTTGACCGACGGCACCCTGAGGAGGCCCTCTCTGTGAGAGCGTATTGGCCGGTGGGAGGTTATCGGTAGCAGCAGGCGGTCTCGCAAGTACCCTGACCTAAGCCATAGAGCGCTTTAAAGGTGAGAACCAACACCTTGAAGCGCACCCGGAAGACCACTAGGAGCCAGTGCAGCTCACGCAGGAGAGGTGTTATGTGGGAGCGTCGTGTCGCTCCCATAATCACCCGTGCTGCCACATTCTGGACCAGTTGGAGCTTCCTGGTGCTCCCCAAGGGGAGCTTCCTAAAGCTCATAAATCACAATATTCATAGAAAGTGATTTAGTTCTTCATGTCTGTAGAGCTTCTCAATCATCCAGGTCATGGTTGTCCCACAGGTGTTTTTTTCAGGAGGCAACTGGACTTCCTTGTTTTTTTTCTTTTGAAGACGTTTCGCTTCTCATCCAAGAAGCTTCTTCAGCTCTGACTGGATGGTGGGGAATGGAAGGATTTATATTCCTTGCAGACAGCTGGTCCTTTGTATCCTTTTTGAGTGTTGTTGAAGCACTTGGAGGTTTGTCTGTGTCCTCAGGGTCACCTGAGTAGCACTCCTGGTTCCTGTAGTCTGCCATTTTTTTCCCTCTGGAAATCCATTCCTACTCCCACACCATTCAAAGGGTGTTCATCCCAAATTGTATAGCTAAAAGTCTGTAGAGATTCCCAGTCATCCAGGTCATGGTTGTCCCAAAGATGCTTTTTTAGGAGGCAAGAGGACTTTCTTGTCTTTTTTATTTTCTTTTTAATTCTTCATGTTTGAATGTTGTCCTTAACAGAGGAATAACTGCAATGCCTACTGCATCAGTGTTACCTTACTCCTTTTTCTTCTGTAACAGGCATCAAAAGTGCACATGGCAGCTTTTTAGCAATATTTTTTTAAAAAAACAAAAAACAAAATTTGCCGTGTGGGAAATGAAGAAACAGGCACGTCACTCTTGCTTCATAACATGCGTTTCTTGCAGGCCTAAAACCCTCTTACTGATAATTAAAAAAAAAAAAAACCCACCCTGAGAAATGGAGAGATAGCTGTGCGATACCATGACAACATCACTTTGCAAAAATTGCTACCTCTAAGTGAGACAGCACCAAAGTCACTCAGTCGAGATTGTAACACCATAAATTGAGAAAGTTAAGTCCTTTCAATCATTGTCGCCGATTTTTGGTAATCTGTTTGCAGCTGCTGGATATTCCACGGTCGTGCTAAAAATCAGAGCTTTCGTTTTTCCAACCCTGGTCTAGGATCGTGCAAATGAAATGATCATGTCGGTGAGAATCAGTCGTATGGGATTGTTTGTTTCAAGTTTTATTTGTTTTCTTTATATAACATTCAATTTTCGCCAAACACTGTGCGGTCTGGGAACAGTTATATTTAATTAATCATAATACAACACTTTGTTGTGATATTAATCGCCATAATATTGATTATATGCTAACATAATAATATGATAACAAAAATACTTAACACCATCTTCTTTAACAATTCTCCACTTTAACATTTCCGGTTTTTATATCTCCTCCCTTCTAACATCTGTTTCTGTTGTCTAGCCATTGATAAAATAAATCCCATGTCAAATAATATTCAGTTTCTTCTTTGTCCTTAATAATAAGCGTTAGTCTATCCATTCCTGCGCATTCTAATATTTTCTTAATTACATTCCCTTCAGACGGGATCTCGTCATTTTTCCATCGTTGCGCAAATACAATTCTAGCTGCGGTTAGTATATGCAAAATCAAATATGTAGTCTTTTTATATTTTTCTGGTAGGATGTCCAGCAAAAATATCTGCCAGAAAAACCAACACAGTTCTGAGCTGCATAAACAGAGGGATAGAATCAAGATCACGTGAAGTGTTAATACCACTTTATAAGGCCTTGGTAAGGCCATACTTGGAATTCGCATCCCATTTTGGTCGCCACGATGTAAAAAAGATGTGGAGACTCTAGAAAGAGTGCAGAGAAAGACAATTAGGGGTCTGGAGGCTAAAATATATGAATATATATTCATATATATATATGAATATATATACTTCTTCCTTCCAACTAAGGTGCTAAAATTTTAAAGGGTATGCATACAGTTTTAACATTGCTACCCTATAATTCAACTTCAGAAAAAAATCCCTAGCTCTTTTTATTTGTGGGTAAGAGAAACACTGAAAGAAAAATAAATACGCCACAATATTTAAAAAGCTGTGGAGACTCTAGAAAGAGTGCAGAGAAGAGCAACAAAGATGATTAGGGGACTGGAGGCTAAAACATATGAAGAATGGTTGCAGGAACTGGCTATGTCTAGTTAATGAAAAGAAGGACTAGGGGTGACATGATAGCAGTCTTCCAATATCTCAGGGGCTGCCACAAAGAAGAGGGAGTCAAGCTATTCTTCAAACCACCTGAGGGCAGGACAAGAGGCAATGGGTGGAAACTAACCAAGGAGAGAAGCAACTTAGAACTAAGGAGAAATTTCCTGACAGTGAAGACAATTAATCAGTGGAACAACTTGCCTGAAGAAGTTGTGAATGCTCCAACACTGGAGGTTTTTAAGAAGAGATTGGATAATCATTTGTCTGAAGTGGTGTAGGGTTTCCTACCTGGGCAGCGGGTTGGACTAGAAGACCTCCAAGGTCCCTTCCAACTTCGCTATTCTATTCTATTCTATTCTATTCTATTCTATTCTATTCTATTCTATTCTATTCTATTCTATTCTATTCTATTCTATTCTAAAAAATCTCTAGTTTCAGGTCTATATGTTGCTTTATCATTTTTTTGAACCACCTATGTATTTTCATCCAGTATTTTTTTGCTTTTGGACATGTAGTTATGTGGATTTTTTTTTAAAGCTTGTTAACTGCATTTTACAGAAGCAGGATGCTGACTCACTAGAAGAGACCCGCACGGTTTTCTCATAACCAGCACTAGGAAGGAAATATCCCTTTTATTTTCCTTTAGGGGGAACAGCTCCTACATTTCTGTGATTTCAGAAGAAATGCTTGGGGGGGGGGGGGGATAACCAAACAGTGAGTTTGCAAGTGCATGCATTTCTGAAACACGAATGAATTCACAACAATTCACAACAGTGAGTTTGTGAAACAATTACGGCGATTCACAGAAGCTAGCTGAAAACAAATTGTGCCCAACAATCTTATGGCTTTCTTTTATAATATGGAGTAATTAAGGTAATGCTATGGATGTAATGTATTTAGACTGGTAAATAGACCATAGCCTCAATATCAATGGAGATTCTTGGTCATTCAGAACATGATTATCCGAAAGTACTTTTTTTCAAAAAGACAACTGGGCTTTCTTGTTTTGCTTTTTTTTTTTTTTTCCCTTGAAGACATTTCACTTCTATCCAAGAAGCTTCTTCAGTTCGGTTTCATTCGTTCCTATCATTCAGTCATAACTGAAGAAACTTCTTGGATGAGAAGCAAAATGGCTTCAAAAAAACAAAGGAAGCCTGGTTGCCTTTTCGGGGGGGGGGGGGAAGCACCTTTGAGGAGACCGTAGCCTCCTTATTGACAATGTTGTGGCCTGTCAGCCGTCGGCCCCTCCAGTAGCTGAATCAGAGGAGGAGAAGCCGTGGGAGTCAGGGTCAGTATCAAGGCAATCTGAGAGCTCGGTGGGGGTTAGTTAATGGAGCTGATAGAGAGACAGAGGCAGAGCCTGGGCCGTCCATCAGCCCTTAGATGGAGAGTCAACAGTCCCCAAGTCTGGAGGTGGCTGATGTGGAACAGGAGGAACAGCTTGCCTGATGCGCAGAAGGGAGAGGAGAGGAGAGCAGTGGAAATCCATGGGCCGATCCTTGGGATGGAAGAACCACTTCTGCTAGCGAAGCCCCAACCTAGCTCTAAGGGATAAAAGGCAGGCGCTGGAGATGAATAGATGTGGCGGACAACTATTCATCTTCCGGCCAGCCGGACTTGTTAGCCTGCGGTGAGAGAGAAACCTTTTGCCAGAGCTGCCGGCACTCCTAATTAAAGGAATCTTTGAGTTCACTTCAGAGGGTTGGTCGTTTTTGGGGAGCTGGGTGAGAACAGATAAACTGGAACCATGTGAGATTGTTTTAATTTATCCCAGATTGTTTCACACTTGACTGAACAACCATAGCCAACTCATGGTTCTTAACGGGTCTGTGTGTACATGGAAAGAGTTGTACAGCGGGGTACTTCACGGTGTGGTCCAGGCTTAGCACACTTCAACTTCTTCATAAATGACTTAGATGAGGGACTAGAAAGGATGTTCGTAACGTTTGTGGGCAGCGGTGGGATTCTACCGGTTCAGGCTGGTTCGGGCAAACCAGTTTGCTTCCACAATCAGCTGGGTCCGCCCGCCCCTGCGCTTTCCTTACCTATATCTTCACAGCTGATTAGCCCAGCACAGCAGATTGCCGCACCTCAGCTGTTTTAATTCCCTACCACTAATGCAGAAGGTGATTTTTCATTCAATTGCGCATGCGTGAAGCGCGCGATCTCTGAACTGGTTGTTAAACCGGTAGGATCCCACCACTGTTTGTGGGTCACACAAAACTGTGTGTGGAGGAGAAATTGCTATCATCCGAGAAGTTCGGGTTTAAGATTCAAAAAAATCTTAAGAGATTTGGACATTGACCGTTCTCCAATAAAATATTCAGTGGCAAGAAATACAGGGTTCGGCACTAGCAGCAGGAAAAAACCCAGATTTTACAAAATTCCCAGTATTTGGTTTAGCAATAGCATTTGTGAAAAGGATCTGGGTGTTGTTGTGGCCCCGTCCTCTGAGCCTATCCCATTGGAGGAAGGAAGCTCTGAGCAGGAGGAAGAGGAGCCAGCCAGATCTCCCAGCCCCCCCCCCCCCGGCACAGTCTCAGGTGCCAGCTGAAAGAGAGCCAAGTAGTGGGGAAACAGGTGTCTCAGATGAGAGTGAGGGAGAGACGTCATTCCTGGATGCACGCCAAAGAAGGCGAGATAAACGCTTACAGCAGCTGCGGAGACGCATGAGGGAATAGACCTGAGTCACTGGACTGGAGTCACAGGATCAATGAGTCACTGGACCACACCCAGAGCCTATATAAGACAGGAGGGTGGTTCATGATATCTGTGACGAACAATAACGCAATCTAGTAGTCTTTGGAGCTAAAAGAACGGATTTTGGCAAAGCTACGTAGGTGATTTTCTTTTTGTGAACTATTAAAGCCCTTGGCAGACGGTGTGCATATCGCTGCCAAGTTTGAGATAAGAGCTGTGGAGTGTGCCAAGTGCTTCTTAACCCTCGACTGGCTGTGTTTTTGTGGGTCTCTGTAGGGGGGGACAGATCAGGTGTCTTCCTGGACTACCTGAGTCAGGAATGTGCTGAATCTGTTAAAAGAACCAGTGCAATTTTGGGCTGCATCAATACAGGTTGCAGAGATTACACAAAGTACCACTGCAGTGACCTGGACGGACCACACCTGGAAAACTGTCCACTTACAGTCATTCTGTCCCTGAAGATAAAAACTGGTGGGTAGAAAGTTTACAGTGGGAGATTCAAAGTTATAAGCAAGAATTGCTGAGTGTGAAAGTCTGTAGAGATTCTCAATCATCCAAGTCATGGTTGTCCCAAATGTGCTTTTTCAGGAGGCAACCGGACTTTCTTGGTTTCTTTTTTTAAGACATTTCACTTTTTTTAAAATTTGATTTATATGCTGCCCTTCTCCGAAGACTCAGGGCGGCGTACAATGTGTTAAGCAATAGCCTTCATACTTTTGTATATTATACAAAGTCAGCTTATTGCCCCCACAAACTGGGTCCTCAATTTACCTACCTTAGAAAGAATGGAAGGCTGAGTCAATCTTGAACTTTTCATCCAGGAAACTCCTTCAGCTCTGACAGCATAGTGGGGAATGGAAGGATTTATACTCCTTGCAGACAGCTGGTCATTTGCATCCTTTTAGAGGGTCCTTGAAGCACTTGGAGTCTTTTGAAGATGTTTCGCTTCTCATCCAAGAAGCTTATTCAGCTCGGACAGGATAGTGGAGACTGTGTTTAATGGCCTTCTAACTGTGATCTCTTCTGAGATCATGAATGCTCCATCACTGAACGTTTTCAAGAAAAGATTGGATAGATATTTTGCTGCGGTGGCATGAGGGTTTCTCTGCAGGATGGGGAGTTTGCAAGGATGTATGAACGGTCATGCCAGTGGGATGCATCCTGTTATAGCAATAGCATTTAGACTTATATACTGCTTCATAGTGCTTCTCCGCCCTAGCGCCCACAGCAGTCAGGATTGGGTAGTGGCAGGTCTGGTATCCAATGAGACCGAGCCTACTGAACTTTTTTTGGCACCTCCCCTTCCTGTTAGCCCAGTTTTTCGGCTCGGTCTTATCCAAGACCAGACGTGTCTGCAGATCCTCTAGCCTATTTGGCCTTTTTTCTTCCTGATTCAGCTTCAATTTCAACTCAAGACTACTTCAATCTTCACAACAAGTAAGGTCCGGCGTGAAGGGCAGGAGCCTGTAGCCGCCGAAGGCCTCCTAAGGCTGGGGCTTCCCTTGGGCAGCTCCTGTTGGGGCGCACGAGCTAACTCTGTTTGGCTCTGCCGCTTCCCCCTCTCTCTCTCATTCTTCCTTGGGCTGCTTCTTTCTTCTTCGCTGGGAGCTGCGAGGAGTGTGTCCGCGCTCCCAGCATCTCTTCCCTTCCTTTTCGGGCCGCCGCGGCTTCTTCAAAGGCCCGCTCATCAGCTGAGAGGCGCGGGCGCCATTTTGTTTCCCCCCCCCACTCGCTGTTTATCCAGGTGCTCTCCGACTCCCTTGGGGGCTCAGCCTTCGCAGGGGAAGCGCGAGGAGGGTGTCCGCCTTCCCCTGCACCTGCCTGGAAGCGCCCGCTGCCTTTTTTCGGGCCGTTTTCGTCGCGGCCGCCATTTTGTTTTTTGGCGCGGGCGCCATTTTCTGGGCCCAAAAATTTTCGCGCCATTTTTGCCACTCTCTCCGGGGGCCTTACAGCAAAGGGGAAGGGCGAGGAGTGTGTCCGCATTCCCCTTCGGCTTCCCAGCCCGCCCCCCCCCTCTCTCCAAAAAAAAAAAAAAAAAAATCTGCCAGTTTACCTCTAAGGCCTTTGGGCCAAGCCTTTCAATCCCTCGCTCAAGGTCCTTACCTAGCGAGAGAGAAAGAGAGAGAGAGAGAGAGAGAGAGAGAGAAAAGGAAAGAAGGGGGCTCTTTGTCCTGCTGTTGCTGACCTCCCCCTCCCTTTTTTTCCTGGCACCTTTCTCTTTATAGAGAGCCAGACCTGATCATGGCAGATCCTCCTCCTCAAAAGTCAGGCCGTACCAGATCAAGCAAAAGACCAAGGGTTGAAGACCCTGGAGAGGGCTCCTCTTCCCAAAGAAGCAAGAGCAATCCCTCTTCTGCTAAGGGCGCTTCTTCATCCAAATCAACCATGTCCAGGGATGAAGCTCGCAGACATAAGGCCATGGACCGGGCCTTTGACAGGGCTCAGGCTAAGAACTTGCCTCAACCAAAACCAACGACAGCGGCTCTCAGGAGCTCTTCACGTGGCGCCACCGCTTCATCTGTGGCCTCCCAGGAGGCTTCTCCCCACCGCACTACCACCTCTCTGTCTCCTGATAGGTCCCTAGCAGGTGATTCTGTTCCGTCCCAAGCAGCTGCCTCTGTCTTTCCGGCTTGTCCAGGATCAGATGATCAATCTCTTCAGTCCCCTGCTAATCCTTCAGCTGCTCCGGCCTCGTCTGCTTCAACCTTGGCTGACCCGCAATCCATCCTTCAGAATCCCCTCTTACCTTCAGACATGAGGCTCTCCTTAGCTGATTTGATTTCTGAAGCCATCTGGCAAGGCATTGCCCAGGGCCTTCAACAACATACCATGGCTGATTCCTCTAGACAAGGGGACCATTCTCGCTCTCGCTCCCGAGCTCGTACGGAGGAGGTCACAGAGGACCCTTACGACCGGGAATCAGACAGCCAGGCTTCCTTATCAGAAGGTGAAATTCATCCTGACCAGGACCTCTCTGAGGATGAAGGGCTGGAACCTGACCAACCTGCCTTTGTGGGTTTGTTCAAACCCCATATGTTCCGGTCCCTTCTCCACAAGGCCCAGTTGGTCACTGGTCTCGGGCCTCCTGCCTCCCCTTCTGAGGCCCCCGCGGGGTCTGCTACCGCATCCTCAGCCCTCTTTCAAGAGCCTGCGGCGCACTCCGACATTGTTCCAGCACCTAAGCTCTTCTCTGATGTCACCAAAAGGCAGTGGTCCAACCCCAGCTCGGGCCCTGTGCCAAATAATCTGGACAGGAAGTTTTATAATGTTGCCCAAGATTATTCTTCCCTCCTACAGGTGCCCTCGGTGGATCCGCCTATCGTGGCCCTTTCTTCCTCCTCCCCCCTCACCGGGCCTTCTGAGGAATGCCTAAAACCAGAGGATAAGAAGGCGGAGAGAACCCTCATCAAAAACCACCAGGCTTCTGCATGGGCGGTCCAGGCTTCTTCAGCGGCCTCTTTTTTCAACAGGGCCACTATCCTTTGGCTCAAACAGCTACAAGAGCGCATTCCAGCCACGGATCACCGAACCCACCAGGACATCAATAAAGTCCTGGCGGCAGTGGAATTTTCGGCGGATGCTACACTTAACGCCGCCCGATTCTCTGCCAAAGCCATTGGAACCTCAGTCACCTCCAGGCGTCTCCTCTGGCTCCGAAATTGGCAGGCGGACGCCAGGAACAAATGGCGTCTTGCTTCTTCACCTTATTCCGGGGACAAACTCTTCGGAGAGCAGCTGGATCCCCTCCTGATAGAGACCAGAGACCACCGCAAGATCCTCCCTGCCCTTTCCAGGCGCTCAGATCCTCGACACCTGGGGTCCTTTCGTTCCTCCTCCTTTCGATCATCGGAGTCTACCTCGTTCCAGCGTCATCAAAGGAACTTCCCTTCGAGACAACGCCAATTCGACACCCAGGTTAGGCAAGGCCCCAGATTCAATCCCAAACGGTCCTTTCGGGGTGGGAGAGCCAGACCCTTTAGGAGACCTCGTTAAGGACAGCCCAGACCCAGTCATTGGCGGCCGTCTATCTCGGTTCGCAGATCAGTGGGATTCCACTACCTCTGACCTCTGGGTCAGAAACACCATTAGATTTGGCCTATCCCTAGAATTCTCTTCCCCCCCTCCCAACCATTTTTTGCCTTGCCCTCTATCGTCTGACCCGGTTAAACGGGCTCAGCTCGATGAGGCCATCCAGCATTTATTAACCATCAAGGCTATCCAGCCTGTCCCCGCTAACCAAAGGGGTCTAGGGTTTTACTCCCGTTTATTTTTGGTACCAAAGTCCTCGGGAGATTGGAGGGCTATTCTTGACCTGAAGTCCCTCAATAAATACATCGTTTACCATCGCTTCAAAATGCAGTCTTTAAATACCATACTCCTCTGCATCCGCAATGGAGACCTTATGTCCTCCATAGACCTCACTGAAGCTTACCTCCACATCCCCATCCTTCCTTCCCACCGAAAATTTTTGCGTTTCTTTCATAATGGCCGCCATTTTCAGTACGCGGCCCTCCCATTTGGACTTTCCTCTGCCCCTAGGGCGTTTACTAAGGTTATGGCCGCCCTCATGGCACATATTGCCTCTGTCCCTATCAGAGCCCTTTTTTATTTAGACGATATCCTTATCCTCTCCCAATCTCGTTCCAAGGCCATCCACGATGTCTCTTCCACCATTGCCATATTACAAAGTCATGGTTTTTCCATTAACTGGCGTAAGAGCCAGCTATTCCCCTCCACTCGCATCCAACATCTGGGTGCTCTCATTGATTCATCAAACCTTCAGGTCTCCCTTTCCCTTGACCGCCAAACTAGCCTTTCTGAATCAGCTGACCGCATCCTGAAATGCGGAGCCTCCTCTCTCCTGGGTCTCTCCAGTCTTCTGGGCAAGATGGTATCCGCTTACGATATTGTCCCCTGGTCTCGCCTACACAGCAGGGAGCTCCAGTGGCTTTTACTCCCGTTCCAACGGACCAAACGGGCCACCTCAGCTTCCAGAATCGCCTTGCCCCCTTCGGTGACAGACTCTCTGACCTGGTGGACGTCGTCGGCCGTATCCCGGGGCTCTTTCTTCGGCCAAGTGACCAGGGCTGTGATTACTACGGATGCCAGTCTTTCGGGCTGGGGGGCTCACTTAGACGTCCACATGGCCCAAGGCCTATGGTCCCCGCAGGAACAGCGGTTCAACATCAATGTCCTGGAACTACGGGCCATCTTCCTAGCCCTCCTGGCCTTCGAGTCTCAGATTGTTGGCAAGGATGTCTTAATTCTCACAGACAATGTCTCGGCCAAGGCACACATCAACCGGCAGGGCGGGACTCGATCCCGCTCCCTACAGAAGGAGGCAACCAGATTATTCCGCTGGGCCGAGACTCATCTATCCTCGATCAGGGCCGAGCACATATCGGGGGTAGACAACATTCAGGCGGACTCCCTCAGCCGCGTCCAGATCGATCCCTCAGAGTGGAGCCTGCATCCTCTCCTCTTCGACGAGCTGATATCCCGGTTCGGGACCCCGACTGTCGACCTGTTCGCCTCGGCCGCCAACCACCTACTGCCCCGGTTCTTCTCTCGCTTTCCCTGCCCGGGAGCAGAGGCCGTGGATGCCCTCCGCAGCCCTTGGCCGGTGGGTCAGCTTCTCTACGCTTTCCCCCCCCTCCCAGTCCTGTCCAGGGTAATCCGCAAAATTCTGCTAGAGAAGGCGGAGATCATCCTTCTGGCCCCCCACTGGCCTCGACACCCGTGGTTTCCCGATCTGTTGTCCCTGTCGGTGGCCCCTCCCTGGAGGATTCCCGACAGCAAGATAGTCCTCCTTCAAGGTCCTCTTCGACACCCGGACCCACAGTCGTATCAACTGACCGCTTGGAGGTTGAGCGGCGCCTCCTCGCTAGAGCCTTAGTCTCTCCAGACGCCATCACCATCATCCAGGCGGCCAGACGTCCTTCTACCTTGCGCATATACGACTCTACCTGGCGTTCCTTTGTCAAGTGGTGCTCTAGGAAAAGAATCCTTGCTACGGAGGCCTCCATTCCTCAGCTTATAGACTTCCTGCGGGATGGTTTCCGCTCAGGCTTGGCCCCTAACACCCTTCGCCGACAGGTGGCGGCTTTATCTTCCATTCTTTCATGTGGCTCCCCATCTACGTTAGCCAACGACCCACTTGTGCACTCCTTTTTACGAGGCGCTACAAACCTCCGACCTCCCGTAATCCATCGGTTCCCTACGTGGGACCTCAACAAAGTCCTTCAAGCCTTGACCGCTGCTCCCTTCGAGCCTCTTTGCACGGTCAGCCTGAAATATCTTTCCTTCAAAGTCTCCTTCCTGGTCGCTATTACCTCTGCCCGTAGGATTTCTGAGCTGGCGGCTTTGTCGGTCCGTGCTGACCTATGCATCTTCCATACAGACAGGGTAGTCCTCAGACTCGACCCCGCCTTCATCCCCAAGGTCAACGCCACTTTCCATCGGGCACAAGAGATCATCCTCCCGGACTTCTGTCCTGCTCCCAGATGTCATCAGGAGGCGGTTTGGCACAAGCTGGACGTACGAAGAGCTCTCCGCATTTATCTGTTTCGTACTTCTTCCTTCCGTCGATCAGAAGCCTTGTTTCTGTCCTTTCAACCAGCTTCGATGGGTGCAAGAGCTTCCTCAGTCACGATAGGTCGCTGGTTGCGGGCTACCATCGCATCCGCCTACGAGTCACAATCTCTTCCGGCCCCGCGCAACATCACCGCTCATTCCACCAGGAGCGCTTCCACCTCGGCAGCTTGGGCCACACAAGCATCGGTGGAGGAAGTCTGCCGAGCAGCTACATGGGCATCTGTGACTCCCTTCGTCCGGCACTATCGCCTCGACTCCTATGCATCGGCGGATGCAGCATTCGGCAGGAGAGTTCTCCAGAGGGTCCGGCCTATCCCACCCTAGGAGGCACCAAGCTTTGGTATGTCCCAATCCTGACTGCTGTGGGCGCTAGGGCGGAGAATGGGCGTTGGTCTTACCTGATACGCCCATTCTCGATGAAGCGCCCACAGCAGTCAGCCCCACCCTAGGCCGTACTGGGATTCATGGGGGTGGGCGGACTCTCATTCTCTTCTTATATATCTGCAGACACCTCAGTCTACTGAACGAACTCGCCTCCAAACTGGACTAACAGGAAGGGGAGGTGCCAAAAAAAGTTCAGTAGGCTCGGTCTCATTGGATACCAGACCTGCCACTACCCAATCCTGACTGCTGTGGGCGCTTCATCGAGAACGGGCGTATCAGGTAAGACCAACGCCCATTTCCAGCCCTCTCTAAGCTGTTTACAGTCAGTCTCTTGCCCCAACAATCTGAGTCCTCATTTTACCCACCTCAGAAGGATGGAAGGCTGAGTCAACCTTGAGATGGTCAGGATCGAACTGCTGGCATTGCACAGAGTTAGCCTGAAATACTGCATACTAACCACTGTGTACCATGGAAGGGAGGGAGGGGAAGAGCAACAGCACTTAAGACTTATATATTGCTTTACAGTGCTTTAGAGCCCTTTCTAAGCAGTTTAGAGAGTCAGCCTCTTGCCCCCAACAATCAGGGTCCTTGTTTTACCCATCTCGGAAGGATGGAAGGCTGAGTCAACCTTGAGCGTGGTGAGATTTGAACTGCCAAATTGCAGGCAGCCGGTAGTCAGCAGAAGTAGCCTGCAGTATTGCACTCTAACCACTGTGCCACCGCACTCGTTAGGTTTTCTTTAAAACATTGCAGTAGAGCATATGAAAAAAGCAGGACCATTCTGCAGATATGTGGTTCTTTTTCTGTGCTACACTGAGAGACAGACTTCTGAAATTATTCACGACCTCATGGATTATGGATGCCTTACTTAGTACCCACTGAGCAAACTCAGGACGATTTGATTTTCCAAAACCCACACAGATAAGATGGAAATTCAAGGTATCGCTATACTTCTTCCTTCCAACTAAGGTGCTAAAATTTTAAAGGGTATGCATACAGTTTTAACATTGCTACCCTATAATTCAACTTCAGAAAAAAATCCCTAGCTCTTTTTATTTGTGGGTAAGAGAAACACTGAAAGAAAAATAAATACGCCACAATATTTAAAAAGCTGTGGAGACTCTAGAAAGAGTGCAGAGAAGAGCAACAAAGATGATTAGGGGACTGGAGGCTAAAACATATGAAGAACAGCTGCTGGGATTGGGTACGTCTAGTCTGATGAAAAGAAGGACTAGGGGAGACATGATAGCAGTCTTCCAATATCTCAGGGGTTGCCACAAAGAAGAGGGAGTCAAGCTATTCTCCAAAGCACCTGAAGTCAGGACAAGAAGCAATGGGTGGAAACTAATCAAGGAGAGAAGGAACTTAGAACTAAGGAGAAATTTCCTGACAGTTAGAACAATTAGACAGTGGAGCGACTTGCCTCCAGTAGTTGTGAATGCTCCAACACTGGTAGTTTTTAAGAAGAGGTTGGATAACCATTTGTCTGAAGTGGTTATAGGGCTTCCTGCCTGAATAGGAGATTGGACTAGAAGACTTCCAAGGTCCCTTCCAAGGTTATTCTGGTCAGAGTTTTTCAAAGACATTCAGATTCCAAAGAGGAAAACTAAATAGATCTAGGAATTGTCCAAATTACAGAGCACCATTATGCACATAAAGACATTATCTGTGGTGGTTTTAAAGATTAAGAGGTAAAAGTTTGTATCTTGGTAAAGATGGCAAATGTGATTGGAATAGAATATGAAAAATAATTAACTTGTTTATTCCAATTTTTTAATAGTATGGCACAACTGCACATTGGTACAGAACTTAACAGTAAGGTATATTTTGATACACTTACGTTTATCTCTAGTTTTTGCTATTAGATTTATTTTACTTGTAGCAAAATATTTATTCGGCTTTATGGATGGACTCTACTTGCATGCTTATATGGTAACCTTTGCATTATGAAATGACAACTTGATAGCAGTTAGACCAACCAACGTAGTTTGTTCCATTTTTTGCATGCAATGTCTTGTTCCTGCATGACCCCCAGACATTTTCAGCCATAAGTTGTTATTCACTGCAAACAAATACCATATGGTATCTTGAAACATATTGAGTGGATATAAAAAGTCTACATGTCTCCCCTGTTAAAATGCCAGGTTTTTAAGATATAAAAAGTCAGACCAAGATAAATCACTTCAGAATTTTTTCCCCACTTTTAACATAACATTTAAGCTGTACAATTCAATTTAAAAAAAAAAAATCTGAAATCTTTTAGGGAAAAAAATAACAATAAAAGGATAAGGGACTATGGTATTTTCCCATAAATTACAAGCATATTTCCTCAGTATTCTTTTTTTAAAAAGTTGTTTTGCATGGCTTACTTTTAACTGAGAAATTAAAACCTTTTCATTAGGAGATAACAAAGAGGTAAGCAGTTTATACAGCCGCGATATCATGAAGCGACTGCTTCTAAGAGGCAGGAAATTTGCCACTTCAGCGGCAGTTTGTATCAGTTTTGTAAATATTGCATTTTGATTGCTATTTTATGTGATTTGTTCTGGAACGCCTTCGTGGGAGGAGAATGAATCTAGAATCACCTTGTAGTGCGATAGGCAGCAAGCAAATTTAATAAAGAAAATTTAAAAATAAACGATATTTTGTCTAACTTGCATTAATGTCAGAGATGCGGTGGCTCAGCGGCTAAGACGCTGAGCTTGTCGATCGAAAGGTCAGCGGTTCGAATCCCTAGTGCTGCATAACGAGGTGAGCTCCCATGACTTGTCCCAGCTTCTGCCAACCTAGCAGTTCGAAAGCACGTTAAAAATGCAAGTAGAAAAATAGGGACCACCTTTGATGGGAAGGTAACAGCGTTTCGTGTGCCTTTGGTGTTTAGTCATGCCAGCCACATGACCACGGAGACGTCTTCGGACAGCACTGGCTCTTCGGCTTAGAAATGGAGATGAGCACCGCCCCCTAGAGTCAGGAACAACTAGCACATATGTGCAAGGGGACCATTTACCTTTACCTTACTAACGTTTATTCGAAAGGCAGAGAATTTCCTTTATTTTAAAAGTGATGTATTAGCACTTTGGGAAAGTTTTCAAACAACTGTGCTGTGCAGTTAGTGGCAAAGAGCAGCAGAGGGCACAGCAGTGACTTTTTCATCCCAGGTATGAATTTTGTAACCTCACCTCCTTTGTATTCCAAGATTTCAGTGAAATTTGTAACAAGCAACCTTCAGACCTACCCTTTTGGCAATAACACATTTTTAATTGATGTGGGCGATTTGCAGACTAAAACTGCAATGGTGGCTAATTTAGAAATCGGGGGTCTCTTTTTCCTCTTCCCCCCTCCCCCCAAATAAAGCAGCCATAAAGGTATTTTATATAAGGCTTAGTTAAGCCTTTATAGATCTTGAAGAAACCAGGAAAGTGGTCCATGGTGTATCAACAGAGCAGCTGGAGACACACAGCAGCTATTGTCTATTTAGGAAGAATGATAGGAAGGAATGATGGGAGGAAGTTGTTGGAAGAAATGTCCATCTGGGTTCAGTTCCAAGGTGGAAGAAAGACACTGGAAACATGGAGACTGCTTGGAAAGATGGTTTAATGTTGGACAGGACCACATGATTTTGAGGTCCTGGGCTAAAAGACACATGGGTGAGAGAGAGGGAGAGAGATTTATACCCTCTGTTGGGCTTTGAAATTGATATTGTTTTCTGATTGGTTGTCAGAATCCCATGGGGCCATGCTTGGGTAACTTTGTAGGTTGTCTTTTGAGTCCCAGGCTTGGTTGAGCCTTGCTGGGTGATGCAATCTCCCCAGAAGCCATGTGAT
The DNA here is from genome assembly GCA_030761175.1 of Masticophis lateralis. Classification (NCBI taxonomy): domain Eukaryota; kingdom Metazoa; phylum Chordata; class Lepidosauria; order Squamata; family Colubridae; genus Masticophis; species Masticophis lateralis. Next base: position 122,791,168 of record JAUDYJ010000004.1, read on the forward strand.
GAGTTCTGTTGCTAGATGAGTAGAGGGCTAATTCTATCTTTGTTGGATCTTGGGGGAGGGCATTTGCTTATGAATAGACCTAGCTATCTCTTTAACTCTTAAGTGCTAACATCTGCTGGGGGCTATTGAGGAGGGTGGGGTCTATTGAGAGTGAGTCTGTTTTCTGCCTTAAAAAACATGTTTCTTCATTTCTCATCCAGGGAGGTATAATATTCTGCCTTTTTAATATTTCCTAGAATATTTCATTTTTCTAGGAGAGGGGTGGGTGCTAACTTCCTACATCCTCCTAGAAGTCTTACTTTCAGCAGTAAAAGAAAACGGTATGTAAATGATAGAGTGAACAAAATAAACCTTTGTATGAGGTTTGATCCACAAAACTCATCTTTTTGGAATTGACCTGTCGGGCCTGCCTCAGTTCAAAAACTCAAGAAATAAATTAAGAGAAGAGGTACTTTTACTAAGTTTGAAGTGATAGCAGCGAAAGAAAGGCAAGATCTGATTTAAAACGTGCAAAGGTTACACATCGAAAGTCTAGCACTGAGACTCCAATCAACGTCCAGTATGATATTGTGGGAAAGCTCCTTTTCAAGTATTTCTCGCATCTGGAGTCTCAGGATGGTTGGCCTTGACGGTGTATAAACTACTCCACTCAGCAGTGCCATAATTCATGAGTGCAACCCTGCCTTCCCATTCTCAAGGGACTACTACACACCAGCTCGCTTCCCCATCCCAAATGCCCATGTCCCCCTCCCCGTTTCTATGTCAGCTGATAGCAAGCACGCTGCAAAAACCCATGTTGGACATTCCGGCTGATATGACCCCATAAATATTTTTTTATTTAGATTTTTTAAAATCCCGCCATTCTTGGTGGCCAGTTGTTCAAAATGGTGGCCAGTGTGTTGTTCAAAATGAAATGTTCAGCTAAATATTTCCCAATCCTCATCAGTTCCCAACTGAGATTTAAAGTCCCAGCGAGGATGAACCGTTTGCAGAATCCTAAAATAATCCTTTGTTTCAACTGACAGAATTCTGAAGTTGAGAAGGGTGGAATGACTCATAAAATCCACCTTCTTACTTAAAAGCAGTAACCGATTTCTAATTTACTCTGGGCGAGTCCTACTAATTTTCAAAGCAGGGAGTAATAATTCTATTGCCAGCATCTAAACCACTGTGATTTTCTTTAATGCTATATAGCACACATTTGCAATATATAATTTGCCTACGGCTTCTTCCTGGAGATTTATACGCATTGTTAATTTCCAAAGCATATTTATAAAGGCCTAAGATAACTCATTGTGGAAATAAGTTGCTTTTCACATCCTGGCTTAGTTCTCGGATCTGGTGAGAAAGGACCTGGAAAGAAATGAATGACTCTCTAGAGCCGTAATGGCAAACCTGTCACGTGTGCCGGAAGTGGCATGCAGAGCCACCTCTCCGGGCACGTGAGCCATTGCCCATTGCTATTCTGGGTTCTGGCATGCTGTCCAGCTGATCTTCACACGCACGGGAGCGTGTGACTGGGAAGATGATATTCTGGTTACCAGCACGCGCATGCACAGCGGCCACCTGGTCTTCCAGTTATTGGCGCGCATACGTGCACGAAAACCAGCTGGCCAGTGTGCATGCTCGCACTGTAAACCGGAAGATCATCTTCCCAAAGTGCACATGCGCACCAGGTAGCCGCTCCTAACAGTTTCCAGCACGCGCATGTACACCAGCTGGTCTTTGCACATGCTGGCGTGCCGAAAACTGGAAGATAATCTTCCCAGCACGCGCGTGTGCGCTGGCCGGCTGCTCTTCCGGTTTTTGGCACACGCGCACACTCCTGTTTCGGCATTCGGTGCTGAAAAGGTTCGCCAACGCTGCTCTAAAGTTACGTGAATAGAATAGTCGTTGACTTAACACCCATTCGTTTAGTGACCGTTCGAAGTTACAACGGCACTGAAAAAAATGACGAATGACCGTTTTTCACTCTTACGACTCTTGCAGCAACCCCACGGTCATGCAATTAACATTCGAACCCTTGATAACTGGCATGTCTTGGGGTCATGTGATCCCCTTTTGCGGCCTTCTGACAAGTGACGTCAATGGAGAAGCCAGATTCACTTAATAGCAATAGCACTTAAACTTGTATACTGCTATACAGTGCTTTACAGCCCCTCTCTAAGCAGTTTACAGAGTCAGCATCTCCCCCCCCCCCCCCCGACAATCTGGGTCCTCATTTTATCCACCTCGGAAGGATGGAAGGCTGAGTCAACCTTGAACCTTAAGCCCGGGGTGAAATGCTCCCGGTTCGGACCAGATAGCCCAATCCGGTAGCAATGGAGGCGGGTTGTTCGGAGAACTGGTAGCAAAAACCCCTGCCCCACTCCCATGCCCAGCTGAGCCGCGCAATCATCCGAGGCTCTTTTTTTTACTTTTAAAAGCATTTTTTCTACAACCTTTTCGGCTGAAAAAATGCTTTTAAAAGTAAAAAAAAAGCCTCTAATGATCGCACGGCTCAGCTGGGATCATCAAAGGCTTTTAAAAGAAAAAAAGTCTCTGCCGATCAGGCAACTCAGCTGAGATCGTCAGAGCCTTTTGAAAGCATTTTTTTTACAACCTCTTCGCCAAAGAGGTTGTAGAAAAAATGCTTTTAAAAGTTAAAAAAAAAAATGGCCATGCCTACCCAGTCACATTAACCCGCCACCCCCACCAAGCTATGCCCACAGAACCAATAATAACAAATTTTAGATTTCACCACTGGCCTGGTAACATTTGAACTGCCAAATTGCAGGCAGCCGGCAGTCAGCAGAAGTAGCCTGCTGTACCGCACTCTAACCACTGCGCCACCGTGGCTCATAATAACCGTGCTTCTTAATAGCTTAATAACTGCAAATATTCTCTAACTGGGGCCAGAAAGGTCTAAAATGGTGCAAAATTCACTTAACAACGGTCTCATTTAGCAAACAGAAATTTTGGGCTCAGTTGTGGTCATACGTTGAGGTCTACCTCTACAAGGAGACAGTGTAGCTTTTTTTAAAACTGTGACTTCAAGTCAAATGTCTGTGTGATGGCAGATCCCTTGATCGGTACCCACTTTAATTCTAGCCAAAATACAGCGCTATAGGCAATGCACGTCTGCCTTTGCCATTCAAAAAAAAAAAAGTTTTTTCCCTGGTTATACTATGAAATTCTAATTATTTGCAATAGGAGAGTAAATATAGTGGCAGCCAGCCTTATTTGCAATGACTAATGAAAGCTGTTGACTGTAATCAGAGAAATTCAGAGCAACAGGGGCATCTCATTAGGAGAAATGTGGCCGACGAACAGCGACTGCATGCCAGTTGAGCCCTTTTGGTTAGGAGATCAAAATATCGACTGGAATTGTTGTAAAATGATGATAAATAACTCCTTTTATGAAGAGAGGAAGTGGCGATAAGACGTTGGCTGCACAGTTTAATCCTGCCAATGTCTCCAAAATATCTACAGAGTATATGCCTGTGATGGAGAAGCTATGGCACGGGTGCCACACGTGGCACGCAGAGCCATATCGGTGGGCACGCGAGCTCAGTTCCGACATGCATGTGTGCGCCAGCCAGCTGATTTTCGGGCCTTCTGGGCCCACCAGAAGTCAGGAAACACGGTTTCCAGTCTCCGGAGGGCCTCTGGGGGGGGGGTTGGGAAGGCCGTTTTTGCCCTCCCCAGGCTCCTAGAAAGGCTCTGCCTACCGGGCCCACCAGGCCATCACATGCCAAAAACGGGGGAGCACGGGGGGGCGGGGTGCATAGAATTATGGATGTGGGCACGCGGGTGTGTGACCCCACTGCGTTCCCCCTGCTTTTGGCATGCGATGCCAGAAAGGTTAGCCGTCACTGATATATGCCATTCTTGGCTTTTTGCTGTAGGAGCTAAAGATGCTTGCTGAATGATTTTGATTAAACATGTTTTAATTGTGAACGTCTTCTTTTGGGGGGAAATTCAGGACAGTGGCTTAAAAGTTTTCGTATTTGGAGCATAAATCATTTGCTTTCATTTCTGGGTATTACTCCACTGTTAATGACCGTGGTCTTTATACTGCAGGCATTTTAATAACCTGACTGAAGTATCCAAATTACATCCATTTTTCATTGCACCTTTGGACCACTGTTTAGAATGATTTTTGTGAGCTCGACGTCAGATGCAAAAGACCAGGTCCATGCCTAGGGTCCAGTTTAACTGATTTATTGTTATTCGTGTTTATGTACATATTTTCAACTAACAGCCAGCACCTGATTGGAGTTAGTTAAGGGTCAACAGAATTCAAGAGGGATAGGACTTAGTACGTTTGTGGCTATGCTGAGCCCTTTTTTGAACTCCCTCTCCAGGTTCTGCCACTCCTCCTACATTTAATTTGAATAAGTAGGCTGCTTTCTCATCCAAGCACCCTGATCTTCAAAGTAAATAGTACCCTGTTTCCCCGAAAATAGGACCCAACTGGAAATAAGTCCTAGCATGATTTTTCAGGATGCTCGTAATATAAGCTCTACCCCCCAAATAAGACCCAGTTAAGATTGTCAGCCAGATGGATGCATTTAGTACCGTATTTCCCCCCAAATAAGACCTAACCAGAAAATAAGACCTAATGCGTCTTTTGGAGCAAAAATTAATATAAGACCTGGTCTTATTTTTGGGGAAACACGGTAGAAACTAAAACAGGAAAAGCGATATACAGGCAACAAATGAACACTGCCAATGAAGCTCGCCATCTTTCAGCTTGGGTATAAATTGGATTGCTTACATTAAAGTTCTCTCTCTCTCTCTCTCTCTCTCTCTCTCTCTCTCTCTCTCTCTCTCTCTCTCCCTCCCTCCCTCCCTCCCTCTCCCCCTCCCCCTCTCCCTCCCTCCCACCCACTCTCTCTCTCTTCCCCTTCCCCCACTGCGTCTCCCTCTCTTTTTCCACTCTCCCTCTCCTTCTCTCTCCTCCCTCTCTCTCTCTCTCCCCACACTCTCTCTTTCCCACTCCCATTCTCTCACATACACCCTCCCTCCCTCAATCTCTCTCCTCAGTATGCTAGTAGTATACTTGGAAAGAAAACCCAAAAGACCAAGTGCTAATTAAAAAAAGCACTGGCACAATATTTGGGAAACCACTAAAGACTAATTAAAACTAGACAAATTCCAGGAGAAGGAGTTGGCACTGGCCCTTTCAATGCAATGTACCTATCTATTAAATTTCACCCATCGATTCCATATCTTATTTTAATAAATGTCCTCTTAAATCAAATTATAAGGGTTTTAATGTTCCGTCTGATACTACTTCGGTCAATCTTCAAATATTTATTTTAAGTTATCACACATTAATTTTAATTCAGTTGTGAGACTGAATTTAATTTACATTTTAGAGATTTTTTGTCAAGCGGCTGTATAAGCCATCCGTTTGCAGCTTGCCACACGATCAGTAGGAACGAAATGCAGAGTGACAGGCAACGTACATTTAACTGTAACATGAAATGCAGTTAAAATTCTGCTCTTTGGGTTTGTCATTCTTTATTAATACATTATGAGGTGCATCTCAAAAATAGGAATGGGAAGTTATTTTTTGTCAGTGAATTCCAATCCGTCTTCCAATTCACTTTTGGAAGACGGAAATGAGAGTTTATTTCCACTTGTTCCTGGCGATTTGAATGAATTGGCAAAGATATCTGAATGATGTCCTGGGTTATTTAAACTGACATCAAGAAGAAAAGTCAGGTTGCTTGGAATCTCAGAGGGAAACACACACCTGGACTCAACCTGACAATCAGTTTTCAGAGTTTATATATTTAGCTCTGAAGGAGTACAAATATCTTCCCACTTTGGGTTACTGAGACAAACTTTAAAGTTGCTTATGAAAGAGTTCTTCTGGTTTTGTTTTGTTTTGTTTTTTTCCTGCTTTTCCTCAGCCATAATTCTTCTTGCCAACATGTTGTTTTATTTATTTCATTTATGTATCTCTCCAGAATTATTTGAATCTTGGCAGTTTGCATGTTCTTTAACTTACCGAGATTAATTGTAGATTCAAAGAATCATTCGGGGAAATCAAGTAATTTCTTTACTTACGTTCATAGATTCACAGGCATAAGCAAGCAAATGTTTTATTGAAGTAACTTGATAAATGTTCATTAATTGAAGTAACCATGGAAATTTATATTATTTGTTCCGCTGAGAAATGGAAAAAAAAAAAGTGAAGTATTATTGACTTGTCTATGGTTTGGATCTGGGAATATTTGTTTCTGTGAGGAAAGGAGAAAAAATAGATCTAGTCCAGTGATGTTAACCCTTTTGGTACCGAGTGCCCAAAGCAAATGCACATGCATGTGCCCCAACCCCAAAATGCAATGCGAGCGCCCCCGCGCATGTGACCCTTGCGCATATACCCTGGCCTTCATTTTGGCTTCCAGGTTGGTGCAGGCCCAAAACAGGGCTGGTGGGGGGGGGGGCTTGCGATCTCCATAGTTTCTCCTCACCCCCCTCAGCGCATCCTAGCTTTCTCCTACAATCCTGCTCAGAGAGGCACCTGCGGAGGTTGGGGAAGGCCCTGCCTCTGCGCATGTGCAGCAGAGACCTGAAGACCAGCTGGCTGACAGGAGGCGCGCACGCATGCCCAGTGCAGCCGGGCTGAGGCGATGGCTGATACCTGCAGAGACGGCTCTGCCACCTGCGTGCCACCATAGGTTCGCCCTCACAGATATAGTCCGTTACCATGGTTCATGCTACTGCTGGCCTCTCATAGTTGCTCCCTCCGTGAAACCAAGTGATTTCCTCTTTCATGAAATAACTCTAAAATCACCTTTATTCTGTACAATTTAACAGTACTTACTTCGAATGCTGCATTTTCGATTCTGAGTTAAGACTGTTCTCGGCCAGTGAGACTTTACTGCGCAATATCCTCTCAGCAATAGAGTGGGAATATTGAGAAAATAAATTACTGCTATTAAGTGGGGACCGGCAACGTAAAGGGGGCTTTGAGACATGAGAAAGTACAATCCTAATAAGCCTGGGAAATCTCTCCAAAAGGACACGCCAGGATGTTATCTCTGTAATTAAAAAGTAAAATAAACAAAATAAAACCACTGCAAAAAGAATCCATAATATTTATGTGGGGGTGGGGGTGGTAATCCATTCCCTGGATATTTTTAGAAAATGCACCAAGATTTCAAACAAAATGCCTGTACTTTATAGCTTTCCCAGAAATTCCCCAAGGGTGATGCTGTCTTGGGTACCATTATTGCCACCATTAATGTGGCTAAAATTGACTTGATGTATCTTGGCTTGCCGAGCTTGTGATAAGCATCTTCTGGCTTCTTTTTTTGGCAAGCCACATTTAATGCTGGTAATCTTTTAACAAGCAGAATGTCCTACTGGATCAACATCCATTGGTTTATGGTTACCACCTTTGGCGCAAATTAAGTTTTTTTTTATGGAAAGAATAAGGAAGGACACTTCAAACCTCATTTGGGGTTTCATACCGGGGTGGAATTCAGCAGGTTCTGACAGGTTCTGGAGAACTGGTAGCGGAAATTTTGAGTCGTTCAGAGAACCGGCAAATACCATCTCTGGCTGGCCCCAGAGTGAGGTGGGAATGGGGATTTTGTAATATCCTTCTCCCAGGAGTGGGGAGGGAATGAGGATTTTGCAGTCTCCTTCCCCTGCAGTGGGGTGGGAATGGAGATTTTGCGGTATCCTTCCCCTGCCATGCCCACCAAGCTACACTATGCCACGCCCACAGAACTGGTAGTAAAAAAAATTTGAATTCCACCACTAGTTTCATATGAAGTAAAGTTCAAAACACAGATTGGTAAAAGACCAGAAGGAAAAAACAGGAGTCATCTACAACATACCATGTAAGAACAGCAACAACTACTATGTAGGACAAACTGGCAGAAGGCATCCATGAACACCAGCTGGCAGTCAGAAGTCATGGTGAAAATTCTTTAATTTTACAACATATAGACAGATTTAACCCTAGATTCAATTGGGAAAATGTGACCCTCCTAAACTAGGCCAAGTCCAAAAACGCCAGGGAATTTCTAGAAGCCTGGCACATTGACAAATCAGCCATCAACAGACACATAGACATCAACAACATTTACAGGCCATGCAAGAGAGTCAACAACCAGTCCAAAAGAGAACAAAAAGATTCCAGCACTTCTCCACCAGCAATTAGCACTCAGATCAATGTAGATTAACTCCAAGGTTAACTTCAGACCAACAACCAGGTAAGCAATATCCCGATCAAGAGACTGTCAAAGAGCCATCAGTAAACAGCCCAACCAAAGAATCTCTAAAATAGCCCCCACTCAGACAGGCAGACAAGAGACCAGAATATAAACTGACAGCAAACAGCACTCCTTACTAACATTGATGATGTTACCTAGTCAGGGTAATGAAAGATCTGGAAGAAAACAAGCAAGCTCAGAGAGCACCAAGGACCCCTCATTTCAACCCTGAGCTACAGATATTCTCCTTCATTAGATTGGTAATAATTCAAAATGACCACAGAGGATGACGAATGTTGTCTTCACTCCTGGTACAGTTTATCCAGAAGAAAGTGTAATTTACAACACCTCGGACTTAGAAAACCATGGTAATCAAAAGAAGAAGGACGTGAACAACAGCTAGGATCCTGAAAAGATGGATCTCTAGAACTTGCAATTCCTTGAAAATTTACCGTACTTTTCGGAGTATAAGACACACTTTTTTCCAGCCTGAAAGAGGATGGAAATGTTGGTGCGTCTTATACACTGAATACAGCCATTTTTGGCCTCCTGAAACCCTGCCTCACACGTCCCGTTTTTGGCAAAAATGCCCCCACCTTCTTTCTTCCTTCCTTCCTTCCTTCCTTCCTTCCTTCCTTCCTTCCTTCCTTCCTTCCTTCTTTTCTTTTCTTTTCTTTTTTTTGCAAAAATGGGATGCTCAGAGGGTTTGGGAAGCCTGCAGAGTGCTCCTGGGGGCTGGGGAGGGCAAAAACATGACACGTGGGGGGGGGTTGGGAGGCCAAAACAGGCCCGTTTTTCACAAAAGTGGGCCTATTTTTCTCAAAAGCAGGGCACGCAGAGGGTTTGGGGGGCCTGCAGAGTGCTTCTGGTGGCTGGGGAGGGCAAAAACACGAAGCATGGGGGGGTTGGGAGGCCAAAGGCAGGCATATTTTTCTCAAAAGCAGACGTGCAGAGGGTTTGGGAGGCCTGCAGAGTGCTCCTGGGGGCTGGGGAGGGCAAAAACAGGACACATGGGGGTGTTGGGAGGCCAAAACAGGCCCGTTTTTTACAAAAGTGGGCCTGTTTTTCTCAAAAGTGGGGCACGCAGAGGGTTTGGGAGTCCTGCAAGGGCTCTTGGGGGCTGGGGAGGGCAAAAACACGACACGTGAGGGGGTTGGGAGGCCAAAAGTGGGCCTGTTTTTCTCAAAAACGGGGCATGCAGAGGGTTTGGGAGGCCTGCAGAAGGCTCCTGGGGGTTGGGGAGGACAAAACCTTTTTTTTTTTCTTGTTTATCTCTTCGAAATCTTGGTGCATCTTATACTCCAGTGTGCCCTATAGTCCAAAAAAAATGGTAAGTTTTGAACAAAGGAAGATAAGCCATTAGACTGCCTGATATAGCATTTTGAAGCCCGTGATCGTCTTTAAAATGAACTTGAACACTTCCTGAGAATATCCCTGCCTCTTTTTAAGTTAGGTGTGTTAGAATTAGAAAAAAGAACAGCCCTTATTTCCTCAGCTCTCATTATTAATCTCCTTGCTGCTCTCATAGTTTATCTTCTGCTGCTACAAATCTTTAAGTACATCTTGACATTTTTCTATTTCACTCTCAAAAAGCTGCTTCCCTTTGATGCGTTGACCTTTTTGGCTTGGTCTAAGCACCGTTTAACAGTTCAGTCAGATCTGAAGAAGCTTCTTGGAAGAGAGGCGAAACGTCTTCAAAGTGCCGTTGCTTTTTCAAAAAAACACCTTTGGGACAACCGTGACCTGATGATGACTGAGAATCTCCACAGACAATCGGCCCATAAGTTTGATGTAGCCCACATTCTCAGTTAAAAGACTGTAGAGATTCTCAGTCATCCAGGTCATGGATGTCCCAAGGGTGTTTTTTTGAAAAGGCTACTGGACTTCCTTGTTTGTTCTTTGAAGAAAAAACTCCTACTAGGAGCACCAACTCAGGGGACCCTGAGGACACAGATCAACCTACAAGTGACGCCACGACCCTCTAAAAGGATGCAAATGACCAGCTGTCTGCAAGGAATATATATCTTTCCATTCCCCACCATCCAGTCACAGCTGTAGAAGCTTCTTGGATAAGAAGCGAAATGTCTTCAAAGAAAAACAAAGAAAGTCCAGTTGCCTCCTGAAAAAGCACCTTTTGGACACATTCTAGATTCTTCTTCCTCCTCCTCCTCCACCTCCTCCTCCTCCTCCTCCTCCTCCTCCTCCTCCTCCTTTTAAAGCATTTGGGAGACATTTTGGAAATCCGCACTAGTTTCCTCATGAATCTTGAATTGATGGGGGAGAGATTAGAACAAAACCTTTGAACAATCTCGGGAGTTGAAAGTCTACACCATGCTTTCCCTTCCTTTCCATGCTGAAAAAGGTCAGGAAATTTTAAATAGCCCATTTTCAGAAAGGCACAAAGGAAGAAATCTCTGTTCCTTCCCCCACCCTCAGAATGACTCATGTGGTAAAACTAATTAAAGTAGTTAAAGCATTGTTGGTTAGAGAACAATAGAAAATACAAGCATAAGACAGGAGGCGAACTTCATTTTGTGTTGCTTTTCTCCCTCTTGATTCAAAGTTCAAAGCCGCTGGGATGGTCAAATTGAATCAAAGTCGAATCGAATGAGGACTCTTTGGATCCAAGTCCACTCATTTGAAAGGAGAGAAAGATCTGCCTAAAAAGAGTAATTAAATAGAAATCAGCTGGGAAAACCTCAAAATGGGGGGGGGGGGAAATCCATCCAGCTGTGAAGAGCAAATTCACCATGTCGTGTTAGATGTATGTTATAAACAGAAGACGTTGAGCACCAGGGAAGCTGATGAGATCAATACATATAAGCCTTCCCTCTATTATTCCCTTCATGTGCTTTTCACTTTTCTAGTTCTTTGGAATAGATAATCCCTGCTGAGATTTGAGCTAATTCCAAAAGAGAGACTGCCACTTCCTTTACTTGTCATTCAAACGGAGAAGAAGATCTGAAGTCCTCTACCCATCAACATGTATAAGTGTTGAGCTCACTGTAGCAGCACCCCAGAGCTTACTATAACAGCATTGCCAAAAAGACATTAAGAATTGTTAACCTAATTTTGCAAAGCTTCTTGTTGTGACCCAGGCCCAAGTAAGTAGTATTAGACGCAAACAGTTCCAAAACAAACAGACTTTATTAGAACAGCTGAGAATTAACTCATTTTCAGCATAGTCCAAACTAAATCAAAACAAACTCTTCATAACACAAATTCTTCAGTCTAATCACAAACCTTGGTATAATTAGGCAAACTGCCAAAGGCTTCTCTTGGAAAAAGTTCAGAAGCAGAAGACACCGACCAGAGATAAGTGCAGCAAGACAAGAACAAGTCTATCAACGTTGTTTTCCAACAAAGAGGCCAAGAGCTGTTGCTGGTCTTTTAAGCCTTATGGGAGGGGCCAATCATCTCTTGGCTTTACTCCCAAGTCATCCTCTTTGCTTTAGCTGCTCTTGCCTTCTGGCAGCTCTTCTCATACATGCACTAGGAACAGGCTCCTCCTGTTCCTCTGCCTCTCTACTGTCAGCCTCTGGAGGCTCCAAAGAGTCCTCACATCACTCCCCGATGGCCCTGGCCCCATCTCTGCCTCCGACGCACAGCCCTCATCCGGACCTTCCCCAGCCTCCAGGATTGGCCCATGTTCTTCCTCAGCCTCATTGCTGTCCGACTCCACTGCCAGCTCCACAGGCTGCTGGTGGATGACACTTCTTCCCTGGTAACATTGTATTGCTAACTAGGGCATACAAAATCTTTGTCAGACCAATTCTTGAATACAGCTCATCCACCTGGAATCCACACTGTATATCGCATGGATCTGGGTACTTGCAGGACCACCTCCTACCGGCCTCCCTGCGCCCAGTGCGCTCACATAGGACTGCCCTCCTTCGGGTGCCATCGGCCAGACAATGTCGGCTAGTGGCTCCCAGGATGAGGGTGTTCTCTGTGGCCGCACCAACCCTCTGGAATGAGCTACCCACTGGGCTCCGGACGGCCCCCGACCTCTGCTCCTTCCGCGGCGATCTGAAGACATGGCTTTTTCAACAAATCTCCTGATCTCTTGGGAATTCAGTTTTAATTGTTGGGTTTTTAATTGAATTAATTTTCTATTTCATTTTATTGTTGTTTTATTGTTGTGAGCTGCCCTGAGTCCTTTGGGAGAAGGGCAGCATATAAATGTAAATAAAATAAATAAAAAATAAATAAACACTATTGAGTGTTAAACATTAACACTATTGAGCAGGTCCAGACCTATTTCATAAGAAGAGTCCTCCACTCCTCTACTCACAATAGAATCCCTTATGTCACCAGACTTGAAATTCTGGGCTCGGACAATCTTGAACTGCGCTGCCTGTGGTCCAATATAAGCATAGTACACAAAGTTGCCTGCTACAACGTCTTACCTGTCAACGACTTCTTTAGCTTCAACCACAATAATACACGGGCAGTCGATACAAACTCATGGTAAACCGCTCCAAACTCGATTGCAGAAAAGACGACTTCAGCAACAGAGTGGTCAACGCCTGGAATGTGCCCAACTCCGTTTTTACAGCTTCAAACCCTCACAACTTCAACCTCAAACTGTCTACCATGGACCTCAGCTCATTCCTAAGAGGTCCATAAAGGGGGCATGCATAAGTGCACCAACGTGCCTACCATCCCTGTCTTACTGTCCCCATTTATCTGTGTCTACTTCCTTTGTTCATGTTCATACCTACATCTGTTATCTTGTACATGTTTGACAAAATAAATACCATATTTTTCGGAGTATAAAACCCACCGGAATATAAGACACCTTAGTTTTTGGGAGGGAAATAAGAAAAAAACTGATTGGCAGGTGGATTGGCCTCCCAGAATACCCCCTATCAGCTGTTCTCAGAGGTGAATTTTAACAACAGGTTCCCTGGTTGTCAGCTCTGTGCCTTGCTTTTTTTTCCCCCCTGCCTCTGAAACTTCTGAAACTCTGTTTCAGAAAAAACTTTCTTTCCTGCCTCTGAAAGCCTCCGAAACAGAGCTTCAGAAAAAAAGCCTCTGAAGTTCTGTTTGGAGGCTTTTTTTTCTAAAGCTCTCTTTGGGGGCTTCTTTCCTGAAGCTCTGTTTGGAGGCTTTTTTCTGAAGCTTCATTTCTGATGCTTTTTTCAGCCTCTGAAACTTCCATTTGCGAGGTTGGGCAGGGCTACATTCAGAGTTATAATATGCACCCAGATTTTCATCTTTTTTGGGGGGGAAAAGGTGTGTCTTATCCTCCAAAAAATACAGTAAATAAAAATAAATAAATAAATAAAGTGCCATCCAGGAGCTACTTTTTTTCTAACCAATTGAGATGGCCCGAACTCTTAAAAAAAAGCTTTCCACCTCTACCCTTTCCCTGATTCTCCTATCCAAGTGGCAGAGCAGTCATTTCCCCTCAGCGCCCTAATAAAAATAAACAAAAGTACACGATTCCTGGCTCAGAAGCAGAATTATCGCAGTTACATCCGCTAGAAAATGCCCAAAGGGAGCTGGAGTATTTCCAAGCCGCGATCTCTTGACTAATTTTTATGCTTCCTAAATCAGCTTTCTGCAATGTGGTACCCTCTGGGCATATTGTTCCATAATTCCCATCATCCCAATGCTGGCTGCTGCTGCTGCTGGGAATCGTAGTCTAACACGCTCCTAGACATCTAGCTGGGTAAGGTATTACATATCCCCCCTCCCCTCACACATATCGCCTCTAGCCTTCATTTTAATCCCCAGCAACAGGCACAGCTGTGGTTTGATGGAGGCGTAAACCAAAAGATCTTGAAACGCTGGGTTTAGATAGACCTGATTATTTTGTATTTATTTATTTTTTAAGGAGGAGATGAAAATTGCAGCCATAAAAGGTGAAATCTTTCACTTAGAGGCAAGGCTAAACATTTTTTTAAAAAAGTTTTTTATTGAATATACAGTTAAAACCATTGGACATAGTGCGACTTTTCTGGTTCAAACATTTCCCTCAAGTTTTACCTCACAACAGATACAATTCATAATCAATATATAAATATGTACACTCTATCAAAATTCAGACAGATAAATCTCTTTGCCTGTGAAAATTACTTTCAATACCAATACAATTCCTACCTATCGCATAATACTAACATAATAATTTTCCAACTCTCCGCTTATCAATACTTCTTTATCCCGACATTCCTTCTCCTCTCCGACCATTGATACATTTTATTCCAGATTTCATGATATTCGGTTTTATCCTTGTCTTTGAGTTCTAGAGTCAGCCTGTCCATTTCTGCGCAAGACAGTATCTTATTTATTATCTCTTCTTCGGGGGGGGTGGGGGTGTCTCTTCTTTTCCAATTTTGTGCGAAGACCAGGCAAGGTTAAACTTGACTTACAACACACCGAGCCCAAATTTGACGTTGTGAAGTGAAACGTTTGTTAAGTGAGTTTTGTCCCCTTTTGCAACCTTTCTTGCCACCATTGTTAAGTGAATCATTGCAGCTGTTGAGTTAGGAATACGGTTGTTAAGTGAATCTGGCTTCCCCCAGTGATTTTGCTAGTCAGAAGGTCGCAAAAGTTGATCGTGTGACTCCGAAGCGTTGGCAACCGTCATAAATATGAACCAGTTGCCAAGCATCTGAATTTTGTTCACTGGATGCCGAAATGGTTGTAAGGGTGAAAAGGCCATTATAAGTCACGTATCTGTGGAGATTCTCCCATCATCCAGGTCCTGGTTGTCCCAAAGGTGTTTTTTCAAAAGGCAGCCGGACTTCTGTCTTTGTTTGAAGACATTTCACTTCTCATCCAAGTAGCTTCTTCGGTTTTTTCAAAGGGTATTCTTGCCAAAATGCATAGCTAAATGTCTGTGGAGACTCTCGGTCATCCAGGTTATGGTTGCCCTAAAGATGCTTTTTCAAAAGACAACTGGATTCTTCTTTCTTTTTCCTTGAAGACATTTAAAAGAGCCTTGGTGGAGCAGCGGACTAAAGCAGTGTTAAATAGCACTTAGCTGCCAGCTGCCTGCAATTACTGCAAGTTCGAATCTCACCAGGCTCAAGGTTGACTCAGCCTTCCATCCTTCCGAGGTAGGTAAAATGAGGACCCGGATTGTGGGGGCAGTAAACTGACTTTGTATAAAAAAAGAACACCGCTTAGGGGGAGCCGAAAGTCCTACTAAGCAAGTATATACAAAAGTATGAAAGCTATCGCTTAACGCATTGTAAGCTGCCCTGAGTCTCCAGAGAAGAGCAGCATATAAATTGAACCAATAAATAAATAAATAAATAAATAATAATAAATAAATAAATAAATAAATAAATTTATTTATTTCTCTTCCCATCCAAAAAGGTGAAGGAAAAACAAAGAAAGTCCAGTTGCCTTTTGAAAAAGCACCTTTGGGATATTATAAATCCCTTTTTTCCAGTGCCCTTGTAAGTTTGAACAGTCATTAAACAACCTATTGTAAGTCAACGTCTTACTTGTGGTCTTGAAGACCCCATTTTGGAATAGCATTAAACGGTAGCTATAACAGTTTCATTAAATACGGGAAGTTAACCGAATGATCTGAATAAGGATTCTTTGAGCATTTTGATATTGATAATCACATCCATTTTAAGGCAATTTTTATAGGAAGGTATCATTCAGATACGAAGTTCATGTTCCCTAGGACACACTAAGGAACTTCTGTGCTATTCTCTTCATTAAATTGTAGTCAAACTCTTCACTAAATCCAAAAGGAGAGGAGAGGAGAGGAGAGGAGAGGAGACTGTAAAGTAGAATACTGTAGAATAGAATAGAATACTGTAGAATAAAATAGAAGAGTAGACCAGAATACAATACTGTAGAGGAGAAGACAAGACAAGACAAGATGACAAGACAAGACAAGACAAGACAATAGAAGAGTAGAATAGAATAGAATACTGTAGAATAGAAGAGTAGACTAGAATACAATATTGTAGAGTAGAAGAGAAGAGAATACAATACAATACAATACTGTAGAATACAATAGAAGAGTAGAATAGAATAGAATACAACACTGTAGAATAGAATAGAATAGAATAGAATAGAATAGAATAGAATAGAATAGAATAGAATAGAATAGAATAGAATAGAATAGAATAGAATAGAATAGAATAGAATAGAATAGAATAGTTGGAAGGGACCTTGGAGGTCTTCTAGTCTAACCCTGTACCGTTTCAGACAAATGGTTGTCCCATCTCTTCTTAAGAACATCCAGTCTTGGAGCATTCACAACTTCTGGTGGCAAGTCGTTCCACTGATTAATTGTTCTCATTGTCAGGAAAGTTCTCCTTAGTTGTAGGTTGCACAAGTTAACGCACAAGGGATGGTTTTCCCTGGAACTCAAAATGTAGCATGGTGCATTTTTAGTTAGGTTTTTTTTTTCCACCCCTCTTTTCGTTATGATAAGTTTTGATTCGGGATGAGCATCGGTAAATTGCCTGTTTCTATTGCGCACGGATTGCCAATCTAAAGGTCTGAGGGGGTTGTTGTTTTTTAAGTATCCTACCTCCTGTGAGTAGTCTCCCAGCCTCCATTCCAATTAGCACGTTGCACTTTTAATTTTAACATACGCGCAAGCCAGCCGAGCTGTTTACATTAAAACCCAGAAAACAAAAGAACTCGGTCAGATTCAATTTACCGTAGAGGGAGATTAGCGGAACGCCTTTGGTCTATATGGAAAACGTATTAAAAGCACTTCAAACCATGCATCCATTTTCATAGCCGTTTAGTAGATCAGAAAGCAATTGTAAGCAACATAAACCCGGCATTAACTCCTGTCAACTCGGCTCTTTTTTGCTGTTATAGATTGGTTTGGAATAATGGCGGGGCCTAAAGTGATTGCATCAGCTGTGCAAGAGGTATTATAAATATATTATAAATATGAATGAACGCGCCACAGGGAAATCCAGTTAAGGCCACAGATAGTCACCTTCTCTATCGTAATAGTAACTTTCACGTAGGTTTGTTTTCATCTAAAAGCCCAACAGAGTTCTGACAGAACGGAACATGTCACTGTTCTCCCAACTCAGTTCTTTTATCTTTTCAAAGCAAATGCCAACTGGCTTCTTTTAAAATTACACTCAATTTTCTCCCCTAATACTATTCAAGTAATAGCCGTCTTGTATTTGGAATGCAATCAGCCAAATAGTTGTCTAAATATACTGTAAATGTGATTTCTTCCTCTTCTTCTTTTTTTAAAGTCTCTAAACAAACATACATTTTTCCTGACATTATTTCCTGAGGGGTACCTTAAAAGCAAATAAAATTGCTAAAAAGGGGCATTTTTTAAAAAAAGTCTACACAGGAAAAATCCAATTAGTTTAAAGGCCATTAAAAACAGAAATGTGTTTTAATCGCAAATGGAAGATCACCTTTATTTAACATTCAAGGTCTCACATGTCATTTAAAATACCGTTTGCTTTTTAAAAGTGTGGGTTTTTTTAAAAAAAAAGTTACCTCTCATTATTGTCTAGCACATTTAGAAATTATTTTTTTTAATTTAAAAAAAATTGAAAGTGAAGTGTGCTAATGCATCTCTTTTTAATTGCTCACCCAAGTTTAAGCAGCAATTTTCTTTCAGAGAAGGGGTACTTCCATGTTGTCGAATTCTTGTTGTTATTGAACTTTACTAAAATGTTACCCAATGAGTAAAAAAGCAAGCATGACAGTTTGAGATTCCTCATTATAGCAACCCTCCCGCCCCCTGTACTTGCATTTCGGTATTAACCATCTGAATTAAGAGTTAATCAGAGAAAATATTATGGTCAGCTTTACTGCATTAGCTATATCTAATACAAACTCCCATGAGTGGGCAGGCCAGATCTAAGCAACGGGTGCTTAGATCTGACCTGTGGAGCTGGACTGGAAAGAGCAAAGGACGGGCCCGCGGGGCCTCTTCCAGTGAAAATGGAGCTCAGGAAGACTGCGCTGGGCTCTTGCCCTCTGCTGCTTAGGGCTCTGGGCAGGGTTTGTCGAAGCGTAAATCAGCCTCGTCTTCCCCCTAGGGTAATTGCACTGAATTAGAGACGGATGGATCTTGCTTTTCCATGCTGTATACTTTGAAGAAAGAAAAAGTGAAATATATATATTCTAATAAGGATTTTATTACAAAAATAGAAAAACCAGCTAACTACATTTTTACCGGCAGCTTATCACATAGATGAACAAAGAAAGTATAAATTAGGAAGTTAGAAAAGAAAGAATGTAAACATGCGCAGTAGCTTAAAGTTTCACAAGACTAGTCTTATCTTTGTTGCTATAGATACGTGATAAAGTTCTCTGGCAGGCTACCATAACACTCAGAATGGATGCTCAGCTGACAAACACATAACGCAGTGACAGGGTTGATGTCCGGGAGTCCTCCGCGTGGTCTGAGAGGGACGGTGAGGCTCCTCTGGTGGACAAGAGTTTGGTCCCTGGTCTCACCTTCCTCTGCTGGAGACAATGGATAGCTCCAATCCAACCCAGGCCACCAAATCTGCCTGACATTGAGCTGGCCATGCCCACTCTGGCCACCCAAACATCCCTGAGGTCAAACACAACCTTGATGTGGCCCTCATTGAAATCGAGTTTGACACTTCTGCTGTATAAATTTGGGGCCAAAGACTAAACCAATTGGTTCATCTGATATAAAGGTAAAGGTAAAGGTTCTCCTCACATATATGTGCTAGTCGTTCCTGGCACTAGGGGGTAGTGCTCATCTCTGTTTCTAAGCCGAAGAGCCAACACTGTCCGAAGATGTCTTTGTGGTCATGTGGCCGGCATAACTAAACACCAAAGGCACACGAAACGCTGTTACCTTTCCCCCAAAGGTGGTTCCTATTTTTCTACTTGCCTTTTTTACGTGCTTTCGAACTGCTAGGTTGGCAGAAGCTGGGACAAATAACAGGAGCATGCCCCGTTACGCAGCACTAGGGATTCGAACCGCTGAACTGCCGACCTTTCGATCGACAAGCTCAGCGTCTTAGCCACTGAGACGCAAACAATACGAACAGGTCTAAAAATGTCTTTTCCAAGTCTTGGTTTAGTTAGAAATGGCTGTAACTGACAAATAGTTCATTATGACCCTATTAATTCAGTCTTTCCTTGAAACACCTCGTCTTTTTTCTGTGGCAAGACGGATACTTTGCCTTGGTGATGCTGTTAAATAACTACTTCGTCCAAGCCAAGAGCAATTTAATTAGGGTAGCAGAAGTTTGTGCCTAATGAAGGTAATGCTGCAGAATCCCTTTTTATTGTGATATTGTGTACAGGGCCAATTTGTAATGAATGTTAAGGTTACGCTGTTCAAAAGAGCCGTGGTGGCACAGCAGCTTAAAGTGGTGTTAAAGTGACACCAGCTGCCTGCAATTACTGCAAGTTCGAATCTCACCAGGCTCAGAGTTGACTCAGCCTTCCATCCTTTCAAGGTAGGTAAAATGAGGATCCGGATTGTGGGGGCAAAAAGCTGACTTTGAATAAAAAAAGAACACCACTGGGGGGGGGGGTGAAAGCCCTACTAAGCAGGTATATGCAAAAGTATGAAGGCTATTGCTTAACACATTGTAAGCTACCCTGAGTCTCTGGAGAAGGACGGCATATAAATTTAATTAAATTAATTTTTTTTAAAAAATGGTCGGCACACAGTGAAACTTTAAGCCAAAAGTGACAGAGATTTTAAAACTTCCAATCCAAAGAGTTGGTTTGAGTAAATTATAAATGTATAGGGAGACCTTGACTTATGACCATAAATTTATGTCACGAAGGGAGGCATTCGTTAAGTGAACTTTACCTCATTATTTTATGAATTTACTTGCCACTGGGATTAAGCAAATCACTGCAGTTGTTAAGTTAGCAACATGGTTGTTAAGGAAACCTGGCCTCCCTACCTTGACTTCACTTATCAGAAGGTCACAACAAGTGAACGTATGACCCCCCCGGGACACTGCCACCGTCATAAATACGAGTCAGTTGCCTAGCATCCAAATTTTGACCACAACATTCCTGAGAATGCTGCAGCAGTCAAAAGCTTTTCAGTGCCGTTGCACCTTCCAGCGATCGCTAAATAAACTATTACAACTTGAGAATTATCCGTGTCCTTATACAAAATAATCCCAATCCGTTGTCTAGTTTATTCCCGTGGAATATTAAGTGGAGGGATCTATGATTCACGGCTAATTTTCAGCAAGGCTTGGGATTTTCAGAATGTAATAATGTTAATAATTAGAAAGTAGAAACTGTGATTTGCTGGAGGACAAAAGGATGTCTACATTAGGGATCACTTTTCATGGTAGTTACGGAAAGCCAGTTTCAATTGCTCAAATTGAATACATTTTGCATTCCGTAATTCCAGAGTCTGCATTTCTACTAACTAGAGACTATGATTGAGCAAATGTATCTTCACACTGTCAAGAGCAGATTTACAGATTAACAGAGTTTGGAAAGGACCTTGTAGGTCATCCAGTCCGACCCCCCCACCCAAGTAGACCCTACACCATTTCTGACAGATGGCAGTCCAGTCTCTTCTTGAAAGCTTCCAGGGATGAAGCTCCCACAGCTTCCGAAGGCAACTTCTGTTCCATCGGTGGATTGCTCTCAGTGTCAGAACATTTCTCCTTATTTCCAGGTTGAATCTCTCCTTGGTCAGTTTCCATCCATTATTCCTTGTCTGGCCTTTGGGTGCCTTGGAAAATAGCTTGACCCCTTCCTCTCCGTGGCAGCCCCTCAAATATTGGGACACTGCTGTCACGTCTCCCCTGGTCCTTCTCCTCACTAGACTAACCATGCCCAGTTCCTACAACCATTCTTCGTATGTTTTAGCCTCCAGTCCCCTAAATATCTTGGTTGCTCTTTGCACTCTTTCTAGAGTCTCAACATCTTTTTTATAGCGCGGTGACCAAAACTGGAGTCGCAGTGTTCAGTGCGACTTTTGCTCTTACATTTTCGTTACTGACTCTGTTTAGTTTATTGCTTCGCCCCTCCTAGATGTCTTCCAGTTTTGTAGTCCGTTTCTTATTTCGGAAGCCCATTTATATCTTGTTTTCCACTCTCACCTTTCCATGTTCTCTGTTTCTAACACCTTGGTTTCCTTGCCTTCTCTCTGTCAACAGTTTGCAAAGCTTCTTCCTTGAAATGCTTTGACAATGTGACCTCCTCTGTCATATTTGCTTAGCTTAGGTGAAGGGTGATGGGTGAACAATGCAGAAAGAATGTTGTGTTAGGGGAAAGGGTTTGTGCTAACATTTCAAGGTTGCTTGCACTGAGTTGACATCAGGCTTACAGCTGCAATATTAAGTGTTCACGCAACTGTTAACGTTACAATCTTATTTACAACTGCACTAAATTTCATTTTTTTCAAGCCCACATATATCTTTACGTGTATGCCCTGAAAGCTATTTAAAGTTTGTTTATTGTTTTTATAACATACTTGGCTGGCTTCTATATTTTTCTCCAGAATGATCAGGTATTTTTCTCCAGAATGACTATAAAAGATGAAACTTCAGGAAACACCGTTTTCTTATGCGGAACTGGCTGCTGATAATCCTATTTTTGTGTGTGTGACTGGCTTACGCTGTCTTTCTCTACCCTGGTTACTTTCTTTGTTTCTCTTCCTTTCTACTTAAAGAGGAAGAAAATGTCGGATAGACTTTTCCTAGGATATGACAAGCGTATGAATGCTTTCCCAGGATTTGTGAACACTGGAGGGCTGCAATACTATAGGATAACTGGGATTGTATAGTTTCTCATTAAAAATGTATTGAGAAACTTGGAACAGAGCTGCAAATGGTAGTACTAAGAGGTTGGGATACGGAGAGGAACTGACAGTTGAGTCAATAACGTGACCAATCAATGAATGTATGATTATCCATTCAAACAGAATTGATTCCAGGCTCTCTAGTCTTGAGAGGGCATTGGCCCACTCCGAAAACACGTCTTCCTTTAAAAAGTTTTACCTCTCCTAAAGGAGCAGTGTATCCTGACTCCCCGAACAGATCTGCCTAATTAAAGGAGACCAGCTTAGAGCATTTATAGAGAAGTTAGTTTTATTGCATTAAGATTCCCTGGTGGCATGGTGGTTAGAAGGCAGTATTGCAGGCAAACTCTACCTCCAGCATGGAGTTTGATCTTGACAGGGCCTGAGGTTGACTCAGCCTTCCAAGGCAGGGGCGTCAAACTCGATTTCATTGAGGGCCGCATCAATGCCCCACCCTGGGGGGGGCATGGCCAGGTGGTCACAACTGACTGGGTGTGCATGGGCGGGGTCGATGTTGCTCACTTCAGGGGGCCAGCTCGATGTTGCTCACTTCAGGGGGCCCAGGCAGGACCGGGGGATCCATTGTTTCCAGTTGACCTTCAACCCTGGGGGGGGGCATGGCCAGGTGGTCACATCTGACTGGGTGTGCATGGGCGGGGTCGATGTCGCTCACTTCAAGGGGCCAGCTCGATGTCGCTCACTTCAGAGGGCCCAGGCAGGACCGGGGGATCCATTGTTTCCAGTGCATGCCCAGGGGGCGGGGTGGGGGGAGGCTCCTCGCTGGCTCCAGAATGGTCCCACAGATATAAGGCTGACTGTGTTCCAGCATAGATGTCTGCCACCAAGTTATAGATCAGTGCCCGGCTGGCCTGGGCTGGGACTAAGGCACGACCAGGGCCTGGTCCTTCGCTTTTTCCAGGCCAACGCCACAGGCCAGATATTGGAGACCCCCGTCTCATTTCTGCGGGCTCAGCTTTTTACAACACATTCTAAAAAAAGCAAAAAGAAAATTGAGTAGCCTCTTAAACTGTACTTGACTGGCATTAAACTCACCACAAGAGCCGCAGTGGTGCAGTGGTTAGAATGCAGTATTGCGGGCAAATTCTGCCAACAGTTCGATCCTGACAGGCTCAAGGTTGACTTCAGCCTTCCATCCTTCCGAGGTGGGTAAAATGAGGACCCAGATTGTTGGGGGGTAAGAGGCTGACTCTGTAAACCACTTTGAGAGGGCTGTAAAGGACAGACTGACAAAAAAAAATACAGGAAAAGGAAGATACAGACTATTATTTAATTTGGCACAAATGGTATGATTGGCTAGAGAAAAAGAAGATAAAATAAGGGAATACCACCCAAGGATATAAAAATGAGGAAATGGAATTGCATATGATCAAACAAATATTGTTATATAATGAAAGATATACATATTTAGATATACAAATATAACTACCATGATAACTCTATTACCAAAGAACAGGTGTTATGACTTGATTTTAATGTTTAGTTTGTTTATGTAAAGTATGTTTGTTTGTATGTACGTATATTTATGTTTTGTGTTATGTCAATAAAATTTTTTTTAAAAAAGAGAGAGCTGTAAAGCACCATGAAGCGGTATATAAATCTAAGTGCTATTGCTATGTTCTATCGTATTTAATTATTTAATTTCTCCACTGCACATCTCATTTAAGTGACTCTATAGAGAAGCTTAAACTTGGATCCTAATGAGCATGCTGCGAATTTGACATTATTTACAAATCATTTTTTAGGAACAATCATTTGTTGCCTTTTCTATTATAGAAGGACATCAGATACTTCCATTTATGAGCAAGGACAAGGGCATCTCTGCATTTGGAAAACTCCTTCGCTTTTCCTAACCAAATGGTGAATATTTTTGCGGAAAAGCAAGCAAGCAAACAAAATATAATATATGACTCGACAAATAGCTATTTCGCTAAAGGAAATAGGAAACTATAACATTTATCTCCTTCCTGGTACATATACCGCAAGAAAAATGTCCTGTGTCTTCCTCAGAACATTTAACGCTCTCTTCTTGACATGATTAATTATATCCAAATCAGAAAAAAAAAATAAGGCGAATCAATTCTGAACAGTATAGAAAACCTTTTCAAACACAATTTCTACCAATCAAACAGCAAAGTTTGGGCTAGGGGTGAAATCCAGCAGGTTTTGACAGGTTCTGGAGAATCGGTAGCGGAAATTTTGAGTAGTTCGGAGAACCGGAAAATACCACCTCTGGCTGGCCCAGAGTGGGGTGTGAATGGAGATTTTGCAGTATCCTTTCCCTGCCACGCCCACCAAGCCCCACCAAGCCACGCTCATAGAACCGGTAGTAAAAAAAAAATAGATTTCACCACTGGTTTGGGCTAGAAAAAAAATAAAATTATGTTTAAAAAACCTATTTCTGTTTGCACAGAACTGCTAAACTGAAAGTTCTCGAAGATGTTTGTCAAATTTTAAAATCAGACTTTATCATTTGCTATTAAGAATGGAATTATCATGTCAAGCCAGTGCTTTTTAGTTTTCATTTTTAGTTCTAGATATATGTGGAGAAGCTAAGTAACTAGAAATATTTTCCCCCTGATTATTGTATTATCTATAGCAGGGGGGGATCAAACTCTATTTCTTCTAGAGGTAGATCAGCATTGTAGTTCTCTTCCATGGGCTGGCCGGCCAGGATGGGGGGAGATGGAACTGACGCCTCCTACAGCATCCTGTTGGCCAAAACAGGGCATGTGTGGCGCCCTGTGCGGGGCGGGGAGGGCATGTGTGGTGCCCTGTGCCCCATTTTTGGCCTAGACAGCCTCCTCCAGCCCTCTGCTGGACAAAATGGGGTGGGGGGCATGTGCCCCTCCATATTGGCTGCCAGAAGCACCATGGGCTAGTCCTTTGCTATTTGCAGGCTGGCCCTGTGGGCCAGATTTAAGCACCCCATGGGCCAGATCCTGGTTAAGGTTTGACATGCCTGATCTATAGGAATTATAGGAAAAAATGTTCACCTCAGGATGGATGGACGGACGGACGGACGGACAGACGGACAGACAGACAGACAGCCACATGGATAGATAGAAGAGGAATACATGTTATTACTTCTGATTTTACAATTCAGCCAATGGATGGAATCTGCTTTGATAGTTTAAGAACTGAACTGAGTGCTTGTTATGTTTGTCTTTTAAGAAGATACTGGTCATCAGAAATGTATGGATTGATAAACTGATACAGTTTGTAATTCATGTACTCCTAAAGAGGCAACTTTCGAAATAATTCATTTTAGAGTAAAACTAGTACTCCAGATGCCTAAATTGCTACCCTATATAATAGATATCCACAACCTACAATTACGTTTAACCGTATTCTAGGGAAATTAAATTTAGTCTAGCTAAAATTTGAATTTGCTGTGCCATCAGCGCAAAGTTCAACACTCACATTAAATGCACACAATGTCTGATACGTATTTTAGATTTGTAAAAAGCTTTCTACAAGTCCTGTCTTTCAACAAGTCTTCTCACCTAAGGCACCCACCCTTTTGTCCACTCAACAAGACTGTTTAGGGACTGCAACCGGGTGTGTTGAGATTACAGACGTTGAGCAAAGCAGTCGTGCGATGTCTCATTTAACAACCGCTTCTCTCAATGTCCAAGATTGCGGTCCCAATGATTCTTAAGCAAGGGCTACCCTCAAACCCAAATTTGTATAAACACACACAAAAAATGCACAAAGAGTAAACTACCCCCTAAATTTTAAGCAAAAGAATTACAACACTAAGTAATTTTTTACCCTTCTACCCATGTTTCCCCAAAAATAAGACCGGATCTTATTTTCTTTTGGACCCCCAAATAAGCACTAGGGCTTAATTTGGGGGTACTCTTATTTTTTTCCCATGTATGGGAGGCCCGTTTCTTTGGCTTGCTTGTGGCGGGTCAAGTGGCTGTGTGGGGTTCCAGTGCTGCTGCCATGAGGCAGGAGGGTGGAGCTTACCTCAGGGCCCCCTTAGCCAAGCCATCCACACTCAGACACCTGCCTCGCCTTGTGGCCATGGCACCTACACACCACTTGGCCTCCTCCATTGCGGCCACGAGCAAGCAGAAATGGGCCGACGACCACATGGGCTCCTGCTGCACATGGCAGCCATTGCTGCCGTCGCAAGGCAGGTGTCGGGGCATGGATGGCTTGGCTGCAGGGGCCCTGAGGTAAGCCAATGTGGGGCAGCTCCACCACCCCTCCACCTCACCTTGATGCTGCAGCACCGTCTAGCTGCAAACGGAATTGGCAGTCAGCCGGCTGCGCAGGCTCTTAAGTAGGGCTTATTTTGGAGGGTAGGGCTTTTATTAGGCGCATGCCTAATAAAAACATGCTAGCGCTTATTTCTGGGATAGATTTTATTTCTGGGAAAGCAGGGTACATATCAGGTTTAAAATATCTCTTGTTAAAATCTCTGTGCATATGGTGGGAAATAGTTTCTTTCCCCCAAGAAAACATCCAGAGCCTTGATCTTGAATTGCCGTTTGCCTGTCATATACCTATTCTTCTTTTTGAGGCTAACTGAATTATGCTTTTCTCTCTTGAAGAGAACCACACACACACCGTACACTCCCTTACAGAACATATTACATATTTATAGACCTTCCTCCCAAAGCCGCATCTTCGAACCATTTTGTGTGTGGGGGGGGGGGGTGAGGGTGTTTCACCCTGGCAACACATTGAAGCTATTTTATCAAATGGTAAATGCAACTAAATGAAAATTGCTCCCTGCGTTATTAGATTTTTAAACATCAGCTGCCCCTTTGATAAAGGAACCTCAAGAATCCTTCCTTCCCCTCCCCCCTTTCCTCACAGCCAAAAGGTGATCGTGCTTCCTAGAATTTGTCGAGATTGCCCAAGAAACGGGCGTAAAAAAACTCATCCATCATTGTGAGCCCCTGGTCAGGGACTGACAGTGCAGTAAATATCTTCCACAGCAGCCTTTTAATGTACAAGCTGTTTTCGGTAGGGATTTTCACCAGTCACATAAAACACTGTCATGAGTGACTGCTTGGGCTCCAAAGTCATTACAATTGGGATGATGGAACATCTTTCAGCGCATAACCCAAAAAAGAAAAGAAAGAAAAGAAAGGGAAGGGAAGGGGGGAAACCCCCCTTTTAAATGTCATGTCAAGTTTGTTGAAGCCATTTTCAAGCCTCGTTCAAGGTTACATGAATATTGAATATTCCTTTTTGTAAAAAAACAAAAAAAAAGTTTGCGATCTCTCAAGAGGTTCGTTAAAAAGGGAGATCACAACGGAGCGCATTTGAAGTTTGACTGAGTTATTGTTTAAGGCCTCCCGCTTTAAGTTTTAAAAAAAAATCTGCAATTCATTTTTTTTTTAATTCTCCGTCGAGCGCGTTCTGGGAACAAACAAAGGGCTAGGCAATGACATTTCTAGGACTTTCCAGCACAGGAATTTTGGAAGACAAGGCCGAACTAAACAGGGCTTCAGTCTGATCCCATAAGCCAGGGTGTCAAATTTGATTTCACTGAGGGCCGCCTTGGGGGACCGGGGTGGGCAGGGCCAGGGTGGGCGTGGCCAGCTCGACGTCACTTGTGTCAGGGGCACCGGAGATGTCACGAGCACTCTACCAGCGAAAAGGGGCTCCCGAGCTCTGTTTTCACCTGTGACAGCCTCCTGCAACCCTCTGCCAATGAATACAGAGCTCGGGAGGGTCACCAGCGGCCCTCACAAGCTCTGTTTTCAGCTGCGACAGCCTCCTAAAACCCTCTGCCAGTGAAAATAGAGCTTGCGAGGGCCACGGGTGACCCTCCCGAGCTCCGTTTTCACTGGCAGAGGCACCGCGGGCTGGTCCTTCACTGTTTCCAGGGCAGTCCCATGTGCCAGATCTAAGCACTCTGCGGGCTGGATCCGGCCACACGGGCCTTCAGTTTGACACCCCGCTCTAGAATACTTCTGGAAAAACCTTTAAGCTCCTTCAGTGCGATATCTCAGGCATTTTTATAAATGCTTTGAATGAATTGCATTTATCTCAACATAGGCAGAACCTACGTATTGTACCCATTTTCATGAACCGAGGGATATAAAAATCCATTCTTCCCTTTGATTCCTGTCAGAACTATATTCTTTTATCTCAGCGCATGTCTCAGTGTATGGAGCAAGACAGTCGTTCAGTGAATTTTGTTCTATTTTTACGGTCTCACTCACCAAATTGGTTAAGTGAAACACTGCAGTTGTTAAGGTAGTATCACATCGTTAAATGAATCCAGCTTCCTCATTGACTTTGCTTATCGCATGATCACGTGGATCACTCTGCAATCGTCACAAATACGAGTCAGTTGCTAAGCATCCAAATTTGGGTCACGTGACCGTAGGGATGCTGCAGCGGTGGTAAGTGTGAAAAAAACCATTGTGAGTCACTTATTTTCAGGGCCATTGTAAGTTCAAATGGTCACTAAACGAACTGTTGTAAGTCAAGGATTACCTGTATCATTTTTTTTAACTGGCAGGAGAATGAATTATATATGAAAAGGGGTCTGTTGCCGTTTATTGAAATGATCACACTTATTTATGGACATAGGTTTATAAGAAAAAAGGAGTGGTGCGGTGGCCTAGAGGTGGAGCTCTCGCCTCACAATCAGGAGGTTGTGAGTTCAATCCTGAGTGGAGGTAGATATTTCTCTCGCTGGGCACCATGAGAATATATCTGAATATAACTCTGCATTGGCGACAGGAAGGGCATTTGGCCAGTAAACACTCATCTCCATTTAGTTTCCCAGACTCCACCCCACAAGGGATTACGGGGTCATTAAAAGAAGATGATGATGATGTTTATAAGAAATATATATATCCCTATTTGGTGTAGCTTCAGTTGCAAAATAACTTTATTCGAGTTTTCAAGTTATTTTGTCTTTAGGCAGGGAAGTCCTGTTAATTGACTCATTGTCATGACCGTAAACTTTTTTAGGATAGGGTAGGGTAGGGTAGGATAGGGTAGAGAGTATTGGAATGAAGAATAGAATTAGGGTAGGGCTGGGTAGGGTAGGGTAGGGTAGAGTAGAAGAGAAGAGAAGAGAAGAGAAGAGAAGAGAAGAGAATAGAGTATTGGAATGAAGGATAGGATAGGATAGGATAGGATAGGATAGGATAGGATAGGATAGGATAGGATAGGATAGGATAGGATAGGATAGAACAGAATCTATATTGTCATTTTAAATGTACGCTAATCAGCATACTTTAAAATGAAATTTCATTGCATTCAGCTCTCAAAAAAAGATAATCATTATGCATATACTCACGTGACACATACATATGACACAGAGAAACATCGCAGTCTAGTTTGAACGTATATATACCTACATAAATAACCTCTCTCCATTCCTGTTCCCGGGAAATTGTGAAATCAGTGTACTGATTTGTACACTTGACAAATCAGTTAAAACGACTGTTGGCTCCACACAGAGAGCTAAAATAAGCTTTGCTCTTCTTCAGGAATGCCAGACAAATCCCAATGGTTGCTGTTCTGAGGGCATTTGATGCCAGCCGGATACAGGAGCCTTATACAAGTTCCTCCATTTCTCCTGCTGGGAGACAACCTCTTCCTTATTTCTCGTTTCTCCTGCTTTCAGAGCTTGATGCATTTCCCCCAAATTTTCCTCCGAACAACCACGACGTAGGTCAACTTGACAACATGCAGTTGCTTGGGTTACAGCAGTGGTGAAATGTAAAATGTGTTACTACCGGTTCTGTGGGCGTGGCTTGGGGGGTAATGTCTGGACTACTGTAATGCTCTCTACATGGGGCTCCCCTTGGGGTGCACCCGGAGGCTCCAACTGGTGCAGAATGCGGCCGCGCGGGGGATTATGGGAGCAACGGGACGCTCCCACGTGACACCTCTCCTGCGCGAGCTGCATTGGCTGCCGGTGGACTTTCGGGTGCGTTTCAAGGTGTTGGTAATCACCTTTAAAGCGCTCCATGGCTTAGGGCCAGGGTACTTACGGGACCGCCTTCTGCCGCCAATTGCCTCCCACCGGCTGGTTCGCTCCCACAGAGAGGGCCTCCTCAGGGTGCCATCAGCCAGACAATGCCGGCTGGCGACCCTCAGGGGGAGAGCCTTCTCTGTGGCAGCACCCACCCTTTGGAATGATCTGCCTCCGGAGTTAAGAACAATCTCTGACCTCCCAACCTTTCGGCGGGCTTTAAAAACCCATCTCTTTCAGCTCGCCAGCCTAGCCTGATTCCTAGAACATTTTAGTATTTTAGAGTTATATTTCAAATATGTTAGTTTTAAATTTTATGGCCATTTATATTATTATTTTATGAAATTTTAACTTTTATATGTTTGTTCTTAATTGGCTGTACACCGCCCTGAGTCCGTAAGGAGAAGGGCGGTATATAAATTCAAATAAACTAAACTAAAAAAACTAAACTAATGTGACCGGGTGGGCGTGGCCAATTTTTTTTTTTAACTTTTAAAAGCATTTTTTTTCTACAACCTCTTTGGTGTTATGCACCTCACTGTAGTGTACAGCAAAAAAATTGGGGTTTTTTTTCTACTCATACAGAAAACCAGAAAGCACCGACAGGAGAGAAGTTGCATCCCCACCACAATATGAACGGAACTTCGGTAAGGAACCCCGCAAACAAAGACATTCATCGTGAAAATGAGGCTAAATCATCGGTCGAAAAGAGAAACTCTGTTGGAAAAAAGAAAGTCCCGTGTGGAGGATCCAACAGAAAGGAAGAAGTAGAACTTGGCGGTTCTAAAGGAGAAGTGATTCCTGAAGTGGAAGCTTTGCTCGCGAGATTACGAGCACTTTAACCAGTTCCATAAAATTTTGGACTCATTTAGACGTTCAGGAAAATACTTGGTTACATTATTCATAAGATTGCACCAGTTCAGAACGATGCTTCACATCATAAATACCTGCAAGTAGCTATTAGCATATTGCTAACATTTCAGGGAGAAATATTCCTTATTTAAAACTTCCAGTCTCCACTGCTTTTCTGACATGACACACCACTTGGTAAAATATATATTTAAAAATCTTTTTAATTGCTATCACAAATAATGTTTTACATATTTTAAAGTGTATATATATATACACACATTTTGCATGCTGCTGCATATTTGTCATTGCATTTTGAAGTGCACATTCATAAATACTTTGGGTCCGAATTAAAATTGTATTACTATAATATATGGGCTTAATATTTTGCAACTGGTTGGGAGGCAATTAAAACAATGAAAATGGACTTTTTTCTATTGCTCACCTTTAACAACTGACATGCCTTTTCACATAAACTATTGGTTGAATGTTAAAAAAATGCAAATCAAGCTATATATGTTTACAGTTTTGTTACTAGCTCTCTGGAATGTGCAATACAATATATATCTTATTATAAAGTTTTATAAATGTTTTGGAGTGGTGGGTGGATGGCTGCATGGACTATAGATTATATGCATATATAAAATGTATTGTTATTTCCATAATAAATCTGACATTTATATTTAACCTATAGCTGCTATTCAAATTGAAGCTCACAGCACAAATCTAAGAACCAAAGCAATTTTGTTGGTTATTTTCATATAGCCAACCTTAAATTTTATCATTTTTGGATTCAGGAAAACGCACATACCTGTTGCTCTGTGAAAAGTTTTGTTGGATTTATCCACAAACTTTTACATTATGAATTATTATTATTATTGGAATAATTTGTGGTGATTAGAATGAAGTATTCCAGGCTGACCCTGCCCCATCTTGACCAGAGGTGGTATTCAGCAGATTTTGACCAGTTCTGGAGAACTGGTAGCAGAAATTTTGAGTAGCTCGGAGAACCAGTTAATACCACCTCTGAATGGCCCCGCCCCCATATATTCTCTGAGTCCCGAGCTGATCAGGAGAAAATGGGGATTTTGCAATAACCTTCCCCTGGAGTGGAGAGGGTATGGAGATTTTACAGGATCCTTCCCCTTGGTCCGCCACGCCCACCAAGCCACGCCCAAGGAACCAGTAGTAAAAAGAATTTAATCCACCATTGATCCTGA
The DNA here is from genome assembly GCA_030761175.1 of Masticophis lateralis. NCBI lineage: Eukaryota > Metazoa > Chordata > Lepidosauria > Squamata > Colubridae > Masticophis > Masticophis lateralis. The sequence goes on from JAUDYJ010000004.1 coordinate 122,823,172, forward strand.
CTAACTCAAGGTTGACTCAGCCTTCCATCCTTTCAAGATCGGTAAAATGAGGATCGAGATTGTTGGGGGCAATAGGCTGACTCTGTAAACCGCTTAGAGAGGACTATGAAGCAGTATATAAGTCTAAGTGCTAGTTCTTATACTTTAATTCATTTGTTCATTGCTCAACTATCTATAAATATGGCTAATCATATTGTAAAAGTGTGCACTGTGCTGTAAGTTATTTGGTGACACTACTGTTTGGCAAATGAAAGAGTAATCTTCAAAATATTGTACTGAAGGCACTATTAAAGCTTTATACTTTGCCCTATTTGTTTCTAAACAAATAAAATAATGCTGAACACATTTTATTTAAATGTATTTATATGCCATGCTCACTCATTACTATATTTCTTGTTTGTTTAAAAACAGAGACTTTTGGAACAAGCCTCTTTGCGAATATCAAACTTTATTGCTTACATATGTGTAAATCTACCCTTCTGGTCTATTTTGTTCAGAATTCCCAAGAATCTATTAAATTGTCACGGTCAGAAGGAAAAATTGAACGTTCTGGAAACATCCAGAATATTTGTTCCTAAAACAAAAATATACCGTACTTTTCAGAGTATAAGACACACTCCACCCCGCCCCAAAAGAGGTTGGAAATGTTGGTGCATCTTATAAACCAAATTAAGCCATTTTTGGCCTCCCGAAACCCCATCCTGTACGTCCCATTTTTGCTAAAAACAGGCCCGTTTTTTGCAAAAATGGGGCATGCAGAAGGTTTGGGAGGCCTGCAAAGTGCTGCTGGGGGCTGGGGATGGCAAAAACGTGCATGGGGAGGATTTCGGAGGCCCAAAAATGGGCCCGTTTTTCACCTCCCAAACCCCCCATGTGTTGCATTTTTGCCCTCCCCAGTCTCCATTGCAAAAAATGGCCCCATTTTTCATAAAAATGGGATGCGCAGAGGGTTTGGAAGGCCTACAGAGTGCTCCTGGGGACTGGGGAGGGCAAAACTTTCTTGTTTTCCTCGTCAAAATCTTGGTGCGTCTTATACTCCGGTATGTCTTATAGTCCAAAAAATACGGTATATCCTTTCTGCTGGGGTATTCTATACTAAGTTTGTTCGCATTGATCAGTGTATTGCTGGCTGGGGAATTCTGGGAGTTAAGTTTGAAGAACATTGATAGAAGTTCCCTTCTTTTGGTACTAATAGAAGTCTAATAGAAATAAATGACCATATGCCATTATAATGAGAGTTTCCCTCTATACTGTAAACCGCATGGAAATAAGGCAGTGAAATAATGATGTTCCATCATGCAATGGCATTAGAAGAACGCTTGCAAAGATGGAGAGATATTCAGAGGTCACTCATCTCTGTTACAGGCTGGGTACAGCAAAACTGCCTTCAAGTCAAAGTCCAATTTTGATGGCTTCACAGCCAATTACAAGCAGTCGATTAACCCTACTTTCAGGGTTAAGGTCAGTTTGGCAGATTGAATCTCACCAAGCTTAAGGTTGACTCAGCCTTCCATCCTTCTGAGGTGGGTAAAATGAGGACCCAAATTGTTGTGGGCAATAGGCTGGCTCTGTAAACCGCTTAGAGAGGGCCGGAAAACTGTGAAGCGGTATATAAGTCTAAGTGAGAAGTGCTATTGCTATTTCTTCTAGGAAGTGAACTATTTTTCTTTCTCTCTATCTCCAGCAGTTAGCCAAACTAGTATAGTAGAAACCTGCCAACTTTTAGGGATATAGATTTGTTTACAATTTACAGTTTCCCAAATTAGATTGCATTCTCCTCTTTTTTGTATATTCAGTTGCCTTTGAACGTCAAGGACGTTTTGCTCATTCCACCTACTCAAAAAATTGACTTTCAATAAGATAACTTTATTGTCATTTTTTTTTACACACTAGCTCGTATTAAAAATGAAATTCTGTTGCCTGTTCTCAAGAGAAAATGTATATCTACCCAAACACATACATAACACACATACACATGCTATATACATACATAAATAGATACCATACACAAACACACACACACACACACAAACCATCCATCCATCCATCCATCCATCCATCTATTTATGTCTGTCTGTCTGTCTATCTGTCTGTCTATCTATCTATCTATCTACCTACCTACCTATCTATCTATCATCTATCTATCTACCTATCTATATCTCTCAAATCATCCACCCATCTATCATCTACATCCATCCATCTCTCTCTCTCTCTCTCTCTCTCTCTCTCTCTCTCTCTCTCTCTCTCAAATCTTCGACCTATCTATCATCCATCCATCTCTTCGTATCATCTATCTATCTATCTATCTATCTATCTATCTATCTATCTATCTATCTATCTATCTATCTATCTATCTATCATCTATCTCAAATCATCCACCCATCTATCATCTACATCCATCTCTCTCTCTCAAATCTTCGACCCATCTATCTATCATCCATCCATCCATCCATCTATCGTATCTCTCTCTCTCTCTCTCTCTCTCTCTCTCTCTCTCTCTCTCTCTCTCTCTCTCTCTCTCTCTCTCTCTCTCTCTCTCAAATCATTCACCCATCTATCATCTACATCCATCTATCTATCTATCTATCTATCTATCTATCTATCTATCTATCTATCTCAAATCATCTATCTATCTATCTGTCTATCTATCTATCTATCTCACTGTCACATCTATGGTTTTCCACGAATGTTTTCAGAAACAGATGCAAAGATACAAAATACCTGGATATATATATGAATTCTTTCCCACTAGGGTCTAGATCAGTCATCAGTCATTCTGTATAGAAAACCTCAATTTATTAGACTACGCAAAATTTTCTTTTCATATTAAACTGAAACACTTACAAGAAGATTTATAGCAAGCAACCAATTGTACATCCACAATTTGTGTTCCCGTTACATTTTTTTTACTTGGCAATTCCGAATGTACCAAGTTGAGTTTTTTTATGTGATTGCTCAGGAGAATGGAAGACCATTAGCGACCTCTCTGGATTTTAAAAAGGAGAAATGGCCAGTCCTTACTATTGCACTGGTTCTCCCCTTTTTTTACAGTTCTTCTGACTTCTTCTGATTAAATCAAAAGATCTTTTCCTTCCTCTGAAGTAGTGAATCCATTTTGTTCTCCGGATCATTCTGACGATTGACATCAAATCTCACCCTGGTCAACTTAGATTTGAGCAAAGAATAGAATAGAATAGAATAGAATAGAATAGAATAGAATAGAATAGAATAGAATAGAATAGAATAGAATAGAATAGAATAGAATAGAATAGAATAGTTGGAAGGGACCTTGGGGTCTTCTAGTCCAATCCTCTGCTTAGGCAGGAAATCCTACATCACTTCAGACAAATGGTTATCCAACCTTTTCTTAAAAACTTCCAGTATTGGAGCATTCATAACTTCTGGAGGCAACTTGTTCCACTGATTAATTGTTCTCCCTGTCAGGAAATTTCTCCTTAGTTCTAAGTTGCTTCTCTCCTTGATTAGCTTCCACCCATGGCTTTTTGTCCTGCCCTCAGGTGCTTTGGAGAATAGATTAACTCCCTCTTCTTTGTGGCAGCCCCTGAGATATTGGAACACTGCTATCATGTCTCCCCTATTCCTTCTTTTCATTAATCTAGACATACCCAGTTCCTGCAACCGTTCTTCATATGTTTTAGCCTCCAGTCCCCTAATCATCTTTGTTGCTCTTCTCTGCACTCTTTCTAGAGTCTCAATATCCTTTTTACATCATGGTGACCAAAACTGGATGCCATATTCCAAGTGTGGCCTTACCAAGGCCTTATAAAGTGGCATTAACCCTTCACGTGATCTTGATTCTATCCCTCTGTTCATGCAGCCTAGAACTGTGTTGGCTTTTTTGGCAGCTGCTGCACGCTGCTGGCTCATATTTAAATGATTGTCCCCTAGGACTCCAAGATCCCTCTCATAGTTACTACTATTGAGCAAGGTACCACATATACTCTACCTGTGCAATGAAGGCTTCTCTTACCTAACAGATCTAAACAAGGGACATTAATAGTTATCACATGTATGAGAAATAAAAAAACAACAACGTTTGTACTCAGCGAGCGTGGCATTTACACAATTTACCAAATGTATTAATTTTCCTTTATCACAATTCCGATAAAAATAATCATGTTTTAAAGGCATTTGTTCAACAATGTCATTTTCATAAGACACAATTTTAAATGAAATCCGTTAATTTACTTCAATTAAAATGGGCATTTCATTTTGTTAAATCATTCACAGAGTTCATGGAAAACTTTAATCCTTTGGATTCTGACTCCAAGATGCCATTTTTTCTCCCACTGTTAAAGAAAGTTGCAAACCAGATGGGCATTCTGTTGAGCTTCATAACAGTAGAATTCATTCATTTCTCCTTTTTTTCCCCCTTCTAATGTACTATTTATTTTTCTGACAATTTCTAAAACAAGAATTCCCAAACTGACATCCTTCAGATGTATTCAGTGAATTTTTATATACTTTCTAAAAAAAAAAAACAACAGGAAAGCCATTTCATCAACCAAATTGTTCGTTCGTTCATTTAGTCAGCTTATGGGGATAAAATATGAAGTTATCTGAAAAACTAATTTTCTTATTTTGGATGAAGAGATATACAAGATAGCAAAGAAAGATAGTTATCTGAGATTGGGAAGGGAAGGTAATAGTGCTAAATGTGTTGTTTGATTTCACTGGAGGGATTTGAAATTGCATTTTGTGCAAAACAAAGCAGCTGAAGCTAAATTTCTCTCAAGGTCACGATGGAAATAATGCTTGATGATCCAGACTTCTGTAGTCAAATATACATGTTAGAAGGCCTGTTCCCTCACCTTATTAAATAGCTGTCGGAATGAAGGAAAGAACACAACTATAACTCTTTCCAAACTTAACGAAACTTTAAAGTAGTTCAAAATGATGTTAAAAGGGCAAAAAGAATGTGGTCCGGAAGGAAAACTATAGTTTATTTCAATAAAATGGACATAAAAATGTTTAAGGAGGTTCAGTATCTGATGCTTGCTATGGACAGTTAATAAATGGCGTGTTTTTCAAAATGGACTGTAGAAGAGACTAGACACAGAGCCACATTTGTGGGCATGAGAGCGTTGCCCTACTCAGCTCCAGCGTGCATATTATTATTATTATTATTTATTAAATTTATATACCGCCCTTCTCCTAGTGGACTCAGGGCGGTGTACAGCCAAGAATAAAAAGCACTCCAATACAAAATTTAAAATATTAATAAAAGAATTAAATAATTTTGGCCCAATAAATTTAAAAAACCCAATAGGCAATTAAAATTTAAAACCCGTAAAACTTTAAACTTAAAAAAGAGGCATGCCGGCCAACTAATTTTCAGTCCTTTCGGGCCCACCTGAAGTCGGGAAATGGGCTGTTTCTGGCCTCTGGAGGGCCTCCCACGTGGGGAAGAGAAGGCTGTTTTCACCCGGAAAACAGCCGGAAAAAAGGCCTACCAGGGTGGAAAAAAGGCCTACCAAGCCCACGGTACCATCGCAGGGCCAAAAGTGGGGATAGTGGGGGGGGGGGGGTCATATGCACATGTGCAGGGGGTACGGCACATTGAATTATGGGTATGAGCACATGCATGCACGATCTCCCCGCATGATCCTCACTTCTGGCACGCGACAGCAAAAAGGTTAGCCATCACTGGACTAGACAATAGACATAACTCAGGATAATCCTAATTTAAATTTCTTGACAGTTAGAACAATGAATCAGCGGAACGAGTTGCCTCCAGAAGTTGTGTGTGCTCCAACACTGGACATTTATAAGATTAGAATAGACAACCATTTGTCTGAAATGGTATAGGGCAGTGATGGGGGGGCGACCGGGTGGGGGTATCTCATGCATGTGTGCCCACACCCATAATTCTATACGGCCTGCGCATGTGCGCACAACCCCCCCTCCCCCCGGGTCCTGGCACATGATGGCCCGGTAATACCCTTGCCAGGTGTCCACTATTTGAGCAGACAGTCTGCTTTTTTCACATTATGTTCACTATTTTTTTTTCACAAAATAGTGGACATTTTTTTTATTCAAAAGCTTTATGATGAAATGGTACGTAATCTAAAGCTGTACAGTCTAAGAGAATAAGGATAGGAGAATCGCGTTTTGTCTTTTTTTTCATAAGTTAGAATGAGACAAAGATCGAATATCCACTGAATTGGATTCTCCGAAAAAATTAATGATGAGATTAAAATAAAAATATATTATAAAATTATGCACAGATCACATTTTTAAAATGTACTTTTTCAAGAAAGAGCCGGCTCCGAGTTTACTGAAACTGTTCCAGTATTGTGCATCAATTCCGGTATCAAATGCAAACGTTGAACGAATTTTCAGCGTCATGGGAAATTTGTGGACTGACGAACGTAACCGACGGCTTGTACCATCAGTTCGAAGTGAACTTTGTATATTTTTTAATATTTCTCAACATTGTACTGAAATTAAAGAATTAATCCTTCAACACAAAGAATTGATCAAAGCTGCACAGTCAAATAAAAAATACACACGACAGCAACGTAAAATGTAATTTAATATTTTACATATTGTTATATTTAATGTTTTGAATTTTAAGTAAAGTTTTGAAGCGATTATTTTAATACGTGTTAAAGTGTTTGTAAGAAAATATATTATTTAATTGTAATTTTTTAAAAATTTTTTACTACTTAACCACCCCCTTCCGCCCCTGCTTGTCCGCTATTTTTTGGAAGCAGACCTGGCAACCCTACCCGATAGGCCCGTTTTTCTTCCTCACCTGGCTCCAGGGCCACTCTAGGAGTCTGGGGAGGGTGAAAACGGCCTTCCCCAGCCGCCTGAAGGTCCTCTGGAGGCCGAAAATGACCAGTTTGACAACTTCTGGTGGGACTGGAAGTTGTCAAACGGGGTGTTTTTGGCCTCTGGATGACCTCCGGGGTGGTTGGGGAAGGCCGTTTTTGCCCTCCCCAGACTCCTAGAGAGGCCCTGGAGTCAGGTGAGAAAGAAAAATAGGCCTTTCCCACACACACCCCAGGCCCTCCGGAGGCAGGAAACAGCCTGTTTCCGTACATCTGGTGGGCCCAGAAGATCCGAAAATGAGAACTGAAAATGGAACTGAGCTCGCGTGCCCACTGATATCGCTATGCGAGCCACCTGTGGCCCGCGTGCCATAGGTTTGCCATCACAGGTATAGGGTTTCCTGTTTGAGCAGGGGCTTAGATTAGAAGACCTCCAAGGTTCCTTCCAACTCTTGTTATTCTGTTATTCTAATAATAATCAGGACCCAAATGATATCCCAAAGTTGCTTTTTCAAGAGGCAACTGAACTTTCTGTTTTTTCTTTGAAGACGTTTCGCTTCTCATCCAAGAAGCTTCTTCAGCTCTGACTGGATGGTGGTGGAATGGAAGGATTTATACTCCTTGCAGACAACTGGACATTTGCATTCTTTTAGCGAATCGTTAAGGTAAAAAGAATGTAAACATCCAGCTGTCTGCAAGGAGTATAAATCCTTCCATTTCCCCCCACCCCCATCCAGTCTGAGCTGAAGAAGCTTCTTGGATGAGAAGCGAAACATCTTCAAAGAAAAAACAGAAAGTCCAGTTCTCTCTTGAAAAAGCACTTTTTGGGATAAGCATGACCTGAATGACTGAGAATCTCCATAGACCTTGACCCAAATAATAATGCATTGAATTGGACTTGGACATGTTTAGTAACGCCACCTAACCTAAAAGGATGTAAAGCTAGAATTTTGGACAAAGAACAGTGGTTGGCTGCAACTGGTTGAACAACCGGTTCGGTGAGAGCGCGCTCCATGCGCACTTTGCGCATGCCTAACGCACTTGCACGCAGCATTCAAAATACAGCAATTTGAAGCTCAGCTGCTTACCTTCTAAGGCAGCCCCAGTAAGTAGAACAGCAGAGGCGCAGAAATCAACTGTGTCGCGCAAATCAGCTGAGCCAGAAAGAAGGAAATATAGGGCAGGATAGGGCGGGGGCGGGGCCAGCTGATCATTGGAATTACCGCTTCACCCGAACCGGCAATAACCCACCACTGAGAAAGCGCATAAGAAGATAATTATCCAATGAAATTGACTGCAGTTCATGAAGCTTCTGAGAAACAAGAGAAGGCAACATCACAATTCCCTACCTCTACCTCACTGCAATACACTGTAGCTCCTTTTGAAATTTCAGATATCAGTGGTTCATTACGCCTGTACTGTGCTAGCTGTGTTCCTCCGAAGTCCAACCTACACGTCTGATTTATAATTTCTTAAGCAAACAACATTTCCAGTCCTGATCTTAAAAAGCCCCCTGGCGCAACACAACACGTGGCATCTTCCAGATGGGTTGGGACTGCAGTGCTCAACATTCCCAGCCGGCCATGACCAAAAATTGCAATCTTAGCAGGGCCTCCGTTGGAGAAGGTTGCTCTAGTGAATACGGTTTGACATTGTGATTTATTTATTTTTAATTGTCAATATGGCACCTAGCTACCTCTCCTTCACTTCCGTCGACATCAGTTCTTGAGATTCCCCAAAAGGGGAAAAAAATAAAATCCAGTTCCTTTATGTTTTCAACAATGAAGCAGATGGAAAAGGAATAATTGAGCTTTTCTGGAAATTTCCTTATTCTCTTTAGTGCATTTATACACTTGGTGGTCTAATATGTTGTTTCTTTCCTCCTCCTCCTCCTCCTCCTCCTCCTCCTCCTCCTCCTCCTCCTCCTCCTCCTCCTCCTCCTCCTCCTGGGTGAAATTCACTTACCTTCTCAACTGGTTCGCAATGTGTGTGTGCCATCGCCTGCACATGTGCTTAAAATTGTCACAAAAAAAGCGATGTCATGATGTCTGTGTGGGTGGGTGGCCCTCCCACAGCCACCACTACCACTTTACCCAAACCGGATAGAACCGGATGAATTTCACCTCTGCTCCTCCTCCTCCTCTTCCTTCCCGTCTTCCTCCAGCTCCTCTTGTCAGGCATTTAATACAGTACAGCAATGTATGCATTACTTCTGCTAAGGAGTAATATGTAGTGCGGCAGGGTGTAAGCCTTGGAGATATAGGATTTCACTCACTTAGACATCTCTTGTTGCTTCTTCTAAAGCCATTGTAGATCAGAAGACGGAAAAGAACTCCATTGGCTCCCTTGGGAAAGCACTGAATTGCTTTATCCAAAGCTGACTAGTTTATATTCTGTGGTAATATTGCAGTAATCCATAGATTCCACAGGTATTCAGCAAGCCGGTCTTTTCTCATTTGAAGCAGCAATTTTATTTTTAAAGCAGGGGTGTCAAACTCAAGGCCTGGGGGCTGGATCCAGCCTGTGGGGTGCTTAGTTCTGGGCTGCGGGGCCACCCTGGAAATAGTGAAGGACTGGCCCGTGGTAACTCTGCCAGTGAAAACGGAGCTTGGAATCACAGCCGAAAATGGAACTCAAGAGTCTGTTTTTGCTGGCAGAATGTTCAGGCCATACCCCCACAGCCCCTCCCCCCCAAGTTCAAACACAATCCTAATGCAGCCCTCAATGAAATCAAGTTTGACACCCCTGTTCTAAAGTGAGATCTTTGTTTCAGGGGTGGGTTCTAATTACCTTTACTACCAGTTCGCAACGGGACTATGCGCACTTGCTTTGCTCACACACAGAAACTTCCTGATGACGTCCGGGTCAGTGGGTGGAGCCTCCACCAGTTTTACCACCGGTTCTTGCGAACCGATCCGAACCGGGAACAACCCACCACTGCTTCGTTTCCAAGTGGCAGATCTCAATTGTCCCCCTGGAACAGAATATCAACCATATCGCCAAAGTTTCTTTGTCTCTCACAAAATTGTACCAAGAGCATTGTACTCCATAAAACATAGCGAGCTGATATCTCATTGACACCATTTTTGAAATATAGAATCTTTTTTTTTCCCCTTCGTGATTACAATCCCCCAAGAAGGCTAACAAAATTCTCCCTTTCTCAGGAAGAAAGCCAGACGTGCTGTAAATCTTCTGACATGACCAACCACAGAAAGTAGTTAAACGAGTGGTGAAATTCATTTTTTTTTTAACTACTGGTTCTGTGAGCATGGTTTGATGGGTGTAATGTGGCTTGGTGGGTGTGGCACGGGAAGGATACTGCAAAATCCCCATTCCCTCCCCACGCCTGGGGGAAGGATACTGCAAAATCTCAATTTCCACCCCCCTCTGGGACCAGCCAGAGGTGGTATTTGCCAGTTCTCTGAACTACTCAAAATTTCCACTACTGGTTCGCCAGAACCTGCCTATTTTCCCCCCTGAGTTAAACCATCTCAGTGTAATAATGCTGCATGGATAAAACTTTCAAAATCAAACATGAATAAAAATTAGATCATCATCGAAAAAATATTAAATGTGCGCTGTGGCACAGACGCCTGCCCAACAGGATCTGAGGCTATTTCTACTATCTGAAGCTAAATCTTGTTCAGATAAACTACTCAATGGTACTTCAACCGATAGGCACAAGAAATTGTCAGGAATTCAGCATTCGCAATTAAGTTACTGTGAGGCTCGCCTGAAATCTGACTCTGATTTTGTAGATAAATGCACAACAGCTCCTCAGATGTTCTTGCCTCAGTTGTATTTGATATTTTCACTGCTTAAGGAAACCTGAACAGAGAAGCTTCCGAAAGGAAGATATACAACTTAGTTGTATAATAAACAGGATACACAAAAACACATTACATGAAATGATTTACAACGTTTCATGTAATGACTGTTCATAGATTCAACGGGCACTGAAAATATTGGGTTTTCATCCATGCCCATTGCAGCATTGCCAATGGTCACACGGTCACACGGTCAAAATTCAGACACTTGTTAACTGACTCATATTTATGATGGCAATCACATGGTTCCCTTCCAACACGCAAAAGTCGATGGGGAAGCAAGATTCACTTAGCAACTGTGTGGCTAACTGAAGAACTGCAGTGGTTCAGTTAACAACTGTGACAAGAAAGGTTATAGAATGGGGCAAAACTGACTTAACAAATGTTCCCCTTAGCTACAGAAATGTGGGGCTCAATTGCAGTCATAAGTTCAGGAAACGTGTGTGTGTGTTTGTGTATGTATATATGTGTGTGTGTGTGTGTGTGTGTGTGTGTGTGTGTTTTCATAGATTTTCACGGGTAGAGGTATGCAAGTTTTGGTGTATTCGGGTCTTTTCCCGTGTAAGATTGAGAGTATCTTGGCGACGTTTCGACAAGGTCCCACTCGTCATCTTCAGGCTGGTGTCTTCGGCTTCGTGCTTGTGCTTTTTCCTCACACAAGCACGAAGCCGAAGACACCAGTGGGACCTCATCGAAATGTTGCCAAGATACTCTCAATCTTACATGGGAAAAGACCCAAATAGACCAAAACTTGAATATGTGTGTGAGTGTGTATGTGTGTGCACACACACACACAGACACACACACAGACACACACATATATAAACAGTTGTGAGCTACACTATATACTTATTTTCCAAGAAATGAACAGTTTGTCAATCTGAATGGTTGTGTACATATAACTGTCGCCGATGTTCTCTTATTATGCAGTGTCCTGAATATAATAATCTGCTCCATAATGTCACTTACAACATTATTGTGATAGACACAATGATTCAGAGTCCTATTTTATTTCTCAAGGGACAAACACAATAAATACAACATTGCAGTCAATCCTTTTTGTTTATTTGTGCGTGTTTATAACCATGGCACAAATACTCTTGACATATTTCTTTTCAGGCTTTTGGCTGGGAAGAAGTATCGTATCTATTCTTATCTCCTCTACAATCTTAATGTTCCCAGCAAATGTATGTTAATGTTGGAAGAAATATCTATCTGGTTCAGTTCCAAGCCAGGAGAAAGACACTGGAAACATGGAGGCTGATTGGAAAGATGGTTTATTGATGAAGCAGAATCAAATGGGTTTGAGGTCCTGGGCAGCTGACCACATGGAGTTGAGAGTGGAGGATTTGATGCCTTCTCTTGGACTCTGAACTTGAGCTTCCTGTTCCTGTGCAAGAACGTGTATTCTATTGGCTGTTGTCAAACTCCCATGTGGCCATGTAGGGGTTATGTAGGGGTCACAGGTGGCTCTATAGACAAAATACAAATCCTAGATGTTTATCTGAGCTAAGTTTGGGTGAAGTTTCTGAGGGTGATACAATAAAGGGGCTTGTGTTCTGAAAGGGTGTTGGGCAATATCTATTATGCCTTAGTGGCTTTGTCCTGGTTTGGCTCTTGGGTGAGGGTAGTTGCTTATGAATAGAGCTATCTAGTTTCTATTAAGCTCTTTATCTCTTAAGTGCTGACATCTGCTGAGGGCTATTAAGAAAGGCGGGGGCTGCTTTCTATCTCCAAGAGCATGTTTCTCCATTCCTTCTTCAGAGAAATACAGTAATCTGCCTTTTTTTAAAAAAATTCCTCAAAAATATTTCATTCTTCTAGGAGGGGAACTGCCTCCCACATTATGATATCTGCAATATTGAGATATGAATCCAGCTCCTGTTCTTTGGATGCAAAGGTCTTCCAACATCAATGTTTCTGTTTAGAAAGCAACTTAATGTTGATTGTTGTTAAATATTATTTTAGAAGGATGGGTATAGCAACTTTTTAAAAAAGTTCATTCATTAATATTTTGCCTTTACCAAGCCTAAAATGGCCATTTCTTCCCCTTTGCTGTTTTTTCACCGTATCAGTCTGCGGCGATGTGGGAGTCTGGGTTAGCATCAAGACAACCTGAGAGTTCTGAGGGGGCAGAAGGAATGAAGCTGTCAGAGAGAGAGACAGAGGCAGAGCCTGGGCCGTCCATCAGCCCTCAGATGGAGAGTCAACAGCCCCCAGGTCTGGAAGTGGCTGATGAGGAAGAGGAGGAACAGCTGAGTCCAGTGCCTGACGTGCAGATACGCAGAAGGCAGAGGAGAGGAGAGCAGTGGAAATCTACAGGCCGGTCCTTGGGACAGAAGAGCCACAGCTGCTAGTGAAGCCCCACCCTAGTTCTGGGGATAAAAGGCAGGGGGCGGAGATGAATAGATGTGGCAGATAAATATTCATCTCCCTGTTGGACAGATTTGTTATCCTGCTGTGTGTGTGTGAGAGAGAAGGGAACAATTAGGTAACTACAGAGGGGTTGTCATGTTTGGAAGCTGGGTCAGAATGCTGCAACTTTTTAGTCATGCAAAATACAGATGGTTGAATCCATCAGGAAGCCAGTCCCATTATGACGTAGCCATAATGTGCTTGAATCCTCTCTCTGGTTCTGTTCCTTGCTTTTCCCAATGCTCTCTGTAATCCATGGCGGCATTTCGAGAATGAAGCCAGGGGTCCTTTTGCTGCAATCATTCATTTTAAGATTACTCACATGTTCCACTGCTGTTCCCTGCTCTCACCTCCAACTGTTTTATTATTGGGGGTTTTTTTTTGTTTTTTGTTTTGATAGATCTGATGGCCCCGGATTTGATCTGCTTTCTTACCCGCTTGCTAACCAGTCTGGCAAAAAAAAATTTCACGGTTGCAACCAGGCCTTCTTTTGAATTGCAAATGTTTTCCAAGGCTGAGTGGAGCAATTTAGCTAATTGTGTTCTCTCTGTAGACAGCCAAGGCTTTGGAACAGAAGTGAGATGCTAATCCACCAAAGGGAAGAAGATGAAGTGATAAGGAGAGAGAGAGAGACCCTAAGGCGGGAAGGATACAAAATGACCCAGACAAGGCCTGATCTGTGAGTTGTTCCATGCCACCATGTTCCTAGAACAAAACCTGCCAGGGGAAGAATTAGGAAATGCTCCAGAAAATGGCAGTGATATATTCCATGATATATTCTAGCCAATTACAACAATCTTCCTGTTATCATGCCTACTTCTTCTAAATGGTTGATATTTAATGTTTTATGATGAATGTATTTTTACAATGACTATGATAATCATCTATCACTATTGTTGTATGTACACTGAGAGCTTATGCACCAGATACAAATTCTTTCTGTGTCTAATCACACTTGACCAATAAAGAATTCTATTCTTTACTTTACTTTACTTTATTTGGATTTATATACCGCCCTTCTCCTTACGGACTCAGGGCGGTGCACAGCCAATTAAAAAACAAACATACAAAAGTTAAAATTTCATAAAATAACAATACATATGGCCATAGAATTAAAACTAACTTCATATTAAAATAAAACTCTAAAATGATAAAATACTATAGGAATCAGGCTAAGCCTATTCTATTCTATTCTATTCTATTCTATTCTATTCTATTCTATTCTATTCTATTCTATTCTATTCTATTCTATTCTACTCTACTCTATTCTATTCTATTCTATTCTATTCTATTCTATTCTATTCTATTCTATTCCATTCTATTCCATTCCATTCCATTCCATTCCATTCCATTCCATTCCATTCCATTCTACTTTAGTTCGATTCTATTCTATTCTATTCTATTCTATTCTATTCTATTCTATTCTATTCTATTCTATTCCATTCCATTCCATTCCATTCCATTCCATTCCATTCCATTCTACTTTAGTTCTATTCCGTTCCGTTCCATTCCATTCCATTCCATTCCATTCTACTTTAGTTCTATTCTATTCTATTCTATTCTATTCTATTCTATTCTATTCTATTCTATTCTATTCTATTCTATTCCATTCCATTCCATTCCATTCTACTTTAGTTCGATTCTATTCTATTCGATTCGATTTGATCCATGGTGGCAGTTCGATTCTCAAGGTTGACTCAGCCTTCCATCCTTCTGAGGTCAGTAAAGTGAGGATCCAGATTGTTGGGGCCATATTCTGACTCTATAAACTGCTTAGAGAGGACTGTAGAATACTATATATTACTATATATACTATACTGTATATAAGTCTGTTATTACTATGTCCTGACTTGAAACTGGAATGACGATTTTCCCATCCGGTAAACTCAACTCCTGTTCATCAACTAATCCCATAACCGTATCTTTGAATTATTTGGGAGGCGGGGGGTTGGTGGAGGAAAAAAACAGTTTGTGCAGCTCAAGGAAATAGCTGTCCCTCCTCTGCACATTTGATCTATATACTGTATATATTTGATTCAGAGCCGTCTCATTTTCTGATGTGGTAGCCGCAGAGAGAGGAAAATAAAAGTCACATAAGCAGGCAGCTTTTCCTTAGAAAGGTTGCAGAAAAAGAACGGAGAGGAGGAGGAAGAGGAATTGATTCCAAATCTCCCCAGAAGATTAATTATGTGCTGTGCGGGCAATTAATGGGACTGGATCGGGAGCACGGAGTGACAGATGCCTTGACCTAAGAAGAATCTTTTTTTGCCGGTTGCCTTGGAAAGAGGACATTTTTTTTCCCTGCCCTTGTTTACCTCGTCCGCTGCAGGGAAAAAAAAAAAAGTTAATGGGTGAAAACACTCCTTAGATTACAGTTTGGGTTCCTTGAAAAGAGGCCTTTATAAGCCGAAGCTATTCTCCGCTCGGCGGCTCCCGTGCTTTGAAAAATGAAACAAATCTAAATGGAAATTACAGGCTTAGCTGACAAATTTCGTGTTGGGAATTGACATTTGTACATTTTTGAGGCATGAAACCCCGGCCTTCGGATTCCCGTCGGAGTGGAATTCAAGCGCAGGGCAAGGGAAAGAGAGTTGGAATAAATCAGCCAAGGAGATGCTTTTGTCCCACTTCCGCATCTGCTGATACCTTCCAGCTACTTAGGAGGGACTGAGACTGCTCTGTTTTGAGCGTTTCCTACCAGAAAACTTAATATTTTTTTTTAAGCAGGAAGCCACTCTTTCTGAAAAGTTGTGGCAATGGTAGAGATACAGATTAAGAGAGTTGGAAGGGACCTTGTAGCTCATGAAGTCCTCCCCACTTCCCAAACAGGAGACCCTACACACCATTTCTGACAGATGGCAGTCCAGTCTCTTCTTCAAAGCATCCAGTAATGAAGCTCCCACAACTTCCGAAGGCAACTTCTGTTCCATGGGTTGATTGTTCTCACTGTCAGAAAGTTTCTCCTTATTTTTAGGTTGAATCTCTCCTTGATCAGTTTCCATCCATTGTTCCTTGTCTGACCTTCAGGTGCCTTGGAAAATAGCTTGACTCCCCTCCTCTCTGTGGCAGCCCCTCAAATATTGGAAGGCTGCTATCATGTCTCCCCTGGTCCTTCTCTTCACTAGACTAGCCATGCCCAGTTCCTGTAATCGTTCTTCATATGTTTTAGCCTCCAGTTCCTTAATCATCTTGGTTGCTCTTCTCTGCAATGTCAGGAAAATGACTTGGAAGAATCCATAGTTTTTTCCACTAAAACTATGGGTTTTAGTGAACTTATTTGGCCAAGGCGGCTAACTATTCTTAAATATTTTTGTTATTAGCTGCGAAGTCGTGTCCGACCCATTGCGATCCCATGGACAACATTCCTCCAGGCCTTCCTGTCCTCTAGCATCCTCTGGAGCCCATGTAAGCTCATGCCTCCTGCTTCAGTGACTCCATCCAGCAACCTCATTGTCTGCTGTCCCCTTCTTCTTTTGCCCTCAATCTTTCCAAGCATTAGGCTCTTTTTCCAGTGAGTCCTTCCTTTTCATTAGGTGGCCAAAGTATTTGAGTTTCATCTTCAGGATCTGGCCTTCTAAAGAGCAGTCAGGGTTGATCTCCTCTAGGACTGACCAGTTGGATCACCTTGCAGTCCAAGGGACTTGTAGGAGTCTTCTCCAGCACCAGAGTTCAAAGGCCTCAATTCTTTGGCACTCAGTCTTTAATTATGGTCCAACTTTCATAGCCATCCATTGAAATTTCATATTTCTCTTCCCAAGAATATCTTTTTTAAAAAAACTAACTGGTAGCTTGTCCATCTATATGTCCATCCATCTGTCTGCCAATCCATCCGTCTGTCTTTCTCTTGCAGGACTAAGTATGCAATTTGGATCATTTGCTTAACGCATTGTAAGCCGCCCTGAGTCTCCGAAGAAGGGTGGCATATAAATCAATTTTTTTTAAAAAAAATTGACGTTAGATGTTCCTACGACGAGATTGGTAGGTTAGAGTTACTTCAACCCTGTACCAGTGATGGGTTGCTCCCAGTTCTGTCCGGTTCTTGAGAACCAGTAGTAATGGGCGTCATAATGGAGGATCTGCACCTGTGCAGAAGTGCATGCTCCTTTTGTGAACCGGTAGTAAAGGTAAGTAGAACCCACCTGTGTCCTGTACTCTATTAGGTGTGTCTTCAGAATAGCTGGTATTGGGGATGATTTACATTGGAATTTAGAAGATGCCTTCCTTTCACATTTTTCCTATTAATAAAAGAACAATGGTCTGGTTACTCCTATTACCGTATCTTACTGTTACATTAATATAGCACCGATAACTTCGGAAGGAATACCACTAGAAAAAGTTGAAAGGATCACGTACCTAATTTACATGAAAGCTGGGACATGACCCCTGAAGTAAAAACAAGGATAGAGAAAGCTCAAACAGCATTCTCCAAAATGAAAAAGGACTTCTGCAGTCACGACATAAGCCTAAGATTGAAAATCAGGCTTATCTTTTCTATCCTGCTCTAAGGAGTGGAGAGTTGGTCTCTGACAGAAAGCCACTTGAAGAAACGAGAAGCATTTGAAATGTGGATTTACAGGCGGCTGTTACATATAAGTTGGGTTGATAAAATCAGAAATGAGGAGGTGATAAGCCCCCTGGGAAAGCCAAGAGAAATCATCAGAACCATAAAAAAGCGAAAGTTAGATTATTTTGGACTTGGGATGTGACACCCATAAAAATACGGCATCCTTCACTTAATCCTCCAAGGAAAGATTGAAGGCAAACAAGGTCCAGGCAGGAGAAGAACATCACGGCTTCAAAATCTAAGGGACTTGGTTGGACAAAACTCAACAGCCCTTTTTTCGTGCGGCTGCTTATAAAAATAGGATCGCCAAGATGATCACCAATGTCCAATGACAGATATGGCACAAGAAGAAGAAGACTATGGCAAATAAAAATTAGCAAATGGGTTTCTACATTCGCCATTCTGTTTCCTTGGACTTCGTTCTGAGAATTTTGATATATTTTCTAATTTTCTTCCCACTTAACCCGTTGAAATCAGGAACTGGGAAAATGCAGCAACCACCATATTTGGAATTAGATTTATCTACATATTTTCAGTTCTAGAGTAGAATGGAATAGAATTTTTTATTAGCCAAGTGTGATTGGACACACAAGGAATTTGTCTTGGTGCATATGCTCTCAGTGTACATAAAAGAAAAGATACGTTCATCAAGAATCATAAAGTACAACACTTAATGATAGTCATAGGGTACAAAGAAGCAATCAGGAAACAATATCAATATAAATCTTAAGGATACCAGCAACAAGGTTACAGTCATACAGTCATAAGTGGGAGGAGGTGGGTGATGGGAACGATGAGAAGATTAATAGTAGTGCAGACTTAGTAAATAGTTCAACAGTGTTGAGGGAATTATTTGTTTATCAGAGTGATGGCATTTGGGGAAAAACTGTTCTTGTGTCTAGTTGTTCTGGTGTGCAGTGCTCTATAGCATCATTTTGAGGATAGGAATTGAAACAGTTTATGTCCAGGATGTGAGGGGCCTGTAGATATTTTCCCAGCCCTCTTTTTGACTCGTGCAGTATACAGGTACTCCATGGAAGGCAGGTTCGTAGCAATTGCTTTTTCTGCAGTTCTAACTATCCTCTGAAGTCTGTGTCTGTCTTGTTGGGTTGCAGAACCAAACCAGACAGTTATAGAGGTGTCCTCAAATAGGCTTAAGTTAGCATCTGAGAATCACCTGCGTTCAGTGGTGGGATTCAGCCAGTTCGCACCACTTTGGGAGAACCAGTTGTTAACTTTCTGGGCAGTCTGACAAACTGGTTGTTGGAAGAAATCATTAGGGCAGAGAACTGGTTGTTAAATTACTTGAATCCCACCACTGCCTGCATTCCATAACAACCGAGTGAAGTTGTTAACTGAATTTCAAAACAATGTTTTGAAATGAGGTGTTGGCCAGCTTTAATGTAAAATAGGGAATATATAAATGAAGGCCTTGTATTTTAATTAATATTTTAATTGCAAAGTATTTGAAGGTCGAGCCACTGCCTGCAGTAGAAAAATTATCTACTGCTGCTTGCTGTAGGGTCTTAGTAATAGTGCGTTGCCAGCCCTGTTTCTGAGGAGAAAAAAAATTTCCAATTTCAATTTTATTTTTTGAATACAGGAGTAATGAAACTTGACCTTTGACCTTTAAAGGCATTTCCTCCCCCACCCCCACCCTCAAATATGTGTGAAAAGAGGGAAAGAATGAGAAACAAGCTGGCTAAAGAACATGCCAGGTGTTGGCACAAGATGATGAGAATTTTTTCACCTATGGAATAATTAATCAGAATTCAAAGAAAGAGACATCTTATTACAGAGAAGTTTTTTCTACAGAATATCATTCAGTGGTCCAGTTGATTCCCATCTTTTAATTAGGAACATCACTGTGGGGGAATTAGCAAAGAAACCACAAGATATAGTAGATGGGAAAGAAGAACCGACAAATCTCCTGTAGAAAATTAGAATAATGAAATACTTTGAGAAATATTAACAAGGCAGAATATCATATTTCCCTAAAGGAGGAATGGAGAAACATGCTCTTGGAGGCAGAAAGTAGCTCCCACCTTTCTTAATAACCCTCAGCAAATGTCAGCACTTAAGAGATAAAGAGATAGATAGCTCTATTCATAAGCAAATTCCCTGCAGCAAGGTCTGAACAAAGGTAGGATTAGCCCTCAGCCACAAGAGGAATTGCCCAACCAGCCCCTTCATTGCATCAGTCAAATTTCAACCAAACATAGCTCAGACAAACTTCTAGGATTTGTACATGGCTCCATGGGAGTCTGGCAACAGCCAATAGAATATTTGTTCTTGCACAGAAACAGGAAGCTCAAATTCAAAGCCCAAGAGAAGGTATTAAAAACCCCTCACTCTCAACTCCATGTGGTCAGCTGCCCAGAATCACATGTGCTTGGTGGTTCTCTTCATCATTAAACCATCTTTCCAATCAGCCTCCATGTTTACAGTGTCTTTCTCTCAGCTTGGAACTGAACCGGATGGATATTTCTTCCGACATTCCTAACCTTGTGAAACTTGTATTTTGTGAAAAAAGGATTACCCAGCGATTGAGGAAGAACTATACTTAGGGTGATTGTGTCAATGCCAACTCAAGCTTTATCTTGTTTCTCTCTTTTAACTTAAGAGTTAAGAGTGGCACCTTATTGTTGGGCGTGTGACTCCGTTGGCATTGACTCTTTAACATCTATTGACCCAGAAGGGAGCCAGGATGAAGATAACAAGTTAAAAGATTTATTCTGGGACTTCTTTGTCTATCATTCTTTCTGTTCTTTGTGTAAGAGGTGGCTAATCTCAGGTCACTTCTGTCTTTTTCCCCCCGGCATAGTTCAGACAGCACATTCTCTTTGCTCTTTTGTTGCTGTTCCTATATAAAAGTTTCTTGTTGAAAGCTCCTGTATTTTGTAGAAGATCTGTGTTTTTCTTTAAGACAACGATCCCTTAAAGAATCTTGAGCAAGAAACCAATAAATACGGTTACTATAACTGCATCTCTGTTTCTTCCTGAAGAAAGGGGGAAAAGTATATTTCTTCCTGAAGAGATAGGGATAAAGTACCATACTTTTCAGAGTATAAGACGCAATTACCCCCCTAAAAGTGGGTGAAAATTGCAGTGTGTTTTATACACCAAATGTTACTGAAGCCCCACCCACCCACCGGCTCCCAGCCTTCAACTGTTTTCAGCCTCCATGCGTTTTTAAAAAGCCTCTGCCGATCAGGCAACTCAGCTTGAATCGTCAGAGGCATTTAAAAGAAAAAAAACCCTCTGCCGATCAGGCAACTCAGCTTGGATCATCAGAGGCATTTAAAAGAAAAAAAGCCTCTGATGATCTGGCAACTCAGCTTGGATCGTCAGAGGCATTTAAAAGAAAAAAAGCCTCTGCCGATCAGGCAACTCAGCTTGGATCGTCAGAGGCATTTAAAAGAAAAAAAGCTTCTGATGATCAGGCAACTCAGCTTGGATCGTCAGAGGCATTTAAAAGAAAAAAAGCCTCTGCCGATCAGGCAACTCAGCTGGGATCGTCAGAGCCTTTCAAAAGCATTTTTTACAACCTCTTTGCAGAAGAGATTATAGAAAAATGGTTTTAAAAGTTAAAAAAAATTGGTTACGCCCACCCAGTCACATTCCCCCCCCCCACCAAGCCACACCCACAGAACCGGTAGTAACAAATTTTAGATTTCACCACTGATAGTACCTAAAAACACAAAAAGGTTATTTAATTGGACATTTGAAGTATCCCCACGGTTTAGATTTATTTATTGATGGACTTGCTTCTAAAAAATACTGTCACGAACCGTGTGTCTAATATAAAGAGGTAAAATTAGGGACTACAGAACAGGCATAATTTTCTGTCCCTGGAATTGAAACACTGCTTAAAACTTACACATTTACTTGACATATTTGAAAAGATTTCTAGTTTGGCAATTTAATGGGATGAGTCTCAAGGCTTTGCAATGAGGCATTTTTCATTTAACCATGGATTAGCTATTTAAAAGGCTAATACACATTTTAAATATTTAAAAACGTAATGCCTCAAATATATGTATTAGATGGCTGATGGAAACCTTACAACTCTAATGGTGTGTTTTTTTAAAAAAAAAATAGGAATGAATATTCTTAAATAATGTGATTCCAGGATTAGTAATTTTTTCAGTGGTTTATGTTTACGCATTTATTTCTTCAATTCAATTTGTTTAGGATGAAGAAAAATCTCCTTTAATAACTGAAATGTTATTACTAGCAAAAGAACTCACCACATAGCACCTGGGGAGACTGCATCACCTAGGAAGACTCAACCAAGCTTGGGATTCAAAAGACAACCTACAAAGTTATCCCCTGCATGGCCCCATGGGAGTCTGACAACCAATCAGAATACAAACTCAAATTCAAAGCCCAACAGAGGGTATAAATCTCTCTCTCTCACACCCATGTGCCTTTTTATCCAGAACCTCAACACCACATGGTCCTGTCCACCATTAAATCATCTTTTCAAACACTCTCCATGTTTCCAATGTCTTTCTCCTCACTTGGAGCTGAACCCAGGTGGACCTTTCTTCCAACACTACCAAGACAAAATTAAATCACAGCATGGCCTTTCCAGCCGTAATAAAGCCTCTGAGAAGTCTCTAAATTCTACATTTCTATGGAAACTCCAAGTTCAGCCATTCTATTTTTTTTTTAAAATTTGATTTATATGCGGCCCTTCTCCGGAGACTCAGGGCGGCTTCCAATGCGTTAAGCAATAGCCTTCATACTTTTGTATATCTATACAAAGTCAGTTTATTGCCCTCACAAACTGGGTCCTCAATTTACCCACCTTAGAAAGGATGGAAGGCTGAGTCGACCTTGAGCCTGGCTAGGATTGAACTCACAGAAATTAATTAATTAGCAGATGTTAATTGCTGCCTTTAGTAGGAGGCATTAGCCCCCTACGCTACACAGGCTCCTAGCACCTTCTAACGTTAAAAAAATGTCCTTTATTTTTGCCCGCATATTGGCACCATTCACACCAAGGAAAAGTCAATAATCTGGTTTCTGTTTCTGTTTCTACCCATCTAGGGTTGTCGGCAGTGGTGGGATTCAAATTTTTTTTACTACTGGTTCTGTGGGCGTGGTTTGGTGGGCATGGTGGGTGTGGCTTGGTGGGCGTGGCAGGGAAAGGATACTGCAAAATCCCCATTTTCTCCCCACTCCTGGGGGAAAGATATTGCAAAATCTCCATTCCCACCCCACTCTGGGGCCGGCCAGAAGTGGTATTTGCCGGTTCTCCAAACTACTCAAAATTTCCGCTTGGTGGGCATGGCATGGCTTGGTGGGCCTGGCACGACTTGGTGGGCATGGCAGGGGAAGGTTACTGCAAAATCCCCATTTCCTCCCGATCAGCTGGGACTCGGGAGGCAAAGAATAGATGGGGGCGGGGCTAGTCAAAGGTGGTATTTACCGGTTCTCCGAACTACTCAAAATTTCCGCTTGGTGGGCACGGCATGGCTTGGTGGGCCTGGCACGACTTGGTGGGCGTGGCAGGGGAAGGTTACTGCAAAATCCCCATTTCCTCCCGATCAGCTGGGACTCGGGAGGCAAAGAATAGATGGGGGCGGGGCTAGTCAGAGGTGGTATTTACCGGTTCTCCGAACTACTCAAAATTTCCGCTTGGTGGGCATGGCATGGCTTGGTGGGCCTGGCACGACTTGGTGGGCGTGGCAGGGGAAGGTTACTGCAAAATCCCCATTTCCTCCCGATCAGCTGGGACTCGGGAGGCAAAGAATAGATGGGGGCGGGGCTAGTCAAAGGTGGTATTTACCGGTTCTCCGAACTACTCAAAATTTCCGCTTGGTGGGCATGGCATGGCTTGGTGGGCCTGGCACGACTTGGTGGGCATGGCAGGGGAAGGTTACTGCAAAATCCCCATTTCCTCCCGATCAGCTGGGACTCGGGAGGCAAAGAATAGATGGGGGCGGGGCTAGTCAAAGGTGGTATTTACCGGTTCTCCGAACTACTCAAAATTTCCGCTTGGTGGGCACGGCATGGCTTGGTGGGCCTGGCACGACTTGGTGGGCGTGGCAGGGGAAGGTTACTGCAAAATCCCCATTTCCTCCCGATCAGCTGGGACTCGGGAGGCAAAGAATAGATGGGGGCGGGGCTAGTCAGAGGTGGTATTTACCGGTTCTCCGAACTACTCAAAATTTCCGCTTGGTGGGCACGGCATGGCTTGGTGGGCCTGGCACGACTTGGTGGGCGTGGCAGGGGAAGGTTACTGCAAAATCCCCATTTCCTCCTGATCAGCTGGGACTCGGGAGGCAAAGAATAGATGGGGGCGGGGCTAGTCAGAGGTGGTATTTACCGGTTCTCCGAACTACTCAAAATTTCCGCTATCGGTTCTCCAGAACCAGTCAGAACCTGCTGAAACTCACCTCTGGTTGTCGGGCCATTTCCGTCTCCCTGCTTCTTCTCAGCAATTCAAAAATGGATGGATCTGAGAAAAGAGAATATTATTTGTCCTCCACATTGACCAAAATGCCTTTCCTCAAAAAATTGGAAATCCCCCAAATGCATTTAGGTCATATTTAGAAGCAGTAGCTGCTGCTGTTGCTGCAATACATTTTGGTAAGCAAAGCATTATTTTTGGAAGTTGAGAATATCTAGGAACATCAAAAGCATTATCCGGAGCCTTTTAGCTTCTTCTTCTTTTTTTTTTAAAGGAAACATTATATCTTGTCCTTCTATTTTTTTTTTATTTAAAAGTATATATTTTAGAATGCAATAAAAATCCTCACAATAAAAATAGACACACAGATGCCTAAGAAGCACAACAGAACATCACAGATCAACTCAGACCCTTTTAGCTATTCAACTGATACTTAATTTTCAACTGAATTTAACAATTCAGTTAAAACTGTTGCACTTTGTCCTTCTAATTTTTTTTATTGCATAGAACAGATAGTCCTCAATTTATGACCAAAATCGAGCCCAAAAATTTATGTTGCAGAGTGAAACCTTTGTTAACTGAGTTTTGCCCCGTTTTATGACTTTTTTTGTCGCAGATGTTAAGTGAATCATTAGCAGTTGTTCAATTAGTAACCCGGTTGTTAAGTGAATCTGGTTTTCCCGTGGACTTTGCTTGTCAGAAGGTCGCAAAATGGGATCATGTGACCCCTGGACACTGCAACCATCATAAATGCGAGACAGTTGCCAAGTACTTGAATTTTGACCATGGGGGTGGCTGCAATAGTCATAAGTGTGAAAAATAAGTTGCTTTCTTCAGTGATGTTGTCACTTGGAATGGTCCCTAAATGTACTGTTGTAAGGACTACCTGTATATATTTTAGAATGCAATTGTCAGATCCGTGTATCTGCCATTCTTCGTGGAAGAAGATGGGGGCATTTAGTTCTTTTCCTATGGGTCCTAAGTATCCAATTTCTTGCCTGGTCCTCTCTGTATAAACTTTAATTTGATTTATAACCATTGCCTGGCGCCAGGAATGCCTGGAGAATTCTCACTCCTCGGGAAAGGGAAGGGAAGGGTGTGTGTGTGGAAACGAGTGGATTGTAAGATGACCCTGAAAAGCTCTTCCTATCTGTTTCTCAGAGAGGCTGGTGCAATTCATCTTAACACCGACGAATTGGTCGGAATCCACATCGGAAGTTGGGGAGGGGGTTCCTAATTTCCTTTATCTTGAAGTGCATGCCCTGAGGGACCCCAGAACATGCTTTGAGATTTGACTTGCTTTCATCCCTTTCAATAAAAGGTTCCTTTTGAAATACAAAGTTCTCAAGAGTTCGTACTTTCTTGGAAGGTGGAGGGGGAAGAGAAGCTGGTCCTTACAGCAATAAAAATCCTCACAATAAAAATACACACAGACACAGACCTAACATACACAACAAAACAGCACAAACCAACCCAGAATGCCAGAATAAGAGCAATAAAACTCTGGAGCCAATACATAAAAAACCCAGAGTGTAGTAGGAATCTGCTGATAAATTTCACACTGATGTAAAAAAAAATCCTATTGTAATTTAAATATGACCCGGCCGTGTGCAGCAGCTGCCAAAAAAGTCAACACAGTTCTAGGCTGCATAAACAGAGGGATAGAATCAAGATCACGTGAAGGGTTAATGCCACTTTATAAGGCCTTGGTAAGGCCACACTTGGAATATGGCATCCAGTTTTGGTTGCCACGATGTAAAAAAGATGTGGAGACTCTAGAAAGAGTGCAGAGAAGAGCAACAAAGATGATTAGGAGACTGGAGGCTAAAACATATGAAGAACAGTTGCTGGAACTGGCTATGTCTAGTTTAATGAAAAGAAGGACTAGGGGAGACATGATAGCAGTGTTCCAATATCTCAGGGGCTGCCACAAAGAAGAGGGAGTCAAGCTATTCTCCAAACCACCTGAAGGTAGAACAAGAAGCAATGGGTGGAGAGAAGCAACTTAGAACTAAGGAGAAATTTCCTGACACTGAGAACAATGAATCAGTGGAACTATTTGCCTCCAGAAGTTGTGAATGCTCCAACACTGGAAGTTTTTAAGAAGAGGTTGGATAACCATTTGACTGAAGTGGTGTAGGGTTTCCTGCCTGGGCAGGGGGTTGGATTAGAAGACCCCCAAGGAGCCTTCCAACTCTGTTATTCTAAATAAGATACTTTCTAAATAATAATTTCAGCCAAAATAAAATTCCTTAAAGGAGGGAGGCTTATGCTTGTCAATATTTCTGCCTGTATCGACAGGTTCTAAATATATTTTTAAAAGCATAAGCTTGGTCTTTGGATGTAGCCTGCTTTCTCCCAGGCAACTGGATCTCAGAAATGGCTAAATTTAAGCCACTTCTTATGTTGCCTTAGATACTTCAGAAGGAAGAGGTCACAGTGACACTATTTTCAAAGATGCCTTTTTGCTCCCTTCAGCCGCATTCCTGGAGGAATATAATATTTCACAGTTGTGCCCTTAGTTTGAATGAGCTTCTCTTGACCATTCCTCCCCCTTTTGCTGGGATATCGTCTCTGATTCTATTTCCATGTGTTCCTGTCTCACTCAGCCTTACCAAATGAGGACGGAAGGCTCCTTGCAGCAGAAAATTTAGAAGAGAGGAGCATTTCATGCAAATATAAAAGGTTTCTGTTTAGCACGTTTCCTTTAAAAGCCAGTGAGAAATGCTGGGTGACATTTCCGATCTGGCAAGACGCTAGTCAAAAAGATGCAAATATCATTGCATAATTCCTCCTCCATACTTCTTCCTGCAACTTGGTTAGAATAGACCTGGAAGGGATCTTGGAGGTCTTCTAGTCCAACCCCCCGGTTAAGCAGGAGACCATATCTCTTCTTAAAAACCTCCAGTAATGAAGCACTGAAGAAGCACTGAAGCGCTTGAAGGGATTCTGCAAAATCGAGGAATTTATAATATTGAGGACAATATTATGGATTAGGATGGCATTTCCCCACCGTACCCCTCACAACTTCAGGAGGATTGATTTATACTATAATAGCCAGTTGAGGTAGCGGTAAAGACCTCAAAGTAAAAACTAGGAGACCCATGAGCTCTATTTAGGGTCCATGAGTTTAGGCATGAAGGTCCAATCCTGGGGTGAAATGCTTCCGGTTCAGACCAGATCACCCGATCCGGTAGCGATGGTGGCAGGTGGTTCGGCAGGGAAAAATCCCTGCCCCGCCCCCCCATGCCCAGCTGAGCCGCATAATCATCAGAGGCTGTTTTTTTTTAACTTTTATAAGTATTTTTTCCTGCAACCTCTTCGTCTGAAAAAATGCTTTTAAAAGTAAAAAAAAAAAAAAACCCAGCCTCTGACGATCAGGCAACTCAGCTGGGATTGTCAGAGGCTTCTAAAACCATTTTTTTCTGCAACCGCTTCGGCTGAAGAGGTTGTAGTAAAAAAAATTGCCTTTAAAAGCCTCTGGCGATCCCAGCTGAGTTGCCTGATCGTCAGAGGCTTCTAAAAGCATTTTTTTTCTGCCATCTCTTAAGGTTGTAGAAAAAATGCTTTTAAAAGTAAAAAAAAAAAAAGTTGGCCATGCCCACCCAGTCACATTATCACCACCATCACCACCACAAGCCATGCCCACAGAACCGGTAGTAACAAATTTTACATTTCACCACTGGTCCAATCTTCTCTCATCATCACCAAAATGCAAAACTTTTCCAAAAATGCAGACAAGGAAAATGCAGGAACCAGTCCAGGCCATCAGAAGGAATCAACATTGACCCAAAGGCATCTACACTGGCATGAGCAGTACCAGAGCAGGGATGAAATACTCCCGGTTTGGACCGGACCACCTGATACAGTAGCAATGGTGGCAGGTGGTTCAGAGAACCAGTAGCAACCCCCCCCCCCATGCCCAGCTGAGCCACACGATGATCAGAGACTTTTTGTTTTTACTTTTAAAAGCATTTTTTTCTACAGCCTCTTCAACCTCAGCTGAAGAGGTTGTAGAAAAAATGCTTTCAAAAATTAAAAAAAAAAAAGTTGGTCACCCCCACCCAGTCACATTATACCACACCCCTCACCAAGCCATTCCCACAGAACCGGTAGTAACAAATTTTACATTTCACCACTGTACCAGAGTGTTGAATTTGTCCATGGACAATTGAGACTGTCCACAATCAATCCATCACAAGGGTTGATCTTTATCTTAGTGACTTTGGTTGAGCGTGTAAAAGCTAAGCGGGTCTCAAGCTAGTCTGTGAAGTTAGAAAAACATACTAGAGCAGGGGTCAGCAACCTTAAACACACAAAGAGCCACAAGGGTCCTAACCGGAATCCCCCCCGTTCAATTCTGGAGCCGACTGGAAATCCAGTTCCCCCACCATAGTCTCTCCTCCTAGTGTGGCATCTATTTTCCTCTACCTATTCTAACCAAAAGCACTATCAATTGTGGAGCCGACCAGAAAACCTGCCCCTTCCCATGGAGTCTCCTCCTGGCGCGCCGTGCTTCCGTCACCCCCAACCAGAAGCTCTTCTCAAAATTGTGATGGTGACAGGGAGCTGCAGCAGAGGGATGAAAGAGCCATATGTGGCTCCAGAGCTGAGGGTTGCCGACCCCTGTACTAGAGGAAGGAAACTCTCCCTGCCTATGACATTTTCATATGTCCCCTGTCAGCACTGATTTAATCTTTTTGTTGTTATTGTTGCAAGTCTCTAAATCATGTCTGACTCTTTGTAACCCCATGAACCAGAGCACACCAGGTCCCACCCCCCCTGTCCTCCGCTGTCTCCTGGATTTAGCCCAAATTCACATTCATTGCATATCAATGATGTTATCTAACCATCTCAACCTTTGCTGTCCCCTTCTCCTTTGGCCTTCCATCTTTTCCCAACATCTCATTTCCGAGGAGTCCTTCTCTTCTTATTTAGTGGCCAGAGGTATTTGAGCTTCAGCTTCCATAACTGTCCTTCCAAAGAACAATCAGGGTTGATTTCCTTTAGGGATTTAATCTCAGTTCCCTAAAATTGTGCTTAATAAAACAACTGGATTTAACTTCTGCCAAAGAAGTCCAGGATGAATTCTGGTTGGAATAAAAGCAGTGGTTTCTGAATAGGAGACACATGGAATCGATGAGTCTGTTGGAAGGAATATCCATCTGGTTCAGTTCCAGATTTCAGTTCCAGAAACATGGAGACAGATTGGAAAGAAGATTTAATGAAGCAGAACCACCCAAGCATGTATGATTCTGCTGCACTGACCACATGGAGTTGAGAGTTGGGTGTCCTTTATACCTTCTCTTGGGCTTTGGACTTGAGCTTCCTGTTCCTATGCAAGAACATGAATTCTATTGTCTGTTGTAGGAGTCATAGCTGGCTCTGTAGGTTGTCTGAGCTCCCAGGTTTGGTTGAAGTTTGGACTCTGATGCAATTTAATGTCCTTAGGAGATTGTGCAGTCATATGATCTGCTGCAGGGGTGAAATCCAGCAGGTTCTGACAGGTCCTGGAGAACCGGTAGCGGAAATTTTGAGTAGTTCAGAGAACTGGCAAATACCACCTCTGGCTGGCCCCAGAGTGGGGTTGGAATGGATATTTTGCAATATCCTTCCCGTGGAGTGAAATGGGAATGGAGATTTTGCAGTATCTTTCCCCTGCCATGCCCACCAAGCCACGCCCACCAAGCCATGCCCACAGAACTGGTAGTAAAAAAATTTGGATTTCCCCACTGCTCTGCTGCTAGTGGGTTAATTCTATTATGTCCTGGAGGGTCATGTCTTAATCCCTTCACTCTGGTCTTTTGTTTTGTAGACAGGCTGGCCCAGTCTTTCTTAATGGGCACCAAATATCTGCTGGGGGCAGGGAGCTGGGGCTCTGAGTTTCTGTCTCTCTTAAGATTTTTTTATATATATATTTCTCTTTTAGGGGAAATATTTTATCCTGCCTTTTAAAAATATTCCTCAAAATTTTTCATCCTTCTAGGAATGAGGGTGGTGGCAGCTTCCCACAGGTCAAAAGCCAAGCAGAGCTCATTTTTTATCCAATAAAACCAGCCGAGGTTCAGAAGGACTTTCCGTTTGTATATTCTTTTACAGGTGGTTATCCTATGCATTTCACTTTCCCTTCCATGCAGGTGTGCAGCGTAAGAAACCGCTCCAGGGCTCTGTTTGCTCAATGCAATCGGCAGGAAAGCAAAAGCATAGCTTTGTACGTGGGCTGGGCCTTCTTTTTTTTTTTCTTTTCCTATTTTCTGGCATGCAAATTAAGGTACCAATTAACAGCAAAACCCCAATCAGGCTTCTTTGGAAGCAAGACTTGTTTATTTCAGCAGAGTTCACTTCTCTGTGCAGGTAGCTATTACATCGTGCCCTTTAAACTTCAAAACTCAAAACAGCTCGGAGATAACCAGCGTAAGGCATTCAGATTGTCTTGCAACAAAAGTACCTACTTTTTCATTATTAAAGATTTTGAGAGAATATGTCTGCCTGCCTGCCTGCCTACCTATCACCTATCTATCTTTCCTTCCTTCCTATCTATCTATCTATCTATCTATCTATCTATCTATCTATCTATCTATCTATCTATCTATCTATCTATCTATCTCTAACTTTCTTTCTTTTTCTTTTTCTCCCTCCCATCTCTCTCTCTCTCATCCATTTATCCATTATCTCTAGCATCTCTCATTCTATCTATCTATCTATCTATCTATCTATCTATCTATCTATCTATCATCTATCTATCTATCTCTAACTTTCTTTCTTTCTTTCTTTCTTTCTTTCTTTCTTTCTTTCTTTCTTTCTTTCTTTCTTTCTTTCTTTCTTCTCTCCCTCCCATCTCTCTCTCTCTCATCCATTCATCCATTATCTCTAGCATCTCTAAATCTATCTATCTATCTATCTATCTATCTATCTATCTATCTATCTATCTACCTATCATCCATCTATCTATCTATCTATCTATCTATCTATCTATCTATCTATCTATCTATCTATCTATCATCTATCTATCTATATCTATCTCTCCCTCCCATCTCTCTCTCTCTCTCATCCATTCATCCATTATCTCTAGCATCTCTCTCTCTCTCTCTCTGTCATCTATCTACCTATCTACAGTATCTATCATCTATTTATCTACCTACCTACCTACCTATCATCCATCTGTCTGTCTGTCTATCTATCTATCTATCTATCTATCTATCTATCTATCTATCTATCATCTATCATCTATCTATCTATCTATCATCTATCTCAGGGATAAGTAGATAAATATGAAGGGGGTGAGGGGGAAGCAGCAAACCTGAGACAGCCTAAAATTAATACATTTTAATCCATCATTAAAAGCGCACAATCTTGTAAAATATTTAATTTTCAATTTCTAATCAAAATCCAGGTGTGCACTTTTGCATCTTAATTTAATTTAATCTAATTATTTAACATTTTGAACTCTAAGCTCAAAATGTGCAGTTAACAGATTATTAATGGAACACTATATGTAGTAAATAAATATCTAAGTCAATATTATGAAATTAAACATCACAGCTGTCTACTCTTAAGACCCGAATAATTTTTAAAAGGTTTCAACTTTTCAGGAACTCATCAGGAAGCA
Organism: Masticophis lateralis; assembly: GCA_030761175.1. NCBI lineage: Eukaryota > Metazoa > Chordata > Lepidosauria > Squamata > Colubridae > Masticophis > Masticophis lateralis. The sequence goes on from JAUDYJ010000004.1 coordinate 122,854,805, forward strand.
AAGGGATTGTAAACCACAACTTATCACAACTTCCCTGCCTCTGGGAAAAAATGTGGCTGATGTTAAACCACAGACTGCACCCTTTAAGCAAAAGTTGAGAGTGGACTTCAACAACTTAAACCAGATCTTCTTAGATACAGTGGTGACGTTTGCTCACAACCTGGATTTTCTTAAAATTTGCTGGAATGAAGAAACCTGCAAATATGTATTATTATTATTATTATTATTATTATTATTATTATTATTATTATTATTATTATTATTATTTAATCTGTAGTGAGATTTATTATTATTATTATTATTATTATTATATTTGCAAATGCTTTGTTTTTGTAAGAAAAAGTCCAGCTATTGGGGGAGGGGGAAAGCCTGTTTCTATTTTTAGACATTTTTGGAAAGGCGGGTTGAAAGTGCAGGAGAAAAAGGCCTTCTCGGAAAGCCCTTTTAATACTAGATAATCTCACCTAAAATTTAGTTCTAACTTAGCCATTTATTACTGAATAACCGATTTGGAAGGGACCTTGGAGGTCTTCTAGTCCAACCCCCTGCTTAGGCAAGAAACCCTATACCACTTCAGACAAATGGTTATCCAACCTCTTCTTAAAAACTTCCAGTGTTAGAGAATTCACAGCTTCTGGAGGCAAGTTGTTCCACTGATTAATTGTTCTCACTGTCAGGAAATTTCTCCTTAGTTCTAAGTTGCTTCTCTCCTTGATTAGTTTCCACCCATGGCTTCTTTTCTTGCCCTCAGGTGTTTCGGAGAATAGCTTGACTCCCTCTTCTTTGGGGCAGCCCCTGAGATATTGGAACATGACTAGCCGTGAAATTGAAATAGTGACTCTATTCTGTTGCCAGTTCTAAAGGTGTGTGTTTGTGTGTGTCTCTCTCTCCTCCTCCTTGCCCCTCAAGTAGTTTGTCACTGCTTTCTTCTGAGACCTGTTCAGTTTGGCTGTCTAGGCTACCTTATGATTCTTGATGAACATATCTTTTCTTTTATGTACAGTGAGAGCGGTATGCACCAGTGGTGGGTTGCCCCCGGTTCTATTGAACCGGTAGTAAAACTGGCGAGAGGCTCTGCCCACTAACCCTGACGTCATCAAAATGCTTCTGCATATGCAGAAGGTAAGGTAAGTAGAACCCGCGCCTGGTATGCACCAAAGACAAATTCCTTGTGTGTCCAATCAGACTTGGCCAATAAAGAATTCTATTCTATTCTATTCTATTCTATTCTATTCTATTCTATTCTATTCTATTCTATTCTATTCTATTCTATTCCATTACACTCCATTCCACTCCACTCCACTCCTACTCCTACTCCTACTCCTACTCCTACTCCTACTCCTACTCCTACTTCTATTCTATTCTATTCTATTCTATTCTATTCTATTCTATTCTCCAACAAAAAACAAGGCCTAATCTTGCTAAGAGACCAAGGGCATTCACAGAAAACATTCTTTGAAGTAACTTCTCTCAAAGCACAAATATACAATATCAAGAGCTGGGGAAATCCTACCAAGAGAAAAACATTGTGTAGGCCCTCCTAGAGACAAGAGATGCTTTAACACTTGCTATGTATTTCACATTTTGAGAAATGCTTATTTCAAACCCAGTGCAGAGCCATAGAATTAGAATAGAATAGAATAGAATAGAATAGAATAGAATAGAATAGAATAGAATAGAATAGAATAGAATAACAGAGTTGGAAGGGACCTCGGAGGTCTTCTAGTCCAACCCCCTGCTTAGGCAGGAAACCCTACACCACTTCAGACAAATGTTTATCCAACCACTTCTTAAAAACTTCCAATGTTGGAGCATTCACAACTGGAGGCAAGTTGTTCCACTGATTAATTGTTCCCACTGACAGGAAGTTTCTCCTTAGTTCTAAGTTGCTTCTCTCCCTGATTAGTTTCCACCCATTGCTTCTTGTCCTGCCCTCAGGTGCTTTGGAGAATAGCTTGGCTCCATGAGTTTCAATCAATGAGATTGTGAGGGAAATGTTAACATTTCCTGGAATAACGTCCCTGACAGCAACATCCCCACCAAGTCTGCATATATGTTATTTTGCTTCCCCCACCTCCCGACACTCATTTATTTTCTACAAGGCGGGGGGAGTCATTAAAAGCCTTGGGGGAAATTTGCCAAAATTATAGGTGGGAGATCCATAATATTTTGTAAATGACTGCATGATAAAAGGTCTTTAAACTGGATTTCAGAAAGCATTTGCAGGCAAACGTTTGAGCATTGAGAAGTAAAGACATCCAAAATTACTCCTTCTCTTCACGTTACTTGGAATTTCCAACTGCGAGAATGAACTCTGGACTGAATGCAGAATGTTCAAAGTGCAAAATTATATTTATTTAACTTTTTTAAAAAATTACTTTTTGCAAAATTGAGCCTCCTTAACGCCCCAGCCCTAGGCTTATATGTGTTTTACCTCCAATAAAAAAAAACTTTTAAGAGTCAGCCTTAATTATTTTAACTTATTATTTAGGCCAGCATTATTCTGCTCAAGATTTATTTATGTGTATACCGCCAAACTCATAATATGCGAAATGGCCCAGTGTTAATAATATTTACTCAGAAGCAAGTGCTGTTGATATCATGAGGTAATTTTTTTCCAGAAAAAAAATGATTTTGAATTACAGCCAAAGGCTTGTGTTTTAATTGTTATGCAATTGTTAAAAAAAACCAAAACAGAATCCTCCTCTCTTTAAGAGTTTGGTATCCAGTAATTAGCATAACGAATTTATGCTATGTTTACTTATAGGTGCGTGACAAATAAAATGACTTCTACCACTGGTTGCTAAAATTGGAAGAATGTATAATACCGCAATTAAGGCTGGACAATTTCTAAGGCAGTTCTGTGGCTTGTAATTCCTCCTCGTTTGCTACACAATATGTAAACAGGAGCATATGGTGCCTATTTTGTATACAAGTGTTCCCATCACCAGCTAGGATTTGTCTGGCAATGAGATTATTTAATATGTCTGCATCTGCATTTGCAAATTTAATGGTTAAGGCTTTGGAAGGAAAGAAGGTTAAATAGCTGGTTATTTTACTTGTATTTAAATATGAATTAAACATGATGAGCTAAAGGTAATGATGCTGAAGATCAGGTATGGAAATTTGGAAATCTAAAATGTTAAACGCTTGGCTTTTCGGTATACGTCAGGCACTTGATGTGCTTTGAGAAGAGATTCTATGGAATCTGATGCAGACTTTAAGCAAACCTCCTTCTCCAATTGTCTATGGAGATTCTCACTCATCCAGGTCATGGTTGTCCCAAAGGTAATGTCAGGGTTCCAAGTAAGACTCCCAATGAAAGAAAACTCCTAGGCTTGAGATTCCTCAAAGTTCCTTTTTATTAAAGATGTCATATTGGCACATCTCGGAAAACCCGAATCTGAAAGTTTCCAGGTTTTTCCCACCCAAGTGAAAGTTCAAGTCCCTGTCCAACACCCTCATATCCATCACATGGCCCAATCATCCACCATCCAAACTGGAGACACCTCCCAGTCACCCAACTCCTGGTCCCAGGGCAATGTGTCCTTGACTTGCTTCTTCACTGACGAGAAGTGAAACATCTTCAAGCAAAAACAGGAATCCTTTTGAAAGAAAATATCTCCTCCAATGATCCAAGTTGATAGGGGTCCCACCACCACCAGTTCTTCTCAAATCTTGTGGGGGAGGAAAGAGAGAATTGTGATTTCATCCTGAGTTTTGGGAGATTCATCCTGAGTTTTGGGAGACAGGAAGAGGAAGCCTTATCTTCTTCCAGAGGACAGTGACAGTTATAGAAACTGAAAAATATGGGACTCGGAGGATGGTTTATAAGAACTTGAAGAAGATCATGGAAGTGGAGAGGAAATTATTTTCTAATGTAGGAAGTTAGCACCAGAGGTGGGTTCTCCTTACCTTTACTACCGGTTCGCAATGGGGCTGTGCAGAAGCTTCTGTGCATGTGCAGAAGCATTTTGATGATGTCAGGGTGAGTGGGCGGAGCCTCCCTCCAGTTTTACTACCAGTTCTATAGAACCGGTCCAAAGCGGGGGCAACCCACCACTGGTTAGCACCCACGCCTCTCCTAGGAAAATGAGATATTTTAGGAAATATTAAAAGGGCAGAATATTTCCCCTAAAAGGGAGGCAGAAACTCACCCTCCACCTTTGTCAATGGGCTATTAAGGCCTGGGCCAGTCTATTCTACATAACAAAAATCTACTTCCTTCAGGCAGAGCCATAGCAGGAATTGCCCAAAGCCCTTTCATTACATCATCACCCAGCAAGGTTCAACCAAGCTTGGGACTCAAAAACACAACCTACAAAGTTACCCCTGCATGATCCCATGGGAGTCTGATAACCAATCACAATACAAGCTCAAATTCAAAAGTCCAGAGAAGGCATAAAACTCAGACACTCTCACTATCCCCTTTTTTTTCTTCTTCACCCAAAATCTTCAAGGCAGGTGATCCTGTCCACCATTAAAATCCATCTTTCCAAGCAGCCATCATGTTGCCAGTGTCTTTCTCCCCAGTTGGAACTGAACCCAGATGGACATTTTTGCCAACACTAGTTTAGAGCTTTCTCAAAATTTCTGGTGACCATCAGATTTACAGTAAATAAAATTTACACTGCTGGAAAACATGCTTCTATGGACTCGATTTTTCCTGATACGCATGGAGAAAACCTCTGAAATACTGGGATTTTATTAGAATTGCCTCCTGGAGTTGCTGAAGAAAGAACATTGAGGTAGGTTCCGGAGAAAATCCTTGGTGCTTAGAACAAAGATAGAAATAAAGATAAAGATTTTTTTTTTTTTTTACTGGAAAGAGCCTCCAAATTCTTTTATGTGTGCAGTACATCGTACTGCCTTGAGTTAACTCAGCAAAGGAGAGAAGAGAAGAAATGGACTTGAGGGACAAGAGAAACCTAATGTCAAGACAGATAAAATGAGAACTGAGTCTGGGGGAGGAATATAACATAAGTAAATGTTCTCAGACAAGATTCTCCCTAGTTTTCATACATTTAAAGGGCGGGTGAAAAGATAGAGGCACATTTAGACTTGCAAGATTCTGTTACTATAGTTTTACAATAAAAATGATGCTGATTTTCATGACATTGGGTTCCTTGTCTGAAGAACTAACCATCTTTTTTTGAAGTTCAACAACCTCCACCAGTATGTCACCAAGGATTGCATTACTGTTGCTGGTGGAAAAATGGGAAATAAATGAAGCAAAAAAGGATTTGATTGTAAATTTGATAATGGCAGCTGGGTTAGCGATGGCTAAATATTGGGGACGAAATTGGGATATTCAAAGAAATAAGTGGTATAGTGAAATTGGAAGTATGGCAACAAACGATAAATTAACAACAGAAATTAATTATTTTTTTTAAAAAAATTAGATTTATATGCCGCCCTTCTCTGGAGACTCAGGGCGGCTTACAATGCGTTAATCAATAGCCTTCATACTTTTGTATATTTTATACAAAGTCAGTTTATTGCCCCCACAAACTGGGTCCTCAATTTACCTACTTTAGAAAGGATGGAAGGCTGAGTCAACCTTGAGCCTGGAGAGATTCGAACTTGCAATAATTGCACACAGCTGAATGTTAATAACAGGCTTTTAGTCTGTTGAGCTATCCAGGCAAAATCATCCCTTTTAATAAAGGGATGATTAAAATGAACAATTATAATGAAATATGGGGGGGATTTTATAAAAACAGTGTTGGTGGAAGGCAAATGGAATAAACCTACTCAAGAATATATGTTGTTTTGGAGGGGATAAGGGCACAATTGTAATATATTGTATATCTTTTAGTTCAGAGGTGACATCCAATTTTTTTTACTACGGTTCTGTGGGTGTGGCTTGGTGGGCATGGCTTGGTGGGTGTGGCAGGGGAAGGATAGTGCAAAATCCCCATTACCTCCCCACTCCTGGAGGAAGGATACTGCAAAAGCTCCATTCCCACCCCACTCTACGGAACCACCTTCTGCCACCAATAGCCTCCCACCGACCAATATGCTCCCACAGAGAGCAGCTCCTCAGGGTGCCGTCGGCCAAACAATGTAGGCTGGCAACCCCCAGGGGGAGGCCCTTCTCTGTGGGGGCATCCACCCTCTGGAATGAACTACCCCCTTGGATATGTACAATCCCGACCTCCATATGTTTCACCGGGCTCTTAAGATCCTGTTATTTCAGCAGGCTGACCTGGCTGAATAGAAATTGGGGATGGGGTATTTTAAATTATGGGTTTTAATGCAGATAACCAAATTGTTCAATTCAGTTTTAAATGGTTTTTAATTTCTGTATGGTTCACTGTTTTATTATGGCTGTAGACCGCCCTGAGTCCTTTGGGAGAAGGGCGGTATATAAATTTAATAAAACTAAAACTAAAACTAAACTAAACTCTGAAGCCAGCCAGAGGTGATATTTGCCCGTTCTCTGAACTGCTCAAAATTTCTGCTGCCGGTTCTCCAGAACCTGTCAGAACCTGCTGGATTTCACCCCTCTTTTAGTTGTTATAGAAGAAATATAAGAGAGGGAAAAAAGGGCTCCGATGGGGTGCACTGTAATATTTTTGTTTTGTTTTGTTTGTATTTAGATGTATATGTACTACGTTTGTATTATTTGTATTTAAACTAAAAAAAATATTTTAAAAAAACAGCCTCCACCAGTAGTTGGACTTCCTCAGCCATTATGACAAGCATAAGACAAACATACATGCCATCTATATCATATCCAGAGGTGGTATTCAGCAGTTTCTGACCAGTTCTGGAGAACCAGTAGCAGAAATTTTGAGTAGTTCGGAGAACTGGTAAATACCACCTCTGACTGGCCCCGCCCCCATTTTCTCTGCCTCCCGAGTCCCAGCTGATGGGGAGGAAATGGGAATTTTGCAGTAACCTTTCCCTGGAGTGGAGAGGGTACGGAGATTTTACAGTATCTTTCCCCTGGAGTGCGGTGGGAATGGAGATTTTAAAGTATCCTTCTCCTGACACATCCATCAAGCCACGCCCACCAAGCCATGCCACACACATCAAACCATGCCCACAGAACCTGTAGTAAAAAAAATTTGAATCCCACCACTGATCATATCCTTTATCAAGTATGATTCTTCTGCCCTTGTATCACAAGCAGAGGAAAAAACTCTAGCCTGGGGAACCTTTTCTTGTCTTATGTCTTGGAGAAGAAAATACTCTTGAGTTGGAGATCATTCAAATTAGTTGAGATAGTTCATAGTTGAGTACAATTTCTGCAGGAAATCCTGAAAGGAAACTTTAAATAATAATAGCAAAAAAATAAAAAAAAGTATGGACACCTCTAATATGCTAGAAACCAAAATCCAAGGCATCTGGTGAAATTGTGTCATTGTTGTTGTTTTGCTGTGATATTTTGAAAGATTCTCTGACTAGACATGTAATAAAATTACAGATTTATAAATCCTAAGAAAGACTGGATGGCACCCAACTGACTCCAGGCTGTGATTCCTGCCCAGAGAAATATCTTTTCTGGAAGACAGAAGTAATTCCCAGTGACTGAAAGGGGGCAGACTCAGGGTGCATTTCGTTGGCTGTCTCTGGAAAGATGAAAATTGTACATTTTTCTTTTTTCTTCTTCTTTTCTTTTCTTTTTTTTTCTTTATCTGCGACTGCACAGATAATGCAGGCAGGAGAAAGTTGTGAAATCACCTGGAAATAATGATGAATCGGAGTGGATGTTAAAAGTGTGGCCACGGTGAGAAAACAAGGATGCCTCTGTGACCAATGATCAGATTTTTTTAAAAAGTGCCTTTTCGTGGCGCCCAGACTAACATTTTCTTGCCAAATCTGCCAAGGTGTGACTTGTCTATAATTCACTTTTCTGGCGGTTCACAAATAAATAATATTTTTAGGGGTCACTCAAAGGCTTTGTGAAGGAGTTCCATCGCTGTTGAAAGCTCCGTCATATTTTCTTCCATTTTGAAGCTGTGCTGATGCCTACAGAGAGTATCAAATGGACTCTGAGCGTATTGCTTATTTTCTCAATTACAGAGCATGATCTTGAAAGATATTGCCTAGCATTCCCTAGCTCAGGGAGTTAAAGGAAGTGGTTGCTTGCAAAGCCTTTTATCACAGATCTCTCTCTCTCTCTCTTCTCTCTCTCTCTCTCTCTCCCTCCCTCCCTCCCTCCCTCCCCCCTCTCTCTCTTTCTCTCTCCCTCTCTCTTCCTCTCTCCCTCTCCCTTTCTCTTTCTCTTTCTGTTCCTCGCTCACTTTCTCTCTTCCTCTCTCTCCCTCTTCTCTTCTCTTCTCTTCTCTTCTCTTCTCTTCTCTTCTCTTCTCTTCTCTTCTCTTCTCTCTCTCTCTCTCTCTCTCTCGCCCCCCTTTCTTTCTCTTTTCTCTTTCTCTCTTTCTCTTTTGATCAGAGGGGGTCTGGAGAGTTCCCTCACCACTCACCAGCCCGTTAACGGAAAGGGGAAAATGGCAAATAGGTAAGAGTTTGAAGTTATTATAAATGTGCAGATCAGTCAAAATCTAGTTCATTTTATTTTTCCGTATCAGCAATGGAAAGCTTTTTGTGGTTTTTCTTCTTGTTGCTTTTTGCATGTTTTGTATATTTTTTAAAAATATAGAGTTCATAGGGTAGGCAGAAATTCCTTCAAGTTCAGCTTTATTCCTGGTGTCTTCATTCCCCCCTGCTAAGGCTTTTTTATTTATTTATTATATATTAGTTTGATTTATATATGCCACCCTTCTCCAGAGACTCAGGGTGGCTTACAATGCATTAAGCAATAGCCTTCATACTTTTGTATAAACCTCCTTAGTAGGGCTTTTTGGGCCCCCCTGAGCGGTGTTCTTTTTTATACAAAGTCAGCTTATTGCCCCCACAATCTGGGTCCTCATTTTATCTACCTTGAAAGGATGGAAGGCTGAGTCAACCCTGAGCCTGGTGAGAATTGAACTCGCAGTAATTTCAGGCAGCTGGCAGCTAAGTACTACTTTAACAGCAGCAGTTTAGTCCACTGCGCCACCAGGCTCTTATACGGATCCTCTCTCCCTCTCTCTCTCCCCCTCCCTCCCTCCCCTCTCTCTCTCCGCATGCATGTGTGCATATGTGCAGGAATCTTCAAATTGAGTCTAGACAAATTTAGACAGGACAAATCCCTGTAGTTTTCGGAAGTGGTTTGTCCTTGCTTCTTTCTCAGGGTTGAGAGAGTAAAACTGGCCCCAGGTCAGCCAGCTGGTTTGGTACCTAAGACTGGACTAGAACTCACAGTCTCCCAGTTTCTATACCTTAACCCTGTGATGGCGAACCTATGGAACGTGTACCACAGCTTGTACGCAGAGCCCTCTCTTTGGGCACGTGAGACATCACCCAGCTCAGCTGCACTGCGCATGCGCGCATGAATCTCCCACTGGCCAGCTGATTTTTGGGATGTGTGGAGGGTGGGGCGCATGCGGGAGATGTGCACACATGTGCAGGGTGTTGCACACATGTGTGGGGACAGGGGTTGTGCATGTATGCACAGGAGGTAAGGTAGAAAGCATGGGTGCAGTGTGCCTCCCCCCCCCACAGCCCATTTTTGGGCCCAGGAGGCTGCACAGAGGCTGCTAGGCCAAAAATGGGGGAGGGGGATTCACATACACATGTGCAAGGGGTGGGGGAGCAGGAGGGTCATGTGTGCATGCATGGGAACATGGGGAGCATGGGGGGCATCTGTGCATGCGCAGGGGTTAGGGTTAGGCATGCATACTTTCGGCACACGACGAGAAAAAGCTGAGCCATCACTGCCTTAACCACTTCAGTAAATGGCTCTTTACGGGATAGTAGATTATTATAAATGAAGGTTGATCAAGAAACTTTAAAGATCCGTTCCCTCTCAAGCTGCAAAAATGTCAAGCTGCCTTACAGAGACTGAAAAAGAAAATTACACCATTTAACCTGAGCTTTTTATTAGATATGTTAACTGTCTGGGACAAAGGTTTGCGACCTGGCGTATTAAAATAATAATAATAATAATTCCCCTTGGAATGATAATTAGATAAATGCATGTGACTCTGGGTTACAATATTGATGTCTGAGCCAAAAAGGAAACTTTGGCTTTTTAAGAAATTAGATATTTTGGGAGGCTGCTTTTGTATTCCCAGGAAATTGACTTCCAATTGTACGGATTAACATCCCAGGAGGATCAAGCATCTGGTTTTCCAAGTTAGCTGCAAAAAAACCAACCCCAGCTGAATTAATCCGAGAACATTAGCTTTAAAAAAGCAGTGATAGGGGGCTCTCTAAGACAGCAAATGGGAAAAAATAAAGTTTATTTCACTGCCGTTGTACTGTTCCAACCTCTTTCATTTCCTATTTTGCTTTTCCTGTGTAAGCCCTACATTGTATATGACAACATGTACTGAAATGCCTCTTCCCTATCTTCTCACATTTTACTGACCCTTCTGCCTCAGGATTCATTTATTTTTGTTAGAATAAATAACAGATCGTCTATTTTTTTCCCTTTTGTTCATTCCTTTTATATTGTAACAAAAGAGCTTGTTTTTGAAATGAGTGGACTTCTGGCCCCAACATTTACAGCAGGTAACTTTCAGCCTAATTATCAACTTCATCACCCATAAAACCTGCAGTGGTCTATTATTTACTTTATTCATTAAATGTGAAACTCAATCAACTGAACATTCAAAAATGCATCACAAATACCATTGACAGGTGCTAATGGTTAATACGGGTTGCTGCCAGCATCCTAGGTATCAACCAAGTACCTTCGTAAGATGTACGATGTTCCGAGTAGCGCAGTTTTTTGCAGTTCCGCTGGTCTTATTGCAGGAAGCTGCAATTTGTTGATGTATCTTATAAAATTCTTGGATATGATACCAAATGCCCCGATGACAATGGGTATCACTGGTACATGTTTCATCCATAGCCGTATTATTATTATTATTATTATTATTATTATTATTATTATTATTATTATTATTTAATCTGTAGTGAGATCCACAGTCTTTGAGGCTGGTTAATAGCTCAGCAGCTCGAGTCCTAACCAAGGACCTAGGAACTGTTAAGGTATCGTCGGAGGATGTAAGCTGTTCCGAGTAAGGTGGTTTTTTGTAGAGTCAAAATGTTCAAGTCTGGTAAATTTAGAATTTCTAAATAGCGGGGTAGCCCTTTGGGTATTGCTCCAAGGGCTCCAATTACAATCAGACAACACACGATTTCTTTTTCCATAGTCGCTCAACTTCGATTTGCAAGTCCCGGTACTTTGTGATTTTTTCTTGCTGCTTATCTTCAATCCGTGCATCACTAGGTATTGCAATGTCAATGAACCATACTTTTTTCTTTTCAACTACCGTTATGTCAGGTGTGTTGTGGACCAAGTGCCTGTCAGTCTGAATCCTAAAGTCCCACAAGATCTTGAGTTTCTCATTCTCTAAAACTTTCTCAACCTGATGTTCCCAGTGGTTTTTGCTGTACTCAGATCCAAACTTCTGGCACAATTTCCAGTGAATGATCTTAGCAACACGGTCATGGCGTTGTAGGTAGTCGGTTTGTGAAATTTTGCTGCACCCACTGATCAGGTGGTCGACTGTCTCATCTTTCTCATTACAGAGGTGGCATTTGCTGTTGGTGGTAACATGTTGAATTTTTATCTTCATGCAGTTTGGGGTTGTTGTTGTTATTATTATTATTATTATTATTATTATTATTATTATTATTATTGCCAATGTCTGCTATGAAGAGAGCAGTGTTCAGAATTGATGTGCCTTAATTATTTTTTTCTTCCTTTTTTTATATCTTTATTAAATTTCAATATCAAATTAAAATGCAAACTAACAAAAAGCAAAAACGGAAGGGGAATAACATAACAAGTTAAAAATGAAAAAAATTATACAAGTAATGACCAACTTTCTTTTCGTATAGCGATGATAACATTACAACTATCTCTCATTAGGTTTAAACCAATAACACTAGTTAATAACATATCTTAACACACGAATAATAAGCACACTAAAATATTCTCCAGGTATTCTTCTCTTAAAGGTAAAGGTAAAGGTTCCTCTTTCACATATGTGCTAGTCATTCCCGACTCTAGGGGGCGGTGCTCATCTCCGTTTCAAAGCTGAAGAGTCAGCGCTGTCTGAAGTCGTCTCCGTGGTCACGTGGCCGGCATGACTAAATGCCAAAGGCATATGGAACGCTGTTACCTTCCCACCAAAGATGGTCCCTATTTTTCTACTTGCATTTTTTACCTGCTTTCAAACTGCTAGGTTGGCAGAAGCTGGGACAAGTAACAGGAGCTCACCCGGTTACACGGCACTAGGGATTCGAACCGCTGAACTGCCGATCTTTTGACCGACAAGCCCAGTGTCTTAGCCACTGAGCCACCGTGTCCCTTATTCTTCTCTTAATTTCATCTAAAACATAGCTTATTGAATGCAAAGAAGTCTATATTTAAAAAGCAGCAAGACTTCTCTAGTCGATCCCAATCTAATCTTCAAAATCCAAAAGTTGAATTGTTTCTTCTCTTCATCTTGTAAGAAATCTAACAACGGTCCCCAGGTGGTCTTAATTTTTTATCGTTCTGATTTATTTTCCTGGTTCCTAGCATACCAGCTTCATTTAAAAAAAACAAAAAAACCCAGCTATCCTTCCATTTGGTCTTTTTTCAGCCTCCAGATTTTTTAGGCTACAGTTCTGGCAAGGTTTAAATTGTGCAGCAGGCAAACACCCTGTTCCAATACTACAATAAGGGCAGATGGAAACTCCTGTTGCCCAGAAGCTGGAGGCCTTGAGCCAACGGCACGGTGCATGTGGAAGAATTTTGCTATCAGGGAGTTGTAAATATGGTACCAACAGTTCCTTCTGCTTCCTCGCTGTCTGTTAGCCTTACATCTTCCAGAAAAAGCAGAAGTGGTAGAACCTATTTTGCCTGTGAAGCATGCAAATCTCTCTTTACTCAGAACATATTTTGCCCTGGGAGGTAGACATGGGAAGAAAAGGGAAAAGACAGATTGTCAACGTATGATAACATTAAATTTGTGGGGGCAATAAGCTGACTTTGTATAAAATATACAAAAGTATGAAGGCTATTGCTTAACGCATTGTAAGCCGCCCTGAGTCTTTGAAGAAGGGCGGCATATAAATATAATTTAAAAAAAAAAAATTAAAAAAATACCAGGAAATATTGCCCCAAAGGAAAGGAGTTTGAAGAACTGTGGGGGGGAAAAAACAACACTTCGGCGTGTCATTCAATAGTAATATTTTTTGTAAGACTTAAAGTAAATACTGGAAACATTTCAAATGCACGCATTTCAAAGACATGATCGTACTGGCACGGCTGTGCCTTCCACTCAATCAATGTGCATGTTAGGTTCCTGTGGTTGTCGTTGATGGACTGGCATTAGGACTTAGACGTAGAATAATTTTATTGTCACTTTGAATGTACACTAATCGGCATACATTAAAACGAAATTTCGTTGCATGCAGCTCTCAGAAGGTCTCCACCTCCCATATACAGTGCATAAGCATGATGAAATGAATAAATAAACAAATAAAAAAATTATGCATGTATCCACATATATTATATGATGCAGAGAAACAACACAGTCTATTCTCTTTCAGTTTGAATGATCAAAGCAATCAGTATTACTTGATTTTTTTTAAAAAAATAATTTAATTTATATGCTGCCCTTCTCCGGAGACTCAAGGCGGCTTACAATGTGTTAAACAATAGCCTTCAAACTTTTGTATATACCTGCTTAGTATACTTATGATCACACATAAGTGGTAACAGACAGCCATTGTAATAGATAAGGGGTAGATATGGATAGGAGATAAGAGATGATAAGAGATGTTAAGATAAAAGAGATATACATAATAATATATAATAGACACAGTTTGGTCTAATGTTTAAGGCTACCAGGACACAAAGTGGGAGACGGTATGTTCTAGTGCTGCCTTAGCCATTAAATCCAACCGGGTGACTTTGAGCCAGTCACTCTCTTTCAACCCAGCCCACCTCAGAGGGTTGTTGTTGTAGGGAAAATAGGAGGAAGAAAGTGAGCTGGATATATTCTCTGCCTTGCTGGAACCGGGCATGTCTAGGTTAATGAAAAGAAGGATTAAGGGGTGACATGATAGCAATGTTCCAATATCTCAGGGGTTGCCACAAAGAAGAGGGAGTCAAGCTATTTTCTAAAGCACCTTAGGGTAGGACAAAAAGCAATGGATGGAAAGTAATCAAGGAGAGAAGCAACCTAGAACTAAGGAGAAATTTCCTGACAGTTAGAATAATTAATCAGTGGAACAGCTTGCCTCAAGAAATTGTGAATGCTCCAATACTGGAAGTTTTTAAGAAGAGATTGGCCAACCATTTTTCTGAAATGGTATAGGGCTTCCTGCCTCAGTAGTGGGTTGGATTAGAAGACCTCCAAGGTCCCTTCCAACTCTGTTATTCTGTTAAATCAACAACTTGATTAACTCCATCTCCGGTTCCCAGGCCCAAAAATCTCATCTTCAGGACCTGTTGGAAAAGCAACAAGATGTCAGATCTATCATGTTCCATACAGAAGAGACATATTATGTTTCATAAAGAAGGGACCGCTACCGAGAAGATCCATTCTTTGACGGTTCCACCAGATGTATATTCCTGATAGACTGACCCTGGAATATACCTTGGCTTCTCGTTCTGATAAAGCCCAGTGGATGGGAACTCACTCCATTGCGTGTCACTCAGGTCTTAAACCTCAGCTGTCTGCTTTCCAGATGACAAACATAGTGTCTTTAACCACTGAGCCATCGCATCCCTTGAGTATCTATTGGTGGTAGCCAATTTGGCAGTGCTAGCAATGAGACACCAAGCCAAGCAGCCAATTCTTTATAAATTTTATATTTTAATGCTTTAACAGGAGGGCCTGAAACCAATGCTTTGCTGTCTCTTGCAACATTTGCAATGGGTATAAATAATATTGTTCCAGTAATATCACTTCTGTTTCCCTGGACAAAGTGTCTTGTCTCCTGAGCTTTCATTGTGTGTGTGTGGGGGGGGGGGAGATATCTGCACTCTATATATATCTTTACAATGTTCAAAGCCACTTGTGACTTTTACAGATAGTTGTGCATCCCAAAGCCATGCGGGAGGAACATTAATCTGTGGAGAAAGAGATGGCAGCGTGAAAGGTCCATCTGACTCATTTAAATTTACAGGCACACAATTTGCAGCCCTTGGAAAATAAAACTTTCAAAACTGTTTGGGTTCTTGGGGTTAGAAAAAATGTGATTGATGTTCATTTTTTTTTTTCCACAAGCTTCTTTTGCCTTAATGCTGGTCTCTAAGCGGAGTTCCTAGAAACTCTTGGGATGCTGAAAAAATGCAATTAAAATATACCAGGATGAAAAGATTGAATATTTGGTGCCCACCACTCTGGCGCCTCATCATATTTAGATCTAACTCAGTGGCAACAACTTCTGGATGATCAGAAATAAGGGCTCCTTGAGCAGATTGTGTTGATATTTATAATCACAGCCATTTTAAGGCACTTTTTGTAGGAAGATGTCATTCTGACATGGAGTTCATATTCCCTAGGATTTGCTAGGGAACTTCTGATCTTCTCTGCATTAAATTATAGTTAAACTCTTCACTAAATCCAATACAATAATAGAGTAGAGTAGAGTAGAGTAGAGTAGAGTAGGGTAGGGTAGGGTAGGGTAGGGTAGAGTAGGACAGGACAGGACAGGACAGGACAGGACAGGACAGGACAGGACGGAACGGAACGGAACAGAATAGAATGACAGTTGGAAGGGACCTTGGAGGTCTTCTAGTCCAACCACCTGCTTAGGCAGGAAACCGTATACTATTTCAGACAAATGGTTGGCCAATTTCTTCTTAAAAACTTCCAGTGTTGGAGCAGTCACAACTTCTGGAGGCAAGTTGTTCCACTGATTAATTGTTCTCACTGTCAAGAAACTTCTCCCTAATTCTAGGTTGCTTCTCTTCTTGATTAGTTTCCATCTGTTGCTTCTTGTCCTGCCTTCTGGCGCTTTGGAGAATAGCTTGACTCCCTCTTCTTTGTAGCAGCCCCTGAGATATCGGAAAACTGCTATCATGTCAGCCCTAGTCCTCCTTTTCATCAGACTAGACATAGCCAGTTCCTGCAACCGTTCAGTCTCCAGTCTGAGACTGAACGGTCCCCTAATCATCTTTGTTGTTCCAGTCTGACTCTTTCTAGAGTCCCCACATCTTTTTTACATCATGGCGACTAAAACAGAATAAAGACAACATGGCCGTTTATAAAAAAGATACAGGTCTAGGAAAAAGATAAAATATGGACATTCCAGTATCAAAGGGCAGAACTGTCCACAGTTCAATAGGTTCTTGGAATGTGGTTTAGGGAAGGATTTCTTCAGTCAAGCAGATAATCCGTGTCAACATTTTGTTTTCAAGTTCTTGAGCCTGGCTGAGGTTTTTTTTTTTGACAAAGAGGGGAAAAAAATATACCTTGTCTCTCCTTGTATTTTCAAAGTTGTTGATCGGGTTCATAAAATAACTGTATTTGGAAGAAAGCTTTCTCTCTCTCTCTCTCGGATGAGTAAATTTTCTTTCGCTCTTATTTTGGCCAGAAGTCAAAGACAGCAGCTGTACACTTGTGGGTTCATTGAACAATACATGATCATTGGCTGCACTGGCAGGCTAGAGGGATTAACCAATAATTAGAACATTTTGGGTCATCTTTAGAAGAACAGGGCCTTTCAAATCGTGGAATAATTTGTTCTTGTCTTTCCTTGAATCTGAGAGCCACAGGAAAAGAGTGTCAAGAAATTCTTCTGCTGTGATATTTTTGAAGAAGCTAAAGTATCATTACATCCAGATAGTTCACTTTATAGAATATGCCTAGTAACATTAGCTGATATTTCTACAATGTTTATGGAGATACTCAGCCATCCAGGTCATGGTTGTTCCAAAGGAGTTATTTTTCAAAAAGCAACTGGACTTATTTGGTTTTTCTTGAGGACATTTCCTTGTCACCCAAGAAGCTTCTTCAGTTGAGAGAGAGACAGACAGACAGACAGACAGAAAAAGAGAGAGAGCAAGAGAGAGAGACAGAGACAGAGAGACAGAGACAGAGATAGAGAGAGACAGAAAAAGAAAGAGAGAAAGAGACAGAAAAAGAGAGACAGACAGAGAGAGAAAGAGCATCTGGACTTACTTGGTTTTTCTTGAGGACATTTCCTTGTCATCCAAGAAGCTTCTTCATTTGAGAGAGAGAGAGAGAGAGAGAGAGAGGGAGGGAGAGAAGAAAATGTCTATCGAGATTCTCAGTCATCCAAGTCATGGTTGTCGCAAAGGTGCTTTTTTTCAAAAGGCAACTGGACTTCCTTGTTTTTCCTTGAAGAGGTTTCACTTCTCATCCAAAAAGCTTCTTCAAAACTGAAGAAGGGAAACCTCTTCAAAGAAAAACAAGAAAGTCCAGTTACCTTTTGGGGGGGAAAAAAAGCACCTTTGAGATATTTCTACAGTAATAATTTTCCAGGACATTTATCGCCCCTTTGAGAAGGTTCTGATATTAGATGGGGCAATCTGTTCCACCCTCATATTTTCTTTTTCTGCAATCCTGGAAAGGTTGCTACCACCTGCAAGGAAAAAGGAAATGATCTAATTCAGAAAAAGAGTTAGAGAAATCCAGCTTCCACTCTCTCTCTCTCTCTCTCTCTGTCTCTGTCTCTGTCTCTGTCTCTGTCTCTGTCTCTGTCTCTGTCTCTCTGTCTCCCTAATGCAACCTAATTCTTGGACACTAGCCATCTTTAAGATTTGCTGTGACCACCATGTTGGATTCCCTTGGTCACAGGAAAATCTAACATCATTTGGGAAGATACTTCGTTTCTTATGTTTCACATCTTCACACTGGACCTCCTCAGCTTCAAGGGCTCCATCCTGCTTGTATTAAAAGCATCTAGATGATGAGCCCATCTCATGAAATTAGTTTCTATGCTGTTAGGGTTTTATTGGTAATAACCAGCAACTCGTTACTTCCCGCCTGGACTATTGCAATGCTCTCTATATGGGGCTCACCTTGAGGAGCACCCGGAGGCTCCAGCTGGTCCAGAATGTGGCTGCACGGGTGGTTATGAAAGCAACGTGGCGCTTCCATGTGACCCCCCTCCTGTGCGAGCTGCACTGGCTCCCGGTGGTCTTCTGGGTGCGCTTCAAGATTTTAATTACCACCTTTAGAGCGCTCCATGGCATCGGACTGGGGTATCTATGAGACCGCCTTCTGCTACCAACAGCCTCTCACCGACCAGTACACTCCCATAGAGAGGGGCTTCTCAGGGTGCTGTCGGCCAAGCAGTGTTGGCTGGCGGCCCCCAGGGGGAAAGCCTTCTCTGTGGGGGCACCTACCATCTGGAACGAGCTCCCCCCGGAGATACCGAGGATCCCGGATCTATGCACATTTCGACGTGCTCTCAAAACATTTTTATTTCTGGCCTGGCCTAACTCTCCCTTTTAAATTTTTAAATTGTTTAATCTGTTTTAAAATTGGGTGTTTTAAATTGTTTCGGGCAAAATATTTAATAATTTTAATAGATTTTAATGTTTGCATTATCTGTATTTTTATCTTGGCTGTTCACCGCCCTGAGTCCCCCTGGGAGTAGGATGGTATATAAATTTGATTAATAAATAAATAAATAAATAAATAAATAAATAAATAAATAAATAAAACTGGAATTGCACCCAGAATGTTTACTGGCCACCAGCATAGTCTGTAAAGTTGAGGCATGCCTGTTATTGCTTACGTCTTTGTTAGAGTTTGCAGCAATCCAACCAGCACACAAGTAAACAGTTCAGCAGGATTCATACTTCTTTATATACCATATCATACAGCAGAAGCCAGAACCAGAACTCAGAATCTAGAAGTACAAATCAATAATCACAGAAGCTATATTCACAGAAGCAATATAATACAGGAAAAGGTAAAGGTTCCCCTCGCACATATGTGCTAGTTGTTCCCGACTCTGGCGGGGGGGGGGGTGCTCATCTCCATTTCAAAGCTGAAGAGCCAGCGCTGTCCAAAGACTTCTACATGGTCATGTGGCTGGCATGACTAAATGCCAAAGGTGCATGGAACACTGTTACCTTCCCACCCAAGGTGGTCCCTATTTTTCTACTTGCCTTTTTTACGTGCTTTCGAGCTGCTAGGTTGGCAGAAGCTGGGACAAGTAACGGGAGCTCACTCTGTTATGCAGCACTAGGGATTTGAATCGCTGAACTGTCGATCTTTCGATCAACAAGCTCAGCGTCTTATCCACTGAACCACTGTGCCCTATATAATACAGAGGGGCACTCATATATATATATATATATATATATATATATATATATATATATATATATATATATACAGATCAGTGAACCTAAGCCAAGCCCAGGCTCCGAACCATCCGTCCGCATTGGCTGACATGTTACAATGTCTATCCCAATTCATGAACTCTCACACACTGAGAGTCTTGACATTCTGGACCCAACTGTAATATTAGAGCGATCTTCAAAGATAGTTCCGTGTAGAGCACATAATCATAGTCTACCTAAGAAGCATGAATGACTATGAAGAGTCTTTTGATCTAAGAATGGATTTCAAGTGCAGAAGCACACAGCTTGTCCAAAAGACTTGCACTCCAGTCCCACAAAAGGAAATGTCACCCCATCCAAAATTAAGCGGGAATTTGGACTATAACCCAGACTGAAAGTGGAAGCGCTTATTTTTTTTTTCAAAGCCTGGCAATAGTGCCAAGGTGCTCTACTTGCCAAATAATGTTCAAAGTAGGAATCACCTTGATTTCCTCCCCTCCACCCCCAACCCCACTTGAAATGGTTCGATAGCTGGTAGCTATCAGACAAGAGGTAGCTGTTGGACTGGAAGACCTCCAAGCAGTAGTGAAATCTAATTTTTTTTTTACTACTGGTTCTATGGGCGTGGCTTGGTGTTGGTGGTAGGGTAATGTGACTGGGTGGGTGTGGCTATTTTTTTTTAACTTTTAAAAGTATTTTTCTACAGCCTCTTTGGTGAAGAGGTTGTAAAAAATGCTTTCAAAAGGCTCTGATGATCCCAGCTGAGTTGCCTAATCGGCAGAGGCTTTTTTCCTTTTAAATGCCTCTGATGATCAGGCAACTCAGCTGGGATCGTCAGAGGCATTTAAAAGAAAAAAAGCCTCTGCCGATCAGGCAACTCAGCTTGGATCATCAGAGGCATTTAAAAGAAAAAAAGGGTTTTTTTCTTTTAAAAGCCTTTGACGATCCCAGCTGAGCCGCGCAATCATCAGAGGCTTTTTTTTTTTACTTTTAAAAGCATTTTTTCAGCTGAAGAGGTTGTAGAAAAAATGCTTTTAAAAGTAAAAAAAAAGCCTCTGATGATTGTGCGGCTCAGCTGGGCATGGGGGGGAGGCAGGGATTTTTGCTACCAGTTCTCCGAACCACCTGCCTGCATCGCTACAGGATCAGGCGATCCCGTCCGAACCGGGAGCATTTCACCCCTGCCTCCAAGGTCCCTTTCAACTCTGTTATTCTGTATTCTGTCGGGTGAGACTGATTTGTCCATGCAAATTCATAAAATTAAAATAAGTGACATCTTATTGCCTGTACATGAGCTTCAGTCTTGGAGCCAGCTCTGCTCTCTTAATATTTTTGCAATAGTGTACACAGATGGACAATGAGCCTTACGGCGAAGCCAAATTGACACTACTCTAGCTGGTAATATAGTAAGCTAAAGATGTAGTTTGAATTCCAAGTGAGAGCAGAATATATAGTGTTGTAAGTATGAGGGAGGGAAGTCTACATTTCCTCCCATTTTTTGTGACATTCCTTCATACCACACCGAAAAGTGAGAATATTGTTGGTGATTGTGAAGTAGAAGATTTTCATTTCTATCGGCTATGTATACAAAACTTAAGATTCTTTAGTTCTCGGTAGGAAATTAGGGAATTGTGTTCTGCATCAGCCTCGTGGCGTTCTCTTTCTTTTATATCCCTTGCAATCTATAATATTAATTTGGAACTCTTCACACAATGGGCCCCTCTAGAGTCCATTATGGTTAGCAGAACTCTTCCCAATAAAGGAGATTGGCTTATAAAGCTTATCCGTGAGTAGCTGATGACCGCTGAAGAGCACTGAGACAAGATCAATAATTCTAAAAGTGGCAAGCATCAAATAAATTATCCTAAAATATTTGTTTGTAAAGAAATGTTGAGAAATGTAGAATGAACCTTTTAATGTCTGTAGAGTAGAACGCCTGAAAAGTATTACATGCATTTTTCAATCTGTTTTGTACCCATCTTGCTGTTGCGCTTTTTCCATGTGCCTGGCCTTAAAAATGTGCCTAAATAGGACGGCATAGAGCCAGGCTGTGGGGGGAGTGGGGCAGACCCATGCGTGATTTCCACTACCTGTTCTCTTGAACCAGTCCGAACCGGCTGAATACCACCTTTCACTTTGGTTCTCATTCAAGAGATGTGTAAGCTGAATTTCTGCACAAGGATTTAGATAGACAAAGTCCTTAAAGTCAGAATCATTGAGAGTGAGTGGACGACCATACACATCTTCTAAATAAATAAATGGCAATAGCACTTAGATTTATATACCGCTTCACAGGGCTTTACAGCCCTCTCTAAGCGGTTTACAGAGTCACCATCTTGCTTCCAACAATCTGGGTCCTCATTTTACCGACCTCGGAAGGATGGAGGGCTGAGTCAACCTTGAGTCGGTGAGAATCGAACTATCAAACTGCTGGCAGCCGGCAGTCAGCAGAAGTAGCCTGCAGTACTGCATTTGAACCTCTGGACCACCACAGTTCCTAAAGCCACATAAACAAACAAGCAAACAATCAAACAGTCACATTCTAACGTTAGCATCTGTAGTTAAGATGTTACTACTGTGTTTCCTCGAATATAAGACCATGTCTTATATTTTTTTGAACACCTTATTGCCATGCATTCAAAAGCCTGATTGGGCTTATTATCAGGGGTTGTCTTATTTTGGGGAAAACAGGGTACATGCACAGAAGTTCACTAATGGCTAGAATTGCAAGAAGAGAGAAAATTACTGCACGAAAAAAGCCATGTCTGAGAGAACATTTAGATTTAAGATCTTCATACACAGAAACCACATGCTTTTCCTGACTACGAGTTTTGGGCAAGACCTTGCTTGAACACTTTCTTGATCTTCTGTCTATCCTTGATAACTTCCTGGTTTCTCCATCTTCCTGATAGCCAGTTACAATCATCCTTGAACCTATTTAGATGCACATCTGTCTTGGACTGATTGTGAGACCAACTCCAGTCTTTTCAAGCAAGACACCTTCAAATGCATTGGATAGATAAGATTTGGACCTAATCTATTTCAGCCGAATTCATCTGATCTGATCCTACTCAATATGGAACCTCAAGAGAATTCCCCAGATGTTGTAGTGGTGGGTTGGAACAATTCAAAGCCACTCAAGTGGTTTATATGGGTTGGCCCAAGCTACTCTGAACATCAACTTTTACTACTTCTTCCTTGCAGAAGTAAACCCATTGAGGAAGAAAGATTCACAAATTGTACCTTCTTTCCTGTTTACTACAGATGCTAATGTTGACTTTTGGTTTATTTATTTAGAAGATTTATATGGTTGCCCACTCACTTTCAACAACACACAATAGAATGAGCCACTTGATGGCCTGCCCACTCTGGGTTCCCTAGACCTTTTGGCAGAACCAGGTCCTCAGGGACTTGTCAAAGAGTGTCAAAGTAGAGGCCAGTCTAATTTCTGCATTTTGACATTTACTGAAATAAAAAATATACCTGAACTTGGATTATTCATGTTGGAATATATGTTGGAATGTATTTTGTATTGCGACAACTACAGAATTATTCAGCCAGTAGATGGCAGTGTTTAGAGTGCCTCCATGGTTATAACCAATGGTTCTGTTTGTTTTGAGGAGAGTTTTAAAAACAGTTAAGCACCAAAGCCCATAGTGACTGTACAGTACATTTTATTTGATCTGTATGGCTATGTAACCATCCTCTCCTACCAATTTATATGGCTATATAGTAATCCTCTGCTACCATTTCTATATAATAAAACAGATTGTCTAACAATTCATTCATTGGGGTCTACTGTTTTCATAGAATTAAACTGTGCTGATTTGTAACCAAGAACTCGTTTTGTTGAAACGAGGTGACAAAAACATAGGACAGTTCCTGGTACATAGAAAAAGGTGGATAGGAAAACTTCATAAAGACACAAGGCAATCCTCTTACGGGGTGTTGCTAATACTCTTGTGAGACAATATTCCTGATTTTGCTACCAGCAGATTAATCTTGGTATTAAAATAGCACCTGCACTTCTCTTGAGGCGTTCTTCCTACACTGTCAGATTTCATTTCTCTGTTCAAAGGGAAAAGGAAGTTTTTTGATGGCTTAATTCAGTGTCTTCTCCGAGCGGTTATTCCGAAAAGAGATTTTCCTGATTGCTATAGAACATTGCTGGCTGTTAAGCAACTGTTAAAACAAGCTTTTACGGCTCTCTGGAGTAAGTGAATATGTAAGTGTGGAGAAGAACTGGAGGGGGTACCATTTGACAAAGCTGTAGCAACGCTTGTTCCCGACGGCCTAGTTGTGGTGCCCCCAGAAAAAGAAAAATTACGGAGACTGAAACTGTCTCAACAGGAACATCTGACAATAAACAGCTGTGAAGAACCGATACAGTTGACTTAATTTTAACCCATTGTTCCCCAAGCTAGTCTACATGGGGTAATCCCATTTCATCGTTGGGGGGGAAATGTGTGGATAGATCAGGCTACAGAATTATCCTGTTCTTAATTTCACTTCCCTTTGTATAGATCAGGGGTGTCAAACTCAAAGCATCGGGGGTTGAATCCAGCCCACAGAGTGCTTAGATCTGGCCCATGGGGCCATCCTGGAAACAGCAAAGGAGGCCCATGGGGCCTCTGCCAGCAAAAACAGGGCAAAGGAGGGCTGCGTGCGGCACTCCCAAGCTCCATTTTCGCTGGCAGAAGGTTGCAGGAGGCCATCGCAGCTGAAAACAGAGTCCTCTTTCACTGGCAGAGCGCTCAGGCCACCACAGGTGCCCCCGGTCCAAGTGATGTTGAGCTGGCCATGCCCACCCTGGCCACGCCCACCTCAGCCCCCTCGAGGGCAAACACAACCTTGAATGAAATTGAGTTTGACACCCCTGGCATAGATTATAGCATCCAATGGCCACCTCTTTTCCACCTTCAATCTTGGATGAAAGAGGTGGAGAAGATGCTTGATATGCCAGCTTTTGGAGATTATCCACATCAATCACTTTATCGGTACTTGAATAGAGGAGTGCATCCATCTTTTGCCTTCCTCAGTGGCTTCTTTCAATTGGCTAGGCAAGAAATCGCAAGAACAGATTCCCAAGGATGCCACTTGTTTTTTATTTATTGCAGGGGGGGGGGAACAAATAAAGGCATTAGGAAAATTGTTAGGGATGCTGTCCTGTTGTGCTTTTTATTGATCGGTTGTTGATTTTTATTGATCGATGATTGATGACCATTTTCAGCTCCTAGTGTCAGGCAACCCAGGTAAAACCAGAGAGGAAACAGGACCGCGGTGAGCTAATTTTGCTTTCTTGTAAGGCTACATTGACAGAATCTTGCCGGTCTGAATGTACAAGCTCCCCTCCACCATTTTTAACTGCTTGATCAATTAGGATGGGTCCTTCCTAAGTTTAGCTAAACAATTTGGAATGAACACCCTTTGAACGGTGTGGGAGTAGGAATGGATTTCGGGGAGGGGGGGGAATTGCAGACTACAGGAACCAGGAGCACCACTCAGGTGACCCTGAGGACACAGATAAATCTCTAGATGCTTCAATGACCCTCTAAAAGGATGCAAAGGAACAGCTGTCTGCAAGGAATATAAATCCTTCTATTCCCCACCATCCAGTCAGAGCTGAAGAAGTTTCTTGGATGAGAAGTGAAATGTCCTCAAAGAAAAAAAACAAGGAAATCCAGTTGGGTCCTGAAAAAGTACTTCTGGGACAACCATGACTTGGAGAAGCTCTACAGATTCCCTAAGTTTCCTTCTCTGACTGTTAAGCTCTTGGGGCCTCTTCCCTTCTCTTGTCTGATTATTTCCTAATCAGCATCTCTTCCCCTCTTTCCCCAAAGTCATTCACGCTTTCCATTACACCTAGTAACCACATAGACAGATTTTCTCCCTGATGATCCATCCTTATCCTGTACTTTCATCTCACAGAGCACACATCGCCACTGTAACTGAGACATCACCCACCTTGCTACTAGTTATCCTCTTCTCCCCGTTCCTTTCCTCTTGTTCTTTTTTAATTGAGAGGACCATAAGGAAGGCTGAGCACCAAAGAATCGAGGCCTTTGAACTCTGGTGCTGGAGAAGACTCCTGAAAGTCCCTTGGACTGCAAAGTGATCCAACCGGTCAGTCCTAGAGGAGATCAACCCTGACTGCTCTTTAGGCCAGATCTTTGAAGATGAAACTCAAATCCTTTGGCCACCTAATGAGAAGGAAGGACTCACTGGAGAAGAGCCTAATGCTGGGAAAGTTTGAGGGCAAAAGAAGAAGGGGATGACAGAGAATGAGGTGGCTGGATGGAGTCACTGAAGCAGTCAGCATGAGATTAAATGGACTCTGGGAGATGGTAGAAGACAGGAAGGCCTGGAGAAGCATTGTCCATGGGGTCGTGATGGGTCAGACACAACTTCACAACTAACAACAACAAAGTCCGTGGTAGTTTCCAGAGGAGAAGGTGGATGTTTGCAGGTCTTGGACCTGTTATCCCTTCTTTGCAACATCTACATGAAACCACTGAAAGTGTTGATCCATCACTTTGGGCTGAGGTAACGTAAAAGTACTAGAGATACCTAGTTATACATCTCCATTCTAGACCAAATTGAGATACAGAGTTGGCTTTGTGGTGGCATTTGACATCATTCTGGGTCCAAGTGCCAATATGGACTATTATGAGATAATGCATGAAAGGATACTTAAGAAAATGACACATCATATTTGTGTTGTACCACAAGGAAACTTTTCCAAGTATTTTCAGTTCATGGCTAGCGATCAGCTTAAGGAAAAACTCACGCCAGAATTATTCTTTTTATTTGCCCAATGATTAATAAAAGCCAGCAGGCGCAGAAATAAAACATTTTTTTTCCCAAAGCGGTACGATTGTATGAAAGATGGGCACGTGGAAAATCTGGCAGAAATGAAATCCCCTGGCTGAAAGCCAGATTGCTTATTTTGATTGACAGAGGCTTTGGTTGAAGACTATGTTGGAAGACAACATTCCTGAGATCCAAGGAATCTCCATGTCCTAAAGTCTCCCTTCCAAAAAGGGAGTAAAATTGTCAGAATGCCCAGATTTAGACTAATTGAAAATTGCCAGTCAGAGTTTATATATTGTTCTGCTTAGCACAGAAGAAAAGGAGCTGGTTAATTTAGTCCGCCATTCAGTTTTTTATTCAGCATTCACTGCAAGATTGTCTCCTAGCTCTTAATTTCTTCCCTTTGTTTCAATTTCAACACATAGAGAATGGGACTGGCCATCTACTCTTCTTATACCCGCATCAAGGGGGAAATGATTAAATCACCTTCCAGACCGTTGATTTAATTTAAGGCAGCTTGTAAACTGAGTTTTCATGACATGAGCAACAGGAGTGGGTTCTACTTACCTTTTCTACTGGTTGGCGCTTGCTTTGCTCATGTGCATGCTTCTGCACATGTGCAGAAGTGTTCTGATGACATCGGGGTCAGTGGGCGGAGCTTCCTGCCGATTTTACTATTGGTTCGATAGAACCGGTGCAAACCGGGGGCAACCCACCACTGATGAGGAACCTAACAAGTTGAACATTGGTGAAGCAAATGGAAGTACCATATTTTTTGCATTATAAGACGCTCCGGGCCATAAGACACACCTAGCTTTTGGGGAAGAAAACAAGGGGGGGAAAATCTGCCTCTGCCTTCCAGCATCCAGCTGCACTGGTTCCCGGTGGTCTTCTGGGTGCGATTCAAAGTGCTAGTTACCATCTTTAAAGCGCTCCATGGCTTAGGACCCAGATACTTACGGGATCGCCTTCTGCCACTGATGACCTCCCAACGACCAACACGCTCCCACAGAAAGGAATTCCTCAGGGTGCCGTAAGCCAAACAATGTCGACTGGTGACCGCCAGGGGGAGAGCCTTCTCTGTGGGGGCACCCGCCCTCTGGAATGAACCGCCCCTGGGGATACGCATGGTTCCTGACCTGCGTACCTTTCGCCGGGCCCTTAAGATTCTACTATTCCAACAGGCTGGACTGGCTTATTAAGAATTTGGATGGGGTATTTTAACTCTTGGGTTTTTAACTGTGGGGCCATAATATTTAATTTGTTTTTAAATTGTTTTTAAATTTTGTATTTCATGTTTTTTATTATGGCTGTACACTGCCCTGAGTCCTTCGGGAGAAGGGCGGTATAAAAATTTAATAAAAATAAATAAATAAATAAATAAATAAATAAATAAATAAATAATCATCTGGCTAGCATCCTTGCAGCAAACAGCCTGGTCAGCTTCAGCACGTTATCGCAGCCTGATTTAGCACGAGCAGCTGATTGGTGTTTGGATCGGGCTCCTGACTAGCTCCAGGCTGAAGGGGTCGCTGCCGCCTATCACCGCCTCCACGTGTCCTGATTTCGGCCTCCGCACATCTTGTTCGATCTTAGGTAGAGGCAGATGTAGAGTTTCCTGCTTGGGCAGAGGGTTGGACTAGATGAGGTCCCTTCCAACTCTGTTAATCTGTTATCTGCAGCCTTTCAGCTGGGAACTCACAGCCTTGCAATTATCGCAAGGAACTGATAAGGTCTGTTACTGCAGTTAACTCTTTGAAGGACTGTTGCTTGGACTTTTCAGTGAGTGAATGCAATTAATTCACAAGAGGTAAATAAAGAGGAGTTCTTAGTGGCAAGGAGTCTGTTTCTTGTTTCTGCTAAGGCTGGGTCAGAACAGTTGTCTCTATAGCAGGGCTGACAAACTCAAGGGGTCCTTAGATTTGGTCCACGCCCCCCCTTGGAAACAGCAAAGGACTGGCCCGTGGTACCTCTGCCACTGAAAACGGAGCTTGGGAGAGCCACCTTCGTTTTTGCTGGCAGAGGGCTGCAGGAGGCTGTTGCAGCCAAAAATGGAGCTCGGGGTGGAGCCACAGGTGCCCCCGACACAAGTGACGTTGAGCTGGCCATGGCCACCCTCACCACGCCCACCTCCGAGGCCAACACAACCCTGATGTGGCCCTCGAGGAAATCGAATTTGATACCCCTGCTCTACAGCATTCCAAACGAGTAAAACGATACTGTGGTTTTCATCGGATTTTATTGTTATGCTTTTCCTACCACTGTTCAGGTGAAATTAAATTTCCTAATGAGTTATGACAATCCCTAATAGGATGCACGGTAAGGTTGGGCTGTGAGGGAGTAACACCACTTCACCATCCCGGTGATGGAAAGTATAGTTATTTTTTGTAGCTCATTAGCAAAAGTAACTCTGACTAATGTATCATGCCCTCATTATGCAAATGCAGTTCAATGATTTTTTTCAGTACCTTTCATGAAATATCAGTGACGGGTGTGTAATTGGGAAAAATAATATTGAAAATTCCTTCCTTCCTTCCTTCCTTCCTTCCTTCCTTCCTTCCTTCCTTCCTTCCTTCCTTCCTTCCTTCCTTCCTTCCTTCCTTCTTGATAGATGTTATTTTTAATCACATTTTTTTCAAAAATAGCATTTAAAGAAAAAAAGAAAATAAATGATTCTTAATGGCTCCTATTAACTTGAGCTTTTTGAAGCAGACTTGAACATTTTTCTATTATTCAACTCAGTTAGGAAAATGATAGTTCAACAGTCTGTCTCTTTTCACAAGTGAATAATGGAGTTTGTTTGTGCTTCTGGAAAACCTACCATCTGTTCTGAAAAGGGGTCCACCAGAAGATGTCTCTGGACTCTGAATTCTTTATTTTATATATTCTTCACAAAACTATCTAATTTTGAAAATAGGGAGCAACTGACCTTAAGAAAGCTAATCCGGACCGGATTAGGGTTTAGATTGAATTGGGATTTGAATTTATTAGTCAAGTGGCTTCAATTTCCTGTTTCACTTAAGCTCTGGCCAGATAAATGTTTGAACTGATGTCAGATTTTGTTACATTGTGTAATTGTATAGTATTATTATTTATCCTTATCTTCTTTATTACCTCCTCTTATTGGTATTATCGTTATTATTATGATTATTATTCTGTTGCTTTGTATGCAGAGACAAATTCCTTGCGTGTCTAATCATTCTTGGCCAAATAAAATATTTAATTCAATTCAGTTCAATTTCACTTTCAAAAATATACATCCTTGATTTCCTAAACAGGTAGTGAACCTTAGTTGTCATCTATCTATCTATCTATCTATCTATCTATCTATCTATCTATCTATCTATCTATCTATCTATCATCATCTATCCCTTCCTTCCTATCTATCTATCTATCTATCTATCTATCTATCTATCTATCTATCTATCTATCTATCTATCTATATCTATCTATCGTTAGCTGTCAACAGTTAAAAATCCCGAACTTCTGAGGTCTATGTGTTTGTGCATAAACGAGTGTGTATGCGTGAACAATCTGCACTGTTCTCAACTCTAAGCCAAATTATTAATTCAAAGAGGCCGTCCAAGGAAAAGGGCCTAGGCCTTAGAACAGGATTGCATCTCCCTCTGAGGAGTGGAGAAGAAGGGGGAGATTAGATTTTGAATTCCAGTGCTCAGAGAGCCCTCCCTCCAAAGTTTTTTTTAAAAAAAGCTATTTCCTCTAGCAAAATGGAGCTGGCCATTTAAGTGGGGCCAGTTCCAGCAAACAAGCTGAGTGTGAAAACGTAGTCTGCCCAGAGCAACTTGGCCAATGAAGCCGGTTGGAAAAGCCACTAAGGCGAAGGTATAATTAAATGTTTGAGAGTGGCAAACAGGCCTGGAAATCTTTTTCCCTTTGACCTTATTTTAAATCACCTTTCAAACGTCTTCTCCCGGGAGGATATTTGAGCCCTGACCCTTTCTTGTTCCACTGAATTGCTTGATGGGTTAGCTTGTATAATACGGTCAGCCTAATCCAGAAACTTGACTCCTCGGAGCATTGAGCTATTCAGCGAATTCTTCAAAGACTTCGGTGTTTTTCCTTCCTTCCCACCACCAGTAATTCCTCTGCTCTCTTCTAAGGCAGAACGTAAAATGAAATTGGATATAAAAGTGAAATAATACAGGGTCATCCTAGAGGATCTCTGAAGGACCCCTTTAACTAGTAAATATAAAAGACAAATGCTGGGCTCAAAAAGTTAAACCGCAGAATTAACACACTTTCTACAGTTGGAGAGTTCAAGAAGTCAAACCACACAGGTACTATGTTAAAATGCAGAACTAACCCACATGGAGTTTCCTGCCTAAAGCAATAGGGGCGGGGGGGGGGGGCTAGCTAAAGAGGCAGATCTCAGATACTTCCTGTTTTTGTTACCATAAAGATACGTGTCTTAAACAACGTCTTTGTTCAGATGTTAGAATTTATATTAAGCTATCTGAACCTTTTGGCTAAAATAAAGCTTTTTCTGATCTCGAAATTCAATTCATTCATTATTTTTCTGCAACACTTCTATGCGCTTTTGAATAAAAATGGGGCTCGCCTTTACCATAAAGGAGAGCAGGAACGCCTCGGAAATAGAATACCCCTGGCTGCAGAAATGCTTTTGCACTTGAGATGTTTGAGAACTCGTTCTGAAAAGGATTTTCTTCATTCTCATTGTTCAGCGGGAAAGGAAATGCAAGCCAGCTGAATTCTTTCAATTTATTTGGTCTTCTCCTGATTCACAGCTTGCAGGATTTTTAGAGCAGTGGCTCCAAAATACCTTCTTTCCTTCCTTCCCCCCTCCCCCCTCCCTCCCTTCCATCCTTCTGTATCCTTCCTTCTTTCCTCCCTCCCTTCCATCCTTCTGTATCCTTTCTTCCTCCCTCCCTCCCTTCCATCCTTCTGCTTCCTCCCTCCCTCCCCTCCCTCCCTCCCTTCCTTCTGTATCCTTTCTTCTTTCCTCTTTGCCTTCCATCCTTCTGCTTCCTTCTTTCCTTCCTTCCTCCCTCCCTTCCTCCCCTTCCTCCCTCCCTTCTGTATCCTTTCTTCCTTCCTCCCTCCCTTCCATTCTTCTGCTTCCTTCTTTTCTTTCATCCTTCAATCCTTCCTCACTTCCTCCCTACCTCCCTTCCATCCTTCTGCTTCCTTCCTTCCTTCCTTCCATCCTTCTGTATCCTTCCCCCTCCCTCCCTTCCATCCTTCTGCTTCCTTCTTTCCTTCCTTCCTTCCATCCTTCTGCTATCTTCCTTCCTCCCTCCCTCCCACTCTCCCTTCCATCCTTCTGTATCCTCCCTTCCTCCCTTCCATCCATCCTTTTGCTTCCTTCCTTCCTTTAATCCATTCCTTCCTTCCTTCCTTCCTTCCTTCCTTCCTTCCTTCCTTCCTTCCTTCCTTCCCTAAGCTTTTCAATTTCTATTCATGAAACTCAATAATCGCATTCGAAGATTAAGAACCTTTAGAATTTTGAGTTTGACTCTTGGAGACTTCATGGATACTGTTTTAAAGTGGTTTGTTTTTTCTTTTGGATAGAAGTTTATTTTATTTGCAAGAGTTTATTTATTTTATTTATTTGTTTCAAAGTTGTTGTTTTTAAGGCTGCCTAACTCAGGCTTATGATTCTGGTAGGAACTGATTTGAGAATGACTTGTATTATGATTGGTCACACAGTCAGTCAGATGTTTAGAATGGATTTGGCATTTTTTTATGTTCCTTCTGAAGGAACTGGGATAGGAAGATGTTCTTGTCTGATGGTGTTAAAGGTATTGTCACAGAATGTAAGCTGTGGATGTAAGCCAAGTAAAGCTGCCTTTTGCAATTGACTGGCGGTGAATTTGTCAATGACAATGGTGTTCAGATGTTTTGGAATTGCAGCCAAGATGCCTATTTCTATTGGAACTACCTCCGCTTTGTGTTGCCACAGTTGTTCTATTTTTATTTGCAAGCCTTTATGACCGTCCATCTCATTTAACGCTTCTCCGCTTTAAAATTTGCTACCGGTAACTCACTCAGCTGTAAATATCATACTTAAAATCAACATCTTGGAGACTGCATGAAGGAATGCAAAGAAGATATATCACACATCTTGCATTAGAACGGAATGGAATGGATTCCAGAAGCAGAATTTCAAAGGCAAATCTTAAATCACTGGCATCACTATAGCTTTAAGGTCCGAGAAAATATTCTAAAAATAAAAATAAAAAAAATCCACAGGGTGGATCATTCTTATTGTAGCTTGCAGGTATTAATTTATTCATGTCCTTTCTTTCTTTTTAAAATTATGGTTAGTCTATGAAATGTACAGCCGTTTCAGGGCACCCTTTCAATTTATATTGCATTACGCTTGTGGCAGTGAAACTTTTGACATTGACTGGTTGAGAGGGTGTGAAGCACAGAATATTTATGAATTTTCTACTTGCTCGTCGGTGGCGGGGTGGGGGAGGCGGGGTGGAGAAGAAACATGGCTGGAATATTTGCAGTCCAGGATGCATGAAGATTTGAAAAGCTCTCCTGGGTCACAGCGAGCGATATTTTATTTTCCACATGGCCAACCTAAACTAAAATTAGAATGGGCCAATAGGAACCACTGACAGCCCTTACAGTTTCACTTCCTCCCCTCTCCAACTTCATGTTAACCAGGTGGAATATATGAAACATATCCTTGAACTCAAAGGGTTTTTTTTTTCCTGGTCTTTGCACACAACATTTAGGGATGCCATTAAATGCACTGTCCAGGTAAATTACAGGAGAGAGAGGGGGGAGAAGAAAGTGAGCTGGGCTGTTGTGAAGAAGAAATCGGTTTCCACGCAGTTGATTCCGTCAACATTTCTACAGGTTTATACAGAGTTGGAAGGGACCTTGTAGGTCCTCTAGTCTAACCCACCAACCCAAGCTGGAGACTCTACACTATTTCTGACAGATGGCACTGCAGTCTCTTCTTGAAAGCTTCCAGTAATGAAGCTCCCCCAACTTCTGAAGGCAACTTCTGTTCCATGGGTTGATTGTTCTCACAGTCAGAAAATTTCTCCTTATTTCCAGGATGAATCTCTCCCCCTTGATCAATTTCCATCCATTATTCCTTGTCTGGCCTTCAGATGCTTTGGAAAATAGCTTGACCCCACCTCTCTGTGGCAGCCCCTCAAATATTGGAAGACTGCTATCATGTCTCCCCTGGTTCTTCTCTTCACCAGACTAGCCATGCCCAGTTCCTGCGCTCAAGACCTACTTATTCCAACAAGCTGGCCTGACCTAAGTTATTTTCCCCTTTTAATTGTGAATTTTAATTTGTTTTAAATTATTGGGGTTTTAATTGTCAGCCAAATTATTTAATTTGTTTTATTCTATTTTAAATTTTTTGTATTTATATGTTTTATTTATGGCTGTACACCGCCCTGAGTCCCCAGGAGTAGGGCGGTTTATAAATCTAATAAAATAAATAAAATAAAATAGATATATATATATATACCATTATAATATATTCTATTATTCTAATTATTTTATTTACATTTGACATAGACACGTACCTAATTTCCTTTCCACAATTTTTATATCTTCCCATTTATTTCTATATTTCTCCGCCTAATTATTTAGTCTTCCTTTGTCCCTCCCCCTTTTCCCCCTTTCCTCCAACCATTTATACCATTTCTCTCAGACTAAGTAATATTCCGTTTCATCTTTTTCTTGTATCTCCTTCGTGAGCTTATCCATTTCTGCACAGTCCATAATTTTTCTAATCACATTGTCTTCTGATGGTATGTCATTGTTTTTCCAGTTTTGGGCGAAAACTATTCGTGCTGCTGTAATCCAGTATTACTAATAGCAGTCCGTAATGAGCAGAAATATCACAAGAAACTTTCTTGAACCCAGCCATTAGTGATGTTATCAACTCTTAAATAAACATGATGATCTATTCTATCAAGTTAAATGTTTAACTTTAAAAGATCCCCATAAGTAAGGTTCTTTACAAATAAATTTATGATTTAGGGCAGTTAATTTGAGGAGATTTGATTGGCTTGTATCAGTGGTTGGCAGGGAGGCAGAGGTCGACCTCAAGGCACCTTGTTTGTGGGGTGCCAGTAGGGTCAGTCCTCTCTACCCTTCTGTTCAACATTTATGTGAAGCCGCTGGGCGAGATCATCCATGGTTTTGGGGTGAGGGTCCATCAGTATGCTGATGACACGCAGCTGTACATTTCCACCCCTGACCACCCCAATGATGCCCTTAACGTGATGTCCCACTGCCTGGAGGCCATACAGATCTGGATGGGGAGAAACAAGCTCAGACGCAACCCCTCCAAGACCGAGTGGCTGTGGCTTCCGGCATCCCAGTACAGTCAGCTGGTGCCATTGCTGACTATTGGGGATGATCTTGCCTTCCACAGAGAGGGATCGCAATCTGGGTGTCCTCCTGGATTCACAGCTGTCTTTAGAAGATCATATGATGGCGTGGCCAGGGGGGCCTTTTATCAGGTTCACCTGATCCACCAGTTGAGTCCCTTTCTGGACCGGAATGCCCTGCACATGGTCACTCATGCCCTTGTCACCTCCCATCTGGACTACGATAATGCTCTCTATATGGGGCTCCCCTTGAAGAGCACCCAGTGGCTCCAACTGGTCCAGAATGCAGCTGTGTGGGTGATTATGGGCGCAATTCATTCGCGCACCTCTCCTGCGCGAGCTGCACTGGCTCCCAGTGGTCTTCCAGGTGCGATTCACGGTGTTGTTCACCACCTTTAAAGCGCTCCATGGCTTAGGGCCTGGGTATCTACGAGACCCTCTTCTGCCACCAATAGCCTCCCACTGACCAGTTCGCTCTCAGAGAGGGACTCCTCAGGGTGCCATCAGTCAAATTATGCCGACTGGTGACCCCCGGGGGGAGGGCCTTCTCTGGGAGTGCTCTGGCCCTTTGGAATGAATTGCCCCAGGAGATACGTAACATCCACGACCTTCATACTTTCCATCGTGCCCTCAAGACCCTGATGTTCCAACAGGTCGGGCTGACCATTTAAATGATTTTTAATTTGTTATTTTAATTCTGGGTTTTTTATTTAAATGGGCCAAACTGTTTAATAATTTTAAATTGTATTTTATGATGTTTGTGTGCTAGTGTTTTTACTTTGGCTGAACACCACCCTGAGTCCTACGGGAGAAGGGCGGTATAGAAATATAATTAATAAATAAAATAATAAATAAATAGTGATGGGTTTCAAATTTTTTTACTACTGGTTCGGTGGGTGTGGCTTGGTGGGCATGGCAGGGGAAGGATACTGTAAAATCTCCATTCCCACCCCAATCCAGGGGAAGGTTACTGTAAAATTTCCATTTCCTCCTGATCAGCAGGGATTTGGAAGGCAGAGAATAGATGGGGTTGGGGCCAATCAGAATTTTTACTACCGGTTCTCCAAACAACTCAAAATTTCTGCTACGGGTTCTCCAGAACTGGTCAGAACCTGCTGAAACCCACCTCTGGCTTGTATCTATATCCTGGCTATGATTCCTATATTCTGAACGTCTAGCACCATGCAGAATTCCACAGCTTCAGAGTTGCAAGAAATAAATCAACCCACTCTAAACATATTTCAGTATCTACACTGGGAGATTGAATAATGAGCGAATTACCAATTTAGCATAAACCTAGCCGTGTGTTTCCATAAGCAAAGTAAGGCAGTTGTTAAGATTATAAACAATGCTACAAACCTGTGAAATAGTAGCATAGGTAAGCTAGAGAGTATTTTAAAAAAAATGAAGCAAATTGAGGAATATCATGGAAGGATAAAGGATCCTGTACTTAGCCTTCAAAGCACTCTAAGCAATCCTGGTGTTCTCCAGGGTTCTGAAACGCTGGCCTTATTTGCTGAGTAAACTCACGGTGTGCTTTTGTTTCTCTTCAAGAACTGGTCTTGTACATATTCATGCTTACATACTGTTTCCTC
Source organism: Masticophis lateralis (assembly GCA_030761175.1). Lineage (NCBI taxonomy): Eukaryota > Metazoa > Chordata > Lepidosauria > Squamata > Colubridae > Masticophis > Masticophis lateralis. The sequence goes on from JAUDYJ010000004.1 coordinate 122,890,891, forward strand.
TTGAGATCAAGAAGTTGAAAAGGTGTGCTAATAAGCATTTAAGACATTAAGCAAAGAAGAGGGGAGAAAACGAGAAAGATACTTCACAGTGCTTTACAGCCCTCTCTAAGCGGTTTACAGAGTCAGCCTGTTGCCCCCAACAATCTGGGTCCTCATTTTTACCAACCTCGGAAGGATGGAAGGCTGAGTCAACCTTGAGCCGGTGAGAATCGAACTGCCGGCAGTCAGCAGAATTAGCCTGCAATACTGCATTCTAACCACTGCGCCCCCACAGCTCATGAATCTATATTACAACAATACCATTAGCTATTCTTCTTTCACACCGTTTTTTCCCTGCAAGCCGTCCTTAATGAAAGTTTAATTTCTTAATGTTTATTTCCTTGCTTGACCTCATCAACCAGGTTCTCTCTTGGGTGAAAATGCTCATCCGTATAGCTAAAGTAGTACAGTCTTCTTCTAGTCATCTTATTGCATTCAACTTTTATTTATTTCTAAGAATGCGGGCATTGAATCTCAGTCTTCGGTAGCTTCCTGTCGTCCAACTTTGTTCATCTTCAAAGCCAAGTGGAAGCCAGTCTAAAGTCACAGCATTTCCCACTCCCCTGGTAGAGTATCTGTGAAGATTCATGATAGGAAAGATAAAACAAACATCCAAATAATGTTTCAGCAACTGACTGATGGAGCAGGAGAAACGTATCTTCTCTATTTCCTTTGCCAGCCGCTTCATTGCACTTTGTATGTATGTACCAGCTGTTATGATTATGCTTTCACATTAGGGGCTCCAGATTATGAATATTTGTTGCAATTGATGGCAGTCTTCATGCAAGATGGGTTCTGTAATTTTCAGGCTGCTCCACAACTCCATATCCTATTTATTCCACTAAGGTTCAGGCACAGTGGTTTTAGAATTGAGTTGTGCTCTGAGATATGGTTGGGTGGGGTGGGGGTGGGGGGGGGATCTATCTGTTTTTCAAAATGCACAGACGCACACACATAACTCTTGTGCAGCTGCAAAATGATTTTATAAAAGGACTTTATGAAAAGTCATGAATTTATTGGAATTCTATGGTGCAAATATTTCATTCACTGACTTTAAATTAACAGCAGCCAGCAGAATAAGCAGAGTCTGGAAAGGATAGGAAAATAGAGATTTCATCAATACATTTTATTTTCCCTCTTACCTTGTAAATTACATTATAATATTTTAGTCCTGATTCACATTCTAATATGTCGGATTATATATTAAAATTCTACTTTAGAAATGCTTAGCTCAATATAGTGGAATGCAGCCCTTAACTTCAAGGTATTTAGTAGCATAATGCAGAACATGGGAAGCGTTCTCTTCTTTTTCTTCCCCACTTAAACAATTCTGTTTATTGAAATCTGTCGAGGCAGCATATCAGTTTCATCGAGTGGAAATCATTATGAAAGACCAGAATATTGAATCTCAGTGGTTTTACATATATTAAGAATCTCTAATAAGAGGCTGAAAGTGTTGGGTTTGTTATATTTTTTTTAGCAGAAATATCTTGTTTGAAATGTGACCTGCTCATAATTTGAAAATTAGATCTTCCTATTCCGGATTTCATCATGTAATAAATTTTGGATGAGATTTGGCAGAGGTCATATGGATTCTGGTGTTTTTTGTTTTTTTTTAATGTTTGCATGTTGATTCTATTTGATTATTTTTAACCACTAAATCTATTGAAATGACTTAATCTCTCTTTCTCTTCTTCCGTCCCTCCCTCCCTCCCTCTCTCTCTCCCTCCCTCCCTCTCCCCTCTCTCTTGCAACTTTGCCCGACTGTATTAACTTGCCCAATCAATGCAGGCAACCTACCTGGAGGATATTAAATTTTGAAAGCATATCTCACAATATTTCCGAAACTTACATTTCCATGTTTTTTGTTTTAATCTTGAGAAATAGAAATGTACCGTAGGTTTGTTTAGTCTGAACGGAAATAAATCCTGTCCAGAAAGTTAGCCTTTTAATCTTTATATGTCCAGGGTTAATTTAAGGTCAGCTTCAAATGGTCATTTACTTCCACAATCCTGAAGGTTAAGGCCTTTACAGGAGTAATGTCAGTGTTTTCTCTCACTAATTACCCTTAGGTGGCAGGTAATATATAGGCTTGGAGGTATAAATGAGATTAGGGGAAACACTTCCTCGAGTTGACCGGGATAATGCTTAAGATGTGAGACACAAGCATAAGAATATGTAGCCACTGACCATTGTATAAACAGGCATACAATCAAAATCACGTGAAGTATTAGTACCGCTTTATAAAGCTTTGGTAAGGCCACACCTGGAATATTGATCCAGTTTTGATCACCCCATTACAAAAAAGTTGTTGAGAGTTTGGAAAAAGTGCAGAGAAGAGCAACTAAGATGATTAAAGGCCTGGAGACGAAAACATATGAAAAACGTTTGCAAGATTTGGGTTTGGCTAGTCTAGAGAAAAGAAGAACTAGGGGTGACATGATAGCAGTCTTCCAGTATTTGAGGAACTTCCACAAAGAGGAGGGGGGTCAACTTATTTTCCAAAGCACCAGAAGGCAAGACAAGAAACAATGAGTGGGAACTAATCAAGGATGTTATCAAGGAGCCTCAGATAGCTCAACAGGCTAGATAGCCTGTTATTAACACCCAGCTGTCTGCAATTGTTCAAGGCTCAAGGTTGACTCAGCCTTCCATCCTTTCTAAGGTAGGTAAATTGAGGACCCAGTTTGTGGGGGCAATAAGCTGACTTTGTATAAATATGCAAAAGTTTGAAGGCTATTGCTTAACGCATTGTAAGCCACCCTGAGTCTCCGGAGAAAGGCGGCATATACATCTAATTTAAAAAAAAAAAGGAGAGAAGCAGTCTGGAATTAAGGAGAAACTTCCTAAAAGTGACGACAATTAACCAGTCGAACATCTTGCCTTCAGAAGTTGTGGAGGTTTTCAAGAAGACACTGGACAATCACTGGTCTGAAACGGTATAGGACCTCTTGCTTGAGCAGGGGGCTGGATTAGCAATAGCAATAGCACTTAGACTTATATACCACTTCACAGTGCTCTATAGCTTTCTCTAAGCGGTTTACAGAGTCAGCCTATTGCCCCCAACAGTCTGGGTCCTCATTTTACCCACCTCGAAAAGATGGAAGGCTAAGTCAACCTTGAGCCTGGTGAGATTTGAACTGCCAAACTGCTGGCAGCCGGTGATCAGCAGTAGACTGCAGTACTGCACTCTAATCACTGCACCACCACGACTCTAGAAGACTTCCAAGGTGGCCTGGCGGCTCAGCAGACTAAAGCATTGTGATTAACATTAGCTGTCTGCAATTACTGCTAGTTCGAATCTCCCCAGGCTCAAGGTTGACTCAGCCTTCCATCCTTTCTAAGGTAGGTAAATTGAGGACCCAGTTTGTGGGGGCAATAAGTTGACTTTGTATAATATACAAAAGTATGAAGGCTATTGCTTAATGCATTGTAAGCCACCCTGAGTCTCCGGAGAAGGGCGGGATATAAATCTAATTTTTTTTTAAAAAAAGGTCCCTTCCAATTCTATTCTGATTCTGACCGTAAAGCAGTGATGAAATACAAAATTTTTCCCTACTGGTTCTGTGGGTGTGGCTTTGTGGGGGCGTCATGTGACTGGGTGGGCATGGCTAACTTTAAAAAAAACTTTTTAGCACTTTTTAACTAAAAAAAGTTTTTAAAAAGTTCCGATGATCAGCTGTGACAATCAGCTATGCCGCGCAATCGTTGGAATCTTCTTTTTAAAAAAACTTTTTAAAGCAATTTTTTTACTACTGGTTTGGGTGAACTGGCCCGAACTGGTAACATTTCACCCTTGCCATAAAGCCCATGTGCCTTCACCATGAGACCTATGGGCAAGCAAAGAAAAACCTTGACAGATCCGGCAATTGCATTCAGAAAGCCTCAAAGGAACAGAGTAAAAGGAATAATCCAAACCACAAGGGGGGGGGGGGGGGAAGCAATTATCACTTGCTATAACTTTCTATAGGTGTCAGGAAATACACATCACGCAAAATATTAGAACTTTATTGATGGAGTCTGTTATAGTAGAATCTTGAAAGCATTTCTCTCCTTCTTCAGTAAAATAAGCCAAAGCTGGGTAGCCTTTCCTTCTTTCTTTCCTTCCTTCCTTCCTTCCTTCCTTCCTTCCTTCCTTCCTTCCTTCCTTCCTTCCTTCCTTCCTTCCTTCCTTCCTCTCGCTTTCTTGTTTTCCCAAACTAAGCTCACCTTTTACTATCAGTCTCCATGTATCTGTTTTCAAGGTCATCCTCTGAAATAGCGGGAAAGATACAGAAGAGGAAGCATCTGTCAAAGCTATAAGGCTTTAAACTACTAAGCCAAGTCACCAAGAATGGAGCAATATCACGGAACCGGATCAATCGGATTGACCTTTGGGTCTTTTGCATTTTCAGTATGAATAGTTCACACTTGGAATACAATATCCAGTTTTGGTCACCACGATATTAAAAAAAAAAAAAAGTTGAGACTCTAGAAAGAGTGCAGAGAAGAGCAACCAAGATGATTAGGGACTGGAGGCTAAAACATATGAAGAACGGTTGCAGGAACTGGCTATGTCTAGTTTAATGAAAAGAAGGACTAGGGGAGACATGATAGCAGTCTTCCAATATCTAAGAGGCTACCACAAAGAAGAGGGGCTCAACTTATAGAAATTTGGTGCCCATCGTGGTTGTAAATCAAGGCACAATGTTGAATTTATATTTTACTGACAAAGAAATAAAGGGAGACTAAAAGGTAAAGGTTCCCCTCACACATATGTGCTAGTCGTTCCCAACTCTAGGAGGCGGTACTCATCTCGATTTCAAAGCCGAAGAGCCAGCGCTGTCCGAAGACGTCTCCGTGGTCATGTGGCCGGCATGACTAAACAGAGATGACTAAATGACTGGGCTACTTGCAAATTAGGTAGATGTATTAACCTCTAAGCCACGGTCTCTCCTTGCTTTGTTGGCTACACCAGGAGAGAGATTAAGTGTTTTTTTGGGGGGGGGGGACTAAAAGGCGGAAGCAGTATGCTCTGTCCCATGTTTTAGTAGACCAGGTTGCCCTGATAAACCAGTCTCACCAAAAAACACTCAAGATACTATGGTTTACAAACAAGGGTTGTAAGCTGGTACATGAACTGAAAGTTTTGTAGATCGGCGAGGAAGGAGGCTCATATTCAGGATGGGCTCCTCTCAGTATTAAGATGAACTCATTCATTGCACGCACCCAGTAAAGACAGATATTAGAAATCCCTTGGATTTTGCTTAGTAGGCTTTTGACCTCTGTTATTGAGCTCCATGCTAGTCATTGTCCTTCTCCAGAGGCTGGTGTGGGAAACTGAAGTTCTCTAAGATCCCCACTCACAACTATGCAGTAGCGCTGTCCAGATTTTGTGCAGAGCCTTAGTAGAAATACAACAGGAATGTATGGCTCCTCTCACATATATCCTGAAGCAAGGAGAGGTGCTATTTTAAATTAATACTATCTATGTTTGTCTCCTTAGGTGGAAGAATTTGGATGACCTTGTTTGCACTGGGGAGCGAAGCAAAGTCAGAGTTGGTTATATTTAAATGGGAGACTTAAATGGGAGATCCACAGGTTTAATTATTTTCGGGAAGGTAAGAAAACCATCTCAAAAGAAGCCAGGTCTTCTGCATTGTTGCAGAAAGAGGCAAACATAGACCATAAAACCAGCAGCAGCAAACTCAGATTTGATTGAACAGTTTCCTTCACGATGACCATCTGGGTTTACAGGTTATATAGGGTCAACCTTGTTACTTCAATGTGAAATTCTGGGGAATCCCAGAACTGTAGACTAGATAGAGGAAGAAAGAAAGCTTGATAAGTAGGTAGTACTGGACAGAAGGCAGGCAAGTTACATATTTTTACCAAGAATTCTGTAAATCCCCAAACCCTTGGAGGATTCCTCCTCCTTCTCCTTCTCCTCCTTCTTCATCCCATTTTTCTGCTCCTCCTCCTCCTCCTCTTCCTTTTCATTCTCTTTCTCCTTCTTTTTCTCCTTTCCTCTTCCCCTCCTTCCCCTTCTTTTCCCTTTCCTTTTCAGTCTCTTCCTTCTCCTTCTCCTCCTTCTGCTTCTTCTCCTTCTCCCTCCCTCTCTCCCTCCCTCCCTCCCTCCCTCCCTTCCCTTTTTTCCTCTCTCCTGCTTTCCTGTTCACTCCACCCCCAAAATCAGACTTTGATGTTATCAATCCATAACAGTTTTCCAAAATTTGGATCTGTAGCAGGATTATAACATGCGGACATGGAAAAGATCAGGTGGCTGGGTACACCGCATCCCCAGGGCTATTAGATAAATGAGGGGTTGTTTTTTTTTTTTTTTTTGGAATCAGGTAGAAGGACAGGTGTGTTGCAAGAAGGTGAAGTATCATTTGAGTGCTTGTCATGCATCCTCCTCAATTTCCTGTGCAGCTGAGGACCTCAATTGCAGGAAATCCGCCAGGCCATAACCTTCATTTAGAGAGGGGGCTGGACTGAAATCACTCCAAAAAAAGTGATTTTACGTCTACTTGTAGCTCAGAAACACATTAAACCACACCGAAAACACAAACACCCTTCCTTCCCTCTCTCTTTTCTTCCTTTGGCTGTCAGAAGGGGTGAGACTAGTTCAACCTTAGGATCGTTGCCAATTGATTTTGTGTAGCAGGCTAAAAAGTACTGAGGGAGATTTTCAGGGTTTTTGTCTCAGTATGACTCGCTCTTAAAGATTTCCATTTGTAGTATTGATTTTTTTATATTTTTACTTTTTTTTTCCCCCTCATCTTTCCTGTGCTGAGCAGGGTTTGCCATTTAAGGAAGAAATAGCAAGAATTCTGTAAGGCAAAATGGACTCCCTACCATTCTTTCACGGAGTTTCTGGCCGAGAATAAATAAATAAATAAATAAATAAATAAATAAATAAATCAATCAATCAATCAATCAATCAATCAATCTGGAAATATCATTCACTCTTGATTCTTGCTGGTTCTTTTGCAAAGCAAAACGAAGCATATAGGGGTGTTGTAATAATTTGATGCTGGTTATTGTTTATTTATCAGGAGGAAGTCACCCCTCCTAGAAGAAAGAAATGTTTTGAGAAATATTTAAAAAGGCAGAATATTGTATTTCCCTGGATGATAAAAGAAGAAACATGTTTTAAAGACAGGAAGCAGCTCCCTTCCTCCAGCCAGTGGTGGGATTCAACCAGTGTAACAACCAGTGCAACAACCAGTGCCAAACAAGAGATCCGCATGTGCACAGTACGTTTGAACACAGCACCTTCTACTGCAGCTCCGGTGAATAAAACAGCTGAGGCATGGCAATCCGCAGTGCCACACCAATCAGCTGGGCTTCAAACAAAGGAAATAAAGGTAGGTATAGTGTAGGGGCAGGTGAGCAGGCTCAGCTGATCATCAGAGCGAACCTGTTCACTCTCAGCTGATCGTCGGAGCTACCGGTATGCCCGAACCGGTCCGAACTGGCAGAATCCCACCCCTGCCCCCAGCAGATATTTGGTGCCCATTAAGAGAGACTGGGCCAGCCTATCTACAAGACAAAAGACCTCCAGCTCCAGAGTGATGGGATTATCCTTCAGGGCAAAGCCATTCAGCCACAATAAGAACTGCACAACAAGCCCCTTCATTGCATCAGCCAGAAAGCTTCAACCAAGCTTGACTCAGACAACCTACAAAATTAGCCCTGACCCCTTCAGCCAATAGAATACATTTCTTGCCACAGAAACAGGAAGCTCAAGGGCAAGGCCCAAGAGAGGGTATAAATAACCCTCACTCTTCACTCCATGTCTTCAGCTATTCCAGAACCAGATGCTTGATGGTTCTGCTCCATTAAACCATATTTCCAATCAGCCTCCATGTTTTCAGTGTCTTTCTCCCTTCTTGGAACTGAACCTGATGGATATTTCTTCCAACAGTTAAAACAATTGAAGTAACCTTCCAGCTCATATTTAAGGCTCTGAGCAATAGCACTTGGATTTATATACTGCTTCACAGTGCTTTAAAGACCTCTCTAAGTGGTTTACAGCAAATTGCCCCCAACAATCTGTGTCCTCATTTTACTGACCTCAGAAGAATGGAAGGTTGAGTCAACCTTATGGGATTAAATTAAGTACATCCAGACTCGCAAGATTGATGTCAGTTCTACTATCTGTAGACAATACCAAGAACTCAACTTCATAAGAAGGTTAGAGCTACTTTTATTGGGTACAGTCACAAAATATTTCAAGTTTGTTCTTTATTCTCTCTCTCACTCTTAGTTATGTGGATTGGCAAAGTGTCTACCTGAGCCATTTACACATCGTTTCAGGGTTCCAAGTAAGACACCCAATGGAATCAAAACTCCAAGGCAGGAATATATCTCAAATTATAGATTTATTAGACATGTCACATTGGTACATCTGGGGAAAACCTGACCTTAAATCCCTGTTCGGGATTCCCCTTAGTTAAAAGTAGTTTTCCCTGCCCATACAATCCATCACATGATTCAATAGGGTTACCGTCCAAGAGTCATTTGGTCTCAGATCCCACCTCCTTGCACCTGGTAGGAAAGTCCTTGGTTCTCAGAGGAAAGAATTTTTATTTTGGCTACAATCCCCAGCTATCTCGACCTCTCCCCTCCCATTCCCACACCTTGACTCATCTCCACTCTGGCAGCCCTGGAGGTGCCAGGAGAATATGGCTCCATGGCTGACACATTGCTCCTCAAGCTGTGACTTTCCCCTTGCAGCTTTGGTGGCACACCCTTATTCAATGCGAATTAGTGAAGTGTCTCCCTGAGCCATTTGCACATAGCTTCTTCTTGTTTTGGGCTCAAGCTGTGATTTTCCCCTTGTAGCTTTGGTGACAGAAGTGGCCTATCTCTCCCACAGCAAGTTGGGTTTGTTCACCAAATACTAGCTGGGCAAGACCAAGAGTGGGATTCTGCCAGTTCGGACCAGTTCAGGTGTACCGGTAGCTCCGACGATCAGCTGAGTCCACCTGCCTGCCCTTCTGCTATACCTACCTTTATTTCCTTTGTGTGAAGGCCAGCTGCACGAAGCAAACCGGTTGTTACACCTACCCCTGGGCAAGACCCAATCTATTTAGCATAAACAGAGCTCCAAATAGCTCCGAAAAGTTGATTTAATAAATTAGTGCCTTACATGAAGTACCACATAAAGATATATACCATTTTTTGGAGTATAAGGCACACTTTTTTCCCCTCAAAGCGGGTGGAAGTATTGGTGCATCTTATACACTGAATACAGACATTTTTGGCCTCCTGAAACCCCACCCCGCACATTCCATTTTCTCCAAAAACAGGGCCGTTTTTCACAAAAATAGGATGCACAGAGGGTTTGGGAGGCCTGCAGACTGCTCCTGGGGCCTGGGGAGGGCAAAAATGTGATGCATGGGGGGTTTGGGGGCCTGCAGAGTGTTCCTGGGGGCCAGGGAGGGCAGAAAGATTTTTTTCTTGTTTATCTGTTAGAAATCTTAGTGCATCTTATACTCTGGTGCATCTTATAGTCCGAAAAATACAGTAATTAGAATAGACCTGACACAATAGAATCCAAAGTCACAAAAAGTTATGTGAGAAGTTGTCCAGAGGCTGGGAAAGGATGGAAAGAAGAGTAAATAAAAACAATCAGCTTGGCTTCCAGAACATTATCTAGCAGAGTTGAGATGATGGTTGAGTCAATTGACAGGGTCAAGGTGAAGAAATCACAATTGAAGCGTTTGAAATAATTCTGAGACCTAATGCGCTCAGTCACGCTATGGATCGGAAATTTCTCTTACAGTTTCCAAGGTTTTACTCCAGATTTAGCATTCAAGATCCTTCACTGACATTTATGTAGTTCTTGCTTCCTCTGTCTTGCCCAGCTGCGTGGCTTGGCAAACTATGGATGTCCATGAGCATCAATGCCCATTGTCACAACGAGTCAGAAAGTTAGAGAAAAGTGGCGCTAATGGCAAGGAAGAGAAAGGGAAATAAGACGAGAAAGAAAAACAAGCCATTTTGAAGAAGCTTGACAATTTAATGTTGGGTTGCTGTCGTTACTGGTATTTTGTTCAGCCCCAATGTGCTAATTTTGAACCAAATATTAAAGCCCCGGAAATATTGATGCAACCCTAGTGTGAATTGATGTGACTGTGTATGTGCTGATAAATGGTATCTGGCTCCCTTACTCTATTGTGTCTTGGCAATCTGGTCTTTTATTAGGGCTGCAGCTCCTTCTCAACTCTGCTAGATAATATTTTGGAGGCCGAGCTGAATTATAATAAATAGGCGGTGTCTGGCTGGCTATGTTTTGCTAGTATAGTCAGATCTATAGGAGAAGCTACAGGAAACAAAGGAAGTGTTTGTGAGGCCATAAAACAATTGCCACACAATATGGAGAGGGGAGGAACAGGATTCTTTCTCATTCTCTCTCTTTTTTGGGGGGTGGGGGTGGGGAGGGAGGATTTGTTGACAAGTTCACTTTTCTTCACCACATGAAAATTAAGAAACGCCCGGACCAAACCTTTTTAATACCCCAAACAAGTTGCCACTGCAGGAACTCAATTATCTCCATGGCAACCAAAACAAATAGTGTACGTTGCTTTCCGAGTATAAAAAGGTGCATCTAAAATTAATTTATGTCTTGGGATTGCCAACTTCATCTGAGAGAAGTGGGTCTATATAGAGCACCCAAGAGGAGACATTAAAAAAAAAGGAAAGAAAGCAAAAATAAATAAAACAGACCCAACAAGGGCACAACGGTGAGAGTGAATGCGAGTTTTCTTGAAGCAGGCCGCCGGCGTGTGTGTTTATGTGTTGATTTATTTATTTGTTTGGAAAACGTACACAACCACCCATCTTAAACGGGTATTCCTACATAAAAAGGTGTGGCATCCAACAAGGTCCTTTTAGCAGATCCAAGGAGGTTCTATAATATTTGCACTATTCAGGTGAGCATGTTTCACTTCTCATCCAAGAAACTTCTTCAGCCCTGACTGGATGGTGGGGAATGGAAGGATTTATATTCCTTGCAGACAGCTGGTCATTTGCATCCTTTTAGCGAGTCGTTGAGGCCACCTGAAGGTTTATCTATGTCTTCAGGGTCACCTGAGTAGTGCAAATAGATGTGGAACCTTTTTGGAACTGTTGAACTGTTGCCTCTTTGACCCCTCTTTCTACGTCAAAATTGAACAACAGAGGGAGAGGGATACGACATCATCTATCCCTGGCCTAATACACAGTCTTTTCAACAGTTCCAAGAAGGATTAGGGTTTTGAGTCAGAACTGAAGAAGCTTCTTGGATGAAACACAAAATGTCTTCAAGCAAAAACAAAGATTGTCCAGTTGCCATCTTTGGTCCACTATGTTATCCCAAAGGTGATGGTTCTCCATCATCTTTGCGACAACCATGATCTGGATGACTGAGAATCTCCATATTCATTGAGCATCCATATTTTTTTCCAGTACATCTACAGTATATAATTCTGAGATACATCCCAGGATGTTTAGTGAAGCTTAAAATCCATCTTTAAGTGGGAATTAGGAACCCTGTTGTGTTTGTACGTGTGTGTCAGAGGTGGGTTTCAGCAGGTTCTGACCAGTTCTGGAGAACCAATAGCGGAAATTTTGAGTAGTTCGGAGAACTGGTAGTAAAAATTCTGACTGGCCCCACCCCTATCTATTCTTTGCCTCCCAAATCCCAGCTGATGGAGAGGAAATGGGGATTTTGCAGTAACCTTCCCCTGGATTGGGGATGGAATGGAGATTTTACAGTATCCTTCCCCTGCCACGCCCACCAAGCCATGCCACGCTCACCGAACCACACCCACAGAACCGGTAGTAAAAAATTTTGAAACCCACCACTGGTGTGTTTGCATTGATAAAGTAATGAAATTATTCGAGTGGAAGTAGAACTAAAAGAATACAATCAGAGGTGGTTTAATTTTGATGTATATTTTAGTTGAAGAAAACACCTGAAGAAACTCTAGCAAGCTATGTTGCATTTTGAGCGACTTATGATCCTATGAACCTGCCCAAAACTTCACATTTCAGAATTGTTCTCTGGAATTTCCTGGACTGTTTCAGCGTCTTGTTTGTAGAAGCTCGAATTGCTGATCGTGCAGCTCAATTTATAATAAAAAAAATCTGATAGATTCATACCCCACAGTGAGTGTCCATTTATCAAGGTAAAATATTGCTGAAATCAATAATACATCAACAATAAGATAATGAAAAACAGCACCATCTCAGATTCAGAACTAAAAGAGAAATTGTGAAATAGGATTAAAACATGGTTAAAGCCTATACCGACACAATAATAGTTAGCCTATAATCCATTTCAGGATGAAGGTGTCTTCATTTAAAACAGTGGCCCACAATCATAATGAAGTGTTAGTACTGCTTTATAAATCTGCAGTAAGACAACACCTGGCATGTTTAGGTCACCACATTCCCCAAAAAATGTTGAGTCTTTAGAAAAAGTGTCGAGAAAATCAGCTAAGATGATTAAAGGCCTGGACACTAAAACATATGAAGACCAGTTGCAGGAATTGGGTATGGCTAATCTAGAGGTGACAGGATAGCGGTCTTCCAATATCTGAGCAGCTGCCACAAAGAAGAGGGGGGTCAACCTATTCTCTAGAGCACCTGGAGGCAGAACAAGAAGCAATGGATGGAAACTAATCAAGGAGAGAAGCAACCTGGAATTGAGGAGAAATTTTCTAACAGTGAGGACAATTAATCAGTGGAACAGCTTGACACCAGAAGTTGTAGGTGCTTCACCAATGGAGGCTTTTAAAGAAAGACTGGACAGCCATCTGCCTGAAATGGTATAAGATCTCCTGCCTGAGCAGGGAGTTGGTTTAGAACAGTGGTTCTCAACCTGTGGATCGGGACCCCTTTGGGGGTCGAAGGGCCCTTTCACAGGGGTCGCCTAAAACCATCGGAAAACACATATTTTCAATGGTTTTAGGAATAATTTTACGGTTGGGGGTCACCACAACATGAGGAACTGTATTAAAGGGTCGCAGCATTAGGAAGGTTGAGACCCACTGGTTTAGAAGAACTTCAAGATCCATTCCTGCTCTACTCTGATTAAATCTACCATGCTAGTCCGCAGGTTGTAAATAGATATAAACTTAATTGAAGGTTGGGTTAGGGTTAGGGTGACTTCTGTGCCCTCCGTGAGGACTGAAATCTGTGTCTTGTTATTCCTAGTCCACATTTGAACCACTACATGTGTACACATAGGATAGGATAGGATAGGATAGGATAGGATAGGATCAGGGGTGAAATGCTTCTGGTTCAGACCAGATTGCCTGATCCAGTAGCGATGGAGGCGGGTGGTTCGGAGAACCAGTAAGAAAAATCTCTGCCCCCCCCCCATTGCCCAGCTGAGCCGCGCAATCATCAGAGGCTTTTTTTTTTAATTTTTAAAAGCATTTTTTCTACAACCTCTTTGGCCAAAAAAATGGTTTTAAAAGTAAAAGTAGAAAAAAAAGTTGGTCACGCCCACTGTCATATTACACACACACACACATACCACCTAGCCACGCCCACAGAACCAGTAGTAACAAATTTTACATTTCACCACTGGATAGGATAGGATAGGATAGGATAGGATAGGATAGGATAGGATAGGATAGGATAGGACAGGACAGGACAGGACAGGACAGGACAGGACAGGACAGGACAGAATAGAAGACAGGATGGGATGAGATGGGATGGGATGGGATGGGATGGGATGGGATGGGATGGGATGGGATGCGATGCGATGCGATGGAAAGGAAAGGAAAGGAAAGGAAAGGAAAGGAAAGGAAAGAGTAGAGTAGAGTAGAGTAGAGTAGAGTAGAGTAGAGTAGAATAGAATAGAATAGAATAGAATAGAATAGAATAGAATAGAATAGAATAGAATAGAATAGAATAGAATAGAATAGAATAGAATAGAATAGAATTATTTATTGTTCAAGTGTGATTAGACACACAAGGAATTTGTTTCCGGTGCGTAAGCTCTCAATGTACATACAGCAATAGTGATGAGCCACAAAGTTATAGTCATAAGAAGATAGGGAGATGTGGAATAGGGAAGATGAGAATAATTATGGTAAAACTGCCTTTTTAGGTAGTTTGATAGTGTTGTGGGAATTAATTGTTTAGCAGAGTGATGGCATTTGGGGAAAAACTGTCCTTGTGTCTAGTTGTTCTGGTGTGCAGTGCCCCATAGCGTCATTTTGAGGGTAGGAGTTGAAACTGTTTATGTCCAGGATGTGAGGGGTGTGTAGATATTTTCGCAGCCCCCTTTCTGGCTCATGCAGTATACAGGTCCTCAATGGAAGGCAGATTGGTAGCAATATTTACAGCTATAAGTGGAAAAAAACCATTTTGAGACAAGTAGATTTTTCAAAGGCACAGAGTTGTGTAATAATTTAGGAGATTGGCCGTCTAGGATACCATTAGGAAATAGCTCTTGGCTCACTTTGAACTGTTCTCAAAAGTGTTTTACAGAACAAACCCTTCCCCCCGCAGCAACTAATTCCAGTTCCTTAGCTGGTTGCCAACTGGAATTTGTCAGAAAACTAAGTCTAGCCTAGTCCAATGTCTTTATTGCAAGATGAAAGGTTCAAAGTTCATTAATCACTTGATCACTCTCTATCTATAGAAGAATTCCAGACTTTCTTATCCCCTCCATAATTAAAATCCTGGATTTCTTCTCCTTCCATTTTCCATATCTTGATGGACTTTAGTTTGAGGTTCTGGCTTGACGCTAAATGATACCCGGCGACGTTATTCTAAGCAGACCTATTTATTTACAGTTATCTAAATCCAGTCTATGGTTTTCCCAGTTGCAATGTATGGCTGTGAAAGTTGGACCGTAAGGAAGGCTGAACGCCAAAGAATTGAGGCCTTTTGAACCAGTGGTGAAATCCAATTTTTTTTTTATTACCGGTTCTGTGGGCGTGGCTTGGTGGGCGTGGCAGGAGAAGGATATTGCAAAATCTCCATTCCCACCCCAGTCCTGAGGGAAGGATATTGCAAAATCCCCACTCCTGGGGCCAGCCAGAGGTGGTATTTGCCAGTTCTCCGAACTACTCAAAATTTCCACCAAAAGTTCTCCAGAACCTGTCAGAACCTGCTGGATTTCACCCCTGCTTTGAACTATGGTGCTGGAGAAGACTCCTGCGAGTCCCTTGGACTGCAAGATGATCAAACTGGTCAATCCTAGAGGAGATCAACTCTGACTGGCTGCTTTTTAGAAGGCCAGATCTTGAAGATGAAACTCAAATACTTTGGCCACCTAATGAGAAGGAAGGACTCCCTGGAGAAGAGCCTCATGCTGGGAACAATTGAGGGCAAAAGAGGAAGGGGATAACAGAGAATGAGGTGGTTGGATGGAGCCACTGAAGCAGTCGGCGTGATCTTAAATGGACTCTGGGGGACAGTAGAAGACAGGAAAGTCTGGAGGAATGTAGTCCATGGGTTTGCAATGGGTCAGACACCACTTTGCAATTAACAACAATGAAATCCAGTCTGAATCGCCCAGTCTTTCTATCTTCTATAATTGGACTGTTTATTTCAGAAGGTGTCTCCCTTGAGTTGTCTCCCGGGCCTTTGCTGCATAATGAAATATATTCATATTTCCCATAACAACAGACGTCCTTTCATTCGAACAACGGAATGGGCCAAAGACATAACCTGTTGCTATGATTCCAGAAAAGAAAAAAAAAAGTCCAAACTTCAGAGAAATGTTGCCTTGCACTTGACAAAGGAGTTTGAATGTATTTTTATGGCCAGCTCAGCTAGGTGCTGCATTTTGAAAAGGCACACCTAAAGTTATTGGAAGCCTCATGAATATCTATTCTTAAAGTCCTAAGAAATTTACTTAACGCCTTTTAAGTTTAAAAAAGAAGCCCTCCCCCGCCCCTCCTGCTTCCTATGTTTTGGTGAAACACTCAGACTGATAGACCCGTGAATGATAAAAATACTCCCGATTGTTTGAAAGGTTGGTCTGGAGGACAAAGTATGTTCTCTGCTAATAACACTCTTGTCATGCTTTCTAATCCTTTGTTTCATGCTCCGGGATCCTTTCATATGCAAATCAAACCCCAGGGGCACTTTAATATGTAAATCACATAATCATGTTTGTCTATGTCACACCAATTTCCAATTCTTTGTCTTTTAGGAGATAATAAGTAGCACTTATTGAATGCATCCGCAATGCATTGGACATTCTTCCCTGCATTCTGAACGGAGGAGGAAAGAGGGAAGAGCAGCAGAGCAGAACAGCAATGACGCGGGATTTCTAGGAGCTAGACCAAGGGTCGGCAATCTTAAAAACTCAAAGAGCCATTTGGACCAGTTTCCCACAGAAAAGAAAACACCGGGAGCCACAAAACCCTTCCCGTGCCTGACTATTTCTTGAGCGCCCACAAAACTAGCATATGTAGTTGAATTAAACATTCTGTTTTTTTCTGAAACTTTTCTCTTTTTTTTGGATTTATCCATGGTTGGCCTACCGGAATCGAAAAGCCCAATTAATTGCGTGCCGGCAGGTGTCACACATTGGCGATTATGACACATATTTTGAGCGACAGGGATCCGCAGCAGAGGGATGAGAGAGCCACATGCGGCTCCAGAGCCACGGGTTGCTGATCCCTGAGCTATAGAAATGGAGAAATATTACAGACCTCTGACAACTTGTTTCACTTTCTTAAGACAGTGGTGGGTAACGGCACGTCACAAGTATCCGCTGACTGCTTAGATAAGTTTGGGGCAATCTGTGAATGATTCTTACTTGCTTTCATTTAAAACACACACACACACACACAATTGAAGCTCTGCAGATGTAGACATTTGATAGCACCAGTGACAGAATACAGAAAAATTATGAACAACTCACTCCTACTGAGACATGCTGCCCTTCCCCAAATCCAGGAAACCCCCACTGTCACTTGCACAACTCTGTGTATAAATGTGTATCCAGCCGTGTGCTGCAGCTGCTAAAAAAAGCCAACACAGTTCTGGGCTGCATAAACAGAGGGATAGAATCAAGATCAAGTGAAGTGTTAATATCACTTTATAATACCTTGGTAAGGCCACACTTGGAATACGGCATCCAATTTTGGTCACCATGATGTAAAAAAGATGTTGAGATGCTAGAAAGAGTGCAGAGAAGAGCAACAAAGATGATTAGGGGACTGGAGGCTAAAACATACAAAGAACGGTTGCTGGAACTGGCTATGTCTAGTTTAATGAAAAGAAGGACTAGGGGTGACATGATAGCAGTCTTCCAATATTTGAGGGGCTGCCACAAAGAAGAGGGAGTCAAGCTATCCTCCAAAGCACCTGAAGGAAGGACAAGAAGCAATGGGTGGAAGCTAATCAAGGAGAGAAGCAACTTAGAACTAAGGAGAAATTTCCTGACAGTTAGAACAATTAGTCAGTGGAACAACTTGCCTCCAGAAGTTGTAAATGCTCCAACA
Organism: Masticophis lateralis; assembly: GCA_030761175.1. Lineage (NCBI taxonomy): Eukaryota > Metazoa > Chordata > Lepidosauria > Squamata > Colubridae > Masticophis > Masticophis lateralis. The sequence goes on from JAUDYJ010000004.1 coordinate 122,908,380, forward strand.
CTGGAATCTTTTAAGAAGAGATTGGATAACCATTTGTCTGAAAGGGTTTAGGGTTTCCTGCCTAAGCAGGGGGTTGGACTAGAAGACCTCTACGGTCCCTTCCAACTCTGTTATTCTATTCTATTCTATTCTATTCTATTCTATTCTATTCTATTCTATTCTATTCTATTCTATTCTATTCTATTCTAATTTGGAGCAGAGTATCCTCCCTTCGGTGTGACTGCAAGGTCCCATATCAAACTGTAGATCACGTCATGACCAGCTGTAAGCTGAGGGCCCATATCAGTCCAATATCTGATTTTTAAAAAGAATATAAATGATGTTGTGCTTCAAGGGTTATATGGCTCAGACATTGGTATCTGAACATAAATTTCAGATAAATAAATAAATATTTGGATTGGAATTGATTGGATTACAGCTGTATTACAGCTGCTTGGACTTTGTATTTGTTCATACAAAGTCCAAGCGGAGCAGAGGTTGAAGGAAAGGCGCACCAGGAGTGACTTATAAGGTAGATTCAATTCTCCAAAGCATCTCTCTGGAATGGACCAAGCCTTTTTTTCTTTTCCACCCAGCTCATTGCAAAAGACAGCTTCCTCTTCTGTTTTCTTGCCTTGGCGAGCTCCTTCCCAGCTCCAAATTGGTCTCTCTTTTTTGCTTTCTCTGTCTGCCCCAGAGACATATTGGCAGAAGACTGATATCAGCTGCGACCTGGCTGGTAATAGACCTGGACCATCAAGTCTCATTTTAAAAACATCAACTAGCCTTAGCAAGCAATCAAGTACAAAAGGTGGGTCATTTGATGGATCGTACAAGTTGGTTGTGGTTTTTTTCCCCCCCCCCTTCCCTTCTTCTTTAATGATTTGGGCTGGGCGTGAGTTCCAAATGCAGCCTGCAAAGAAAAGGGAGGAAGGGAGGAAAGGGGGGGGGGAATCCATTTCAGCAGCTACAATTGGTTTAGAAAAGGAGAGATCGTTATCTATTCCATAGGTGTGCAACTGCAGTGTTTCTCTAATACAAAAGCATTTAGCAGCCTAAGATCAGATGATCGTTGCTTCTGAGTGCTCGGTGAATCAAGTTCTATCAGGGCCAATCATGCCTCCTTTCGAAAGCCTTGCTAAAAAAAATACATGCATTTCTGTCCTAGGATATCAAAAATCAATTTCTGAACTAAAGAGAATTTGAGCTCACACGCTCCAATCTCTCTCTCTCTCTCTCTCTCTCTCTCTCTCTCTCTCTCTCTCTTTCTCTCTCTCTCTATTTAGCCAGGTTCTTCCTATGTAAACCAAGATTTTTCTGCAGCCCTAGTTCAGTGAAATCACAATCCACTAGTTTCTAAGCCAGTGATGGCTAACCTTTTTATCACTGCGTGCCAAAAGTTGGGGGAGAACAGGGGATCATGTGTGAGTGTGCCCACACCGTAATCCTATGTGCCTTGCCACCCCCCGCGCAAGCATGTGTAACTCTCCGCGCTCTCCCTGCTTTTGATGGCACAGTGGGCTTGGCAGGCCCTTTTTTCACCCTCCCGAGGCTCCAGAACCTTTCTAGGAGCCTGGGGAGGGTGAAAACAGCATTCCCCACCCCCTTAGAGGCCCTCCGGAGGCTGGAAATAGCCTGTTTCCTGACTTCCGGTGGGCCCAGAAGGCCCGAAAATCAGCTGGCCAGCATGCACATGTGCACCGGAGCTGAGCTCATGTGCCCACTGATATGGCTCTGCGTGCCACAGGTTCGCCATCATGGTTTAGGCTTTTTTTCCCCTGGCAGCCAGCAAACCCTCTGCTGCCCATTGGCTGAAGAGAAATACACATAAAGCCTATGAAAAGGAAAGAAATGTGTGTGTGTGTGTGTGTGTGTGTAGGAAGTTAGCACCCATCCCTCTCCTAGAAAATGAGATATTTTAGGAAATATTAAAAGGGCAGAATATTTCCCCTAAAAGGGATGCAGAAATTCAGCCCCCACCCCCTTCGTCAATGGGCCATTAAGGCCTGAGCCAGCCTATTCTACATAACAAAGATCCCCCTCCTTCAAGCAGAGCCATTTAATTGCCCTTCATTGCATCACCCAGCAAGATTCAACCAAACTTAACACACGGACAACCTAAAAAGCTAGCTATCACCTCTGACGGCAACCAATCAGGATACTCTTCCTGTGCCCCAGGAAGTTCAAAGCCAGAGAGGGTATAAAACGCAGGGTCTCTCAGATCTCTCTCCCCCCACTTTTTTTGCAAGCCACGTGATCCTGTTCATCAATAAACCTTCTTTCCAAGCAACTTCCATGAATCCAGTGTCTTTTTTCCCCACTTGGAACTGAACCCAGATGGACGTTTCTTCCAACATCCCCTAAAGGTGTTTTTTCAAGAGGCAACTGGACTTTCTGGTGTCCCCCCCCCCCCCCATTTTCTTTGAAGAAACATCTTCAAAGAAGAAAAAACAACAAGAACAACAACCAGAAAGCAACCATGACCTGCAGGACTGAGAATCTCCATAGACATTTGTGTGTGTGTGTATTTCTATTCCCACCTGCATCTTACACCCTGCTGCTGCATCAGACTGTCTCTGAGGCCTCTCTGCACAGTCTTCACCAGGGGTCAGCAACCTATGGCTCTGGAGCGACATGTGGCTCTTTCATCCCTCTGCTGCGGCTCCCTGTCGGCACCACAATTTTGAGAGGAGCTTCTAGTTATGGGAAGGAAAAGCACAGCAGACCAGGAAAAGACTCTATAGCAGGTTTTCCGGTCAGTTCCACAATTGATAGGGTTTTCAGTTAGGAGAGGTAGAAGAAAAATGATGTTGCGCTAGGAGATTCTATGGTGGGGAAACCGGACTTCCGGTTGGCTCCAGAATTGAACGGGGGGCTTCCTGTTAGGACCTTTGTGGCTGTTTGAGTGTTTAAGGTTGCCGACCCTTGGTCTACACCCTCGATCCTGTCCAGTATAGTAGACCCTTTCTTCTATGGAGCTATTGCTTAGTGCCTACTATCAGATCACTGCCTCGGCCTTGTCTTTTAATTAAGTCCACACCAGCCAATGGTAGGATTTACCAATGCCTGCCACCCCAGCTATCTGTCAATGGTACCCCATGGAGGCTCTTGTCTTGTAATGGAACAAGGCAAGACTACCCTCTACTTGATGTTCCTCCCATGTCTGCTGCTGCCTCAGGCATCCTCTCAGCAGCTCATCCTTATAGTGTCATCTTAATAATATACTCCTGGATGGGTCTTTTTTTTTTTTTTACAAGAAAGTGGCTTTGACACTCACTGTATCACATTAACAACATCAGAGCTCTCCGTCCAAAAGAGCGCAGTACTATGAAGAGCTAAGACGCTGAGGAGAACCCTCAAAGTGCCAGGCCTCTGGTAAGAGACGTGAAATTGAGGAAGACCCAAGCCATCCATAAGGAGTGAGAAGGGAATTTTTAGATGGGGAACATTTAAAGGTAAAGATTCCCCTAGCACACATGTGCTAGTCGTTCCCAACTCTAGGGGACGGTGCTCATCTCTGTTTCAAAGCCAAAGAGCCAGCGCTGTCCGAAGACATCTCCGTGGTCATGTGGCCGGCATGACCAAATGCCAAAGATGCACGGAACGCTGTTACCTTCCCACCAAAGGTGGTCCCTATTTTTCTTCCCTAATAATTCTCTTTGTTAGGCTAGACATACCTAGTTCTTTTAACCATTCATCATGTATTTTTTACTCTGTAAGATGCCCCCATGTATAGGATGCCCCTCCCCACTTTTCTTACCCAAAATTCAGAAATCAATATTTTAAACATTAAATGGAAGATGTTTATTTTGCAGAGTAAGACGTACGCTTACTGGTACCAGTATTTTGTCAACCCTGAAGTTGGCCTAGCTCTGGCCATTTTCTGCTCTGTATCTCCGCTACCTACTCACCCGAACTGCTCCCAGTCCGAACTGGGAGCATTTCATCCCTGCTCAGAACAGGGATGACAGCTCCAACATGACAGCTCCCTGTCGCATCTGGGCACTGATTGGAGGAAACCTGTTAGCTTGTCTCTGCAATCGGTTTCACTCAGGAGGCTAGTTTGCAGAGATAAGGTATCGGCAGTTTTGCAATCACAGTTCTCCTATCTGCCTCCCCCCCCCCCTTATATAAGATGCCCCTCCATTTTTAGGTAAATATTTTTAAGGAAAAGTATCTTCTTATACACGGAAAAATATGATACCATGTTTCCCTGAAAATAAGACTCTGTCTTATACTTTTTGGGACCCTGAAATAAGCGCTTGGCCTTATTGCCATGCGCTCAAAAGCCCATTGGGCTTATTATCAGGGAAGGTCTTATTTTGGGGGAAACAGGGTACTTCTTGAGAAGTACTCTGTTTGCATTTGAGAGTCAAATGCAAGAGCTAGTTCTTCCCACTGCCTTCTGGATCTATAAAATGGATCACCAGCAGAGCCCAAGAGAAGAATTTTCTGCATGGCATTCAGGATCCTTTAAGGAAGTCAACCTGGGCTTTATTATTATTATTATTTTATTTATCTATAAAAGCAAAAGGGTGTTTTGCTTTTTTCTGAGTAATGGATTATTTCCATGTCTTATCGTAACGCAATATTGCGAGGTCTACCGAGAGGGCCCAGAAAGAGCAAATGAAAAATTGGACCAGGCTGGAAACAGATATGACAAGCCCTTGAAATAAGCACACAGAAAATAGATCTGATGAGATAAACGGAGCAATATCAAAAGAAGAAGAAGAAGAAAAAAGATCTCATTAATCTCCCACGTATTTTCTCTTTTGGTGATTGAGTGCCAACACAAAAAAGAACACAGATGTATTTGGATCAGCATTTTTTTTTTTAATGGACAAAAGACCAACTGAATGATCCTACTGAGTTTTGTAAGATAAAGGATGCAGATTCTCCCTTAGCTCAGCTCCGTTTATTCGGAGAAATTTTTGCTTAGTGCGAGATGAGAGACTCCAATAAATCATTTGAAAAAGATACCTATTTTTCAGGGAGGAAAGGAAAGTTTCCTAGCTGAAGATAAGGACACTGTCAACCCTGAAGCGGACCTGGCTGAGGCCATCTTTGTGGCTTCAGGGTTGCCCCAGGGCAGAAGAGGGGACAGGGTGGGGGGAATAATTAGCTGGGGTTTTGCAGCCAAAACAAAAAGTTTTTCTTGTGGGAACCAAGGACATTTCAATAGGTGGCTGGGAGAGGACGAGTGAAGTAACCAAGCAACCGGCCAGCACCTCGATTGGACAACGTGACTGATGACTTGAGGGAAGGGGAAAACTTTCATTTTTAATCAGGTGAAAACCGCTGGAATTTTCAGAGTCGGTTTTCACCAGTTGTGCCAATATGATGTATCCAATAAATTGTTCTTTGAGGAATCTACCTGCCTTGGAGTTCTGCTTTCACTGGTGCATTATTTGAAGCACTGACAGACTCCTCCTCCTCCTCCTCCTCCTCCTCCTCCTCCTCCTCCTCCTCCTCCTCCTCCTCCTCCTCCTCCTCCTCCTCCTCCTCCTCCTCCTCCTCCTCTTCTTCTTCTTCTTCTTCTTCTTCTTCTTCTTCTTCTTCTTCTTCTTTCATGTTTTCCAACTCCAGTAGAATATTTTGGATTTGGCCACTTGATATTGCTATTGTCTACTTTTCCATTGCCTGAATAAAAATGGTTGTGTGTGACAGAAAGGAAGAGTCTTAAAGCTATTTTCAACAGTTGTGTGTGCATGGGGTGTGCATGCTTCTTGCTTATTTCAAATGTGACCGGAGCTTGTTTTGAGAGATTAATATGTTTTTCTCTACTGCTGTGAGCGGTCATGCCCAGTTCGGTTTCCCTATGTGGGCTCCTGTCCAACGTAAGTCACAAAAAGTAAATGTTAAAAAGAACGTCTAATCTTTTCACCCCTCTAAGATCTAAGGGAAACATCAGTACAACAAGCCGAAGTCCTAATTCATTTTGGAAAAATAAATTTAAACAAATTATCCAAAATAAAATCCAGATACAAATGAGCAAAGTCTGCTGACATTTGCTCAAAAGTTCTATCTCTCTCTTTTTTAAAACAATTTAAAAATTACCTATATACCAGGCATGAACTAAAAGAAATGTCAAATAAAAATTTGCAATTAAAAAGAAGAACGGAATGAACATTTATTCTTAGGAACAATGGGTAAAGAAAGTAGAGAAGGAAGAGAGGACAGTTAATCACTTTAATCTTACTGCACTTTTTGGAGATAGGCACACGCTACAGATGGTTATTAATATAGATGACAAAAAGCAGCGCCCTTTATGATTGCAAGCACATCTTTTGAGATTTGCAAATCAAAGGCAGTCAGGTTTTTTCCCCTCGGAAATATCAATTTATCATTTTGTATACATTTACACACATACACAAGATTCATGGGAAGAACTTGCGTACTTCATTGTTCCCCGCTGCTTTATATAGTCTTTATAGCGATTTGAACCAGGCAATGATGAAACAATTCGGGTGGATAAGAATCAAGTACTTTGCAACTGACTTCCAGTTTCTGCTATCCCTCGGTTGTGCTTCGTGGAACCTTAAGTGATTCTTTGAGGGAGGAAAAGCCCAGGTCCACATGTGATTTTTCAACTGATTTATTGCTATAGTCCAGGGCACTGGTGGGATTCAGCGGTTCAGGCCGGTTCGGGAGAACCAGTTGTTAAATTGCTGGCTGGCCCCTCCCCTCTCCTTCCAGGAGCTCCCAGGAGCCCCATTTTGGCTCCCAGGTAAGTGCAGGGAGGCCTATTAGGCCCAAAAGAGGGCATGAGGATATATGGCACAGACCCCCATGGCTAGTTTTTGCTCCCAGGGGGCTGCAGGGAGGCCGACTAGGCCCAAAACAGGGCACGGTGTGTGTGTGTGTGCGATGCGGCCCCTACTTAGCCTGTTTTTTCTCCCAGGGGGCTGCAGGAGGCTGAGTGCTGCCTGTCACATCCCCTGGCCATGCCCACCATGGTCACACCAACCCAGCCAGTCATTACGGCACAGAACTGGTTGTTAAATTATTTGAATCCCACCACTGGTCCAGGAGTGTCAAACTCAAGGCCCAGGGGCCGGGGCCGGCCCGTGGGGTGCTTAGATCTGGCCTGTGGCGTTGTCCTGGAAACAGCGAAGGACTGGCCCATGGTGCTTCTGCCAATGAACATGGAGCTCTTGAGCTCCATTTTTGGTTGGGATGGCCTCCTGCAACCCTCTGCCAGTAAAAACAGAGCTCAGGATGGCTACACATGGTCTCCCAAGCTCCGTTTTTGCTGGCAGAGTGTTGCAGGCCATTTCAGCCGAAAACGGAGCTGGGAGCCCGTTTTCTGGCAGGCACCCCCCAACACGAGTGACGTCATATTGGCCATGTCCATCCTGGTCACATCCACTCCCGCTCCCCTGAGGTCAAACACAACCCTGTTGCGGCACTCGACGAAATCGAGTTTGACACCCCTGCTATAGTCAATGCACAAAACTCATGTCAACTGATCGTCAGCACCTGCTTATAGTTAGATAAAGATCAACAGCATTCAAGGAAGGTTGGACTTAATTCAATCACTTGTGGCTACGTAGGGACTCTAGGCTGATCCCTCTTTTCACCCTGCCCCGCATTTTCTACCACTCCTTCTCTCACAGATTCAGCGCAATGAAATCTTAGCAATTTTTTTAAAAATATCATCTGGAAAACAAAATTACAAAGAACAATGTGTTGTTATGGCTGAAAGGATTGAAATATGTTATAATTTTAAAGAGAATTTGTATAAAATAATGTACCGTTGGTATATCTCACAAGAGAAATTGTCTAGAAGGTATAAAAGCACCTCGAATTCATATCGGAAAAGCAAACAAGAAGAAAGGAATTTTTTTCATGCTTGGAAAAAAAGCTAGAAAATTCTGGATCGAAATATATACACAGAGCATTTTAAATATTAATACAGGCAGTCCTCGACTTACGACAACAATTGAGCCCAACATTTCTGCTGTTAACTGGGACATTTGTTAAGTGAGTTTCCTGCCATTTCATGACCTTCCTTGCCACAATTGGAAGTGAATCTGGCTTCCCCAATGACTTTGCTTGTCAGGTGGTCGTAAAAGCGGATCACGTGACTTTGGGACACAGCAACAGTCGTAAGTATGAACCAGTTGCCAAGCCTCTGAATTTTGATAACGTGACCGTGGGGATAACTGTGAAAAATGGTCACAAAGTCACTTTTTAAAGTGCCATTGTAACTTTGGACAGGTCACTAAATGAACTGCCGAGGACTACCTTGTATATAATTGAGGCCGGAAGTCTTCTTGTTGGGGCTGATGGGTAAACAGCTGGAAAAGTCATGGAACTTTGTTTTTGTACAGTATACTGTTGTGGCCTGTCAGCAGTTTGTAGCTGATTCCGACAGCGAGGAGGCTGGTGTGATGCTGCGCCAGCAGCCTGCGCAGCTCGTGCTCGAGTCAGACAATGAGGAGGCTGGAGAAGATGTGATGCCAGAGGCAGGGATTCAGCCAGGGCCTTCAAAACCTCCAATAATTGAAGAGGAAGAAAAGGAAGAGCCTCTTCTCAATGCACGGGCGCGCAGAGTTGCCAAAAGGCAGGAGTGGCTCCTCAGGAGGAGGTGTCCTCGAGAGTAAGGCTTACGGCTAATTGGCCACTCCCCTAGCCTATTTAAGGAAGGATGACAACTGATGGAATTTGCAGGAAACAACTTCGTTCATATTCCTTCGCGTCTTGATTCCAGAAACGTTTGATTTGGCTCTTGTTTCTCTCATCAGTTTTCCTGCAAATTGCTTCTGGGCATTCTGCCAACCACAGTAAGATTACGGTTATTTGAAATACTGTACCTTAGAATTGAGTTATTATTCTTTGGATTCTTGTAGGCTGTTAATGAAGTTAAATTAACAGCCCTTTTCAGAAAAGACTGATTTAAACTGTACTTGTGTTCGAACAACTACTAAGAAAGCTCATTAGTAGTCTTTAATTAGTAAACTAAGGTTTGTATGGACTTGGTGTGTGCTGCGTTCTTTGGGGTTTGTAGCTGGGGCAGAACATATATGATTATACAATATGATTATTGTATGCATGGAGATGGACGGATTTGGCCAGATCTAATATGGCAGAATGGTTGGTGACGTTCAGGATTTTTTTGAGCAGGCCTTTGTAGCTTTCTTTAACTGCAATATAGAAGTTGCTTTTTCCTCAGAATATTTTTTTTTACTTCTACTGTAAATCTAGCCTACAGCAGGCTTTGTATTCCCTGAGGATGTCCATCAAGCTCAACCGCTTAGCTTCTGAGAAAAGAATCCCAGTTGGACGCTGTTAAGTAAAATGTAAATTCTTTTCTGTCAAATAGGACTTGGTACTTCAGATACAGCGGTGGTTTTGGCATTTGTATGGAAAAAGCATAGCCATTTCTTTCTCTTGGGAGCTTCAGCTTCATATATACCCTGACTCTTATTTTGCAAGAAAATATGATGGGTTGAATGTGGTTAATTCCTGGATGGGACTACCATCCATGGCTATAGTCTTGGGTAGGGATGTCCAACCTTGGCATCTTTTAAGCCCTGTGGACTTCAAGTCCCAGAATTCCCCACCAGAGGTGGTATTCAGCAGGTTCTGACCAGTTCTGGAGAATCAGTAGTGGAAATTTTGAATAGTTGGGAGACTGGCCGCGCCCCCATCTATTCTCTGCCTCCTGAGTCCCAACTGATCGGGAAGAAGGAGCCTGAGTAGCATAGGGGACTAATGCCTCCTACTAAAGGCAGTAATTAACATCCAGCTGCCTGTAATTCTGCGAGTTCAATCCTAGCCAGGCTCAAGGTCGACTCAGCCTTCTATCCTTTCTAAGGTGGGTAAATTGAGGACCCAGTTTGTGGGGGCAATAAGCTGACTTTGTATAAATATATACAAAAGTATTAAGGCTATTGCTTAATGCATTGTAAGCCGCCCTGAGTCTCTGGAGAAGAGCGGCATATAAATCAAATTGAAAAAAAAAAGAAATGGAGATTTTGCAGTAACCTTCCCCTGGAGTGGAGAGGGAATGGAGATTTTACAGTATTCTTCCCCTGGAGTAGGGTGAGAATGGAGATTTTACGGTATCCTTCCCCTGCCATACCCACCAAGCCACGCCCACAGAACCGGTAGTAAAAAAATTTGAATCCCACACAGTTCCCCAACCAGCATGGCCTGCTGGAGGATTCTGGGAGTTGAAGTCCACAGGTCTTAAAGTTGAATATCCCTGGTTTACCCTCAGGTAATCCTCAAGTTGAGGTACGTGGTGGCTCAGTGGCTAAGATGCTGAGCTTGTCGATCAGAAGGTTGGCAGTTCAGCGGTTTGAATCCCTAGCACTGGATAATGGAGTGAGCTCCCATTCCTTGTCCCAGCTTCTGCCAACCTAGCAGTTTGAAAGAATAGAATAGAATAGAATTTTTTATTGGCCAAGTGTGATTAGACACACAAGGAATTTGTCTTTGGTGCATATGCTCTCAGTGTACATAAAAGAAAAGATACGTTCATCAAGAATCATAAGGTACAACACTTAATGATAGTCGTAGGGTACAAAGAAGCAGCCGGGAAACAATCAATATCAATATAAATCGTAAGGATACAAGCAACAAAGTTACAATCATACAGTCGTAAGTGGAAGGAGCACTTAAAAGCACATAAAAAATACAAGTAGAAAAATAGGGACCACTTTGGTGGGAAGGTAACAGAGCTCCGTGCGCCTTTGGCATTGAGTAATGCCGGCCACATGACCATGAAGACATCTTCGGACAACAATGGCTCTTCAGCTTAGAAACGGAGCACTGCTCATAGAGCTGGAAACAACTAGCACGACACCTTTACCTTTAATCCTCGAGTTATGACCACAATTAAGCCCTACATTTATGCTGCTGAAACATTTGTTAAGTGAGTTTATCTCATTTTACGACTTTTCTTGCCACAGTTGTTGAGTGAATCACTGCAGTTAAGTTAGTCACACAGTTAAGTGAATCTGGGTTCCCCGTCAACTTAGTTCGTCAGGACACGATTTATGACGGGACACTACGACCAACATAAATATGAACCACTTGCCAAGCATTGAATTTTGACCATGGTGCCACGGGAAGGCTGCAATGGTGGTAAGCGTGAAAAACGGTCATAAGTCGCTTTTTTCACCGCTGTCGTTAAGTCTGAACAGTCACTAAATGAAGTCTTGTAAACTGAGGACTACCTCTGTTGAGTAAATTCAAGGAGCAGAGCCTGACTTGACTTGAGAGAACTTTCCTTGCACAATATAAATATTAAGAAAGAGGTTATTTTTCTTAGTAGCCGAAGCATTCTTATAGTGCAAACTTGTGCTGCTGGATTTGGCATATTCTTGAGGAATTATCTTTATTTTTGTACTCCTTTGGTGATTCATAATCTTTATGTATACATAGAAATATGAATAATATTTTTAACTAGGTCACTTGTGTTTCTACATCTTCAGTGTAATCTTTTTCACATCTCCAGGAAAAGCAAAACAGGAATGCAATTAGTTGCTGTAATTATTTAAACAAGTGTTACTTGACTAAGTATTGAGCGAGGCTGGCTGGAAAAAAAAAAGGTATTCTGTTATGCAAACTTCGTGTTGCCGATTATGGCAGTGCAATGCTACCTCCGCAGCAGCTCATATACAGGTAATCCTTATGACCGCAACCGAGTCCAAAATTTATGTGGCTAAGTCCGAAATTGGTTGAGTTTCCCCCCGTTTTACAACTTTCCTCGCTGCATTTATTAAGTGAATCATTAGCAGTTGTTTAATTAGTAGCATGGTTGTTAAGTGAACCTGGTTTCCTCGTTGACTCTGCTTGTTGGACGGTCGCAAAAGGAGATCCCATGACCCCGGGATACTGCAACTCTCACACAACTGACGACGAGTCAGTTGTCAAAGCATCCAAATGAGTGGAGAAATGTAAAATTTATTACTACCGGTTGTGTGGGCGTGGCTTGGTGGGGTAATGTGACTGGGTGGGCGTGGCCAACTTTTTTTTTTTACTTTAAAAGCCATTTTTTAATAACTTCTTTGGCCGAAGAGGTTGTAGAAAAAAATGCTTTTAAAAGCCTCTGATGATGCCTGCTGAGTCGTGCGATCATCAGAGGCTTTTTTTTTTTTTTACTTTTAAAAGCATTTTTTTGGCTGAAGAGGTTGTAGAAAAAATGCTTTTAAAAGTAAAAAAAAAAAAAACAGCCTCTCATATCGTGCAGCTCAGCTGGGCATGGTGGGGGTGGGGGAACAAGGATTTTTGCTACCGGTTCTCCGAACCATCCACTGCCATCGCTACCGGATCAGGCGATCCGGTCCGAACCAGGAGCATTTCACCTCTGATCCAAATGTAAATCATGTGACCTGGTGTTCTCATAATATTGTTTCTTTACAAGCTGGTTGCCATTTCTCACAGAAAGTGCTTGATTGGTCACTAAATGAGTCACAGAGACCAGTTAGCATTATGCTCAAAAAGACAATTTCTCTATCTGATGGAGAACATCAGCTGCACAAGCCTGCAATCTCTAGGACAGTGATGGCTAACCTTTTTCACACCGAGTGCTGAAACTAGAGTGTGCACGGATGCGTGTGGCAGACAGCAGCTCTTCCGAGTTCCATCGTGCGCATGCACGCTGGCCAGCTGGTCTTCACAGCAACGGAACCTGGAAGAGCAGTTTGCGATGGTACGCATGCCCACAGAGAGGGCTCTACATGCCACCTCTGGCATGCCTGCCATAGGTTCGCCATCACGATTCTAGGGAGTTGAGGCATGTTATTAATAGGGAATATTATGTCACCACGTAACTTAATAGCTTTATGGAGTGCTGGGTGGCCTAGAGGTGGAGCTCTCGCCTCACAATCAGGAGGCTGCAAGTTTGATCCTACATAGAGGCAGCTAATTTCTCTCTCTGGGCACACTGAGAATATATCTGCTGAACAAAACTCCGCATTGGCAACAGGAAGGGCATCCGACCATTAAAACACTCTGCTAGCTCTATTCAGCTTCCATCCCGCAAGGGATTATGGGGTCGTTAAATAAGTAGGTCAGCAGCATCTTCCTGCATGGAACACAGAAAAAATATATTGAGAATTTTTTTTTTTATAATGTTGCTTGAGAAAAATTCTTATTGGTTTATAATCCAGATCATCCAAGGCATTAGTGATGTATTGTGTGTGTGTGTGTTATGAGTACCTGTGCTATAAAAAAGTCTTCAGGTGTTGAAGTAATATAGTAAACTATGTGCAGTGTGAAATTATATTGGTTAGTAAATTCCTCTGTTAGTTTACTCCCTTTCTGGAAACTTTTTTTGGGATAACGATAGTTGGATGATGCTATGATGGATGATGATGTAGAAGATGCTATGAGTCACTCATAATTCAATAGGTGGCTTTGATTTCAGTTTTTAATGCCCAGAATAGAGAACCTTGTCTCTCTCGTTGTGTGGTATTCCAACTTCCCATCAATCCTAGCTAATTTGGTCAATGGTTAGGAAGGATGGAAACTCTTCTATCTAGCCATAGGTGTTCTACTTCAGCGTTGAAACAAGAATCCAGCACTGAACAGAACTAAAGACCAAATAAATAATAATCTCTTCTGGGCCAAATAGTTCTCCAAATTAAGAAGGGAGGGAATTGGGGATTTTATTGTTTTAAGAAGCAATGTACCCACTTTTTTGAGAATAGAATAGAATAGGAGAGGAGAGGAGAGAAGGGAACAGAGAAGAAAATAGGAGAGAGTAGAGTAGAGTAGAATTCTTTATTGGCCAAGTGTGATTGGACACACAAGGAATTTGTCTCCGTGCATAAGCTCTCATTGTACATACAAGCAACAAGTGATAAATCATGATCATAATCAGAAAGTAATATCATCATATATCATAAAATACAACACTGTGATACAAAATAGAAGCAATCAACGTAAATCGTAAGATACAAACAACAAAGTTAGAGTCATAAATATAAAGTCACAATTAAAGCTCGGACCACACGTTTTCTGAATAGTTTTTATCCCACAGCTATAATTGCACTCAACAATGAACTAAAGGGCCACTATCAGTGAGCTGTTGGACAGTATTACCTGGTCTGTTGTATGGATGTTTGGATGGTTTAGGGGTGGGGAATTCTGGTAGGTGGGAGTGTGTTTGGGGATTGTTATGTGTGTTGGACCTGGTCTTTGGGTGTTAAGTGAATTTCGTTGTATGGGTATACTGTGTATACACGTACAATGACAATAAATTTTATTATAAGGTGCTAAAGGAATAGGTAATAGGAACGGTGAGAAGTATAATAGTAATACAGCCCTACTACTTGGTTTGACATCCTTGTCAAACCTTGGTAAGACAGTTATGGGAACTGTTTAGCAGAGTGATGGAATGAAGGAAAAAAATGTCCTTGTGTCTAGTTGTTTTGACATGCAATGCCCTATGACAATGCACTATGAGCCACGGTAGCGCAGTGGTTAAAGTGCGGCACTGCAGGCTACTTCTGCTGATTGCCGCTGCCTGCAAATTGGCAGTTTGAACGTCATCAGGCTCAAGGTTGACTTAGCCTTCCATCCTTCCGAGGTCGGTAAAATGAGGACTCAAATTGTTGGGGGCCATATGCTGTCTATGTAAACTGTTTAGAGAGGGCTGCAAGGTACTGTGAAGTGGTATATAAGTCTAAGTACTATTGCTATAGGAGTGGCCCAGAGGGACCAGTTCCGTGGTGAGGGACCATGGTTTCCCATGCTGCCTGCATCCCATGGATGGGGCTTCGCTTGTTTGCATAGCCTGGTTTGTTGCATGTTCCGGACTGGTGCCGGTCCATGGACTGGGGATTGGGGATTCTTTCCCTATAGAAAAAAATTGAAATAGTTTTTGTCCAGGATGTGAGGGGTCTGTAGTTATTTTGTTTTCTTCTTGGCAGAAAGCCAATAAATCTGGGCTGCTGCACATCATTTTAGTAGATTAGGAATTTAATAAACAATGTTTTGACCTAATGGGACCTTTCAGATTAACCTCGGATGTTGCTGCAGGCACATTCTGATGGTGAGCATACTTGGAATGAGTAAGTATCATCCTTGCTACTTTACTTCCGGCTTTCCTTGAACAGATAAGTGCCTACTTCTACAAATCAGTATTGTTTGGATGATGAGAAGTGGGCAGTTTAATTGACAATTAAACCAGCTCCCGAAATTCCAAGCCCAGAAATGAATAAGGCTGTTGCTTGTATTCAGCCTTGTCGTGGAGCTTATACTCCGTGAGCGTATTCTGTGCCAGAAATACCTTGACAGCTGTTAACAGCTGGCACTACAATTACAATTAACACTGTGCCTTTATTAGATTTGACACTGACATGTGTATTAATAAAACTTGGACTAGGATAAGAAAATCACTCAGCTGTACTTTAAAGGTTTAATTACAAGTGGGCTTGTTTGTGTGTGGAGTTGCCTACCCACTTTCAATTTTCCCTGTCTAATGTCTCATGTCACACTGGTGGGTTCTTAAAAATAAAGCTGATGTTTATTTATTATTCATGTACCCCCTGCTAGGTCCCTTAAAACAAGTTAGATTTATGTTTCTGAAAGATTGCTCAGCAATGTGACACCTCACCTTGAGAGATTTCATTAATGCTTAACATCTCTTGAAAACTTCTTTTCCGCTCATGGTGACTCAAAGATGCTCTAAAATGTGTCTCTTCGAGGCACTTCTTTAACTTTCACTGGGTGTCATCCTTGCTCTTTGTGATCAGCAAACCCCAAAGCCACTTATTTTAGTTATTAAACAAAGTTATATGGCCACCCAAGTCATACAGTGACTACAGGCAGCTTGCAACACTGAAAATTCACAACTCTATCTCCGCCCATGTTAGCAGCAATACAATCAAACACACAGGTATAGTGTAGGTGGTACCTGGATCAATAGCAGTAACTGTGAGAGGGATCTTGGAATCCTAGTGGACAATCGCTTAAATATGAACCAGCCGTGTGCTGTAGCTGCCAAAAAAGCCAACGCAGTTCTAGGCTGCATAAACAGAGGGACAGAATCAAGATCATGTGAAATGTTAATACCACTTCATAATGCCTTGGTAAGATCACACTTGGAGTATTGTATCATTTGGGGATCATCATGATATAAAAAAGATGGTTTTTATATTGTGAGACGCTAGAAAGAGTGCAGAGAAGATATTGGGTATGCTTAGTTTAATGAAAAGAAGGACTAGGGGTGACATGATAGCTATGTTCCGATATCTCAGGGATTGCCACAAAGAAGAGGGAGTCAAGCTGTTCTCCAAAGCACCTGAAGGCAGGACAAAAAGCAATGGATAGAAAGTAATCAGGGAGAGAAGCAACCTAGAACTAAGAAGAAATTTCCGAACAGAACAGAACAGAACAGAATCCTTTATTGGCCAAGTGTGATTGGACACACAAGGAATTTGTCTTTGGTGCATATGCTCTCACTGTACATAAAGAAAAAATAAAGTATATTCATCAAGAATCATAAGATACAACACTTAATGATAGTTATAGGATACTACTAAGCAATCAAATCATACTAGGAAACAATAAAACAACATACATTGTAAAGATACAAGCAACATGGATATAGCCATAAGTGGAAAGAGGTAGGTGCTAGGAAGGATGAGAAGAATAATAGTAATGCAGTCAGAAGAAGAAGAGGCCGAATGAAGGAAAACTTAACTGAGTTTATCACATTGCGAGATCCCCTCTTATGCATCATGTAGAGTTATGAATTTAGCAAAAAAACCCTGTAAAATTTAATCATGTGCTGGAAAATGCTAGGCTGCCAGGTGTTGCTGGACTACAATGCCTCGCCATCCCCGGCAGCAAGGACTGCTTAGTTGTCCAATATCCCAAAGACCAGTTTTTCCTTTGCAATTTTGTTCTAACACATGAAGCAGAAAAGAACCAATTTTTGGGTTTGGCCAACACTCGGAATCAGCGCCTCATTTTTAGCCTAGGTGCTTGTGAAACTCACCCACATGGATCATTTACTTATGTGTATGTGTGTGTGTGTAATTTGTTTTGGGGAAGCTATAAAAAAAGAAAAGGGGCTTAAATTTTGAATTGGGAACCACCCCTAATTTGAAAATAAAAAAGGCAAAAGCAGACCCTGCTGCAAGAGGAGCAATCCCCATCGGCCCCTCCAAAGCTGGCTGATGGGACTTGTAGTCCTAGAGTGTTGCATGTAGGCAAGAGTTTTTTTTAAAAAAATAAATAAAAGGTATTTTGAATGGAGACCTTCCAACCACAAATCTGCTGCAGAAGAGACCATCCCTATCAACACCCCATCCCGGAGCTGGAAAGACGGCATTGCACAAGAACAGATTGCGCGTCCCTGCCTTAATACGGTAGGATTCCCGCTGTTAGCACGGAAGCATCCCACCAGGTTGCGAAAGGCAGCGGGCCGCGCGCGCGCGCGCGCGCTGTTTCCCTCCGTCTCCATGGCAACCGCCCGGGGAGCGGAACCCGCGCGCCCTTCTCGCCCAAAACTCTAGGACCGCCTCCTCTCTCTCTTCCCTTCCCCACAGGTGAGCGTGCCGCGATTCTGATTGGCTAGCTTGGAAGCCCTCGGATTGGCCGATCGGATCCGAAAGGGGAGGGGCGAAGCTTAAAAAAAAAACCTGCGGGTGACGAAGTCTGAGGGGAGAAGGCGCGCGCGCGCTTTTTTGCCCCGGTTTTTTTCACCCCTTCCAGAGAAACGGTGTTTGGTGGGTGTAGGAGGGTAAACAACTCGCTCCGACGGCGTCGCCGTAGCTCCATTTGCCCTCTTTAGCCTTAGGCGATGAGGTGCTTTTTTTTGGCTCTTTGAAATAATTCTGATTTTTAAACGTTGGAGCCAGGTAGGGGGGGGGGGGATTCGGCCCTCAGGTAATAAGCGGCCTTTTGTTTGCAGGGAGTAAAAGAACTCGCTGCATCTGAGGGAATTTTATATGTAAAATATATAAGGCTGAGGTAATGTCTCAGCCGTGACTTATTTATACTGCAAGGTCACTGAAGAAAAAGTTACCTCAGTCCCAAGAATTGGCTTTCCTCAGGGAATAAGGCAAATTTCTGAAAGTCTGTACAGATTCTCAGTCATCCAGGTCATGGTTGTCCCAAAGGTGTTTTTTCAGGAGGCAAGTGGGCAGTCTTTTTTCTTTGAAGACGTTTCGCTTCTCATCCAAGAAGCTTCTTCAGCTCTGACAGGATAGTAGGGAATGGAAGGATTTACATTTCTTGCAGATAGCTAGTTATTGTGGACACAAATAAACCTCCAAGGGCTTCAATGACCCTCTAAAAGGATGCAAAGGACCAGCTGTCTGCAAGGAATATAAATCCTTCCATTCCCCACTGTCTTGTTGGAGATGAAGAAGCTTTTTGCTTTTTTTTGTTTTCTTCAAAAGAAAAAAAAAACAAAGTCCAGTTGCCTCCTGAAAAAGCACCCATTGGGGCAAATTTCTGAAGTAATTTTAGCTCATATACTTAGAAGGAGTAAAGTACCTCAGGAGCTTGAGGTAATCTTAGTCATGTCCAATTTGCAGGACTAAAAGTACTGCAAAAAGTAAAAGATAAGTGAAAGGATTCAATTCTTTTACTCAAGAATGAAGGAAATTCTGGAGCCTGAAGAAATTTTAGCCATTTTTTTTAAAAAAAGCTTAGAAAACATTCAGTATTGATGCTACAAAATAAAATCAAGGGCTGCTTCACCTTAGAAGTAAAATATCTGTGGCGCCTGAGGTAATCTAAGCCAAGTAAAATATCTGTGGCGTCTGAGGTAATCTAAGCCAAGTAAAATATCTGTGGCGCCTGAGGTAATCTAAGCCAAGTCCTGTGAAAAGGACTCAACCCACCACAAGAATTAGGCTTAAAAAGTTAAAATTGCCTCAGCCCAGGACTTTCCTTTTCTCTCTGGGAATGTCAACAACTGGGATCTAAGGTGATTTTAGCCAAAATTTACTTCCTAAAAGGAGTAAAATAAAATATCTATGGGGCCTGAGGGAATCTGGATCAGGTTTTTGGTAAAAGGATTAAGCTACCACAGGGAACTAAATGTTAAACACAAAATCAGCTTTAAAGTTTGTCAGAGCCAGGAGCTACCTTTTCTCTTTGGAAATAAGGCCAACTCCTGAGGCTTGAGGTAACTTTAGTTAAGGGTCACATTTTTAGGAATAAAATTCCCATGAGACCTAAACTGAG
This sequence comes from Masticophis lateralis, assembly GCA_030761175.1. Lineage (NCBI taxonomy): Eukaryota > Metazoa > Chordata > Lepidosauria > Squamata > Colubridae > Masticophis > Masticophis lateralis. The sequence continues at coordinate 122,927,520 of JAUDYJ010000004.1, forward strand.
ACATATTCTTGTAAAAGGACTGAATTACCACAAGTAATAGTTAAAATTAGCTTTAAATTGCCTCAAACCCATGAGCTCTATTCTATGTTCCTGTCTGGAATAAGGCCAACTCCTAAGTTCTGAGGTAAATTTAGCCAAGGTTTGCCTTCCTAAAAAGTAAAAGGGGGCCCGAGATAATCTGAGCTATATGGTAAAAAGACTAAAATACCACAAGAAACTAAAAGTTAAAATTAGCTTTATATTGCCTCAGACCCAGGAAGCTGCCCTTTCTGGGAATAAGGCCAACCAACTCCTGAGGCCTGAGATAATATTAGTTGGGTCTGTTTTTTAGGAATAAAATAACTGAGGTCTTGAGGTAATTTTAGCCAAGGTTCCTAAAAAGAATAAAATAAATTATGGGGCCTGAGATAATCTGGTAAAAGGACTGAACTACCACAGGTAACTAAAAGTTAAAATTAGCTTTAAATGCCAGACCATTTAAATTAAGTCCTGGTAAAGGGATTGAACCTCCACAGGGAACTAAAAATTAAATATAAAATTAACTTTAAATTGCCTCAAACCCAGGAGCTATGTTCCTCTCTGGGAATAAGCCAACTCCTAAGGCCTGAAGTAATTTTAGTCGAGGCTCACCTTCCTAAAAAGAGTAAAACATACAGTACCTATGGGCCTGAGATAAACTAAGCTGTGTCCTGATAAAAGGAATAAACTATCACAGGGAACTAAAAGTTAAACAAATTTATCTTTAAATTGCCTCAAACCCATGAGCTCTCTTCTATGTTCCTGTCTGGAATAAGGCCAACTCCTAAGGTCAGGTAATTTTAGCCAAGGTTTGCCTTCCTAAAAAGTAAAATGGGGCCTGAGATAATCTGAGCCATGTCTTGGTAAAAGGACTCAACTACTATAGGTAACTAAAAGTTAAAATTAGCTTTAAATCTCAGACCAGTTTAACCAATTTTACCAAGTCCTGGTAAAAGGATTGAACCAACACAGGGAACTAAAAGTTAAACATAAATTTAGCTTTAAATTTCCTCAAACCCAGGAGCTGACTTTGCTTAGTCAAGGCTCACCTTCCTAAAAAGAGTAAAATATAGTATCTGTGGGGGTTGAGATAATGTGAGGTATATCACGATAAAAGGACTGAATCACCACAGGTAACTAAAAGTGAAGCAAAATTGGTTTTAAATTGCCTCAGATTCAGAAACTGACTTTCCTTTCTAGAAATAAGGTCAGCTCCTGAGAGCTGAGGTAATTTTGGCCAAGTGTCCCCTAAAAAGGAGTAAAGGGCTACCTAATTCAAGTAACCAAAGGTAAAAATTAACTAAAATTACTTCATCCCCCAAAACTTACTTTATTGAAATAAGGTAGATCCCTAGGGTGTGATGTAATTTTAGGATGATCTGTTTTCCCTAGCAAGTAAGAAACTGGGACGGGAAGCCATTGTTTTAGGAAGATTAAAAATCTACACGGCTGAAGTAATCCGCCCATGTTTTTGTTCAAACCCTCAACTACCATAGGTAACTAAAGATAAAATTAAGTCCCAGCAATTGACATTTCTGTGGGAGTAAGGTACATTCCTGGAGCCTGAAGTAATTTTAGCCAAAGGCATAATTATAGACAAAATTACACAATGTGCAGAGATGTACAGATTGACGAAAGAATTAAAGGAAAAAGAAGATACTGAATTTTGCAAAGTTTGGAATAAATGGTATCATCGGCGTAGGGTGGTGACAGAAAAAACATAGTTAGAAACTATATAGTACCAAGGTACATTTGTGTATGTAACCACCCTCTCATGTGTGAAGAATCTAGAAGGTGAATGCTATACATAGAATATTAAAGTATTAGTCTTAGAGACAGATCAGAAGAGTGGGTAAAGAGGTAATATGAAACCATTAGATTAAGAATTAAGGGAATAAGTGTAATTATATTAATGGAAGATCTCCACGAAACAGACGCTTCAAACGATTATTTACAAATGTTTAGTGTACAAAGTATTTTTTATATTTTGTTATATATGTTGTTTTTTTTTTTTTGTATTATTTGTTAATAAAGTTTATAAATTTAAAAAAGAAAATTAACATCATCAAGAATGCTACTTCACCAAGTGAATCAGGGTTGACCTATAGAAGATAGCCTGAAACGGTGAATCAGTTTCATTAACACACATCACACATTTGAATGCTAGGTTTGGCCAGTGTTTGATAGATTTTATAACTTTCTCGCCTGGTGTAATTTAGGCTGTGGCAATGGTTCTCAGGACCAGAAGAAACATTAAAGAGCCTTTTTAATTCTAGAAGTGGCCAGTGATTTATAAAATATTTTAAAGTTTTCTTGTCTGGCATAATTTTAGCCATGGCAATGATTCTTATAACCCAAAAACAGAACTCACCAGCCTTTGTTAACACTAGCTGTGACCAGTGATTGATAAAGATTTTCTAATTTTCTTGCCTGACATAATTTTAGCCACAGATGTAGTTCTAAGAACCAGAAAGCGCCCTGCAAACATTCTACATAGCAACACAGCAAGGAGATGACGTGGAAATCAGCTGTGCCTTGTGAATCAGCTGATCCAGAAAAAAGGAAATACAGGACAGGATAGGTTGGGGTTGGGCCAGCTGATCATCGGAACTGGTCCGAACCAGCAGCAGCCCACCACTGGTGATGCCCCTATTGCAGGTCTCTCAGTCACTGAGCAGACACTTTGTGAGACTCCTGCTGGAAGTCCTCTCTGGGATTGCACTGGATGACTCCTTCAGTCGCTGAGTTGACACTGAGAATCGCACTGCAGGGGAGTCAACAGCGCTCAACTGGATGCCTCGTCCAGTCCCTGAGGATTCCCTTAGACCCAAATTGGAAGAGAACCCATTTGGCTCCGCAGTCTTCCTCCTTCAGATTCTTAGCCTGCCTAAGTTCACACGTGAGCATAGATGAGATGATGGAAGGCCTGGGAGAAAGGCCGCACTGTTCCTGGGGCCATCTCCATTCACATCAGACACGTGCAGGATAGAAGTGATGCTTCTTCTGCTACTGATAGAGGTCTTTCAGTCCCTAGTTCACCACTCTAAAAATCAAATTGAATGACCCTGGGAGATGATCCACTGCCTTCTCATTCAGTTTGTCTTTCACAGATTGGTGACTGCAGGGCTGAAAGACCTCTACCAATAGCAGCATAAGCATCACCTCTATTTTGCATGGGTGTCTGGTGTGAATGGAGATGGCCTCAGCAAGAGCCAGTCAACGCTTGCAGTTTCAGTAGGTACATGCTCACACTTGCTTTAGCTTTTTTTCCCTTTTTGCTTGAATTTCTGACTTCTGCATGAATTCTCAGGATGAATTTCTCTCTCAAGTGCACAATTCCATTCCTGAATGTTTTTCAGCTGCCGCCTCAGGAAATTTTTCTGCAAGAAACATGCTTGAGAGTTTGTGTTCTACCATGATAAACCTCCAGTGAAATTGTTTTTCTTCCTTCCATTGGGAAGATACAAAAGCTTCATTTTCTGGCATAATTGTCTTGTGTTATTCAATTGCTCTAGGGAATGGAATACAGGGAAAGTAGGCCTGTTTGTGGCTACCCTGACATTATGGAACCTGCTGCATCCAGAAGCGCTTTCAAATTTTTTCAGGGTATAAAATTTGTTAAAAATATCTGCTCTTTATCTAGGAATCTTTTCTGCTGGGACATAGAAAAATTTCATGGATGTCCCTGACTATATCTGAGTTTTTTTTCCCCTTAGTATTTTACAGAACCCCATCAGTGTCTTGACAATCCTAAGATTTAGTGGAAGGCAATTTATTGTAAGAAACTGAAGACCAAATTTTGGAAGGAATGTTGCAAGACTTATGTCTTATGTTTTATGATGTACATCACCCAAAGTTGTTCGGAATGGTTGATGTGAACATAAACTTTGGGCCAGTCACTCTCAACCCAACCTACCTCATGAGGTGGTTGTGGGAAAAATAGGAGGAGGAAAATACAGTCGCCACCTTGAGTTATTTGTAAAAATAATAAAGATTGGATACAAATAAACAAAATTCATGAATTACTTAATGACTGACATTTATGGGGTACCCAACTTTAAAAAAAAGGCTTTGACTGTGAGATTCACTGTATCAGGTGTTCAATGGTAAAAATACCCTGTGTCATTCAGTTGCTTCAGGGAACAGTAATTATAAGCCATAGTATTTTCTCTTTGATACCAGCAATCTACTATGGGTTGACTTAGGTGGCTTTCCATTCTCACTCATAAAGGGAGAAAGTGTAGAAGCAAATCATACGTTTCGGTTAAATTGAAGTTTTCCCTCCCTGCTTTCTACAGTGCAAGCTTGGATATCCTACTGATATCCTCCAGCAATTTGGAAAAATGTGCAGTCCTTTGATTTACTGTTTAATCTTTGCAAGCAAGGTAGTTAACGTTCTGTTCTATATCTGGTTATTCATCATTTCCTTGAATGTTACATTCACTCAGAGTCTCATAATATCCATTCATAATTTTTTTTTTCTGAAGTTCATGTTACGTATTTTGACTGTACATATACTCCTGTACCTGTTTGGCAAAGGATCCAGCTCACATTTACTTTGTGTATATTATGTGAAGTAAAATTATACTAATAAGATCTGATTAGTTAATATATTGTACATAACTATGATCATTATTAAGTGGATACATCCATAACATTACACATGTTCACATAACTCAAGTGATGTATAGGGTGAGAGAAGGATTAAAAAACCAGCTAATAGATACAGAAAAGTTAGATTTAGCCATAATCTAATAGACTCAGGCCTATGTTGTACTGGTCAACTAATTCCCCACTGCCATGTATGTGAACTGTACTTCAGATGGTTAATTGCCCCAACTAGCATAAGTGATCACTATGAAGTCCCATAGGCTCTCTGGTTTTTTGAGTGTTTGCAGTTTTTATTCTAGAACTTTCTACTTATTAAACAAATGTGAAAGCTCTTTTTAAGTAACAAGTTCAGGCCTTACAAAGATGAGTAATACACATTTGGTGTTAAGCTATTTGAAGTCTACAAATGCTGCAAAGAACGTAGGAATTCACATCTTTTCAATATGGCGTCTGGGTGTCTTCACATTCATTGCAAGCTAATCTCAATGTGGAATATTAGAAGGGATGAAGTTGAGCATTGTATGTAACAGAGTTGTGTGTTTCATTGAAAAATTATCATAGGAGGCTGATGAAAAGAAGACTGGAGTGGTTAAAATGACCGTGTTGATGTGAATAGTTTTCTTCGCAACAGAATCCTGATCAATGTGTGCTGTTAAAATTAGGGGGAAATTGCTCTTCCATTTTATAGCTGGAAAATCTCATAATGATTTCTCAGCTAAGCTGAACAAAGGTCAAGGGGAGGGGGAGCTAAGGTGTCCTATCTCTCAGTGTCTTTTTTTTTGTCCTAACCACAAAACCGCACAGCTTTTAGCTTCAGCACTTACTTATCTCATAGTTCTCAAAGCTGATGCCGACAGTGCCAAGATGCTCCAAAAATAAAGAGATTTTTTTGTTCTGCCGTCTACATTCGGAGTGTCAGTTACAGAAATACAACAGGGAGTTTCTAGTTAGCTATTTTTCTTTCCTTTGTGTGTGTGTGTGCATGCAAGGAAATTAAAATGTGCTGAGAATTACTTTATTAGAAGTTATACATCTAAGGATTTTCTTTTCAGTGTTAAGGTTACATTGCTATAGCCTTTTCAATTTTTTTTTAAAATAATGTATTGTTTAATTAAATGTTAGTTCTATTAAATTCAACATATACAGTATGTAAATAGACAGTTGGCTAAGAAGTCTAACAGAATTATGCTTAACTACAAAGGAGAGGATTTCTAAAAATGGGACATGGTTAAAACGCAAATTGAAATGTAAAGACAAGAGAAGCCTATTCTCTAGAAGGGTCCTAGAATTTATATATACAAATAGACTGTTGGAACAGTAAATGGGAAAAGTCAAGGAAGTTGTTAATGGCAAGATTATCTTCACCAAATGGAAATCTTCTAAAGTAAGAATAAAAAAACCCACAACATCCATTCACCCACTCACCCACCCACCCATCTATTCATCTATTTGTCATGTATCCATCCATCTTCCAGATGCAAAATAGTGTTCCTCCAAGTTTTTGACTTCCCAGCACATGAAAATTAAAATATATATATTCCATTCTCACCTTTAGGGGTGGTATGTGTCTTCCTTGTTCTTGGGTCCTCTACCAAAGGACTGGGACTTTGAGGATTAGGTGCAGGATTTTAGCTGTTTCTTGCACTGCAGTCTTCTGCACAGAGAGCTTTGATTTCATTCATGGAATTAAGTGGAATCTTTCTTCCAGTTAAATGTCTGTCTGTCTGTGTCTATCAAGCATTAAGGGTTGGATCTATACATTTAAAAAAAAATCCAGTACAGTTCTTATTTGACTATACAGGTGTAAAAAAGCTAGGAAATGCATTGACTCTTGAACATAGAAAAATAAAAATGCTCAACTGAATGTCATACAATAGGGTCTAAGAAGAGCCATATGCAGAGAAGCATTTGACTATGTAGTAGCTTCTAAATTTATGTGGTTGCTCCTCATATCCTGCTCAAATTCTTTTTTGTTGGCACACAATCCTTCTGTTTCATTCACTAAAAAGAAGAACTGGTGTCTTATCTTTTTCCTTCAAGTAACATTCTGAATTTGCAGATGGCCATGTCTCTGTTCCTTGACAGAGTCTGTTAAAATGACTAACCCTTTCTCACAGATCTTATTTCCTCAAACCTTTTCCTCACAGTTTTCCTTGTTGTCCTCTGAACTCACTCCAATTTGTCCTTTCAAATGTGTTTTGTCTTCGACAGAAAGTCGTAATCCATCTGAGGCCTAATCAGTGTCAAAAAGAGCAAAATAATTTTCTTACTTGTTTTACAGGCCACACTCCTGTTAAGACTTATCAATGTAATGTTCTTTGGCTTTTCAACTTGGCTGAATTGCAATCCTCTTCTGTGAAGCAGTTATCACTTAGAATTTAAATGTCTTCTTTACTCTCTTGCTACTGTTTGGTGAGATGAAAAGTTTCAGTTTGCTGGGGTGTTGTATCTGAAAATGAGAACTAGCAATAATATTCATTTATTTCTGAGCTAAATTGGATCAGTTTGGATATTGTTGTTAATTTTATTTCAACATTGCTTTTTCTCCAACATGTTATTAACATTTGGCTCACTTTTTTCATCTATACAATTGGAGATAATTTTGTGAACCACAAAATTGATTGGCTGGGGATAGCCACCATTCACATACATGGAACCTTATATAAAATAAGTTTGACTGATTCTGGCCTGATGGACATATAATTTATAAAATGTACACAATTACTTCAATCATCCATATTTAGGTCTATATATCATGGGATACCCAGATTAGTTTGTTTCAAAGACTTAAAAAAGAATAGTTAGCAATAAATTGAAAGAAATTTAAGTTCCTTTGTACAAAAAAATTCTGCAATGCAGAAAAGAATCGGGTAAAAATTTTCAAAAGCAATGATGCTTGAACAATTGTGGATTGTGCAATTGCAAGATCCAACCAAATATATGGCATTTATTCAATGTTCCATTTGATGATTACTTTTTTGGCTGCCAACTATCACTTCCTTACTTGATTGGGCCCTAGTTTTGAAATAGAAATTTAAAAAAATTGAAACATGATAAAGCCCAGATAAAATATAATTTTGCAAAGTTATTCAAAATACATCCGAGCTAGCTGATTTCTGTTTTAGCCTCTTTTGTTCTGTGCTTAACAACTATTATAATTCCTAAGGAAGTGACTATTACTCTCCCAATGCAAAAGAAAGATAAAGGCAGAGTCCTGCCAACTATGGTCCAATCAACCTTTTCCAAAAACCATTAAGCTTCGGGCAAGATTTCTTATTATCAACATTTATACTTGATGCTTCTGAAGAATCTCCTGTCCTATAAACAGGCAGGATTCAGATCAGTTCTACAATAGGTTGATGTGCAAAGCTATAGTATTTAACTGAAAACATTTCAGTCCTTCTGAGGTGCCCTTTATGTTGCTTTATTGACTTAAATGTGGCCTTTGACTTTATTCTTCATGAGGCCGTTAGTCACAACACCCACCAACCACCATGTTCTCAAGATGATAATTTTATAATCTCAAAACCGTCATATACAAAGCAGAGATATTTATAATGGCACTGTAACAGTTTTCCCTATTTTTAAAGGAGGTAAACAGGGCTGTATTCTTGCCTCTTTATTATTTAATTTCTCTACTAATGAGATTGTTATGCCTTCAGTAAGCCAGTTTCAACACTTGTCCATCAGTCTATCTCCATTCCACAGATGATGTGGTTATCCCATCCATAACTCAGATGGGCCTTTGCAGAAACCTACTTTCATTTATAACCTACAATTCTATGGGATTTCTTAAAATGACTATTCAAAAACTAAGGTTTTACTACTTTACAGTAAGCACTTCAAGTCTAAGATAGAAAATTAATAAAAGTTCAATTGACCAGATTAAGTACCTGAGTATCCTCTTCCATCTTTCCACCTGTTTGGACTAATCAGTTGAATGAACTCTCTATAAGAGCCCAAAACATCTTCAACACGATCCTTAAATAGGTGAGCTATCAAAGGTAATCATTACATCCCTGAAGAAATTAAGCTATATAAAGTGAAGTGTCAACTTCCACTTGGGAAGCTATTCAGTCTAATTTTTAAAAAGCTATACTTTGTGTTTCTTGCTCATCTCAATGCCCTTTCTTGGTTAGTGCTTGGCTGTGTCTCTTTGGGAGCCTAACTAAGCTTTGCTGTGCCAGACTTTGGCTGAAACAGATTTCAGAGACTATTCCTGGTTACTATTCCCTACTAGTGGTTTACTTCATCTTTGAAAGGGGAAACTGACTTTGATTTGGCTTATTGTGGCTTTGCAATAATAGGATTATCCAGGGGATATGTGGAGGTGCAGCAATTACACTATAGTATCAGTGAATAATTTTAACCTTTATCATTTTGAAAGTGTAGATCCCAGATCTTTGGTTTAAGGGCTTAAGACCATCCCTTGATCCAAAGAAGGATCTTAAGACCTTAAACCAAATATATGGGATCTAGACTTTCAAATGGTAAGGCCAAAGTTATTCGTTGACATTATAGTGCAATTGGTGCACCTTCACCCATTCCCTGGATTATTATTTATTTATTTATTTATTTATTTATTTATTTATTTATTTATTTATTTATTTATTTATTTATTTATTTATTTATTTATTTATTTATTTATTTATTTATTTATTTATTTATTTATTTATTTATTTATTTATTTATTTATTTATTTATTTATTTATTTATTTATTTTCTATACTGCCCTTCTCCCGAAGGACTCAGGGTGGTGCACAGCCAAAATAAAACAACCCCAATACAAAATTTAAAAGCAATTTTAAAAACATATTAAACAATTTGGCCCTAATCGTTAAAAAATAAACCCCAATTAAAAATCATGTTTAGGCCAGCCCAGCTTGTTGGAACAACAGCGTCTTGAGGGCATGGCGAAAGGTGCGTAGGTCAGGAATCATCCATATCTCTGGGGGCAATTCGTTCCAGAGGGCAGGTGCCCCCACAGAGAAGACTTTCCCCCTGGGGGCTGCCAGTCGACACTGTTTGACCAATGGCACCCTGAGGAGTCCCTCTCTGTGGGAGCGTATTGGCTGGTGGGAGGCTATCAGCTGCAGAAGGCGGTCTCATAAGTACCCGGGTCCTAAGCCATGGAGCGCTTTGAAGATGGTCACCACCACCTTGAATCACACCCAGAAGACCACCGGAAGCCAGTGCAGCTCGCGCAGGAAGGGTGTAACATGGGTGCACCAAGTCGCTCCCATAATTGCCTGTGCAGCCGCATTCTGGACCAATTGGAGCCTCTGAGTGCTCTTCAAGGGGAGCCCCATGTAGAGAACATTACAGTAGGATGATCCATAGATATGTTTATAGATCTTTTATATTCCTCACGAGGATTTTCACCTTTCTGTGAATTGGTGTATAATCCTTTGTGACAACCCATGTAAATACTGGTCTCCCATATGATGAACATATTTGTGTATGTTCAGATACAGAGGTTAAGTCAGAAATCCATTGCCCATTGTATCATCTATGGTATTTGGCACTGATGCCAGAAATTTTGTCTTTCTGATCAAGAAGCTGCAGCCTTAAGAAAAAAAAAAATCAGGAATCATTTAAAAGGTTGCCAAGTTATCAATAACTACACCTTGCCGAAGTCAGTGCTGTTGCTACTTTTATTACTGAATATTTGAGCTTTCTTTCACCTTACACTACTGAATTTTAGTTTTGCTTATATTTCCTTAGTCTGGGACTATAAATGAATACATTTAATTCTGATGCACGCTGAGGTCAAGATCAGAGAGATGTAAAATGTGAAAGATGGAGAAGCTGGAAGACATTAATCTTACAGTGTCTGGTCATACCTTGAATTCATTCTTTAGTAGTGTTAATTTTATTGAGCTGAGAAAAAAAAATCAAAATGCATTTCCTTTTGTAAGGGAATATATTCAAGAATGTATATTTATATGCAGAAATGTCTTTTTTTTTTAAAAAAAAAAAAATAATAATCCAGATTATTTTTTGGCATTAATGAACAAATTTGATGGGAGAAATACTGTATCTCAATGAATATTAATGAAAGTGACATGGAAAAAATATTTTCTTACTTAAAACACAGAAGGCATCAAACATAGAAGGCATAGACAAATATTGACAGAATTCAACATACAGATTTAAAGAGCAACACATGTACACACACATACATACATACACAAGCTTCTGGGTTCTGGTTTCCTATTTACGAAAGCTGAAATCAGAAAGTGGAGAAACATAGGGAAAAAATAGATTGCATTGAGTAAAATGAGTTTCTCTGTTATGCTAAATACCTATCGTGAGATCTCAGCCACAAAGCTTTTGAGCGTAATTCAAGTACCATAATTCACACTTTGTTTTATGTGTAGTTTAAGTAAGTTAAATATAAATCCTTAAAAGATCTTTATGGAAGTGCGTACCGATCCAGAAACAGGATTGGCTTTGGATAAAATTAGAGGATTAGCTGTCATAGGCAGAAGTGAAATGGAAATAAAAATGAATATAGTGGGATGGAGGACAGTTTAAAGAGATAAATCTGAAGGTTGAGCATTCTGTAAAGATAGGCAAGGTAGTAAGGTAATTCTCCTACCTATAATGACTTAACGTCTATCAAGATGATGATGATGATATCCATTCAGTCAAGTCCAACTCCTGGTGAGTCTATGGACCAAGTCTCTCCACATCTTCCAATCTTGCACTGTCTAGTTTATCTATACTCTAGTTGGTGTCAGCTTTGATAGCGTCCAGCCACCCTGTTCTTTGACGGCCTGTTTCCTTTTACCCCTAAGAATTCCAAACATAATTGCTTCCTCCAATGAATCCCCCCCCCTCCATGACATGGCCAAAGTAGGATGCAGTTTCATGGTTTTCCATCTAGATAATGATCTTCATTTAACATGGTTATCCAACGATCCTTAGTTCAACTCTAAGGGAGATAAATTCATTGAGAAGTGAGCGTACAACCCACCAGTGTTGGCATGTCTCCACCTATCCATCCATCCTACAAAACCTCCCCATGCTGTGCTTTCACTTGCCTTCCTACTAGTGGGTTTGAACCCTGTGTACAAATGAGAATGTTAATAATATAGAGTTCTAAGCAATGTGGCGGCATCTCACATTTCTGTGAATGCAAGTTAGAGACCAATGCCTACGTTCCCGTCGACTCCTTATGCTGTGCCTGTGACACAATGACACAATGACTTCCTACAGCAGCCCAGGATATTTGCTTTTTAAGGAAGGAGAGAACAATGTCCTGTATGGGTAAACAAGTTCACTGTCATTACCGAACAAATCAATATCATGACCTTCAAGGTATGTGCACTTGTTTGGCTTTCTCCTTTTGGTTAATAAAGGAAGCTTTATTTTACACCTTCTGTTGTGTTTCGCTGGGTTTTATGACTTTGAGATTATAGAGTCGTTGTTATAATGGCATCAAACCTGCTAATCCTCAATGGGGATGATTCAAAGTACGTTACTGGTTCCAGCTGCTCAGATGGAAACAATCTGAATTTATAGTTCTCCTGCTGACAATTGGCATAAAATGATTTACACTTTTCAGCATGGAGTCAAATTTTCATCGTTTAGGTGTTCTACTTCCTTATGTATTATAATTTAGCATAATGATGTGATTGTCAAATGTACAAGGGGATGTTGTTTGCTGAGGATGTCAAACACCTATTTTCAGCAAGCCTTTGAATTTATTTTCCTCAATTCTAGCATGTTGGTTCCAGTTCTCGTAACTAATCTTATTTTGCTTTGAGTCTTCATCCCAGACTGGTTCCTAATCATATTAGCCTTTAACTCAGTTGGTATTACACAAGTTCTAAAAAGGAATTTTGTAAGAAATGTAAAACTGCTGCATTATCACATATTTATATATTCTTTTAGACATGGGTTCAGGTTTCTACTTGGAGTATGCTAAGAATAATGTAAATGCTATTTTCCAAGTAAGTTTTATACATTTGCATTGAAAATAGTGTCAAAAATAAAGTATCATATGCAGCATATCATAAGAAACACTGGGCTTTCAATTAGCAATTAATCATGCCTCAGATAAACATCATTGGGTACGATACTGCTACTGTGCAAAGCTGCTGGGGTAATTCTAATAAAAGGAAGATAGTTTACATTTCCTGTAAAGTTCATACTAGAATGATCAAAAAGGAATCTATCTCTCCTTCCCTCCCTCCCTCCCTCTGTTTCTCTCCCTCCCTCCCTCTTTCTCTCTCACACAAATATTCCTATCTTTTCCAAACATTAGTTGCTATATGACCAAAGAAACTCTTCCAAAGCAGCCAGTTCGTTTATTTTCAGAGCTTATAAGCCAGTCCAATCAATCTACCCTGAGCAACATAACAGTTCTCTAAATTAATTCCTAAATTGTACTTAAAGATCTTTTTTTCCAAGACGATGTTGAAGATATGGTGAACTGTGTCAACATCCAGCATCAAGTAAATGAAAAGACCACACAATCATCGTGAAAGTATTTTCAGACAACAATGAACAGACAAGGTTTCAATAACAATCACTTGCGTCAATTCCCACAATTTCAGTCAGTTGGAATGTTCAATGGAGAAGATGATATACAGCAGGTTGGAAACACCAGTAAATATAAACCAATTATGGGGGTGAAAAAAATGTATCTATATTTTCTAACAAAAACTCAATACATGGGTATTTTTTTAATGAAAAGTATAGCATAAGAAGTCAGCAGTTAAACTTCATGCTAGATTGCAAATTTGCAAATGAAAATTACAAATTACCAAATGAAATGTTTGGTAAAAAAGAGTCAAGCTGCATGATGGAGTTTTTAAAAAAAGTGACTACCATTGATGTTTTTAACCATTCCCTGTGTACCCTCTGAGAACCAGGTCTATGGAGATTCAGAGTCATCCAGGTCAGGTGCACCAAAGGTGCTTTTTCAAAAGGCAACTGGACTTCCTTTGTTTTTTCTTGAAGATAAACTGAAGAAGCTTCTTGGATGAGAAGCAAAACATCTTCACGGAAAAACAAAGCCCAATTGCCTTTTGAAAAAGCACCTTTGATGTATCTATGACTGAGAATCTCCATAGACCTAGTTCTCAGTGGGGTACACATGGAACTGTTTTTTTTAAAAAATCAAGACAGTACTCACACTTTTTTAAGTACACCATGTAGCTTTTAACTGAAGAAGCTTCTTGGATGAGAAGGGAAATGTCTTTCTTCAAAGAAAAAACAAAGTCCAGTTGCTTTTTGAAAAAGCAATTTTGGGACTCAGAGAACCATATTAATCTGTGGTACCCAAAAAATCAAAGCACTTTCCAAACCAGCAATTTTAATGAATAGGTGAAAGCGGCAATTGACAAAAAGAAACTAACATTTATGTTAGTCTGAAACAGCACGACCAGCATTACATATTTCTACATATTCTTAAATGCATGATATGTTAGGGGTTGCTATCGGTGAGATAGGTAAAATAATATTTTGTGGTTTCCCCTGTTGTTTAAATGGCTCCATACTGACTTTTAATTACCCAACATCAGCACTGATGATATTACCTAACTGGGTAATTAAAAGTCTGTAAGAAAACCATCAAACTCAGAGAGTATTAAGAACCCTACAGTTCAACCCTGAACTACAAATATTCTCTTCTTTTGATATTGTAGGAGGTTAGTACGCATCCCTTTCCTAGGAGAATGAAATATTTTGGGAAATATTAGAAAAGGCAGAATATTATATTTCCCTGGATGAGAAATGGATAAGCATGTTTTGAAGCAGTTCCCATCTTCCTGCCCCCACCCTTTGTCAATGGGCCATTAAGGCCTGGGCCAGTCTATTCTACATAACAAAGATCTACCTCCTTCAGGCAGAGCCATAGTAGGAATTGTCAAAGATCCAACAAAGATAGGATTAGCCCTCTACACAATAGCAACAGAAACTCACCACATGTGACCTGGGAAGATCACAACAGCCAGCAAGGCTAGCTAAGACCCCCACCCCTTGGGAGTCTGACAACCAATTAGGATTCTGGACCCCAGGAAGTTCAAAGCCAGAGAGAGCAGAAAACCCGAAAACTCTGTATCTGCCCTTCCTTTTCTGTTCAGGAACTCAAGCCATGTGATCCTGTCCACCATTAAACCATCTTTCCAAGCAGTCTCCATGTTTCCAGTGTCTTTTTTCCCCATTTGGAGCAGAACCCAGAAGGATGTTTCTTCCAACAATAGCTTCTTCATATTCTCCAGTTATAGCAGAGGAAGACTTTACTTGAAGAGCAGAAATATGTCCCTAAGTCACAGCTTGACAAAAAGCTCGAATAGACAAGCTAGAATGGAAGAATGTACAAGCTGATAATTACACAAATGTTTAGAAGTATGCAAATAATTACGGAAAATGTTCACAAAGTAGTGTGGATAAACATCCTGGCATTGATAAGTTAATTAACAACTATAATGTGATAAAATAAATCCATATTCTTACGGTTTAATCTTGTGTGATCTAAAAAAAACCCTCCATGTGTGAAGAAGGACCTTAGCAGCATCTGGTTCGTTTCTACAGGTTTTATCATCTGTCTAGCTCTACTTGCCCGAGTCTTTTCTCACTTGTCAGGACTGAACTGTTGTGTTGAAAAGGAGATGTGTTAAATAGGGAAAGATTTTGCTTCCAGGATGGAAGGATTTATCAATGGAGCTTTGAACCACTCTGTATTCTAGAGTAGATATATTTGGGTAGCTTAGTTGTTAGTAAAAACTGAAGTGAACTGAATGGAGTTAGAACTATAGATCAGCCTTCAATTGTTTACAACCTTGAACTGACCCAATGGAAAGTCCTAGAATATCAGCAATGTACACACAAAAATGTTTAGGAGCAATGACAAGCAGTCATTTAATATGCATCCATGTACTGTATAACCCAGAAATAATCATTTTCTATGCATGTATTTTTTATTGCACGTTTATTATTTATATAAATGGCTCAAGGCCACAAACATATCGAATACTCCTTATTCCTCTTCCTCACAACAACACACTTGTGAGGTGTGTTGGCTTGAGAGAGAGTGACTGGCTCAATGTCACCCAGCTGGCTTTCCTGTCTAAGGTTTGCAGTAGTAGCGCTGTATGGTTTTGCAAACAGTGTTCTCCATTTCTGTTTTTTCTGTATATAATTTACTAGGCAGGTTAAACTTTGGACTCGGTTTAATGGACCTAATAGCAGAGTTTCAAAGCCAACAACTAAATCACCTACTGAGTTATACATTTCTAGGCAAGCTTGATGATTTACAAAATTTAATAAGCTCTTTCCTTATGGCTTTTTCCCCAGAGATGCTGTGTCTATACAAGCTGCTGAGAAGGTTGTCAGAGGTGTGCAAGCTATTTGTATAATGAAAATTTAGCATTTTTGTAGGAAATAGCATACATAGTCGCTGGCATTTGCTAATTCATTAACAGTAATGACATTTGCTGGCGGGATAGTAATCCTTATTCATTTTATTGCTTCTATATTTTGTATAATTTAAGACAACTCTATAGGCACTTGAGAGAAGGGGGCTCGTATCTAAAGTTTGCTGCACCACTAAACTGAATTCACAAGTTGGATTAATAGTCTTACTGTACAATTTTGCAGTTAGGGTTTTATGCACTGATAAATACATAAAACTGAAGAGGTGAAATATGAGAGAGATAGAGATGTGATCCAAGATATAGAAATTAGCAAGTCATTAATGGTATTAGTTTATTTCGTATCTTTATTATTTTTAAAGATAACTCAAGATGAGGAACATACATAATGCTCCTTCCTCCTATTTCCCCTACAACAACAGTCCTGTGAGGTGGGTTGGGCTGAGACACAGTAAGTGGCCCAAAGACTTTCATGTCTAAGCAGGACTAGAACTCACAGTGTCCTGGTGATGGGCCCAATGTCACTCAGCTGGCTTTCATGCCTAATGTGGGAATTTAATTTATAGTCTCCTGACTTGTATGTAGTCTGATGCCTTAACCATTAGATGGAACGGACTCCATCTTTTGAAGGAAATAAAATGGGGAGGAAATATCCTACCAATTAAAAAATATGTTAAGAATGACCAATGGCACCATACATTGACTTTGGTGTTTATGTGATGTTGCTATAATAATTCCTATTATAGCAATAGCACTTAGAATTATATACCGCTTCACAATGCTTTACAGCCCTCTCTAAGTGGTTTATGGAGTCAGCATATTGCTCCCAACAATCTGGGTCCTCATTTTACCGACCTTGGAAGGATGGAAGGCTGAGTCAACCTTGAGCCTGGTGAGATTCGATCTGTGAAACTGCTGGCAGCCAGTGATCAGCAGAAGTAGCCTTGCAGTACTGCACTCTAACCACTGTGCCACCGTGGCTCAGTTCTCAGTTCAGTCCATGCACATGTTTAGTGAAGGCTTGTAGCATTACTGAAGTTGTACTATCTTCATGAAGAAATTCATACTGATTTGGGTATGATTCGATATGCCAAAATAGACTATTCTGATCATACTGTGCTGTATATTATGATTTATGATGAATGTATTTTTACAATGACTATGATCATGATTTATCACTTATTGCTTGTATGTACCTTGAGAGTTTATGCACCAGAGATAAATTCCTTGTGTGTCCAATCACACTTGGCCAATGAAGAATTCTATTCTATATTTTTAAAAATGAAGCTCAGACAACATTTTTTAAAGAGCACAACTGGTCACGACATTATTAAGAGGTATCTTAAAGCTTAATGAACCATTTATTATATAGGCCATTTAGAATGCCAAAAAAGATTTATTTGTGTGTTTCATGTATCTTTTCTTTTAAAAATATTTATTTTAAAACCCCTCAATTATGGAGGAGGAATTCATTATTTCTACATATATTTTCTGCTCTCTGATAACAATATTTTGTGTGATGCAAAATGTTCTTACCTTTCAGAAAATGAAATTGCCTGTGCAAATCATGAATATTGCTAGGCACTTTCCCAGGGAGGAACAATAATAACCTTTATTCTAAATCCCCTCTCGCAAGTGTTTTAATGTATACACAATTATTTCCTTGGATCTCATATATACTTAGTTACGAGTTATTGAGATTGTTTTAAAATACATGTTGCTTTATCTCAATTTAATTTGACAATTTGCAAGACAATTTGTAAGACAGTGAATTTGGCTATGAATCATTTAACAAATTCTCTTTCCCTCTTCCTTGCCTTCTGAAGATCTGAAATCCATTTGATGTGGGAAACTAAATACAATTTTTTTAAAGAAAAAGTGGAAACATACTTGAGTCAATTTTAACTCTTGGTGACTACATGAACAAAGCTTTTGTCTTCATCTGGGATATCCTTAACACTTCCAGATAAAGATCCCTAACTCGATCATACTTTATCTGACAAGCCATCATTTTGATAAATTCTGAACAGAGAGGGCAGGTTCTTAGATTCTTCTTGAAAGCTGCATTTTATCTGTCAGAGAAGATTGGGACAAAAGAAATATATGTCCCTCAAGATTCTCTATCATCCTTATCAAGGCCAAGAGAATCTGGAGGTATTTCTTGATAGTCTTGTTTAAAAAGCCTCAAAATCCTGTTTTATAATAGTACACTCAAAAATCCTGTATTCTTTCTCCATAATTTATTCTTGAAACTTTAATCCTCCCATGTGCGTTCATCTGAAGGACTAACTGAAGCATTGTGCCATTGGGCTTACTGATCATTTGTGGTGGATAAAAACATAACTCGTTCTTGCTTGAGGCTTCTCTCTCTCTTGTCCTGCTTATTGTCAGTGCTATTACAGTTTCATGTTTGTGTCCAAAACACCATCAGATATGAAGGTATCACTAGCCAATTGGCCACTTTTGCTTTTGGATATTTAGCTAGTTGAGTAGATGTTCTGATGAGCAATTTCCATTGACTGCTTGGCCCATACCATCTCTGCTTGAAGATTTCTGCTGGAAGGAACACATCCAGAATAGATAGTTCTTTTCTTACGTTTTTGAAGAGATAACTTGCTTCTCCCCTTCCCTTCTTTCCTTAGCTTGCTGTGGTGACATTTCATAATTTGGTCTCTTTTGTTCTTTCTCATTAAGATGCAACTAGGATCCATTCCTTTGCCAACAGAGCAGAAGGAAATGACGGCTGGTGCTGGGGAATATTTTTGCCAACCTGGTCCTACAAACTAATTTCTTTTGCATGCCCAGCTGCTCTTTGGAAATGGCTTTTTGAGGAACAATGTTGGGCCAATGGACAACAGTGTCTTCCAGCACCTTCAAAGAATGTTGACTTCATAGTTAAATGGAAGGACTATTTAATACTGTCCTGGATATAATTCTTCTCACATGCTTTTTGTATATTACATCCATAACATATAAAGACACCTAGATACAACTCTTGAGGGTGAGGAAGTGTAGAGTAAATGCCCTATGATGTGGTAAAATATATAGTATTTTAAAACCCAGGAGTACATTGGTATTAGTAGTAGCAATTAAGAATTCTATATCAATGTGCTTTCTCCAAAATTTTGACATAATAACATGTCATGTGTCCTATGTTGAAATTCACATGTTCCCACTTCAGATGAAATGTTTTGGTATTTCATGGTTGGGAATACCTGCTCATGAAGTGACTGTTAAATCTAAATCTTTTCACAGATTGCTGCAGTAGCCATACATTTTCACAATTTAGCTTTATTCCCAGGTTGTTTTGCACCACTTCTTCTTCTGAAGAACATCACAAATGGCATGTAATGATCTTTTGCCACGTCTACCGCTGATCTATAGTTGTAACTCAACTAATTTCAGTTTTTACTAACTACTAAGCTACCCTTCCATTCCCCACCATCCAGTCAGAGTTTAAGAAACTTCTTGGATGAGAAGTGAAACGTCTTCAAAGAAAAACCAGAAAGTCCTGTTGCTTCTTGAAAAAGCACCTTTGGGACAACCATGACTTAGGTGACTGAGAATTTCCATAGACATCTAGTTGGGTAATGAAACATCACAAGAAAACAACCAAGCTCAGAGAACACCAAGGATCATCCCAGTTCAATGCTGAGCTACAAATATTCTTTTCTATTGGAAGCCATTACAGAAGAGAGAAATCAGAGGAAATGTGAATGAGGAGCACATAAGCAGTGCACATTATTTTCTTAGGAACAGTTGTTGGTGTCCTACACCCTCCAGAATCACTTGGCTAATCAACATTTAGCTGTGATAAGAATCTGTTACCCCTCTTTAAGCTATGGGCAGTTTAATCCGTCTCTGCACTTTGTACCCACTGCTAGGCAATGAAATCTGTCTTTGGAGCTGTTGTGGTTTAACGATGACCATCTTGAGGTCAGTCATGAAAGTCCCTAGAAAGTGAAAGCGTTATTTTCCAAGATGGCCTTTTGCATATGAATTTGGATCTCTTTATTGCTTCTCACACAGATGTTGTTTTGATTTGGGAAGGAAAAGCAGTGTGGAAGGCAAATGACCAATTCCACACTCTCTGCATGGTGGATCACTCCTCTCTGCACAGATTAAGATTTCTGTCATTGATGATATTGATTTAGAGTTTCAGATGACTGATGGGATTAATTTACAGTATATTGCTCAACTATACCACATTAAGGCTGGAAATTTACGATCATTTACCTAGCATAAAGCTCCATTGACCTCAATAAGATTTATATCCAAATAAAGATGCATATGATTCTCATTGGAAAGATTTTAAAGATTATTTTTTGGGGGGGGGGAGAGTTGCATTTTTTGTGAGGTTGAAACTGAAATCTTATGTCTTAGTTATCTATTATATGATCTTTTTAATCAATCAGGAGGGTCTGGGGGTTTTTTTGTTTGTTAAAACTACTGTATTCAGGGTTGGCCACTGGTTGAAATGAAAGGGAAGAGCTATGTTCAGATTCATCTCAGCTCTAGAAGCTCATGGGTTGACTGTAGGTGATTCTTTCTTAACCCAACCCATCTCACAGGGATGGGTTTTTTCCTCACAATTTTTTGTGAGGAAAAAAATTGAGGAAAAGAAGGATGGGACTGTTGGTTTTGTGTAACGGATCAGATGCTGAGCTGGAAATCAGGAGATCTTGAGTTCTAGTTCTGCCTTAGGCATCAAAGCTGGCTGGGGGACTTTGATATAGTCCGTCTCTCAGCCCAACCCATCTCACAGAGTGGTTGATGTGATGATAATAGAAAGCCAGAGCATCAGCTATCTACGCTAGCCCAAGCTGACAAAAAATAAAGTCAATATTGCACATACTGTGTACAAATCCAACAAAAACCAGTACCTGTGCTTTGAAATCATAAATTCCCAGAGATTAGTAATGATAATCAAATAATTCAATGATAATAATAGTCCAATAATCAAGAGATTAGAATGGTCCCATTCTCATTAGTTTATTGAAATGCTCTAAAGACCTGGATGACAAGATGCTCTACTTTATTATTGATTGGGTTTGTCCCAGGCTGCCATTATATCTTTTAAGAATGCTCCTCAGTGATAGAATCATCTTCCTTGAGATACCGTTAGCTATATCTAACTAATCTATCTAATATCTCTCTCTCTCTCTCTCTCCTTCCCTCCCTCCTCTCTATCTTTCCACACTCTCTCTCTCTGATCTGTCCCCCCCCTTCAGAGACCCACAAAAACACAGCCAGCCGAGGGTTAAGAATCACTTGGCACACTCCGCAGTTCTTATCTCAACCTTGGCAGCGATATGCACACCGTCTGCCAAGGACTTTATTGGTTTACACAAACAAGAAAATCACCTACGTAGCTTTGCCGTTCATCCAGCTTCCAAGACTACGAGGTTGCTCCGTTTGTTTAGCTTTGTTCGTCACGAACTTCGTGACCCACAGTACTGTCTTATATAGATATGTTTCTGGGTGTGGTCCAGTGAGTCATTGATCCTGTGACTCCAATCCAATGACTCAGGATTTCCTCATACGCCGCAGCTGCAGTACCCTTTTCTCTCGCCTTCTTTGGCGTGCGTCCAGGAATGACGTCTCTCCCTCACTCTCATCTGAGACACCTGTTTCCCCACTACTTGGCTCTCTTTCAGCTGGCACCTGAGCCGGTGCCAGAGGGGGAGGGCTGGGAGATCTGGCTGGCTCCTCTTCCTCCTGCTCAGAGCTGCCTTCCTCCAAAGGGATAGGCTCAGAGGACGGGGCCACAACACTCTCATACTTCTCTGTTATCTCTCATTCTCACTCTCTCTCATCTATCATGGTCGGTCTGTTTGTCTGTCTGTCTATCTATCTATCTATCTATCTATCTATCTATCTATCTATCTATCTATCTATCTATCTATCTCTGTGATCTATCTATCTATCTCTAAAGTTACTGTTTATCCTTGGGTGCTGGAGTTGTATGTAGTAGGTTTTCTCCTTTTTAATCTTGTAAGTCACCCAGAATCCCTTACATGTGATGGGCAACTATATAAACAAGTAATAATAAATAATATAATTGAATGTGTTATGTTTGTATTGTGTTTCTTTTCACTTCGATGTTAACCCATAGTTGTTACAGTGAGAAGGGCAGCCATAGAACTGGAATAAATAAATGAATCAGTAAGTGTACTCTACCTTGAGTTCATGAAGAAAAGGTAGGATACAAATCCAGTAAATAAAGCAATCCTCATTATCTTTTTTATTTATTAATTAAATTTGTTTGCCACCCATCTCACTGCAAGGCAGCTCTTCTTATGGGCTTGTAAACTTCCTAACTGACTAAGGCAACCCAGACTTGTACATTATGATTTCCTTTCACAATTCTATTTCAAATCTGTGCATGGCAGATGTACTATAGTGGTTAATTTGATCAGAGAAGATATTGTGCATTCATGTGGTATTCATAATGATCTTTGAATTCTGAAAAGTCACATCGATGAACTATTGGTATAAGAATTCTGCCAGAGATTTTAGCGAAATGGAAGATTTCTATTTATAACTTTGCCATAAACTTTTATTATTTCTCTAGTCTAAACTTTTACATGCAGTTGACAAGGCAAAAAAGAAAAGAAAAAGAAAAGAAAAAAAAAAAAAGCCCACCCACCTCCAGCCTTGCATTTGTGTAGATCTATTATATTCTGATATTGGTCCATGAATATTAAAGAGGCACATGTGGAAATCACAAGGCACTTAAAATGTCTTTTCCCCCTTAAGAATGTGTCTGAATTTCCTGACAATAAGAGTAAGACATCAAGTGATAGGTGCCATTATTGATGCACAAAAAGACAGAAAGTTCACAGCGCTTGAGTAGATCCTTTAAACCCTTATTAGTTGGGGGAAAGAAAGAAGGAAAAAGTTATACTTGATTTATGTGTATCCCTTTTTAAACAAGGTAACCTCTTTCAACATCCATCGCATTAAATTTTTCTGCACTATAGTCCCAATTGAGGGAACCAGCATTCTAACAGAAACTTCTTCCCACCAGGTAAAAAATTCATTTAATATCTTGTCTTTATTATTTGTATAAATAACTCAAAGTTATGAACCCTGGTTACACAGTGGTTAAAGTGCAGTACTGCAGGCACCTGAAGTTTGATCCTGATGGGCTCAAGGTTGACTCTGCCTTCCACCCTTCCGAGATTGGTAAAACGAGTACCCATCAGGGGTGCTATTCAGAAGATTCTGACAGGTTCTGGAGAACCGGTAGTGGAAATTTTGAGTAGTTTGGGGAACCGGCAAATACCACCTCTGGCTGGCCCCAGAGCGGGGTGGGAATGGAGATTTTGCAGTATCCTTCCCCTGCCACGCCCATCAAGCCACGCCCACAGAACCGGTAGTAAAAAAAATTTGAATTTCACCACTGGTACCCATATTGTTGCGGGCAAGATGCTGACTATGTATCTATCTAAACGACAATCGCTTAGAGACTGTTGTAAAGCACTATAGGTAGTCCTCGATTTAGGACCACAATCGAGCCCAAAACTCCTGTTGCTAAGTGAAACATTGGTTAAGTGTGTTTTGTCCCATTTTACGACATTTTTGTCACAGCTGTTAAGTGAATCACAGCAGTTGATAAGTTGGTAACCTGGTTGTTAAGTGAATCGGGTTTCCTCACTGACTTTGCTTGTCAGAAGGTCCCCAAAGGGGATTACATGACTCCGGGACGCTGCAACGGTCATAAGTATGAGTCGGTTGCCAAGCATCTGAATTTCGATCACATGGCCAGGGGAATGCTGCAAAGGCTGCTGCAAACTGTGTAAAACAGTCATAAGTCACTTTTTTTCCAGTGCCATTATAACTTTGAACAGTCACTAAATAAACTGTTGCAAGTCGAGGACTACATGCATATAAGTTTAAGTGCTATTCCTATTGCTATGAACATATTTAATACTCCTTCCTCCTCTTATTTTCTACACAACAAACACCTGTGGGGTGAATTGGGCTGAGAGACAGTGACTGGCCCAAGATTACCCAACTGGTTTTCATGGCTAAGAACTCAGATCTAGAACTCACAGACTCCTGGTTTCTAGCCTGGTGCTTTAACTAGACCAAACTGGTTAAATATTGAGTAACTTCTGACTCATTCCAACTTCTGAATTGCATATGTATATTGATAAACCTACATATATTATATTTCGCGATAAGAATGGACAACAATTTGGAAGGATATGCTGTTCTTCGTGGGACACTGATTTGCCAGGGGCTATCAAAATAACAACCTCAGTTACGGTGCGTGAAACAATTAGGTCTCCGTGCTTGAGATCACATTCTACCCTCAGCAGAGAAGACTTGCTGGTCTGTTGTATCAACAGCATTTCCAGGTCCCAAAGCCATCAAGCCAATCTGAAGACAGATTGACAAGTCACCTCTGCTTTCATTCTCTCGGGCAATTTGCATCTGAGCTCCAATGTGTATTTTAGGAAGCTTTCAGCACCAAGGCAATAGTGGTTGGCTGTTTATATCCATCTCTCACCTGTGATAATTTTAATAAGACATGATGGGAAGCAGCAGCTGGAGACCTCTGAAGGTCACGGATAGCTTGCGAAGGAAGCCTGATATAGTTCTTTGTCCAATCCAAGTGCCCGCTGTTTCAGATAGCTGGAGAATAGCAGGCCGACCCACTTCAAATCAATAATGCCCCAATTGCTAAGGGTATGGTACCTACATTAGCTTTTCAGTTCAGGAGTAGCAGCACATAGAGTAATTGGAATACCTCGTTCACACTCTGAAGAACATTGTTAGAGTAGTTCCATACACAGTTGAACAAAAGAAAACATTAGTTTTATACCAGACCCCATTTGCCTAAGTGTGCCATTTGCCTAAGTGTGTGACAATCCTCCCACTTGGCTCATTCAGATCAAGATAGATTCACTGCAAGTTTCTTTTTTTTAAATATTTTGTTGTGTTAAAAATCTGTACACCACATGTAGTCCATTAAAGCAGTTAACTTACATTTTCCATCACAAACAGCTTTGCTGGTACACATAAGGCACAATAAAATAATGCATACCTTTGCAGCGTTCATAATGATAATAATTACCGGAATGATTTTTTTCAGCGCCCTTGAGTGGCTAAAAGATGGAGAATTAATGTTCTTGTTTTGAACTCTTGGGGCTGAAATTGTCAAATTTCCAGTGAAAGGGGAATGAGAAGCGTCATGCTTCACTGTGATACACCTGGAAAACTAATCCTGGAATGGATTTACTGTGGGATTACTCTTGGGCCTGGCTTGCATCTCTGTGTGTAAATGTTGGACTTTTCCTTCCTGGCTTTCCAAGTTCATGGCTATTAGACCATTATCTTCAAGATCACAGGAAGTAACTGGGATTTCTTCTCACTGATTTTAGAATACCAGGTCTCGGATATCCCATCTCTCTTCCTAACAGTGAGATAAATATTCACACTTACTTGTAAATTTGCCTTCTTTTTACTAAACATTTCCAAGTCACACAAAGAAGCTAGGAGCTATCATGGTCAGTTACATGTTCTCCCAAGGGACGGTGATTTTGTGTGAAAAAGAAACAAATTTAAAATAGTTTATTTTTTTCTGATCTTATTTTAGAGGACTCACTGCTCCTGAAAAGCTTGATGCCTTCTCTCACCCTCTGAGAAGTTCCATTTAATCCTCTTTTATTTCTTTTTTCATTTATATGACCACCCATTTCACCTAAGTGACTGTGGGCGTCTAACACAATAAAAGCATTGGTACAATGACAGGATGTGATGAATAACACACACAAAAGATAAGAACAATGAAGGATACACTAATCAACCACCATAAATTCAATTTGGAGACTAAACCCTCTCTCAACCTCAAATCTTGAGAAAAACATGAGGTCTTAAAGGCTTTATGAAGGCCATCGGAATGTAGGATAATCTAATCTCAAGAGATATGTTGTTCCAGAAAGGGGATGCTGCTACAGAAAAAGCTCACTTCATAGGTCCCATCAGATGACCCCCTTTAATCAGTGGGACTTGGAGGATGTCCCTTCTGCCAAATCAGATAAAATGGATAGAGACAACTAAGGAGAGATAGTCCCTTATGGAACATAGAACATAGAATCAGAGGGCTGGAAGGGATGTTGAACGTTTTCTAGTTCAACCCTCTGTTCAAGACAGGAGACCTTATACTATCCTGGTCAAGTGGTTGTCCAGTCTATTTTTGAAAACCTCCAGTGATGGAGCATCCATAACTTCAGGAGAGAAGCTATTCCATTGATTAATTGTTCTCCATTGCCAGAAAATTTCTCCTTATTTCTAGGTTGAAAATCTCTTTAACAAGCTTCCACCCATTACTTTTTGTCCTGCCCTCAGGACCTAAGAATAAGTCAATCCCCTCTTTTTCTCAAAGTATATATTTTAGTTGTGCGGGAAGTCATTTCATGATAATCCTGCTTGAGGATTTTCCAAGGGACTTTTCTTTCTCCATTCTAGCATTGGAAACTCACCTTAATTTGTGGAATAATTTCTCTCTTAAGAATGAAATTGACAATGGTATTGGCTTTATTTGGATACCAAGTTAAGACCTGGTGGATTTTCACAAAATGAGGTCTCTTAATAACACATTTCAAACGGAATCCATGTTCTGCTTGTGGAAGTAACTGTGTTGATTATGTTGGCTGTTCGGTTTTTATTTGTCAAATTACCACCTCTCATTTCTTGATAGGTTTGAGTTATGAACATGTAAATAAACGAATTGGAGACTTTGGTATGAAACCTGCCTTTCTGTAAAAAGTTTGACCTTGTTGGCTATCTCTCTTTTGACATGAGCTGTCTCACAAGTGACTGAAAGTATTTTTGTAGCTTCACCACCCATTGCTCAAGGAATAGAAACCCTCCACTAAAGGTTGAATAAATCTAAAAGTTGCTATAATTTGTTAGTACAAGGATAACTGTTGTGTAGAACTTCGTTAGCCTCTTAACCTACATGTCCATATCTGTTTTTCTTTCTTTATGCTTGCAAGACTCTATAAATGCAAAATACCATTCACTTGAAAGGAATAACGGTATGGTGGCTTATGGTGGAGCAGGAAGGATCTGCTTGTACTCATTCTTCTCTAAACAAAAAAGCACAGTAGGAAAAAATATACATTACATGCTTTTGCATTAGATGAGCCCACAGACTGCAGCATCTCCTGAATTATTTCTCTGATCTGTGGAGGGAAAACAGCAGCTTGCAAATTAAAGTCCTGGAAAAGAGCCATGGAAACTAAATGACTGAGGCAGAATAAAAATATCAAAATGATGTGAAGCCTGTCTTATAAAACACAATTTCTCAGCATCTCCTTTTCTATTTTCGATAGCGAAGCACTGTTTCCATGGCTATGCATTCTCTCAGAATATTCTTATTCAATTCTGGTACCTCAGTCAGCCTAGTTACTGGGCTGTGAAAGGTAATCAATTGGGTGTAGGATTATTTATGTATTTATTTAGGCTAAAACAGAGGAACTCACACAGAGGAGGTCTTCCACCAAGATAATTTTTAACAGTCCTTTGTTGTTTTAATGGTTTTCAACATTGTCAAAATAGCTTGCTAATGTCCCAGATAGAAGCATCTCGGGTTCCTCAATGGGTTTATTGTCCTTCCAATTGTCCATCTGGATTTGTTTTTCCCTTTCCAAACTGGTGGCATTCTGCTGACTTCACATCTTGACAACCAAAATTCGTCAGAAAGCACAATCCGATTTCCACTCTCTTAAGAATGGGAAGCACCGCTACCCAAGAAGGATATAAAATAGAAACATTTCATGGTTTCCACTACATTGAATTCTTGATGTGCTAGGAGATGGGCAAAGGACATCCTTCCTGTTGTCTTATTTTTATTGGCTGGATAAGTTACATCGTTCTAATAATGCTCGTATGGATATTTGAGTTCTGGCAATCCGTTGGCTCCCAGTTAAGGCTGATCCTGATTTTATGTGAGCAATTAGTGGCTTGTTGCTATGGTAATCACACCTCACGTGGTTCTTGAAATTAAGTGGCTGAACATGATCAGCCCTTTTTTTCTCTCCATCCTCTGCAGTTAAAGGCACTCGCTGTGTGTGAGAGATTTTGATTACAGATTCCCATAAAATATCTATAAACATGCACAATAGCAGAAGAGCACTATCAATTAAAACTTAGTATTCAATAATTTATCCTTTAATTAAAACACATTTCCTTTTCCTATGCTCCAACCTTTTGAGCATTAAAGGAGACACCAGAGCTAATCATTTTGCAAGGAGTACTTTTTAAAAATTAATAAATTAAGAGGCGAGAATAAGGAGAGGGGGAGGAATTCACAATGTATTAATTATCTACATATAATGAACAGAACATTTTTTTCAATGTTAAATACCTATAGTTTAGGAACTTTTCTTTGACAAAGATGATGGGACATGTCATTCATCTCTGCTGGTGAATAGTGAAATTAGAACTTTCTCTTGAGGAGGGATAAGCCATGTGGGAATTTTAAGCAAACCCACCCCATCTTCAAATCTCAAATAGGATTGTCCCAAAGCTGCTTTTTCAAGAAGCAACTGGACTTTCTGGTTTTTCTTTGAAGACATTTTGCTTCTCATCCAAGAAGCTTCTTCAGCTCAGACTGGATGGTGGGGAATGGAAAGATTTATACTCCTTGCAGACAGCTGATAATTTGCATTTCTTTAGAGAATCATTGAGGCCACTTGGAGGTTTATCTGTGTCCTCAGGGTTGCCTGAGTGGTCCAAATAGATGTGGAGCTTTCTTGGAATTGCTAAATCCTTCCATTCCACACCATCCAGTCAGAGCTGAAGAAGTTTCTTGGATGAGAAGTGAAACATCTTCAGAGAAAATCCAGGTGCCTCTTGAAAAAGCACCTTTGGGACAGCCATGACCTGGATGACTGAGAATCTCCATAGACACTCTCAAATGGGATTGTGAATGACAATGATTCATTAAAATAGAAAATATATATTTTGCTTTTCTTTCATTTCAGAACTTAACTGCACGGATAACTGATTCTGATTCTAGCAGGCAGTAAAACCTGTCAACGGCTGCTTCGAATGCAGTTGTGTGAACGGCCTTTCTTTAAATTGAACTTGTTTAATTTCAGCTGTGCTTAAGGGAGTCACTAAGACCGAAAGTAGCAAAACTGCACTGGAAGCTGATCTGACTAAAAAGTAGAGTGTTCCTGGGATGAACCATCCATATGGTTATATTAAAAAGGAGCCCATATGGGTCAGTGGCAGGGTAAATTCTCTCCTACTCATATTAGACAGAGGAATACTTCTACTAGATTCAGTAATTGCAGGTTAATTTCACAGTGTCACTTAACATGTGTTGGGAAATAAAGAATTTGCCCTGATCACTGAAGCTATGTAACTACTGGAAAAAGAAACGTGGCAAGACGTGGGCAGAAAATCCTTATTGTTTAATTCATCTTGTAATGAACTTTCAACGGGTGCTATTCAAATGCAAATTATATTAGAGTGTTGAAATATTGCCGTAATTATTTGTTTACTTTGCCATAACATCTTCCTTGATCAAAGGTCAACTCAAGAAACACTTGCTGGAGCCTTCAATGTGGTTGTCTTTGTGTCTCCCAGATATTCTCCCTCTTCATTCTTATGGGATTGGATCAGTTCTTGAATAATCTGGATTTTTTTCTTTCATCCTAGAATATAACACTAACGCTCTTGTCAGTGACTTTGATGACCTACGAAATGGGGAGGGTGGGAAAGGCCTCTTCTTCTTTTTAGTTTTAAATGTAATGATTTTTTTAAAAAAAATTTCAAAACAATATAATACATAGCATAAGTAAGAAGTCAAAGACTAATTGTGAAACACTGCAAAGTGCAAAAGGACAAAGGAGCACTGACCTTAAATTATCTTTTTTTCATATTGGATGAAAGAGCGGGTCTTGCTAAAGAATAGAAGAATGCTGTTCTTGAAATACAAGTAGTCCTCGATTTACAACCGTTCATTTAGTGACCATTCAAAGTTACAACGGCACTGAAAAATGTGATTTATGACCGTTTTTCATAGTTATGACCTTTGCAGCCTGATCAAAATTCAGATGCTGGGCAATTGGTTCATATTTATGACCACAGTGGCTCAATGGTTAGAATGCAATGGTTAGAAGTGCAGGCTACTTCTGCTGATCACCAGCTGTCAGCAGTTTGGCACTTCGGATCTTACTTGCTCAAGGTTGACTCAGCCTTCCATCCTTCTGAGGTAAAATGAACCTCTTGCCCCCAAAACAAGAGGTTTTCACAATGCTTTTACAGCCCCGTCAGAGAGGGCTGTAAAAGCACTGTGAAGCGATATATAAATCTAAGTTCTATTTCTATTTCTGCATCCTGGGGTCATGTGATCTCCTTTTGTGACCTTCTGATGAACAAAGTCCATAGGGTAGCCAGATTCACTTAATCACCAGGTTACTAACTTATGACCTGCAGTGATTCACTTAACAACTATGGCAACCAAGTTTGTAAAATGGAGCAAAACTTAACAAATGTCTTGCTTAACAACATAAATTGTGGGCTCAGTTGTGGTTGTACGTCAAGGACTACCTTGTATGCTCTGAATGCTCTGAGTTAGGTTGGGATGCAGGCACTTTCTAAGAGGATTTATATACTTTTGGTGGTGGATATTCTATCAAGGGGTTCATGCCTTCTGTGTGGGATTGAACATTTCAAAGGCCAGGTTTTTCCTACATAGCCAAGATTTTTCCTACATAGCCAAGATTTTGGCTATGTAGGAAAAACCTACATAGCCTCTGACCCGGCGCCGAACTCACTTATCTCCTTGGTTTACCGAGGAGCTGAGGGAGATGAAGCGCCGGAAAAGACGCCTAGAGAGCGGTTGGAGGGCCAGTCGCTCTGAATCTGATTTGACACTAGTAAGAGCTCATATTAAGACTTACTTAGTGGCAATAAAAGCGGCGAAATCTAATTATTTCGCCGCTCTTATCGCGTCATCAGATAATCGCCCAGCCGCCCTGTTTAGGATGACCCGCTCCCTCCTTCATCTGGGAGCGCGGGAGGATCCCTTGCAGGGACGTGCTGAGGATTTTGTTCAATATCTGGATGATAAAATAACTCAGATTCGGGATGATTTGGCCGCCGACTGGGTTAGTTCGGGCGAGGTGACTGAGCCCGGCCTTGAGAGTGTTATCTGGGCTGAGTTCGATCCTGTGGCTCCCGAGGACGTGGACAGGATCCTGGGAAGACTGAACGCTACCACATGTTTATTGGACCCGTGTCCATCCTGGTTGGTGCTGGCCTCCCGGGAGGTTACACGAGGCTGGCTCCAGGAGATCATAAACGCTTCTTTGAGTGAGGGTGCCCTACCAACCACTTTGAAGGAGGCGGTGGTGAGGCCCCTCCTCAAGAAGCCCTCCCTGGACCCAGCTTTTTTGGCAAATTACCGTCCAGTCTCCAACCTTCCCTTTCTAGCGAAGGTTGTTGAGAGTGTGGTGGCGTGGCAGCTCCCCCGGTACCTGGATGAAGCTGTCTATTTAGACCCGCTCCAGTCCGGCTTCAGGTCTGGATACAGCACCGAAACGGCATTGGTCGCGTTGGTGGATGATCTCTGGAGGGCCCGGGGTAGGGGGTACTCCTCTATCCTGGTGCTGTTAGACCTCTCAGCGGCTTTTGATACCATCGACCATGGTATCATGTTGCGCCGGTTGGAGGGATTGGGGGTGGGGGGCACCGTTCTACAGTGGTTCTCCTCCTACCTCTCCGACCGGTCGCAATCTGTGTTGACAGGGGGGCAGCGGTCGACCCCGAGGCGCCTAGTGTGTGGGGTGCCACAAGGGTCGGTCCTCTCGCCCCTTCTGTTCAACATTTATGTAAAGCCGCTGGGTGAGATCATCTGTGGTTTTGGGGTGGAATTCCATCAGTACGCTGATGACACTCAGCTGTACATTTCCACCCCAGACTACCCCAACGATGCCGTGGAAGTGATGTCCCAGTGCCTTGAAGCTGTGCGGGTCTGGATGGGGAGAAACAGGCTTCGACTCAACCCCTCCAAGACCGAGTGGTTGTGGCTGCCGGCGTCCCGATATAGCCAACTGACTCCATCGTTGGTTATTGGGGGCGAATCATTGGCCCCCAAGGAAAGGGTGCGCAACTTGGGCGTCCTCCTGGACCCACGGCTGTCTTTAGAGGATCATACGACAGCCGTGGCCAGGGGGGCTTTCTATCAGGTTCGCCTGATACGCCAGTTGCGGCCCTTTCTAGATCGGGACTCCCTACGCACAGTCACTCAGGCACTTGTCACGTCTCGCTTGGACTACTGTAATGCTCTCTACATGGGGCTCCCCTTGGGATGCACCCAGAGGCTTCAGCTGGTGCAGAATGCGGCCGCGCGGGGGATTATGGGAGCGACGGGGCGCTCCCACGTGACACCTCTCCTGCGTGAGCTGCATTGGTTGCTGGTTGGCTTCCGGGTGCGTTTCAAGGTGTTGGTAATCACCTTTAAAGCGTTCCATGGCTTAGGACCAGGGTACTTACGGGACCGCCTGCTGCCACCAATTGCCTCCCACCGGCCGGTTCACTCCCACAGAGAGGGCCTCCTCAGGGTGCCGTCAGCCAGACAATGCCGGCTGGCGACCCCCAGGGGGAGAGCGTTCTCTGTGGTAGCCCCCACCCTCTGGAACGATCTTCCTCCAGAACTGAGAACAATTGCTGACCTCCGGACTTTTCGTCGGGCTCTGAAGACTCATCTTTTTCAACTTGCCGGACTTGCCTGATCCCTTCTATTTTTTAAATATTTTTAAATTTTAACTTTTTAGAGTTTTTATTCGGTTTTGTACTTTCAGCCTAATTTATATTGGTTTTAGTATGTTTTTAACGTTTGTGTACTGGTTTTTAATTGGCTGTTCACCGCCCTGAGTCCGCTAGGAGAAGGGCGGTATAGAAATCTAATTAAAAATAATAATAATAAAAAAAAAATTTCTGGAACCACAATTGAGCAAAATCACATTCACTACATACTGGGTTCTTTCTCCATCTTTTTCACTCTGGCAGCAAACAGAATCTTGTGCTGCATTCTGGGAGACCTAAATAGCTATTTCTGGCTTGTTAGCCGTCATCAGTAGTCCACACCCACATCTCATGTTCCTCCCGCACAAGAATGTAGCACAAGATTCTGTTTGCTGCCAGAGTGAAAAAGATGGAGAAAGAACCCAGTATGTAGTGAATGTGATTTTGCTCAATTGTGGTTCCAGAAAAATCTTGGCTATGTAGGAAAAACCTGGCTTAAAGGAAAAACACACATTAAACCTATGAAAAGTAAGAATACAGGGGACAGTCAAAATACTAATGACTGATAACCAATATTCCTAATCTTAAAGGTCAGAAGTACATCTACATCTAAAAAAGCAGAGGTAAGAACTTAGATAGTCTTTCAAGATTTTCTTATTCTTTCCTACTATAACATAGAGATTGTGATATGTATGTCTTTATCTTGCATATCTTGAAAGTCTTCCAGAGCTTCTCTCTTACTGTTATATCTTATGAATCAATGCATGGTTATTTTGAGTTTCTTTCTCATGCTTTCCTCTTTACTGAGTAATCTTTTCTCCAAGTCTCTCCTTAAAGTCCCATTCCTTCCTTCCTTAGGCAACTTCACATTTTTGTACATCAGTCTCCAAGCTTTTGACTTCAGTCTCCCTCTCAATACTGACTTCCTCCAACTGTGAGACTAAATTTGGGTGAAATAGCCACTGAATATCAGTTCCGTAATTTAATGTTTCTTTTCAATGTGCCATTTTTGAGAGGAGCTTCTTGATTCTCTAACAGTGCAAAAATGTTTGACCTCAATCATTCTCTGGAGGACCCTATCATTAGGTAGGATGTGCTAGTCACTATCCTGGGTGACCAGAAAAAAAAATATATATTGGTTGTTTAATTTCTCTTATTATTAGTGTTGAGGCTTTTCTGACTCAGTATGATTGGTATATCGATCTCTGGATATCCTTTTTCAACAATTGAACTTTGTAGTTTTTTTCCTCAAGAATCCTAAAGACCTTAAACCACCTTTGAACTAAAAATGCCTTCTATTCATTGTGTGTCAGACTAGAACTGGAAGGGACCTTAGAGGTCATCTAGTCCAACCCCCTGCTCAAACAGGTGATCCTACACCATTTCAGACAAGTAGTCCAGACTCTTCTGAAAAACTTCCAGTGATGAAGCACTCACAACTTTTGAAGGCAAACTGTTCCACTGGTTAATTGTCCTCACTGTCAGGAAGTTTCTCCTTAATTCCAGGTTGCTTCTCTCCTTGATTAGTTTCCATCCATTATTTCTTGTCCTGCCTTCTGGTGCTTTGGAAAACAAGTTGACCCCCTCTTCTTTACGGCAGGCCCTCAAATATTGGTATATTGTTTTCATGTCACCCCTAGTCCTTTCCTCCAGACTAGACTCGTACAAAACTTGGTTGCAAGGTCTCTGTGTCTGGAAAAAAATTCATAGAAAAAACTACCCATTATGGTAAGACAATGTTTAGCTTGGTTCAGTTTGCTGATGTAAAATCTGGAATCAAAAGCCCGTTTTTGTGATATTATAAGACTCCCAGTCAAGCCTTTGTGTGCTGAATTCCTGGGAAATTGACCTGAAACCGGAGTAAATAAATGCATCAGAATTGTCTTTTTTCAGCTGGCGTGAACGTGAAGTTGATTTTCAAATCCAAGCAAGATGAGGATTGGTTACTTCCTGAAGGGACCCTATCAGAAAACCCAAAGCAGTGGGCAATAGCAAATCACTATTGCTATTTATGGAGATTCTCAGTCATCCAGGTCATGGTTGTCCCAAAGGTGCTTTTTTCAGGAGGCAACTGGACTTTCTCATTTTTCTTTGAAGACGTTTCGCTTCTCATCCAAGAAGTTTCTTCAGCTCTGACTGGATGGTGGGGAATGGAGGTCAAAGCTGAAGAAGCTTCTTGGATGAGAAGTGAAACATCTTCAAAGAAAAACCAGAAAGTCCAGTTGCCTCTTGAAAAAAGCATCTTTGGGACAGTAGTGATATTGTTTTCGGAAAAGCTACAGGGACAGGTTAAAAGAGCTCTGGGAAGCAAGCTTGACCAAGAAAGATTTAATTTTCATTTCTAACGTAAACCACTTGGACTTGTCTAATTTCAGCTGTTAAGCACGGGGCTTCACATCACTTATAGAGTGAAATCGCTCTATTTAAATGGAAGAAAATTTATGGAAACTGCCCCATTCAAACTAATTAAGTTGACTGTCTTTAAGAGGAACATGACTTTATTTGCTGACTTAAACCTGGATGTCTTAGGGCTTAGACATGATGATTCCTAGGCGCTGTTGCAAGTCACAGGGGTTCTACAGAGTAAAGCTGTTTTAAATCGTTACCTTTGCTATCATCTGGGATACCTGAGCTTTGATCCCAATTTCTTTTTGATAATTCGTGGCCAGATATGTCTTTGCAGGGGCATTTTTTCTTTTGACCTCTTTCAATACTGTTAGAGACTTAGGCACAAAGTAAGTCTTTAGAAATTGCAAATCCAATGTTAATCATTGCATCACCACATAATTGCTACCATACAATAGACTTTTAGTTGCACAATCCGGTGCACTTGGGGTTTATTGTATGCACTGAATGCTTTCTATATTAGCCCCCTTTCTATTCATTGTGCTATCTAATTTACCAGTAATTGTTTTCATGAACTTATCAAATTTTATCTTGGAGTTCATTAAAAACATGCTGGGCAAAGAGGATCAATTTACTAATTCAAGTTTATAAAAGAACAGGGATTTGTCCTTGAATTATACCATGGTTATTGCCACAGAAGCTTTGGAGATTAGATATTGCTATACTTGAGAGCGAAATGATCCACTAAATGCAAAATTAGCAAGCTAACACCTTTTCAGGCACTGAATTTGAGGGGCCACAAATTTCCACAAAGAGGAGGTCACAAAGAAGCTGCCACAAAGAAGATGGGGGCAACCTATTTTCCAAAGCACCTGAAGGTAGAACAAGAAGCACAATGGGTGGAAACTAATCAAGGAGAGAAGCAACCTAGAACTAAGGAGAAATTTCCTGACAGTGAGAACAATTAATCAGTGGAACAACTTGTCTCCAGAAGTTGTGAATGCTTCAACACTGGACGTTTTTAAGAAGATGTTGGATAACCATTTGTCTGAAGTGGTGTAGGGTTTCCTGCCTAAGAAAGGGGTTGGACTAGAAGACCTCCAAGGTCCCTTCCAACTCTGTTATTCTGATATTCCACACCCATTGCTTTTGGTTTTCTCCAGAGCACTGATGCGTGTCCCAGTTTTGACCAATGTGCATCAAAAGTGAAGATTTAGGTTTTTTTCCTCCACAGCTTCAACCTCATTTATATATTTCGTGTCCAGATCAAACCTTAAACTGCCAGAACAAGGCCACTTTTTTGGTTTTATCGTTGGCCAGAAACAAATGACCTTCGGTGCATTCTACTGGTAGTAATCGACAGACCAACAAATGGGCCAGGCTCTGCATCTCTCCACAATCGCACAACATGTTGGAGAACATTCAATAGCTTGAGGGGTAGGAATGCCTCAAGACCAATACGTTCAAATGGGGGCTGCTATGTGGAAAACAAGTTACACAGGGGAGATCAGATCCCTCACTAACTGTAAATCACTAACTGTTGTTTGCTTGTGCTACCCAACCCTTGTCTTCTATGAACTTGATAGGCTGGTGTAAATCAGCTCTCCTCTTGACTGACAAGTGGTTTTTTTTCCCAGGCTTCAACCCCTTCCCTGGCTGTTTTTGTGCCTGCTCCTCCAACAATCTTAATAGCTGCAAAATTGAAGTTCCCTGAAGATGGACTCCCGAATGAGTCCGAAAGCTCAGAAGACAAAACCTCTGCTCCCAATGACCGACCCAGATTGGATACTGCATTATTATTCTGGAACATATATATTCGCCTTCATTCTCTCCTCCATTTTCTAATTTGGTTTTGCTCCTGTTTGCCTTCATGAAATTCATCTATATTGGCTCTTTCTTCATTGTCTCTTCCTACCATATGGTCCCCCCAAAGTTTCATTTTTAGTAAGTTTGCCCAACGTAGTTCAAAAGTATCCAGCTTTTGCAGGAGTGGGTAAACTGATGGTACAACTCACTGCATTTTCAACAGGACTTTGAGATAGGAATTAGCCTGAAGCTATGGATCAGGACAAAACGAATGCATTGGTTTCCCTTTGACCTCGCATCTCTGTGTGCAGTGAAGGATTGGCAGGTTGTAATGCCTCCAAC
This sequence comes from Masticophis lateralis, assembly GCA_030761175.1. Taxonomy (NCBI): domain Eukaryota; kingdom Metazoa; phylum Chordata; class Lepidosauria; order Squamata; family Colubridae; genus Masticophis; species Masticophis lateralis. The sequence continues at coordinate 122,964,803 of JAUDYJ010000004.1, forward strand.
AGAGATAGGCAATCTTGTGGGGTGCTTGGTGCTCTCTTTGCTTGGTGGTTTTCTTGTAGACGTTTCATTGCCAAACTAGGTAGTGAAATCAGCCAGGCACTGACGATGTTATCTAGTTTGATAATGAAACATCTGTAAGAAAAACCGTCAAGCTCAGGGAGCACCAAGGGCCTCACAGTTCAACCCTGAGCTGTAAATATTTTCTTCTATTGATAGGCAATAAATCTCAGTTCACAAATTTTCTTTTCTGTGGTCTTCAAAGCCTCTCTGACTATGCCGGCAGCATTATTCCCTCCCCTTTTGAAGTGGGATAACTAAAGCAATAGCCCCCACATAAGCCTACTATTGTTTTAAAAGAGAAGAAGCAAACAGATAAACCACCCACATTCAGCTCTGGCAATGTGGGATGTAGCCCAACTCATGGTGCAGCCTTTCGCACCCAACACAAGTGTTAGGCTGAGCCTTGGCCTCCAAGGATTTGCCTGCCATTGTTTTACAACATGGATTATTCCTTCCAACATGAGACATGTGCTGCATCTTTTAAAGCAAGAACTCCCACCAAGCTTTGGAGACCCCCTTCATTATATTACATCTGTTTTATTCATTAAACCATACTGTCTCTTCTGGTACACCAACATCGGAAATATGAGTTCTGTTCATGCATTTATTTATGCCTTTTATAAACGGCGTCAATCTTAAAAGGCTTCCACTCATTTGTAAATAAGTTAATTGTTTGAAAACACCATACGCTTTCAAGAACCTCCTCCTCAATAAAACAGGCATGAGAAAGCTCTCCAGGATTTTTCATTTATGTGGAGAAAAAGGGTGGAATACAGATGGTAACTGCAGTTTGGACTGTTCGATTAAATATTAAGGGCAGAGCATAGAACATAGAATAATAGTGTTGGAAGGGATCTTGGAGATCTTCCAGTGCAACCCCCTACTCAGGCAGGAAACCCTATACCCGTGATGGCAAATCTATGGCCCGCGTGCCACAGGTGGCATACATAACCATATCAGTAGGCACGCCAGCTGAGCTCTGGCGCGAATGACCGTGCCAGCCAGCTGATTTTTGGGCCTTTGGGCCCACCAGAAGTAGGGAAACAGGCTGTGTCCTGCCTCCGGAGAGGCTGGGGGGTGGGGTGGGGAAGGCCCATTTTTCTTTCTCATCTGGCTCCAGAGCCTCTCTAGGAGTCTGAGGAGAGCGAAAACAGCCTTTTCCACTCCCTCAGAAGCCCTCCAAAGGCCTGAAACGGCCCATTTCCCAACTCCCGATGCGACAGGAAGTGAATTTTTTGCTGTCCCCAGCCTCCAGAGACTCCTAGTGAGGCTGGTGACAGCAAAAAAATGTCACTTCCTGTCCCACCGGGAGTTGGGAAATGGGTCGTTTCAGGCCTTTGGAGGGCCTCCGAGGGATTGAGAAAGGCCGTTTTCGCCCTTCTCAGAAAAATAGAGAGGATCTGGAACCAGGTTAGAAAGAAAAACGGGCCTACCAGGCCATCACATACTAGGAGCGGAAGGGGGGGGGTTGCGCGTGCATGCACAGGGCAGAGCGCATAGAATTATCGGTGTGGGGACGCGCATGCGTGACCCTCCCCTGCCCCCCCTCTCCTGGCACGCGATGGCATAAAGGATTAGCCGTCACTGCCCTATACCATTTCAGACAAATGGTTCTCCAATCTCTTCTTTAAACTCCCAGTGTTGGAGAACCCACAACTTCTAGAGGCCATTCCACTGATTAATTGTTCTACTCGTCAGGCGATTTCTCCTTATTTCTAAGTTGGTTCTCTCCTTGGTTAGTTTCCATCCATTGCTTTTTGGTGCTTTCGGAACTAGCTTGATTCCTTCGTCTTTGTAGGAGCCGCTCAAATAGTGGAGCACTGCCATCATATCTCCCCGGTCCTCCTTTTCACTAGACTAGCCATACCCAATTCCTGTAACTGTTCTTCGTATGTTTTAGCCTCCTGCTAAACTTCTTGTTGCTCTTCTCTGCTCCCTTTCCAGAGTCTCAACATCTTTATATTGTGGTGACCAGAACTGGATGCAGTATTCCAAGTGTGGTCTTACTAAGGCTTTGTAAGGTATTAGAACTTTGCGCGATCTTGATTCTATCCCTCTGTTAATGCAGGCTAGGATTGTTTTGATTTTTTTGGCTACCGTCCCACACTCTTGGCTCATATATAAGGGATTGTCCACTAGGATTCCAAGATCCCTCTCACAATTACTGGCATTTAGCCAAGTTTCACCTAGCCTGTACAAATACAGTTGAGTGAAACTTTGTCTTTAATAGTGGATTTATTTGGTTGTAATGCAGGATTTGTGTACAGATGATCCCCATCATCTTCTGTAATTTCTGAATAAAGTCAGTCACACTAGGACAATGATGACTAACCTAACGCCCACACCCATAATTCAATGCGACCCACTGCGCATGCGCACATGACCCCACACGCTCCCCCTGCTTTTGGCACGTGCTGGCACAGTGGGCCTGGTAGGCCTGTTTTTCACCCTCCCCAGGCTCCAGAAGCTTTTTTGGTGCCTGGGGAGGGTGAAAAACGGGCTTTCCTATTCCCCTGCAGGCAGCCTGTTTCCTGACTTCTGGTGGGCCCAGAAGGCCCGAAAATCAGCTGGCTGGCATGTACATGCGCCCTGGAGCTGTGCTAGGGCAACACTTGTGTGCCCAGTGATAAGGCTCCGTGTGCTATCTGTGGCATGCATGCCATAGGTTCACCACAGTACTAGGAAAATCCACTCCTTCCGATCTTGGACTCCTGGCTGGCAGAGCTGACAATCTGACACTCAATAGATTGAATAGCTCTGGTGGCTCAGCAGACTAAAGCAGTGTTATTAACTGTTATTAACATTCAGCTGCCTGCAATTACTGCAAGTTCAAATCCCACCAGGCTCAAACCTTCCATCATTTCTAAGGTAGGTGAAATGAGGACCCAGTTTGTGGGGGCAATAAGCTGACTTTGTATAAAATATACAAAAGTATGAAGGCTATTGCTTAACGCATTGTAAGCCGCCCTGAGTCTCCAGAGAAGGGCGGCATATAAATCAAATTAAAAAAAAAAAAGATTAGTGTTTTAGCGTTCTTTACAAGCAAGCTTCCTCGATAGGAAAATGAAGGTGTAAATGATCTAAATCATATCTACTGCACTGCATTTTATTTGGAATAATCAAATCTTCCTGCCCTTGTAGAAGCCAGCAACGGTTAGGTTCTTTTGGCTTTGTAAGTGTTCATTGTATCAATTCCTTTCATGCTGTTCTTGCCTGGAAAAATAGATATAGCCATTAACCGTGGACTCCAATGTGCACTGGACTCAGTGGGAGACATAAACCGTCCTCCATATAACCTAAAAGTTTTTCTATGCCTAAAAATGTCATGACATTAACATCCAATACCTTGGGACTTTTCTTGAAATGGAAATTAAGAAATAACAAATGGAAGTTTCCGCATAACAATTCACAAAATTGTTTCCTGTCATAAAGAGTTGATAGACAAAGGACTTTATTATTCTAAATCTTTATTAATATGAATAGAAAGAGCAACATGTTCAAAATCCATATAGACAGTGTGTTGTCTGGTTACAATTCTGTAATTGTAAGCAAAGGCTTTAACTTCAAACCTTTAGACGGACGTATTTAGCTATAAAAAGGATGTCATGAGGTTGGGTTCACTCTAGGGATTCTTGAATTTTCAAGTCCTTTTAATTTTTTTGGGAAAAAAAAAAACCTTCCTCGGTTGTGCAAGAACAGGCCAGGCTTTTGTCTGATATATAGACCAGAGGGAAGATTGTGACATTTAAGTATTGTGACAGATTCTATTGCAGAGTTTTAAGTAGAAAATCAAGGATAAAGTCCAAAATGGCGTTACAATTTATAAAAGTAAGAAACCAGACATTCATTTTGATTCCAACGTTAGCTGGCTTTTCATGCTGTGATCAGCTGCTTCCAAATTTTATGACAAATTATCTCTAGCCCCAAACCGCATGGATTGTTTATTTTTATTTTTGAGAATAAAGTAACACCAGAACAGGAATGCCTGATAAACAGTTCTTTGAAACCGTTTCATTCCTTCCAGCCTACAATTAGTGATCATGTTTGGGGTATGCATATGATTTGTCTACTGTAGACATTACATTATAATATACAGCTGATGAAAATAAGTGCTCACAAGTGTTTAATGAAAGAACCTTATACCCAGTCAATTGATCACAAGAGGTGGAAACTGTTCCTCAAAGGAGAGAGAGAGAGAGAAAGAGAAAGAGAGACTGGCTTCTAATTTTTTTTACAATGCATGTGCAGGAGAAAAGGGTACAGGAATTTGAACCTTGATTTCACCACAAATAGCATTTTCTGGAATTGTTTCATTATGGTTCCATTAGCTTTTCTGCAGCAGACCTATTCACTGAAAGCTCTTATATTCCCGAATGCCTGTTTACCTGTTTCCAGTTCAGCTTGACACAAGCAATGCATAAGATTAGAGAAGTCGTCATATAATAGCCACACTTAAATAACGAAAAGCCTCTCTCAAAGAAGCTATCTAGTCTTATTAGTAAGCTAGCATTTTCAGTCTCTTCTATGTATTTAGGAGGTAGTTTTCTAAACACCACCACTACAAAAACAAAACAACAACAACAACTCCTTGCAACGGAACAGATGAGAAACTTTAAACATTAACAATGTGCCTTTTATATTACAGTTAAAGAAAAATAAATTTAGGACAAAACTTCGCCATAATTTTTTTGTTTTTTTTTTGGTGGTGGTGGTGGTGGGGGGAAGGTATAATATCCAAAGGTTTAATTTACATTCTGGTGAACATGCTTCCTCCCATCAGCTATTAAGAGGCTCCTTTCATTCTCCTGTCAAAATAAGACAAAGGATATATTGAGTAAGCTCCTAAGATGTCTCTACTAGGCTTATGTGAATGTCTCTGATTCGATCTGAATAAAAGATTGCAATTTGAAGAAGCTTTTCATTAAAAAAAAAAATAGACAAGCGTATTAATTCAAGGGCTCCATCTTTTTTTTTAAGGTCACCTTTTTTTAATTTATAAGTATTTTGAATACGATGTATTTGTCTGGGCATTTCATTTCACAGAAGAAAAAAAAAAGTAATAGATGTTCTGATAATCATGATCATCATCATCTTGTGTTGTCCCGATTGTAATTGGATCCCTTGGAGCTATTTAGAAATTCTAAACTTACCGGACTTGAACATTTTGACTCTACAAAAAACCACCTTACTCGGAACAGCTTACATCCTCCGATAATACCGTTCCTAGGTCCTTGGTTAGGACTCGAGCTGCTGAGCTACTAACCAGGCTCAAAGGCTGTGAATCTCACTAAAGATTAAATAATAATAATAATAATAATAATAATAATAATAATAATAATAACCATATTTATAATTATATTATCTTATTTATGATCATATTAATTCTATTAACATACTTATAAAACAACATTTGTATTTTACTTATACATAACAATGCTCTTTCTTCATCTCATTTCTACCTCTTATCTCTAACCATTTATAAAACCTATTCCACGTTAAATAATACTCTGTATCTCCTTTATCTTTTAAGTTCAATGTCAAACTATCCATCTCTGCACATTCTAATATTTTCCAAATTATATTTTCATCTGGTGGGGTGTTCTCATTTTTTCAGTATTGTGCAAATACAATTCTTGTTGCTGTCGATACATGTAACATTAAATATATAGTCCCTTTATTATAACTTTCTGGTATTATACCTAGCAAAAATATTTCTGGCTTTAAATCTATATGCTGCTTAATCATATTTTCCAACCATGTGTGTATTTTCATCCAATATTTTCTTGCTTTCATACATGTCCACCACATAAGATAATAAGTACCTGAAGTCTGATTAGATTTCCAACATTTAGCAGACATGTTAGTTAAACATTTTTGCTAATCTTGCCAGTGGCAAATGCCACCTATAAAACATTTTGTAAAGGTTTTCCTGGCTCCATTTTTTTTATTTCTAATATTCTCGGTACTAATTTGCTTCTTTCTGCTTCTCTTATGTAGACTCCTGTTCCTTATTTCCTACACAGATTCTAGACTAGAAGTAATCATGGAGGTGATCAGATCCGGCTTCTTCTGGCTCATTGCAGAAATTCAAATTAGAGCATTCCCTCACAGATGGCTGACTAGCTTCTGGGAAAATTCACCACTGTCTATGTCATTAATTCCACTCTCCAATTGCTTTTACTCTTAGGAAACTTTTGTAAGGTTTGTGCCTTTCTGTGACATAAATCCATTATTCCCTGCCCTGCACTCTGGAGTAAGAGGTGACCTTCCTTGCTGTGCCACCTTTTCAGATATTTGAAGAATGCTATCATAATTTGATTCAGTTGACTTTTCTCAAAGCTCAACCTGCCAGTTTCCTTTAAGCTGCCTTCATAGTCTTTGTTTCCAGTCCCTTCATCGTTCTCATTGCCCTTCGCTGAATGGAATAGTTCCTCAAAATTCAATATTGGGGGGCGGGGGGAGAGGGCGGAGGATTTTTAAATTAGATTTAGAACAAACTTTAACAGATCTACTGTTGATGTTGTTTGTGCTTAATTGTTTTGCGGTTACATTACCTTGCTAGCTTTTTTCCTTCTAACTAATCATTTAAAAGACTTCTAAGACCTTGCATGGATTGTCTGACTGATACTAAAAAAATATAATACAGTAGTGTATATTATTGCTGGCTGTTTCAAATAATATTTTTCTGTTTTAATTATGTTGTCTATTAAGTTTTTTTCCCCTCAAACTGTTCTTTTTAACTGTTTTGTGTTCATGAATTCAAGTCACCATGACGCCTTTTGAAGATAAGAACTGAATAATAAATATTATTGTATGGGCAAGATACAAGTAATGGATTGAAATTTGTATGCAAATTCCTTTAAAGTTGTAATTAAAGAGAAAAATATTGGAAGATACCCGTGGTTGGTTTTCACCTAATAAGGACCAAGATAGCAAAATGATCTCTGTGTTTGATACTCCTTATTACAGTTCATAATTCTAGGTGCTTCCTACCATAACTTTTGACAGCAATTGATGTATTCTTTCCTGTGTTACTGTCCTGAACTCTTTAAAGTGGTAATTAATTGCATTTTGGGAGGAAATTGAAAACAATCTTTTAACCTTGACACCGAGGCAAAGGATTGGGATAAACATTGAATGGGAAGGTACAAATAATTGTGATGACCCAACCATCTGAAAAAGGGGATTTTAAAAAGTTTGAGAAGAGCTCAGTTATTTTCTATATACCTAAATTTAATAATCATGGCATGAGAATTTCCACATAGTTTGGCTTAGACTATGCATAATTTATAACACAGAGCTGTTGCCAAGTGTTTTTGTTATTTTTAAAAGGTATTTTCTTTTTACGTTGTCTTTATAGTAGACTTAAGTAGAATAGGTTTAAGAGAAAAATGCACCCCAGAGAGATCAAACTTGAATTTATATTGTAATGTAGCTGCTGGATACGCAGTACAAATACAATACAAATTATGTATTTTTTCCTATTATTTTAGAACAATGCAATGCATGTTACGTTCTAAAATGTAATTGTTTGTGTGTGTCTTCCCTCTCTATCTACTTATTTTCCTTCCTTCCTTCCTTCCTTCCTTCCTTCCTTCCTTCCTTCCTTCCTTCCTTCCTTCCTTCCTTCCTTCCTTCCTTCCTAGTAAAACACTAAATTGATGTTTGTCAAGCCTTACATGTAGCTGAGACCTTCATATCTTCTGCTTGATTTCATCTGAAAAATCCCAGAATAGCACAGGGATGTCTTTATGTTGGATTCTCATTCTCTTTTCTGGATCATAATGCTAGATTATTCCTATCAGTCATTGAGATTTTTTTTTAAAACTCATCATATGGGCCCCATGTCATTGTGTCAAAACCCACAAATGACATTCTGCATATTGCATGGGAGAGACAGGCAACTTTAGCCTGTGTCAGAATGATATGTACAGTCCACTTTTCTTTATGCAGTCAAGAGACAGGAATATGCAGATGTTGCATTATGTCATTTCCCCATGTACATAGATATAGTTGTAGTCTTTTCTTTTCTCATGGACTATATCTACCATTCTGTATTTTACCTTCTTCAACACTGTTGAGTGTCAGCACTGGACAATTCCTTAATTCATGCATTGCATTTTCCACTGTTCCCATTGTCCGATTCTCATACATTGCCTGAATAAGTTCCTGAATTTTTTTAGCAAGATTTCAGAAGTGGATTGCCATAGCATTTTCCTAGGGACGAGACAAAGTAACTGTAACCTGCTCTGTCCCCCTCTACACACACCAACAAAAACACAGCCAGTCGAGGGTTAAAGAAGCACTTGGCACACACCACAGTCCTTATCTCCAACTTGGCAGCGATAGTCACACCGTCTGCCAAGTGCTTTAATTGTTCACAGAAAGAAAATCACATACGTAGCTTTGCCAAAATCCGTTCTTTTAGCAGCTTCAGGCTACAATGACTACCAGATTGAGTTTTGTTCGTCACAGGGATCACTGACCACCACCCTCTCTTATATAGTCTCTGGGTGTGGTCCAGTGACTCATTGGTCCTGTGACTCAAGTCCAGTGACTCAGGTCTATTCCCTCGCACGCCTCCTCAGCTGCTGCAAGCGCTTATCTCGCCTTCGTTGACGTGCGTCCAGGAATGACGTCTCTCCCTCCCTCTCACCTGAGACACCTGTTTCCCCACTACTTTGCTCTCTTTCAGCTGACACCTGAGACGGTGACGGGGGGGGGGGCTGGGAGATCTGGCTGGCTCCTCTTCCTCATGCTCAGAGCTTCCTTCCTCCAATGGGATAGGCTCAGAGGACGGGGCCACAACATAACCCACTCATTCATGCCTAAGGTATGGGACTAGAATTCATTGTCGCCTGGTTTCTAGCCTGATGCCTTAATCACTACACCAAACTGGCTCTTGGTGCTTTGTATATAATCATCTCAAGGACTAGGTATTTAGTTACTGATTGTGGGTATGGATCACAAATTTTAATTTTATTTATTTATTTATTTATTTTGTCATGTTTATGTAGTGTATATTGGAGGTAGATACCCTTTGAGAGCTGCATGCAACGAAATTTCATTTTAACGTATGCCGATTAGTGTACATTCAAAGTGATAATAAAGTTATTCTAAATCTAAGTCTCAAGACATAGAACTGGCTCTGTATGTCTGATGGTTCCTAATAGGGATGAAGGTGTGAAGAACGGTTTCAGGAACTGGGCATGGCTAGTCTAGTGAAGAGAAGGACTAGGGGAGATATGATAGCAGCCTTCCAATATTTGAGGGGCTGCCACGGAGAGGTGGGGCTCAAGCTATTCTCCAAAGCACCTGAAGGTCAGACAAGGAATAATGGATGGAAACTGACCAAGGAGAGATTCAACCTGGAAATAAGGAAAAATTTTCTGAAGTGAGAACAATCAACCAATGGAACAGATTGCCTTCGGAAGTTGTGGGAGTTTCATCACTGGAAGCTTTCAGGAAAAGATTGGACTCTACCCCATCTGTCAGAAATGGGGTACAGTCTCCTGCTTGGGCGGGGAGTTGGACTAGATGACCTAAAAGGTCCCTTCCAATTCTGTTAATCTCTAATCAGTGTCTTGTCATCGGTGAAACCTGAATACAATCTCCTGGATAAAACAAGAATTTAAAATGAGGTAAACACTATAAAAATTTCTTGAAAATGACAAACTGACTTATTTATCAACCAGGAAAAGGAAAGGAATGCATGTTTGAGGTGACTCGTCATTGTAGGCATTTGTACTCAAAAGTTAAAAAATAAACAGCCATGACTCAGAATGTTCCATACGAATGCAATATATTTACCTCAAAATGTGTTAGGTATGTTTGTGAATGAATCAGTCTCTTGCCTTCTACTGATGATGATGAAGATAAGTGATGATGACGATGGAGAAGATGATGCTTTTACTGTATTATCGGGATTTTCCTGGTTGAATTTCTGTGAACAAGGTTCACAACATCTGTTCATTACTTAGGGCCAATCTAGATGATATGTGACTTGCATGACTGCATTTCATTTATCTCTATGTTTGTCTTAAAATAGCAGTGACAGCAGAATTAGCTCAGGAAGGGCTCTCTCTCTTTCTCTCTGTAACCTAATAACAGTTTTCTTTCCAAGACAAATAACTTCAAAGACACTATTTTCATTGGGATCACAACTTGCAGCAAAGGTTCAACTTGCTCTTAAACGCCGTGCTCCCATATATTATTAAAGAGCTCTGGGGGTATAGAAGGAAGAAAGAATAAGTGAAATATAATCACAGTTTTATTTTCCCATGTGGATTATCTTCTCTGAAATGCTAGGCAAGAATAGATACTACCTGTCAACAATGAAGTGGGAAACAATTAACAGTCAGGCCCTGTTAGAATTTAACTTTGGGGTGCTTTTATTTCTCATTTTCAAAAAATCTTCTCAGCCATCGAATCAGCAATGGAGAATGAAACAAAACCAACAGCACAAATATATTATTTAAGATTATGGAGCTCTATCAGCCAATCTCTAAAGTGCTACCAGATCAAGGAAAGCTTTGAAAAAGATACAATATTCTCAAAAGAACACAAGATTTACTGACTTTTGTTAATGAACAGTGTTAGAATATGAAATACAGGTGAATGTATTCATATTCTATGTATCAGTTCTCAATGAACTGATAAATGCTTGCATATAATCTTGAGAAGGGAAATTACTGACCTCTGTTCATTGAGCTCCCCAACTGCAGAGACCTGGCTGATCTCATGTGTGTTGGTGTGTATGGGAGTGAGGTGTTGTGTGGAGTGATGGAGTGGGGTGGAGTGCAGTGGGTTGGAGAAATGAATCAACAGTTTCTTCATGCTTACAATCGTTGCTCATTCAAAGCAAAGAATAACACAGGGTCCTGTTACATAACCTGGCATTAGATATATTTCAGTTTTATCGCCATAGCACTAATTTCGTGAAGTAGGGTGAAGCAAGTGAAGACCTGGGTCTTCCGGTTTTGTCATGCCACAGCATATAACAGGGATGGCTAACCTTTTTGCCGTCACGTGCCAAAAGCGTGGGGAGCATGGGGGGTCGCGGCTGCGCGTGCCCACATCCATAGTTTAATGCACCCCACCCTCCTGCACATGCGCAAGTGACCCCCCACACTTCCCCCTGCTTTTGGCACACAATGGCACAGTATTTATTTATTTATTTATTTATTTATTTATTTATTTATTTATTTATTTATTTATTTATTTATTTATTAAATTTCTATACCGCCCTTCTCCTTCCGGACTCAGGGCGGTGAACAGCCAATTTAAAACCAATACAATACAATAAGTTAAAACGTACTAAAATCAATATAAATTTAGGCTGAAAATATAAACCGAATAAAAACTCTAAGACTCTAAAAATTTAAAAGCATTTAAAAATATTTAAAAATAGGAGGGATCAGGCAAGTCCGGCAAGTTGGAAGAGATGAATCTTCAAAGCCTGACGAAAGGACCGGAGGTCAGCGATAGTCCTCAGGTCTGGAGGGAGATCATTCCAGAGGGTGGGGGCTACCACAGAGAATGCTCTCCCCCTGGGGGTCGCCAGCCGGCACTGTCTGGCTGACGGCACCCTGAGGAGGCCCTCTCTGTGGGAGCGAACCGGCCGGTGGGAGGCAATAGGTGGCAGAAGGCGGTCCCGTAAGTACCCTGGTCCTAAGCCATGGAGCGCTTTAAAGGTGATTACCAACACCTTGAAACGCACCCGGAAATCAACCGGCAACCAATGCAGCTCACGCAGGAGAGGTGTCACATGGGAGCGCCCTGTCGCTCCCATAATCCCCCGCGCGGTAGGCCTGGTAGGCCCATTTTTCCCCTTCCCCAGGCTCCAGAGGCTTTCTAGGAGCCTGGGGAGGGCAAAAACAGCCTTCCCCATTCACCCTGGAGGCCTCCGGAGGCCGGAAACAGCAAGTTTCCCGAATTCCGGTGGGACTGGAAAGCCTGAAAAAAAGTTGGCTGGTGCGCACATGCGTGCTGGAGCTGAGCTAGGGCAACACTTGCATGCCCACCAATATGCCTCTGCGTGCCCTGTGGCACCCGTGCCATAGGTTCGCCATTACGGGCATATAACCTTTTATTTACTGTTGTTGCTCTCCAGCCCCATCTAGTGGCCGGAGAGACAAATACCAAGTATATTGTTTGAAGCTGACCCATCAGCATGCACTCTCAAAACAAGTGCATGCTGGGAAACTAGGCTCCATTTCCTTTAGCATTTGGTGAAGGCAGAAGCACAAAGAAGAATCCAGCTCAATCTCTGGCACATGGTCATCCAAGGACCCACGCACAGAGCATTGCTGATGAGATTTAGATTGCTTGTATTTATTCATTGTTATGTTCAGCAGTAACTTAATACTGTCTATCTTGTATTTGGTTCTCATTGTATGTATCCCTATTTTCCCCAATGTCACCATATCCTGTTCTTTCAATACAGCATTCAGATCTAAGCACATGGTCTGATTTATTGGAGGATAGGTGGGTTTAGCTGCATGTCGAGCTGCAGACAGACTAACTTGTAGTGGGGATAGAACAGTTTCTGTTCTATCATACATTGATTTTCACACTTGCACCATCTATACACGATAACTCAAGTGTGAAATCTTCTCATGGTAGACTCCAAAAAGGTGTGGTGCTACTAGCCTTATTAGTAATTAGTAATAGTTATTAGTAATAGTTTGATTTTCAGGCAGCTATAACTAGCTGCTGTGTAAAATACCAAACTATTGTATCAAGAAATTAATGCAACGACACATAGTGAACCAGTTTAAAATGTTAAGTAAAACATTGGGATTAGGTCATCTAAATGGCCTCTTGATACCAATAAATAAGTAAAATAGTAATATATGCTCTTCTTTAGCAATCTAAAAACAATATTTGAAAAAGATAAATGAGCAAACTATGTTAGCATTGAACAAAGAACACAATTGGATTCTGTCCATCTCTCTGTCTCAATGGTTCTTAAATGTTCTGACCTACTTTCTCCTTTTCCATGTCTCAAAAAATTTCATTACCTCTTCCTCCCCCCAAAAATACAAAAGCATCTTGACAACAGCTGGAAATTGGATCCTCAACTCACAACATACAATTACAAATTGCTCCATTAAGCCCAGGCTAGGCCTAAATTACCCCTTTGGTGATATTTGCCCCTAATTTAAGAACCACTGATTTATCTATTCCTTCAATACTGTTGTGTGTGTGTGTGTGTGTGTGTGTGTGTATATATATATATAAAATAGAAACAGATTAATATGCTACTTTTTAAAGAAGTGATTGTTGGAATATTCACCCTTTTAAACATTATCTTCTCTCATCTTTCCTGCTGTTTTTCAGATATAGCCCTTGGCAGTTGTCTATTCTAAATTCTGATAGACTTGAAGAAGTATAATCTTTCATAGCTCTTTTTAAGTTGTTATATAAAAATCTTTCAAAATACCAAATGAACATTCATTTTATAATCTTCACTGTGGTCTGTAAAGAAGAAATCAGAAATATATTAAAAGGGTCACTTTTCTGAAGTACCAGGGTTTGGTGGGTTGGTAGTGTTTAATCGCAGAAACAAAGACTAGTTTTTAAAAATTAACAAATTAAGACCACAAGAATTAAACTTTTCTAAAATAACCCAATTATCAACCAGACAACTAATTTATCTAGCAGTGATGATGTTACCTAATTTGAGTAATGAAATCTCTGCAAGAAAAGAACAAAACTAAAAAAACACTAAGGACCCCTCATTTCAATCCTGAGCTACAAATACTCTCCTTTATCCGTAATGCAATCTATCCTTTGCATGTTACCACCATTACATTTAGACTGTATACTCCCAAAAACAAACCACTAGATGGCAGCAAAGTAAACCAGAAAATCCTATGCTTCCCTCTAGAGGTCATCTCGATTTGGCAGCTGTGGTTCAAAAACAAGCATCCATAAGTAATTGCATCCTCAAATAAATATATCTAATTATAAACAACCTAGGTTCATCAAAGCAGAGGATGCTTAAGGGGGGGGGGGAAATGGTCCTTGGGTTTTGAGGTTTTCATGCTGCACCTCTGTTGACTGGCATGTACAGATTCCTGTAATGATGTGAGGATATCCTGAAGTACATAAATCTGAAAGTGATTGATTACTTTATAGTGTAGACTGACAGATTCAACAGGCAAGGCCCTTAGCATTATTATTCCCGCAGTGATTTTAACTGAAGAAGATTTGCTTAATTTTTGCAGTATAAAACTGCATGGTTTTAAGGAGGGATCTTAAACATTCCATCATCAGGCACTACTGTGAGAATCTAACTAAATCTCAAATATCCTGATTACTCTGCAAGTGTGAACCTCTTTAGCCTATTTAGATCTAACACTCTTCCTTTTTTTGCTGGGATGAGGAATCTGTTATTCCTGCCTAGATAAAATCTTCCACTATTTTCTCCAAAAGCTTGGCTTAATTTAACTTTCTTATTTTTTTTTAAAAAAAAATCCCATTCTTCCTAAAGGTTATAAATAAGGAATTAATTCTCCCCTTGAAATCAGTAGGTCTCCTATTAGAGAATTGTTATGAGATCTCTTGCATTCAGCTTCTCTTTTCATTTTGCACATATCAGTTTAGTTCAACTTAGCATTTGGAATCCAAAGACTTCGTTCTGGAATGAATTAAAGAGGGGTGGGGGGTGGGGAAAAGTATATATATGAGCATGGAATCGGAGGGGGCAGCATTAGGTCAGAAGGAAGAGGAAATTGTGATATTATTTCTCAAATCTCTTTTGTGTTGAGAGCGGGGAATAGCATTGGCAGAAGAATCCTCTTGTTCATGCCTTCTCATTATCCACTCTTTTCAGAAAGGCTACCTACATGATTGGATGTGGTGCATTCACAGTATATTAGCATGGATATGTTCTCCTTTTCAGTCTGTGCATGAGAAGCTTTGACTCCAACAGCTCCGCCCTTCCCTGCCTCTCAGACTTTCTCTATTTTTCTCTCTTTGCTTTCCCTTTCAGATTTTTTTTCAAAGAACAAGGTCTACCCACAATATATTCTGAATTAGGGAAGGGAGACATAGTGATGAAAAGGGAAGCTTAATGGTATATAGTATTAAAAGAACACCCCTCCCCCATCCTCCCACTCTTTGCATATGTCTTCTGATTATGACGCTAATGAACCGACTAAAACAGATGCATAGATTGACCAAGACACTGTCCTTCATAATGAATGGGTGTCAGTTATGACTATTTTTGCACTTACATCTTGCTTCCAAAGGTAACATCTCTCAAAAGTGCACCTTTAACACAAGTTAAAGCTTCTATGTGCTGGTTCCCACCCATCCCTCTTTTCTGTGAACTCTTTTGGCTCTGTAGTATGTTAACAAAAATTCGGCCTTGAATGTGATGTTTAAGGAAATTCTCCCCCCCCCCCACTCCCGTCTCTTCTCCTCTCCACTTTACCATTCTCAAACACATGATGTGCTGGTGGGCAGATTTTGAGAATAATTCCCTCCTCCCACTTTTACTATCAATAAATATGCCTGAAACACATATTGAATTGACCAGCACTGTTAAATGCAGAGAAAGGGGGCAAGGAGAGTTGCCATAAGACATGGATAATGTGCCTTCAGTGAGTTGACAAATATTGGTCACGACTTTTAGTGGTTACAGCAAAAACGAGGCTTTGGTGCTGTGTAGAGAGCAAACCCAAATACCAATTTTTGTGATCCCTGCTGGTTGCATAATTTTTCTCCAGCTGGGGGAGAAACAAACCTGTAACAGGTATTGACTCTTAGAATGCATTGGTCTTTCTTTTCCTTAGCAAGGATATCTAAACTGTTTTGAAGGCTGACCACAAATTACACTGTATGAAAGCAGTTTGACAGAGGATTGCTAGGTTGATAGTTCATAGGGGGGCTGATAGATAAAAGATGTTGAGACTCTAGAAAGTGTGCAGATAAGAGCAGCAAAGTTGATTAGGGGATTGGAGGCTAAAGTCTGCGAAGAAAGGTTGCAGGAATTGGGTATATCTAATTTAATGAAAAGAAGGACTAGGGGTGACATGATAGCAGTGTTCCAATATTTGAGGGGCTGTCACAGAGAGGAGGGAGTCAACCTATTGTCCAAAGCACCTGAAGGCAGGACAAGAAGCAATAGATGGAAACTCATCAAGGAGAGAACCAACCTATAGGCAAGGAGAAATTTCCTGACAGTTTCAACAGTTAATCAGTGGAATGACTTGCCTCCAGAAGTTGTGGGTACTCCAACATTAGAGGTTTTTAAGAAGAGATTGGACAACTTGGTGTAGCATAGCATAGCATAGCATAGCATAGCATAGCATAGCATAGCATAGCATAGCATAGCATAACAGAGTTGGAAGCGACCTTGGAGGTCTTCTAGTCCAACCCCCTGCTTAGACAGGAAATCCTGCACCACTTCAGACAAATGGTTATCCAATCTTTTCTTTAAAACTTCCAGTGTTGGAGCATTTGCAACATCTGAGGCAAGTTGTTCCACTGATTAATTATTCTAACTGTCAGGAAATTTCTCTTCAGTTCTAAGTTGCTTCTCTCCTTGATTAGTTTCTACCCGTTGCTTCTGGTCCTGCCCTGAGGTCCTTTGGAGAATAGCTTGACTCCCTCTTCTTTGTTGCGCCTTCTTTTACATCTCTGAAACTTGGTCTGGCTTCCTTTCGGAGCTGTCCCCAAAGTCTTTCTCCTTCTCTCCATCGTCCTTGTGACACTCTTTCCCTACAAGAACATACGCACAAAAAAGCCTAGCTAAGTTGTGCCACTCGTGCGTGGGTCTCCGAGGCCTGACACAATTTTCCTTACTTAGATTTCCTGTCCCCTGAAGGCCCTCAAGACTGATGATGAGCTCTCTCTCTCTGGGTCTGCTGTCCAATGAAGGCCAGTCTAAAAGCAAAGGAAGCCAAATGGAGCATTGACTGAGCATCGGAGCTCCGGGCGAAGGAAAGAACCACACTGGTTTTCAGAGCTCTAGCTTTGCTTCAAGCCTCACTGCCTTTGAGGAGCACTAAACTGGCCTCCGGATAATGCTGGTTAATCAGAGGGAGACAAGCACAGATGCTTTGCTTTTATTAAATATCTGCAGCCTTCCAGTCAGAAAGGGGAGTGGGGGAAGCGGGAGGAACTGTGTCCTCAGAACTCATGACCTCCACGTCCGTCCTTGAAGCCAGGCTGTGGCTGTTCTATTTTGTTTAATTCATGGAGGAAAGGAGATCTTTTTTAAAAGTTTTTTTTAAAAAAAAAATAAACATAAAAAATTCCATGTCTACATAAACAGTGTGTTGTCTGGGTCCAATTAGTTTTAAGAAGTAATAATCATAATGATAACCCCCAATGAGGATAGCCAGAGTGTTCAAGAATAAATTGGAGAAATGTTGGAAGTGTAGTCTGATGACACTTCCAACATTTCTCCAATTTATTCTTGAACACTCTGGCTATCCTCATTGGGGGTAAATGCCACCTGTAAAACATCTTATACAAATTCTCCTTATATGCTATAGACATTGTCATTTTATAATTATGCGACCACAATTTTTGCCATTTCTCTAAATCAATACCATGCCCAAAATTTTTCTCCCACTCTATCATTGATTCTTTAACTTGTTCTTCTTCCAATTTTACCTCTAACAAATATCCATATAGCTTTTTAATTATATCAGAGCCCATTAAAATCTTATCTAAATTAGTCAAAACATTATAAAAACCTTGTTTGAGATCTTCTTCATATCTAGAGTGTATTTGCATATATGAAAACCAATCCATCTTACATCCCTGGTCTTCTAAATCTTGCTTTAAGTTCACCCTTCTCATCCAATAATTTTTTTTTTTAATTTGATTTATATGCCGCCCTTCTCCGGAGACTCAGGGCGGCTTACAATGCGTTAAGCAATAGCCTTCATACTTTTGTATATTTATACAAAGTCAGCTTATTGCCCCCAACAAACTGGGTCCTCAGTTTACCCACCTTAGAAAGGATGGAAGGCTGAGTCGACCTTGAGCCTGGCTAGGATTGAACTCACAGAAATTACAGGCAGCTGGTCTTAATTGCTGCCTTTAGTAGGAGGCATTAGCCCCCTACGCTACACAGGCTCCTTATTCATTATATCTAACAATATCTATAATTCATTATATCTAACAATTTGTTCCCTTTTAAAAATTACTGAATATGAAAAAAGCTGCAATTGTAGATACCCAGACGGGAATCTTCAAATAATAGTGTTTTTTAACCTTCTCCCAATTCAGCAACAAAGCTTCTTGTATCTGGTGCCTTCTAAAGTATTCCTGTATTTTTGTTCCTTTATACCATAAAAAGGCATGCCATCCCATCTACAAGTCATGTCCCTCTAAATTCAATAATCCGGTGTTTCTCAAAGTTATCCATTCTTTAATCCACATTAAACTTGCTGCTTGGTAATAAAGTTCAAAATTAGGCATGCCAAAACCACCCCTCATTTTATCACTTGTAATAACTTTAATTTTATCCTCGCCTTCTTTCCTTGCCAAATATATTTCAACATCATTTTATTCAAATCGACAACAAATTCCTTACCCAACTTGATTGGAATTGTCTGGGATAAGTATAAAATTCGAGGCAAAATATTCACCTTGATAGTTGAGATCCTACCAATCAAAGATAACTGCAAGTTTCCCCATTTCACCAATTCTTGCCCTATCTCTTGCTTGAGCTTATTATAATTATTTTCTTTAAGTGCGTTACATCTTGCTGTCAAATATATCCCCAAGTATTTTACCTTATTTGTGACTTGCATCTTTGAAATCTCCATCAGTTCCTCTTTTTGCTTTTTCAACATATTTTTAGTCATTATCTTCGTTTTATCTTTATTAATTTTCAAACCAGCTACTTTCCCAAACTCTCCAATGTTTTCTACCAATTTGTTTATTGTTCTTGCTCTATTCTGACTGACTGATTGATAAACGTGCTGTACTTAATGGTTACATCATGGTTTTCTTCTGCCTTCTAACCTGAGGCCAACTTCTAAAAGAAAACTCGAGTTTTAGAAATTAGACAATCAACTCACATGTAGAATGCACGTCAGTCACAAACAGATTTAGGAGATCACTCTCAAGGCTGCTGAATAAAAAACAACGTATTATTTTACTTCTTTGTTTTTTCAAGCTGAGCCATAGCTGGCTTCCCCCAAATATTTGGTTGGTTTTAACTTAGCATGCTCTTGATTTATTTATATACATGTATTTATTTATACAATTTGAGTCTGGCAAATTCAGTAAGATTCTGAGCAGCCTGGAACATTAAAAACAGTAAAGAGTAAAACAGTGTTTTTGTGAACATAGCTGGGGTGGTTTCCATAAAAACTAATCTATTTGGAAGAAAACCCTCCAAGGATCAAGGAATATACTGTATATTGATAATTCCAGCCATCTTTTTTTGTGGAAGTAAGCTAAATCTGTGCAGTTTCTGTGGTTTTTAGCCCTTACTTGTTCAAGGGAATTTGCTATTATTATTACAGATAGTTTTTAAAGATTGGATGTTTCACCTCGTTGATTCCATATGGATTGGGATACCATATAAATCACGTCAGTAAAATTAAATTAAAATTAAAGAAAGATAAAGCCATATACAGTGTCACCAGAGTCCTATTTTACTTTACATTTAATTATGATAGAAGAATCTGTTTTTTAAAAAATGCTGATAGAACTCAGCAGTCAAATGGGATAAAGACAATTTTTGACCTTGTTTTCATATCATTTCTAGTATTAAAAATCTTAACATGAGTTTTATTAATTTACTCAGTGGGGGAAATGCAATTTTGTTTTCTACTTTTTGTGCTTTTCCCCATTTTTTCCTTTTAATTAAAATTCTATTAACTTCTTTCACACAGGAAAGAAAGCACGAGAGAGCAATTGTGATAAACAGAGAATTATTATTACTTTAAATACTTGCATCATATAGTGCCTGAATATATACTCAAAAATGTTAGAAATCTGTCATGTGCTTTCTCCATTACTCTTTTAACACTAAATATCATCCTCTTAACTCATTGTTAAGGATCAGTTTGGTGCATTACATAACCACACCAGTCTAGAAACTGAGACACTAATTTGTAGGAGAAGGAGAAGAAGAGGAGGAGGAGAGGAGGAAGGAGGAAGAGGAGGAGGAGGAGGAGAAGGAGAAGAAGAGGAGAGGAAGAAGGATGATGATGATGATGATGAAGACGATGATGATGATCAATAACAACATCATCATTATCAACAACAACAGTAGGGATTGGTCCAGGCAGTCACCAAGAACCAACCAACCAACTCACTTATAAAGGTGAATCATACAGTATATTGCACCAGTTATAAAGATATTCTGCACTTTATATGTGGGAATGTAAAACCATCGCAGTTCTTTCCCAACTATTACGGTAATTCAAAAAAATTGCCCTCAAAGGATATACAGCTCATTATGAAGATTTTTTTTTCTTTATCACCTATGATAGATATATCATCATAAGGACACCACACACTTCAATTTATCACAGTAAGGAAGGATAAATATAAATGAACACAATATGAAGAACAAAAAACAGTTACATTGATCATGAGTGAACAGCCAAGGTAACTCGTGCAAATCAGACATATCAACTGATCTTAATTTGCAGTTTGATTTAAGGGCATGATGGAATTCATACTGCTGAATTCCTCCTGTGTCTAGCTTTGATTTGATCAAGGTGCCTGAGAACGTCTGCATGATCATAGGTTCACTGCATCTTCAAATCCACTCAAAGGTACTTGATTTGATATATCACATTTCTTCAGTGAGTTGAATCAAATCTTTGATTGGAAGCAGGGATCAGACTCGCCTTCAGATTACCTCCAAACCAAAGCAGCACACAGCTCTCGTAAGGAATAATTTCTTGCCATTTAACAACAGGAAAAATCAACTAACGCCTGGGAATTCTAGTACCGTTCATGAAAGTGATGGCTAACTTTGAAACTCTCAGGTGCTGTTTGGTTCTTCGTGGCTTCAAAGTCATGTAACAATGATCTTTTTATCTATTAACAGGGGGAAGCCAACTACTCCCCTCCTCCTCCTCCTCCTTCCTCTTCTTCTTCTGCCATATCTGTCATTGGATATTGGCGACCATGTTGGCAATCCTATTTTTATGAACAGCTGCACAAAAAAGTGCTGGTGACTTTTGTCCAAACCAGGCCCTTAAATTTTGAAGCCATGATGTTCTTCTTCTGCCTGGACCTCGTTTGCCTTCCATGTTTCCCTGAAGGATTAAGTGAAGTATGCCATATTTTTCTGGGTGTCACATCACATGTCCAAAATATTCTAACTTTTGCTCAACTAGCCTTGGTTGATCTAAAAGTCTACTCAAGGTCAGTTCAGAGTAGTACTTGTCTGGAAGACCATTCAAATATTTGACGGCTGTTTCTAGGACTAGAAATTAAAAAAAAGAAAATAAAGTAGAAGATAATGATAAATTGATTCTGGGGCC
Organism: Masticophis lateralis; assembly: GCA_030761175.1. Taxonomy (NCBI): domain Eukaryota; kingdom Metazoa; phylum Chordata; class Lepidosauria; order Squamata; family Colubridae; genus Masticophis; species Masticophis lateralis. Next base: position 122,986,342 of record JAUDYJ010000004.1, read on the forward strand.
TATTAAGAGAATGTTCCATGAATTCATCAGGGGCCTCATTTGTTCTGAAGGAAACATTACACTGTCTATAGAGTCTCAATCATCCAGGTCATGAAAAGCATCCAAAGGTGCTTTTCTTTCTTTTGACTTTTGAAAACATTTCACTTCTCATCCAAGAAGATTCTTCAGTTCAAACTGACTAAAGAACTGACGGGTAATAGGATTTATATCCCACAAATCGTAGAAAGTTATATAAATAAATGGTAAACCATATCATCCGGAATGAAAGAAGCTTCTTGGATTAAAAGTAAAACCTTTTCAGAACAAAACAGAATAACAGAGTTGAAAGGGACTCTGGAGATCTTCTAGTCCAACCTCAGTCAGGAGACCTTTTTGCCATCGTGTGCCAGGAGACGGGGAGGCGGGTGAGGGTCGCGAGCACATGCATGCACGTGCAACCCCCTCCCCCCCCGCTCCTGACACATGATGGCCTGGTAAGCCCTTTTTTCTTTCTTACCTGGTTCCAGATCATCTCTATTTATCTGGGAAGGGCAAAAACAGCCTTTCCCACTCCTTTGGAGGCTCTACGGATGCTGAAAGGGCCCATTTCCCGACTCCTGGTGGGACAGGAAGTGACATTTTTTGCTGTCCCCAGCCTCCAGAACCTCTCTAGAAGTCTCTGGAGGATGGGGACAGCAAAAAACGTCAATTCCTGTCCCACCAGGAGTCGGGAAATGGGCCCTTTCAGCGTCCGTAGGGAGTGGGAAAGGCTGTTTTCGCCCTTCCCAGATAAATAGGGAGGATCTGGAACCAGGTAAGAAAGAAAAACGGGCCTTCCCCGCCCTCTGGAGGTATGAAACAGCCTGTTTCCCTACTTCTGGTGGGCCCAGAAGGCCCGAAAATCAGCTGGCTGGAGCGCGCATGCGCCCCAGAGCTGAGCTGGCATGCTCACTAATATGGCTCTGCATGTCACCTGTGGCAAGCGTGCCATAGGTTCACCATCACGGCCCTGTTCCGTTTCAGACAAATGGCTGTCCAGTTTTTTCTTAAAAGATTCCAGTGATGGAGCATCCACAACTTCTAAAGGCAAACGGTTCCACTGGTTAATTCAATGTAAAAAAAACCCCAAGAAAGTCCAGTTGCCTTTTGGAAAAAGGGATGCATTGCAATGTTTCCATATTAGTACATGAAAAGAATACCGACAGCTACATATCCACACAATAAACACATTCACGATATACGCAGACACACACCAACACACCATTAAATAATAGAATATTCTTTTTTTCCCCCAAAGTGCACTTCAAAATGCTTTTTTAAAAAACAGATGAAACGGGGAGAATCTACTTGATATTTATATTTGGCAGGGCTGCCATCAGCTTGCTCAATTCTCACCCATTGGTTATATTTCTATTTGGATCCTTGCAGTGAGTAGGAAGTTGGATTTAATTCAGCAGTCCCTTCCAGCAATATGACTGCACTTGGGGAACACAATCTCGCTCCTCGTGTCCCCTGTTGACCATCTGTGTGCTTCTGAGGAGTGCTAAAGTCAGAGTCACTTTTGGTTAACCGAAGTGTTAAGAGACAGAAAGGAAAGTCTGATCTTTTCACTTGCAAACAAGTTTGCTTTGCAATGCCAATCAAAGGCAGCCAAATCAAATTAATGTCATCTAAAGGGTGAAAGTGAATTAATTATCTCACACATGGTACTTTGGTATTAATTCAGAGAACTGACTACTTTTGTGTCATCGTCTAATTGCCAAATGGCAATAACCTTTTAAAAAATTAGGTTCCTATTAAATGCTGTTTAAGGCATGCTAATTTGGTGCTTGTTCTGCGTTGTGCTTTTTCAGCTCACAGAGCAGATCTGGAGATTCTTAATGGCTTCAGAGGTACAGAAGGCTCGTTCTCACCAAGCGGAGGAAAGTCGTGCTATGATTAGAATGTGCCCTAGCCATCAATGTTTTGGCAGGGTAGAGGGCAGGAAAAATAATATTAGCTCAGTTGATATACTTGAATAATTGAAGAACATTCCACATTTCTCTAGGCTAAAAGAATAACAGAATAACAGAGTTGCAAGAGATCTTAGAGGTCTAGTCCAATTCCGATCAGAAGGTTGGTGGTTCAGTGGTTCAAATCCCTAGTGCCACTTAACGGGGTGAGCTCCTGTTACTTGTCCCAGCTTCTGCCAACCTAGCAGTTCAAAAGCCCATTAAAAAAAATGCAAGTAGAAAAATAGGGATCACCTTTGGTGGGAAGGTAACAGTGTTCCGTGCACCTTTGGCGTTTAGTCATTCTGGCCACATGACCATGGAGACGTCTTTGGACAGTGCTGGCTCTTCGGCTCTGAAGCGGAGATGAGCACTGCCCCCTAGAGAAGGGAACGACTAGGACATATGTGTGGTGGAACCTTTACTTTTAGTCCAATTCCCTCCTCAGTCAGGAAATCCTATATCATTTCAGACTACCAGTAGAATGCACTGAAAGTGATTTTCTGGCCAACGATAAAGCCAAAAAAAGTGGCCTTGTTCTGGCTTTTTAAGGTTTGATCTGGACACGAAATACATAAGTGAGATTGAATCTGTGGAAGAAAAAAAAAAGAAAAAGAAATAAATATTCACTTTTGGTGAACATTGGTCAAAACTGGGACACAAATCGGTACTCTGGAGAAAACCAAAGTTAAGGGATCTGTAAAAACAGAATAACAGAAGTTGGAAGGGACCTTGGAGGTCTTCTAGTCCATCCCCCTTCTTAAGCAGGAGACCGTATAACATTTCAGACAAATGGTTGTCCAATGTCTTCTTAAAAACCTCCAGTATTGGGAGTACTGATAAGTTCTGGAGGCAAGTCCACTGATAAATTAATTGTTCTGCAGGAAATTTCTCCATAGTTCTAGGCCAGGGGTGGACAATTATGGCCCCTTACGACTTGTGGACTTCATTTCCCAGAATTCCTGAGCCAACCATGCAAATGAAGTCCACAAGTCATAAAGGGGCCATAATTGCCCACCCCTGTTCTAGGCTGATTCTATCCTTGATTAGTTTCCATCCATTGGTTCTTGTCCTGCTTTCAGGTACCTTGAAGAATAGGCTGACTCTTCTCTGTGACAGCCCCTTAGATACTGGAACACTGCTATCATGTCACCCGTAGTCTTTTTTTTAAATTAAACATACACAATTCCTGCAACTATTCTTCACATGTTTTAGCCTTCAGTTCCCTAATCATCTTTGTTACTCTTCTCTGCACTCCTTCTAGAGTCTCAGCATCTTTTCTATATCATGGCAACCAACACTAGAAGCAATATTCCAAGAAGGGTCTTACTAAGGCATTATAAAGTAGAATTAACACTTCGCATGATCTTGATTCTATGCCTCTTTTAATGCAGCCTAGGACTGTGTTGGCTTTTTTTTTTGGCAGCTGTAACACACTGCTGCCTCATATATAAATGATTGTCCACTAGGACTCCCAAGATCGCACCACTTCAGGAGAACCGGTTGTTAACTTTCTGAGCAGTTTGGCAAACTGGTTGTTGGAAGAAATCATTAGGGCAGAGAACCGGTTGTTAAATTACTTGAATCCCACCACTGGATAGATAGATAGATAGATAGAAAGAAAGAAAGATAGATGAGACACAGATGATAGACAGACAGATGATAGATAAAGATGATAGATACGATAGATAGATAGATAGATAGATAGATAGATAGATAGATAGATAGATAGATAGATAGATAGATAGATAGATGATAGATAGAATCAACTTTATTGTCATTTTGATGGGGCCCAGGGTTCAAGTCTATTTTTGGAAAATAAGTCATTTTTCTATAAAGGAGATGTTATGAAAACTGTATGGTTTATTCATTATTTTCCCATTTCTCCCCTCAACTTCTCATTGTCTCCATAATTCAGCCTTTCCCAAATTCAAGGATAGTCATATCCACACTATACTATCTATAGCATGTTACCTTTCCATTTGCAATATTGTCCTAGTGTCCATGAGCTTTTTGTATACCATTTTTGAATTGACCCATGACAAACACTAGTAACGTCCTTCACCACTTACAAGATGTGCTTATCCAACAAAACCTGCACAACATTGGAAAAATGAGGAAATTCCTACAGATGAAAATATAATTAAAAAATATTAGAATGTGCAGAAATGGATAGGTTAACACTAAAGATAAAAGATAAAGAAGATACAGAATATTTTTAACACAGGATTTGTTCTATCAATGGTTAGGTAATAGATGTAGAAGTTAGAAATTGAAAGATTATTAATATGAAAAAATACATAATATTACTATTATTATGATGATGTATAAGTAAATTGACCCAGATAAGACACGGTTTACTAAGCACCAATGTATGTTTAAGAAAAATGTATAAATAAAATATAATAAAAAAGCTTGGAGAGAGGAAGGCTATCATGTTTAATGAGTTGAGGCTGAGTAATAAGATCTGTGAAGACAGGTTTAAGAATGGAATGATTTTTTTTTAAAACCATGGTAAGCTAATTTTTGGGGCCCATCCTTGAGTTTTCTTGTCATCTTTCCTTCAAAAGAGAAAGAAACGGTACCCCTAATTTTGAGTCATTATTCTACCCCTCGTCTACCGGTGTGGTGAAATTTCCAGCTAGACTGGAGGGAAGGGTTAAGAAGGGACTGAGTTTGGAGTCCTTGCATTGCAGGAAATGATACCCCTCCCCTCAAATCCTTGAAGCCTAGCTGTCTGTTCCCAAGGGAGTGCAGTCAAGTCTGGCAAAATTCTTGTAACGTAGTTGACTAGCAATAAAACTTCTGCTGAGACTCCTCATGAGTGGTTCTGGTTGCTTTCGTCTGACAAGCCGCAGATTAAAGCAATAAAACAACTCTGGAAATACAAGCGAGCAGCCCTGGATTAAGGACACTGATTTAAATCAGAAATAACCCAAACGGTAGAAAGGAATAATGTGGAGATATCAGGGATGAATTAATGTCAAACAGCAGGACTTCCTAACTATTGTTACTTGCAAATGACTAGATGCCAGGTAAACATCAATAGGCACTCGGCATATACAAAAAAACCAAAACAAAACAAAACCCTCAGCTTTCTGATGCACTTTTCACCAGCAGACTACAAAAGTACCTCAGACTAGTGTCACTTTTAAATTAACCGAGTCCCACGTTGCATACAAAACAACTTCATTGTTTGCAGGGAAGGAAGCTCTGAGTTGTAAAATAAAGTATTTCTCTCTGGGGAACTCATTATCTTTTAGGGTATTGCCTTGAAAAATCAGTGTTTTGTAAGCAAGGAGCAAGGAATAACCCACTGCTATTTCGGCAGCATTAGTTCTATCAGAGCCTGCCTCTCCATGACGGGAAGAATAGAAAACTTATTTTGAAAAGGAAGGAAGGAAAGGAAGGAAGGAAAGAAGGAGAAATAGAACGTGAGCAATAAGAGGAAAACTAAAAGGGAGGGAGGGAGGGAGGGAGGAGAAATAGATAGGAAGGGAGCAATAAGAGGAAAGCTAGGGAAGGAAAGACTAATAGGGAGGGAATAATAAGAGAAAAGCTAGGAAGGAAGGAAAGGAAGGAAGGAAGGAAGGAGAAATAGGTAGGAAGGGAGCAATACAAGGAAAACTAGAAGGTAAGGAAGGAAGGAAAAGGAAGGAAAAGGAAGAAAATCACAACTGACATAGGAGATGACTTCAGCAGTACAGATCTTACAAATTCAACCATTAGTTGTCTTAACGGCCCAGAATTGTTACTGGTGACCGAAGGAGATAATTAATATTCCACAGCTCCTTGCATTACAGAGAGAAATTGCTAAAACTCTATTGCAGAAAACTTTTTTTTTCTCCAGCAGCAGTTTCAAGTTGCTTTGTGAAGGGAGAAAGACAATTGAGATAGACGTAGACTCCAATGAACCAATAAATATGAAACAGTCGCCACACACAGAATAGATATTAGGTGAGTTCTGCTGAAATGATAACAGTAGCCAGGGCGTCTGCAGCGGAATTAAAATTGAGTGGATAATCAAATTGCTGCCTCTTAAGCATTTTTAAATTCTCTCTCTCTCTCTCTCTCTCTCTCTCTCTCTCTCTCTCTCTCTCTCTCTCTCTCTCTCTCTCTCTCTCTCTCTCTCTCTCTCTCTCTCTCTTGCATGGATGACCTTGTAAAACAGGATTGGGTTGAAATCATCACTTATAGATGCCATCCTGACTTCTTCTTCTTCTTTTTTGGACTCCTAAGGTAACCCATGACAGTAGTACCAATCAAAGACAAATTGCTGCCTTGCCTTAAAAAAAGAGGGGAAAAAACAAATGAAAGGCAAGTAAACAGTCTTCTCTCTCTCTCTCTCTCTCTCTCTCTCTCTCTCTCTCTCTCTCTCTCTCTGTTTTCGATGTGGGGCAGAGAGGCACAAAGGTTCAAATTAATCTATTTAGCCCTTTAAAGATATTCTTTTTAATAAAGATATTATTTTCATTTTTTAAATCATCTTCTTATCTATTTTATTGGAGAGGCTGGGTATCTAAACCAGGCAGTTCTAGCCATGGGCTAAATCAGGGTTTCTTTCTTTCTTTCTTTCTTTCTTTCTTTCTTTCTTTCTTTCTTTCTTCTTTTTTCCTTCCTTCCTCCCTCCCTCCCTCCCTCTTTCTTTCTTTCTTTCTTTCTTTCTTTCTTTCTTTCTTTCTTTCTTTCTTTCTTTCTTCTTTTTTCCTTCCTTCCTCCCTCCCTCCCTCCCTCCCTCTTTCTTTCTTTCTTTCTTTCTTTCTTTCTTTCTTTCTTTCTTTCTTTCTTTCTTTCTTTCTTTCTTTCTTTCTTTCTTTCTTTCCTTCCTTCCTTCCTTCCTTCCTTCCTTCCTTCCTTCCTTCCTTCCTTCCTTCCTTCCTTCCTTTCTTTCTTTCTTTCTTTCTTTCTTTCTTTCTTTCTTTCTTCTTCTTTTTTCCTTCCTTCCTTCCTTCCTTCCTTCCTTCCTTCCTTCCTTCCTTCCTTCCTTCCTTCCTCCCTCCCTCCCTCCCTCCCTCCCTCCCTCCCTCCCTCCCTCCCCCCATCTCAGCCCATCTATATACAGTTCTTTAACCAACAGGATTCCAGAAAAGAACCTGACTTCTTTTGTCAGAAATCTGAAATGGCTGCCTGTTAAAGAGGCTGTTGAAATGAGTCTGGGAGTTACCGGAAACAAGTAAATAATTGTTTCTCCAACTTTGAGAGAATTAATTAAGAGTAATTTAAGAAACGGGGAAGAAGTAATAGAGAAAAAAGGGAAGAAAAACAGCATGACCAAGAGCTAGCATAAGAACTGGTCCCTTTTTGAGTCTCTGCAGATGTCAATAAAGGACCGTAGAAAATAAAAAACTTGAAATTGCTATTGCACCAGAAAAATCTCCAAGCACTTAGTGCACCTTGTACGAAGCTGACCTTGAACATGTACAGAGAGCCTGTTTATCAGGCACACAGGTCTCCTGAGTACATTCAAGGTCAAAGCAATACAAGAGCCCGAAAGGATTGTAGCGAACTGCACTGCTCAGCTGTTTTTTCTTTAACAAACTGTTTTATATTGTTTAGAATTTAACTTCTCTGCTGCTCAGAACCCCAGTAGATCTCTATGATGTAATGCAGGGATGAATGCTAAAGGCTGGAATTCAGGCCCGAATTCAACCATCCCATCTGTCTTTGCAAAATTCCTGAATAAAGGGAATCATATCTGCAACACCTCTCTAACCCAAACTCAGGGGTGAAATCCAACAGGTTCTGACAGGTTCTGGAGAACCGGTAGCGGAAATTTTGAGTAGTTCGGAGAACCGGCAAATACCACCTCAGGCTGGCCCCCGAGTGGGGTGGGAATGGAGATTTTGCAATATCCTTCCTGAGGAGTGGAGAGGGAATGGGGATTTTGCAGTATCCTTCTCCTGGAGTAGGGTGGGAATGGAGATTTTGCAGTATCCTTCCCCTGCCACGCCCACCTAGCCCAAATCCTGCCCACAGAACCAGTAGTAAAAAAAATGAATTTTACCACTGCCCAAAATGTATCTTAGATCCATGCATCTTACATCACGGTAAAGAAACACAGACGATCTAAAAATTACCAGGTAGTCGATTTGCAACAGTTCATTTAACAACCGTTCGAAGTCATGGCAGCCCTGAAAAAGGTGACTTTGGACCCTTTTTCATAATTACAATCTTTGCAGCATCCCCAGGATCAGGTGATCAAAATTCAGGTGCTTTGGCAGCTGGCTCCTCTTGATGAGGTCAAGGTCATGTGAACGAGGGTCATGTGATCCCCTTGGGCGACCTTCTGACCAGCCGAGTCAACGGGGGAAAGCCAGATTCACTTCACCACCAGGTTGCTAATGTATCAAATGCAGGGATTCACTTAACAACAAGAAAAGTTGTAAAATGAGGCAGAACTTAACGAATGCCTCACTTAACAATAGAAATAAAATAGAAAAGCAAAAAAAAAAAAAAAACCACCATTGTTGGACAAAAGTGCACCCGTGGTTAGAGAAAATGTTAAGGCAGCCTATAGATCAGTGATGGCTAACCTTTTTGCCATCGTGTGCCAAAAGCGGGGTGAGCGTGAGGGGGTCGTGCGTTTTTGGCACACAATGGTATGATCGGCCCGGTTTTTTACTCTCCCCAGGCTCCAGAGACTTTCTAGGAGCCTGAGGAGGGCAAAAACAGTGTCCCCCCACCCCCCCGAGGTCTTCTGGAGGCCAGAAATGGCCCATTATCTCGAGGGGTGGGGAAGGCTGTTTTCACCTCCTCAGCCTCCTAGAAAGACTCTGGAGCCTGGGGAGAGCAAAAAATAGGCCTTCCAGTCCCACCGGAAGTTGGCAAACAGGCTGTTTCCAGCCTCCAGGGTGTGGGGAAGGCCGTTTTCACCCTTCCCAAGCTCCTAGAAAGGCTCTGGAGCCTGGGAAGAGCAAAAAACCGGCCTTCCTCCCCCCCCCCCGGCCCTCCGGAGGCAGGAACCAGTCTGTTTCCCTACTTCCTGTGGGCCCAGAAGGCCCGAATGGAGCTGAGCTCACGTACCCACTAATATGGTGCCATAGGTTCGCCATCATGGCTATAGATTATAAAACAGAACTACTTTTGTTAGACGTAATACCAGAAAAATAATGATAAAGGAAATGTATATTTGATATTGTATGCTTGCACAGCGGCAAGAATTGTATTTGCACAATACTGGAAAAAAAACGAGGAAACACCTCCAAGAAGAAGATATAATTAAAAGAATATTAGATTGTGCAGAAATGGACAGATTAACACTGAAGATAAAAGAAAAAGAAGACAGAGCATTTTCGAACTTGGGATTTGTTTTATCAATGGTTGGATAACAGAGGTAGAAAGTGGGATTCTAAAAAGTATTACTGTGTAAGCAAACTGACTCGGACAGTACGCTATTCACCAAGCACTTATTGTATGTAAAGAGAAAATACATAAATATATATTTTTTTTAAATGGGCTCAATGGTGGTCGTAATTGAAGGACTACCTATCCTATCGAGGCACTGTCTATTTTATTCTAATTTTTGCAAAACAAAAAACCCAAGCTAAAATTTCTCTGGCAGAGCTTTAAAAGGAACATGTTGTTTAAATGCACATCAGTACCCCGTCATGTGGTGGTAAAAAAATAAGAGGATTTTTTCTTTCTTCCTCCCCCTCATTTCCCTGTCACCAGTGGTGCAGAAACTCGCTGTTTCTCATCACTCTTCTTTAATCTGTCCCAGCAATGAAAGACACTATTGGGGCAAGCTTGGCAATCGAAAGATCCAGATGCTAAGCTCCAGGTCTAATTTCTCTACCGGTGGCATCTGGGAATCTCCTTCTCTCCCCTGCTTTTGGTTTGACAGATGGGATTAACCCCCGGCTAGCCAAGAAAACGCCTTTCCGTAGCAAATTGGGAGCTCCGTTCCATCTTGCAAAGGCTGCCAGACTGAGATTTTCTAATTGAGAGAATTTGCATTTAACCTCGGTGTTTTTAATTTCCCTGGTCTTGGGAGGTCACTGCAAAAGAATCATTAGCTTTTTAGACCTAAGACTAAGAGCCTTCCTTTGGATATTGGTTATATTCTGGGTTGTAGTAAGTTATATGGCGGGGGGGGGGGGGAACCCACAATAATAGAAAACCTAGAAGGAAAGTGTATGTCCATATAGCTCATTAATTCTGAGTCATATTTTGAATGAGGACAACTGAGAATAAGAGCATGAAAGTATAGCAGAATTTTTAGATTTTCACCTGAAGAACAACTGAATGTTTACAATACATGTTCTCTCTCTCTCTCTCTCTCTCTCTCTCCCTTTTTGTCTCTTTCTCTCATTCCTTTTTCTGTCTGTCTCTCTTTTTCTGTCTCTTTCTCAGTCTTTCTCTCAGTCTCAGTCTTTCTCTCTTTTTCTGTCTTTTTCTGTTTCTCTCTCTCTCTTTTTCTGTCTGTCTGTCTCTGTCCCTCTTTCTTTCTCTCTTGCTCACTCTTTCTCTGTCTTTTTCTCTCTCACTCTTTTTTTCTGCGTCTCTTTCTGCCTCCCCCCCTCTCCTGTTTTTATTATATTTCTCTACATTTGGTCGCCTGGATCTGTGTAAATAGCAGGAACATCTCATGAAGATTGTTTACTGTGATCTAAAGTTGTACCATAAGCTCTGGTTGTATATATATATATATATAAGAATAAATGCAGGATGGAATAAGATAGGGCAAGAATGGTTTAATTAGTGTCTTGTTCTCCAATGATACACCCCATCATTAAAAACAACAACAACAACAAATGTATGTACATCGCAGACAGCCAGTCTTCCAGTACAGCAAATACTATCATGCCCATGATGCTTAGTGGATAAAATAAACTTTGATTGGAATAACCTTATGAACATTTTATTTGAGTGATAGGTTGCTGGACTAAAATTGATTATGCTACAATCTCTTGTTAGCCTTGATCCCATTCTAGGAAGTGGAAATAATAATTATCTTGAAACAGCAGTGTAATGATGGTACAAATTTACAAGTAAAAGCACATATGTAAACTCTTTATTTAGCATATTCCTACCCCCGTTTTTTCTACCATGGAACTCAGAGCAATGCAATTAGATTCACAGATAGACTTCAGTGTATGGATTCATCAAGTCTATTTCCACTTATCTTCAGCAAGGTGGTTTGTTAAATTTAGCTTCTGAGCTTGCCCTGGATATATGTACTATGGAGTTTGCTAGGTAAAGGACCATATAAATGGAAACTAATCATGGACAGAACCAATCCAGAAATAAGGAGACAGTTCCTGACAGTTAGAACAATTCATCAGTGGAACAGATTGCCTTCAGAAGTCATTGGTGCTCCATCACTGGAAGTTTTCAAGAAGAGATAGGACAACCACATGGCTGAAACAGTATCCTGTTTCCTATTTGAGAAGGGGGTTGGACTAGAAGACCTCCAAAGTCCCATCCAACTCTATTATTTTATATGATATACATCATGTACAATGCATATGAACACAACAATGTATGTTGCTGCTGGTGTGTTGCTATGCGAAAATAGTTAACATGATGATGCCAGTCTCAGGAATATATTCCTGCTAGGAAAAAACCGAAATGCTGCAGAAAAAAATGAAACGCTGCAGATAATACAAAAAGGGAAAAATATAATCGTAGAATGTTCAACGTGCTTTCTCATTACCTCACTCATTCTTGTAACAGTTCTGTAAACGGTTAATCACGTTCCTGTGTTGCAGAATGGAAAACTGAGGCACAGGGCGCATGGTTGCCGAAGGCCCCCAGGGACCCATGTAGCCGAAGTAAGCTTTGAAATGGAAACTTCCTTGCAGCTGACATTCTAAGCCACTTATTCAACCTAATCCTGTGTCTTGAATCCGTTGTCTAGCTAGGAATTTAGACATGAGAAGATTGGTTACCGTTTTGGTTCCAGACATGGACGAAGCTGATGACATACATACTTTATTCCTTTCTGTTATCACCTTGAGACACATAGCATGCTTGTTTGAATATTAATAACCTCCTTTTATATCCATCGTTTCCAGTATGTGTTAATGCTACCTACAAGTGATTTCCTCTAGAGGCTGTTAAAACTTCACGGAAGAAAACTATTTATCGCTAAGTGTTGGCAAACAGCATACCCTGCATGTTGGTGGATAAAGGCAGCTCCTTTGCAATGAGGGATAAATAGGGAGAGTATATTTCACCAGAAGAGGCCTGGAGGTTAAATCAAGCCTGTTTTCACAACCGAATGAGCTATCACCCTATGATGTATTAAAAACAGCATTGGTGATTTTTTAAAGCACTAATTTCTGTTACTTTTTGCAGTGAGGTTTTGCTGGCTAATCTCTTTTGGGGAGAGGAACATCAGGTTAAAAAAAAACACTAAAAAGATCATTGGGTTGTCTTGATTAATTTGTTTTTGCTTTCTTTCACTGCACATTTGAGAACAGAACAGAGTTGGAAGGAGCCTTGGAGGTCTTCTAGACCAACCCCTTTGCTCAACCAGGAAATCCTATAGCATTGCAGATAAATGACTCTCCAGCCTCCAGTGATGGAGCACCCCCAACTTCTGAAGGCAAGCTGTTCCGCTGCTTAATTGTTCTCACTATTAAGAAATTTCTCCTTAGTTCTACAGTAGATGATCTACCCAACCCATCAGAGCGCGGAGGCAGGGAAGGTTGCAGGTCCCATTCCTGAGGGAGATATACCTGGGTGGGACCCAGAAGAAGGGCCTTCTCTGTGGTGGCTCCCTCTTTCTGGAACATTACCCCACCGCCATCCCCAAAGATTAGAAGGCCCCCATTCTGACTCTCTTCCAGAAGGTGCTAAAGACCTGCCAATGGGCCTGGGGAACCCAGAGCGGGATGGAGCCTGGATAGCTCAGCAGACTAAGCATTGTAATTAAAACCCAGCTGCCTGCAATTACTGCTAGTTCGAATCTCCCCAGGCTCAAGGTTGACTCAGCCTCCCATCCTTTCTAAGGTAGGTAAATTGAGGACCCAGTTTGTGGGAGCAATAAGCTGACTTTGTATAAAATATACAAAAGTATGAAGGCTATTGCTTAACGCACTGTAAACCACCCTGAGTCTTCGGAGAAGGGCAGCATATAAATAATTTTTTTAAAAAAAAATGGCTCATGTGAGGTGCTATAGCTGGGGCGGGGAGTGGGAGGGGTGATTTTAGCATATTAATTTATTATGTGACTCTTCTTTTATTAATTTTATGGTTTCTATATGGGGTTTTATATTCGGTAAGCCGCCTTGAGTCGCCATGTGCAAATAAATTCCATAAATAAATAAAAATAAGCCCAAATAAACACACCCGTTATCCAACTCCAGCTTGCTGTACTGAACGCTGCTTTGCAAAGTCACTTTTCTCAATGAGCGGAAGGTTTACTTGCCGGTTTTTCAGGATGTGGAATCTGCTATAGGATGGTTTGAAAATGAAAGGTTCTCCCCAGCTTTGCCTATTCGCGTCCTGCCCATCACGAGAACGGGAAAAAACCTTTTGTACTTAGCCAAATACGGAAACAGCAAATCTGGATGGGAGGCGCTTATTCTTTGTCAAGCTCCTATTGTTCAGCACAGATGAATCTCAGACATTTATGCCCCATCTGCCTGTTTTGTCTTAGATATGAAAACATCATATTAATTCTGACTTCCCCATTAATTATGTTTGTTTAGGTTACTCGGTGAATCTCACTCTGTGCAGGTGGTATGATTTCCAGTGCAGTGAACTATAATAATTGTGGCAAGGCAGACAATTTATTCATAATTTACCCTGAAACTGGATTTTGGTTCTTGGAGAAAAACAATAGAGATATTTCGCTCGTGAAAGACATTAGAATCCGTTTTGTCGTAGTCCTTTCCCCCCTCATTTTACGACTTGATTTTATAATATCCAGAACGTTATTGGTTTCTGCTGTCTTACCATCCTGCCCATCCCTTTGTCCTTAGTCATTACCTGCTGTTTTATTTATATCTCTCCAGTATATAACTCTGTACATAACATGGTAGACAGGTCATCTACTTTATTCACAGTAGGATAAGCAAACATCAAAGGAGGTGCTCCTTCCAGGTGTTTTCATCACTGTAGCACATGTCTCACACATCTTAGCCATCAGGATGCCCAAGAACAAAAAGGAACAGCTAAAGAAACTGAAAGGAAAAGAGGAAGAAAAAGAAGTTATCCACTAAGAGCATACGGGTAGTTTACAGAATTTAAAACCAGGTTATAAGGTGTTGAGATTCTTGAACTGTTAGCCTTATTTCTACATCATTAGCACAGCTGCCTGCCATTAGCAATAAATCAATGTTCTGTCCACTCAGAAAAGCATACAGATCTGGCTTTTTTTCTACAAGCATAAGCAGAACTGACAATTGACAGAACAAGCGAGAGCAAACCCTACTCCCTTCTAGCACTGATGATACTACCTAGTTGGGTAATTAAAGGTCTGAAAAAACAACAACCAAGTTCAGAGAGTACCAAGGACCCCACAGTCCTCCTCCTTTTCCTCCCATTCTCCTCCTTATTTCCACAAATCCCTCTCCCTTCTAGCAGTGGAGATGTTATTCAGTTAAGTAATGAAGCCTAATGAAAACAACCAAGTTCAGAGACTGCCAAAGAATCACGGGATTCAACCCTGAGCTACTAATATTGTCTTCTGTACATATTCCCAAAATGGCTTGAGCTTTGTTGTTTCCTAATTTGCATTGAAGATTGAAAAAAATATAAGTCAAGCACGCCCAGACCCACAGGGAACATGGGAGTAAACTCTTATTTACTCTTATTAAATGTCAGAAATTCATTCTAGTGATACATTTCTTTCAAGGAATGCAAACACTCCTTATGAGGAGCTTAGCAGAAGATTCAAGGACAAGACTCAGATTTTATTGCAAATGCTAAAGAAGCTCTTACAACAATGAAGACGAGCCACAGTAAAATCCAGCCCTCTATATACACATATGGCATGATATGCGGGTGGAGCAATGCCTCAATGGTTAAGATGCTCGGCTTGTCAGCTGGAAAGCCAACAGCCTGGGTTCGAAACCCAGCACTGCAGGATGGGAGGAGTTCCTGTTACTTGCCCCAGCTCCTCCCAAACTAGCAGTTGGAAAGCATGCAAATGCAAGTAGATAAATTGGCACCACTCCAGTGGGAAGATTACTGCATTCTGTATTTTCATGCTGGCCACATGATGATGGTAGTGGTTTCTCCACTAAGAATCAGAGAGGAACACTTCCCCCTTGAGTCAGTCATGACTGGGCAGGGGAAACCTGTTTTAGTCTTTATACACACATACATCAACTTCAGTTTTTAAAACCTGCATCTTTTTTTCTCCACCTTAGGGGATAACAGATTTTTAGCAGTTATTTACCTAAGTTACCTAAGTAAATAGGTTAGTTCTTTCAAAAGGGATTTCTCAGTGTGAGTTGTGAAAGCAATGAAGAAGAAGAAAAATAAGCTATCCCCATTCCCAAAACACGTTATGAAAAAGAGGTTCTTTGGGCTATTAGTATGTTTTATCTCTTCAGCAAATGACTTGAGGTTAGATCACTTATCTTTTTTTTTTTCCCAATCTGGGGTGAGATTGGGACTTAGAAGATTTAGCCAACTAGGAAGGAAGCCTGCAAATGAATCTACAAGAAAGCATTTAACAGAATAACAGAGTTTGAAGGGACCTTGGAGGTCTTCTAATCCAACCCCCTGCTCAATCAGGACACACTGTACCATTTCAGATAAGTGGTTGTCCAATCTCTTCTTAAAAGCTTCCAGTGATGGAACACCCACAATTTCTGAAGGCAAGTCATTCCACTTATTATTTGTTCTCACTGTTAGGAAATTCCTCCTTAGTCCTAGGTTGCTGCTCTCCTTGATTATTTTCCAATCCATTGTTTTTTGTCCTGCCTTCAGCTGTTTTGGAGAATACGTTGACCCCCTTTTCTTTGTGGCAGCCCCTTAGAGATTAGAAGACTGCTATCATGTTACTCTTAGTCCTTTTCTCTAGACTAGCCAAACCCAATTCCTGCAATGTTCTTCATATGTTTTAGCCATCCCCCTACTCATCTTTGTTGCTCTTCTCTACACTCTGCTTTTTGTAACTTTGTAGGAAGTTAGCACCCACCCCTTTCCTAGAAGAATGAAATATTTTAGGAAATATTAAAAAGGCAGAATATTATGTTTCCCTGGATGAGAAATGGAGAAGCATGTTTTGAAGACAAAGCAGCTCCCACCTTCCTGCCCCCCACCCTTTGTTAATGGGCCAGAGGCAGAAACTCAATCTTTGTCAACGGATCTCATCTGCAACACAATGGGACCCATCTAGGACGAAACACACCACATGGCACCTGGGGCATCAGCCAGCAAGGCTAGCTAAGACCCCAACCCCCTGGGAGTCTGACAACCAATCAGGATACTCTTTCTGGGCCCCAGGAAGTTCAAAGCCAGAGAGAGCATAAAACCCGGAGACTCGCTCTATCTGCCCATTTCTGTTCAGGAACTCAAACCATATGATCCTGTCCACCATTAAACCATCTTTCCAAGCAGTCTCCATGTTTCCAGTGTCTTTTCCCCCCCTTGGAGCTGAACCCAGAAGGATGTTTCTTCCTATAACTTGTATTTAAGTAGAAACTAGCAGTAGTGATTTCATGGGTAAAAATGGTTTGAAAAGGCAAATCCTGTCCCGGGGTCACAATTTAAGGGCTACCCAATTTCCTGCATGATAAATTTTTCCATCATTTTAGCTCTGTGGAAAGTTATCAGACAATGTGGGGCTTCCAGGGGAGAAGAAGTAATCCTCAAAGAGACATTTTCTCTGTCCTCCTGGTGAAACCTCTGGTGGACATTTCTCATGCATATTTACAATTAGGCGATCGGGTTGCTCGCAGAGGTCAAGAACGATGCTAAGAATCCCACCAAATATTACCTTTAGGAGAAGGGTGTATGTTTGAGTCTCTCTCCCTCTCCCAACCTTTGCTTCTTAGTTGGAAAAAAAAAGTTGCACCCTTGCCTCTTAGTTCACAGATTGTTAACTGCACCAGTGTGGGTGACATTTGAGGATCAATTGTTGTACGTCGCAGAGGGCTTTGAACCCTTCTAGCTGAGGTGGGGTCGGATTTTGTGGCGAATAATTTTCAGAGCCTAGGGCGGCGGGAGGGGTGTGTGTGAAGGAATGACAGAGACAAATCTTCTCACCTCCATCTCAGCCTTGGCAGGGGCCTGAGACACAGTAAACATTTCAGTGCAAGATGAAAGAGAAACACAAGGTAAAAAAAAAAGAAAAGACATTTCTCCTTTCCATTGTTGTTCTTGAAGAAAGAATGGATGCATTTGTAAAACAGAAAAAAGGGAGAGATTATCAGCCCATTAACACAGAAAATTTCATTATCCCCACAACATGACTCACCAGTTTAAAGCACTAGTTAATGGACGTACAGTGAATGACCCCTTTAATTTACTGTATCTGAGTGTCTTTCAGACCACAGGAGAGCTGAAATGTAGTTCTGTTCAGCTGGACCAATTTTTTTTTGCACAGAGATCTTCATTCTAACCCAGCCATTACACTTCAAGAATATCTGATCTCTGTATATAAGAAAAAAAATGTGACACCTTATAGGATGGTTTAGCAAAGGCCAGAAGTCCATCGGAAAGATATAAAAACTGGGGAAAAAAACTTCCAGAAAAGCTAAAAGTAAGGGAAGAAAAGGGATTTGAGAGAAGATTAAATTCTGCAACCATGTAAGGCAGTGTTTCCCAAACTTGACCCTTTGAAGATGTATGGACTTCAACTCCCAGCATTCCTCAACCAGCCATACTGTCTGGGGAATTCTGGGAGTTGAAGTCCATGCACCTTAAAATAGCCAAGTTTGGGAAACACTGATGTAAGGTGTAGAAAGTTAGCATCAGAGATGGGTTTCAGCAGGTTCTGACCAGTTCTGGAGAACCAGTAGTGGAAATTTTGAGTAGTTCAGAGAATTGGTAGTAAAAATTCTGACTGGCCCCAACCTGGGGCCAGTCAGAGTTATTCTCTGTCTCCTGAGTCCCAGCTGATCGGGAGGAAATGGGGATCTTGCAGTAACCTTCCCCTGGAGTGGGGAGGGAATGGAGATTTTACAGTATCCTTCCCCTGCCACGCCCACCAAGGCACGCCCAGCAAGCCATGCCATGCCACGTCCACAAAGCCACACCCACAGAACTGGTAGTAAAAAATTTTAAAACCCACCACTGGTTAGCACCCATCCCTCTCCTAGAAGAATGAAATATTTTGAAAAATATTAAAAAGGCAGGATAAAATATTTCCCCTGGAAGAGAAATAAAAATCCTAAGGGTGACAGAAACTCAGAGCCCGAGCTCCCTGGCCCCAAGCAGATACTAAGCTGAGGCCAGCTTTTAGAAATGCAGATTTGGTAATCCATTACTCCCTGCAGCAAGGTCTGAACAAAGATAGGATTAGTCCTCAGCCATAATAGGAATTGCCCAACCCCCTTTCAGAACACAAGCTCCTTCATTGCATCATCTCAGTTGCACCACCCCTCCAAACTTGAACCAAACCTGGGAGCTCAGACAACCTACAGAGCCAGCTATGACCCCTACAACAGACAATAGAACACCTGGTCATGCACAGGAACAGGAAGCTCAAGTCTAAAGCTAAAGAAGAGGTTCTGCTTCATCATTAGACCATCTTTCCAATCATCCTCCGTGTTTCCAGTGTCTTTCTCCTGGCTTGGAACTGAACCAAATGGATATTTCTTCCAACAAAGGAAAACAAGTTTTCTTCCATCATATACTCCTCTTTAGTAAAACATCTGAGTACTTAAAAAAAAATTACTACGGATTGTAATAATCAGTGGAAGGCACATTCTTTGCAGGAATGTAAAATTAGCTGAAAATTAAATGCCACAAACCTCCTTGAACATCCATTAATGCCTCATAACCCAGTATTTTCAGATATGTGAGCATGCCATTATCAACACGAAGAGAGCTAATTACAAGAATGATTATTGAAAGTTTCAATTTCTCACATATAATATGTTTTGCACTTTGGCCTGGGCTGTCCCTGTTTGCACCTTCAGGAGAAAAAAAAAAAAGGAAGGTGGTGGTGGTGGTGGTGGGGGAGAAGCAATACAATTGAGCTTAATGTATCATGAGAAAAACTTCATGAAGAGGCATTTGATTTAATGCTCTTTTAGCCAAGCACTTTGTTTCTATTTTGCATAGATGCTTGGTAAGGATGTGGCATTGAAAATTCATACTATTGGGGTTAGATGTGCACGGAAAGATTAGAGATGGGATTGTTTAAAGCAGGACGGAGTGTTCTTTGAGCCTAAACAAAATTGGCCTTTAGGAAACTTCTCCAGAAGTTGGATGATGTCAGAGGATGGGACCCAGGGGTGAACTACTACTGGTTCAGGCTGGTTTGCCTGAACTGGTAGTAAAAAAATGCTTAAAAAGTTAAAAAAAAATGTTCTGAAGATCAGCTGAGCAACGCGCAATTGTTGGAACTTTATTTTATTTTTTAAAGCAAAAGTATTTCCCTAAAGGAGAAACATGCTCTTGGAAAGCAGCTCTCACCTTTCTTAATAGGCCCAGCAGGGCTGGACCAGCCTATCTATAAGACAAAAGGCCTTCAGCTCCAGGGTGATGGGATTATCCTTCAGAGCAAAGCTATTCAGCCACAATAGGAACTGCATTGCATCAGTCCAAATTTCAAGCAAGCTTGACTCAGAAAAGCTACAAAGCTAGCTATGACCTCTGCATAGCCTAATGGGAGTCTGACAGTAACCAATAGAATACATATTGTCACAGGAACAGAAAGCTCAAGGGCAAGGCCCAAGAGAGGGTATAAATAACACTCACTCTCCACTCCATGTGTTATTGCCCAGGACCTCAAACCCATGTGGCCCTGTCCATCAATAAACCATCTTTCCAATCAGCCTCCATGTTTCCAGTGTCTTTCTCTCCACTTTGAACTGAACCAGATAGATATTTCTTCCAACAAGGGATATGGTGCAATCTTTTTATTTATTTGTATACCGTCTTTATTATTTTTAGAAATAATTCAAGGCAGCAAGCATACCTTTTCCCCCACCTATTGGGAGAAATATCCATCTGGTTCAGTTCCAAACTGGGAGAAAGGAACTGGAAACACGGAGGCTGATTGGAAAGATGGTTTATTGATGAACAGAACCACCAAGCACATGTGATTCTGGGTAGCTGACCACATGGAGTTGAGAGTGAGGGGTTTTTATACCTTCTCTTGAGCTTTGAACTTGAGCTTCCTGTTCCTGGGCAAGAACATGTGTTCTATTGGCTGTTGTCAGACTCCCATGGGGCCTTGTAGGAGTCATGTTTGTCTGAGCTAAATTTGGTTGAGGTTTGGACTGTTGATGCAATGAAAGGACAATTCCTATTGTGGCTGAGGGCTAATCCTTGCTGCAGGGAATTTTTGCCTATGAATAGAGCTACCTAGATAATTGGCTTCTTTCAATAAGCACTTTGTCTCTTAAGTGCTGACATCTGCTGAGGGCTATTAAGAAGGGTGGGGGCTGCTTTCTGCCTCTAAAAAACATGTTTCTCAACTTCTCATCCAGGGAAATATAATATTCTGCCTTTTTAAAATATTTTTCAAAATATTTCAGTCTTCTAGGAGAGGGGTGGGTGCTAACTTTCTACACTGATGAGCATGTCCTGAATGTTTCGTTCACCCATGTGTTTGTTACCCATTGTGAAAGGTGCCACCTTCTCAATCATGGTCAGAAGTGACTTCAGGGACCACAAAAGGCCCACTCTGGTGTAGAGAAGGGTCGGGAGGAGAACGCATTGAAAAGATGAATGAGTTTCTGTCTAAACATTGCAACTCTCAGTAGCTGCATCTACTTTAATGAAAAGAAGGACTGCATTGGGACAAGAATAGTGACTGACAGGGACACCGGCTCCTCCAAAGGATTTGGCTTCGTGGACTTCAGCTCCACAGAAGATGCTAAAGCAGCCAAGGAAGCCATGGAGGATGGAGAGATCGATGGAAACAAAGTGATCCTCGATTTTGCCAAGCCCAAGGGGGCCGCTCCCCGTGAGGGAGGCAGTGGCGGAGGCTTCGGCTGGGGCAGCAGAGGCGGGCGCGGCAGCAGAGGTGGATTTGGGGGCTGGGGAGGAGGCCGAGGCAGAGGAGGCAGAGGAGGTGGCGGCTTCAGGGGAGGCTGAGGAGGCGGCAGTGCCCACAAACCACAAGGAAAGAAAATCAAGTTTGACGACTGAAGCGGCGTGCATTCCTTTGCATCCGAAAGGACTCTGGGGTTTTAATTGGGTCACCTAGAAATGACAGAGCCTTCCGAGGGCATTCCAAGACACGCCACAGTCCCCGAGGAGCTTCTCCGAGGGCTCCCCCTCCACAAAGGAACAACCAAACGACTGCCTGGCCGCGCATTAAAAACTTTTTAAAAAGCAACAAGAAATGTGGGAGTTGACCCTGTGTCCATGTATTTGTTGTGGCTCCATTGCCTGAGCCTGCGTCATCAGCAGGGGAGGACTCTGAGAGTGAGGGAGAGGAGTTGGCAAGGCCTCCTTCTCCAGGACTCTCCTCTCTGGCAATGCCTCCGGAGGACACCGAAGGGCAGGAGATAGGCCCAGAGCCAAGCTCGTCTCCGCAGCCACAGGAGGACATTGACGAGGGGAGTGAGTTTTGGTTGGATCCTCGCCAGCATCGGAGAGACAGGAGAGCCCAGCAGAGGAAAAGGCGTGGTCGTGATTAGCTGGTGGACCACGCCTCCCAGACTATATAAGAGAGGGATTGTAGCCGTATCTTCGTGACGAACAAAACAAAGATTCATGGATCCCGGTTTTGAATCGGCCCTGCGTCTCAGCTTTGGTGGTGTGTATGTGATGGACCTATTAACGTTGGCAAGCAGCTGCGGATTGCTGCCGACCTTTGTTATCAGCTTACTTGGTTGCCTGCCAGTTCATTAGACTCTGATTGTCTGAGGGGAGGTTATTTCTGGGCACGGGGCCAGAACATCATTCCCCCCCCCCCGAATTTATAACGTTTTACCCATGTACAAAATTTAACTTCCTTATACATTTCTGTAGGCTTTTTCTTGGGTTTTTTTTCCCCCCTTGCTGTAAAAATGCAAAATGTTTTATCATTTGTGTCTCGGCAAACTGTCCAGGATAGATTAAAGGGCCTAAATGGAAAAAAAAGAAAAGAAAAGGACTAGGCGTGACATGATAGCAGTGGTCCAATATCTCAGGGGCTGCCACAAAGAAGAGGGAGTGGTGGGTTGCCCCCGGTTGGCACCTGTTCTATAGAACCGGAAGTAAAACTGGCGGGAGTCTCCGGCCATTGACCCTGACGTCATCAGAACGCTTCTGCGCATTACCTTCGAAGAATTAACTCAGTGGAACTATCCGCCAACTTTCCAGAAGCTGTGAATGCTCCAACATTGGAAGTTTCTAAGAAGAGATCAGACAACCATTTGTCTGAAATGATATAAGAGTTTCCTGCTTGAGCAAGGGGTTGGACTAGAAGAGGTCCCTTCCAAGTCTTTTTATTCAATTATTCCATTAATCTCTCAACCTTGGCAATTTTGTGATCGGATTCAGAAGTGGATAAGAGCTTTTAATACCTGTATAAAAAAAAGTAGCGGCCTCTTTCCTTGCTTCTGCTTGAAAAACTCTTTTTTAAAAAAACTTCCTTTTACAACTAAAATGATAATGGCACCCAAATTCTACCCTTCTTTGCATTAAGCAGCATCTGAATATAAGCCAGCAGCTCTTCATAAAAGCAGATAATAAGGCAAAAAAGCCCTGAAGAAACTACTATTATCAAAGAGAAAGAAAGGTTTTCTTAGCTTTCAACTATTGGCAGTGAACTAGAGGGAGGGAGGGAGGGAGGGAGGGAGGGAAGGAAGGAAGGAAGGAAGAAAGGAAGGAAGGAAGGAAGGAAGGAAGGAAGGAAGGAAGGAAGGAAGGAAGGAAGGAAGGAAGGAAGGAAGGAAGGCAGGCATGATTTGCAAGAAAGACCCTGAAATGTACTTTCAAACTGGGACAGATTATTCCTACAGAATTGTTGTCTCGTCACCCATTCTGCTCTGGGATCTATTAACTCTGAGCCATGTTAGATTCTGCCATTTAGAAACTCTCTGGCATTTTGATAGAACAGCCAGATGTCAGGTACCCTGGGAGGTGGCTGAGTTGAAGCTGTCAGTGCTACAAGGGCAGGCAGAGAAAGGAGGAGGATCTACTTAAGGCAGGATCTACTTTGCAAATATTTCTCTTCTCTCCCATAGATGTGATTATCCCTAGATGTTAATCAAGATCTTTAGGTAGCCTCCTCCTCCTCCTCCTCCTCAAGATTTATGGAGAATTAGAAACAACCTTCTCTTCCTTCTCCTCCTCTTCTCCTTCTCTGCGTTCAGGAAAAAAATAGGACAACTTTCTGAGTCTCCCTTCCCCTTCCCCACCCTCCTTCCTTTCCTTTCTTCTCCTTCTCCTTCTCCTTCTCCTTCTCCTTCTCCTTCTCCTTCTCCTTCTCCTTCTCCTTCTTCTTGTTCTCCTCCTCCTCCTTTTCTGCTTCTGCTTCTCCTCCTCCTCCTCCTCCTTCTCCTCCTCCTCCTCCTCCTTCTCCTCCTCCTCCTCCTCCTCCTCCTCTTCTGCTTCTGCTTCTTCTGCTTCTCCTCCTCCTCCCCCCTCCTCCTCCTTTTCTGCTTCTGCTTCTTCTTCTCCTCCTCCCCCTCCACTCCCCCTCTTCCTCCTTTTCTGCTCCTCCTCCTCTTCCTCCTCCTCCTCCTCCTCTTCTCCTCTTCTGCTTCTGCTTCTTCTCCTCCTCCTCCTCCTCCCCCTCCCCCTCCTCCTCCCTCCTCCTCCTTTTCTGCTTCTGCTTCTTCTTCTCCTCCTCCTCCTCCTTTTCTGCTTCTGTTTCTTCTGCTTCTTTGCTTCTCCTTCTCCTCCTCAAATGTGGATACTCAACTGGTTACATAGGTAAACAGATCTGCCACTCTCAGGCGCAGCCTTTCTTCAAAGAGGTAAAACTTCCATGGCAGAGAAGAATTTAATCCACCACTGAGAAGAAGAATCAAGATATTTAAGGTAAACATCTGTTATTCTCCTGCCCCCAAACTTGGAAACTATCCTGTCGTTTTTGATGTCTCTTGTATAATTTGGCACGCAATAACCCAAGTTGTGCACAAGTAATTTGTTCTCTATCCCACACACCCATCAAGCAAGCAGAAGCAGCACAACACCACTGATATTCAGACCAACATTTCCCCCCCCCCCCAACTCCCTCGCAAGCAGTAATTAAATTCGAAAACCAAAAGATTTGCAGCAAATCTGTGAAAAATGATGTTGGCTGTTAGCGCTTTTATTTCAGGTTCTGGAGATGCGCAGAGCTGTAAGCCATTATCTAAAATTCTCCCCTTCCTGATCTGCTGAGACATGTTGTTTCTAAACCTAACATTCTTAACTGACATCTGAAGAGCCAGCGGCATATTTGTCTTGTAAAATCTGGGGCTAGACTGTTGCTATAAAGGAAGGTTGCAAAAGTGCGATTGTCTTTTCAGTGGCTGTCATTCCTTCTGTCAAGAGCTTCAGCTCAGCTTGGAGCCCATGCTGAACACACATCCCTCTATTTCCTTATGACAAAGGGTGATTTATCACCTTTCCTTATTTTGTACTTTTCATGATGTTTCTTTGGAGGAAGATGTCATTCAGCTCCCAGGCAGCAAGGGGAGGAAGAAGACTGGATACCATTTAGGAGCAAAATGGCCCACTCATTACCATGTCCCCGGAGCACATGGATTTGGAGACAGATTACTGGTTTTGCATATTGCTATGCAGGCTTAGGTACTAGCCATACCCACCGAAGGCATAAATCTATCTTGTCTATTGCAAGGCGTTCGCTGTTGACGTAGAATTGACATGCCGTTTGCCACGGATTTCCAGAGCTGTGTTCTCCCCGTCACAGAAACCTGCTCTAATGGGATGAACATCTCCTAGAGAACTTGACAACAGAAGGATTTGATAAACTGTCCTTTTTATAATGGGGGGAGGGGGGGAGAGGAGAGTAAGGGTAGGTACATTTTTGCTTTGGTCTTGTTTTTCTTAAAAAAAGCAACAAGAAAGCCTCGTGGAATTCGGGATCTCAAAGAAGCTGAAAAGCGAAGCCTTTTTCAAGTCAAGCTCAAATCTCGGGAGGGGGATGAGTATGTGGGCATTGGTCAGATGTTCAGGAAAGCCAATTCAATGCTGCCGCATGTTGAAAAAGGGTTGAATATATATATATATATTTTATAACAACACTGAGAGAATGTTACACTGAATGAGACTCAAGGAGAGGCCAGGGAGAGCAAGAGACAAAACTGAGAAAGAGAATGAGATGAGAAAAGCAACTTTCTTGGAAGCAAAAGTAGAAAAAGAGAGCTGGAAAGCTTACGAACCAGAAGGGTTGCTACCGTGTTTCCCAGAAAATAAACTTTCCCCTGAAAATAAGCCCTCCCCTGAAAATATTTAACCGCACGTGTAGCCGGTCCCTGCTATTTTCTCTGGTTAGGGTTAGGGCAGGGGTCAGCAACCGTGGCTCTGGAGCCGCATGTGGCCCTTTCATCCCTCTGCTGCAGCTCCTTGTTGCTGGTCGCCTCCACAATTGATAGGGCTTTTGATTAGAACAGGTAGAGGAAGAAGGACGCCGTACTAGGAGGAGACTCTATGGTGGTGGGGGGAACCAGACTTCCAGTCAGCAGAGGAAAAAAGATGCCATGCTAGGAGGAGACTCTATGGTGGGGGAAACGGACTTCTGGTTGGCTCCAGAATTGAATGGGGGGCTTATGGTTAGGACCTTTGTGGCTCTTTGAGTGTTTAAGGTTGCCGACCCCTGGGTTACGGAGACAGAGCTGGAAATCAGAGCCCCCGTCTTGCTCCACGCTCCCCAAAATTACAGAATCATTTTTGTTGTTGTTCATGTCCAAGACCCTTCAAGGTTCTTCAAGTCAGACAATTTCCCTGCAGTCAACACAGGACAGCCATTCTTGGAAGCCAATTGCCAATTTATGTCACACATGCCATGTTGAGATAGACACGAACTCAGGCTGTGGAAAAAAACCACCTTGATGTCTCTCAACACAAAAAGGCATTTTATAGATGAGAAATAATCGTCAAAGATAAATGGTTACTTATTGTGAGATACTAGAATCTTACCAAGGGAAATGTAAAATAAAATCAAGAGAACAATGGATGAGAGAATGACATCACTGTCTATGGTAAGGGCTGAGAGAAAGTCATTAGCTAAGTCCATACCAATTCATGGTATTGTAGATTAGATAGATAGATAGATAGATAGATAGATAGATAGATAGATAGACAGACAGACAGACAGACAGACAGACAGACAGACAGACAGACAGACAGACAGAATTCTTTATTGGCCAAGTGTGATTGGACACACAAGGAATTTGTCTTGGTGCATATGCTCTCAGTGTACATAAAAGAAAAGATATGTTCGTCAAAAATCATGAGGTACAACACTTAATGATAGTCATAGGGTGCAAATAAGCAATCAGGAAACAATATCAATATAAATTGTAAGAATACAAGCAACAAAATTACAGTCATAAGTGGATGGAGATGGGTGGTGGGAAGGATGAGAAGATTAATAGTAGTGCAGACTTAGTGAATAGTTTGACAGTGTTGAGGGAATTATTTGTTTAGCAGAGTGATGGCGTTTGGGAAAAAAAAACCTGTTCCTGTGTCTAGTTGTTCCGGTGTGCCCTATAGTGTCGTTTTGAGGATAGGAGTTGAAACAGTTTATGTCCAGGATGTGAGGGGTCTGTAAATATTTTCACAGCCCTCTTTTTGACTCTTGCAGTATCCAGGTCCTCAATGGAGTGCAGTATACGTCAGATTTGAAACAGAATTGTGTACAAAGGATGAAACATGGAATTGTCGAAATGTATCAACTTTTTTTGAAATCTGAAACAGAATAGTTATACAATCAACATCATGAATGTATGATAAAGTGGGCTAAAACTGATTATAATAAACTGATGGAGCAATTGGAAAATGGCAGTGGTGAAATCCATTTTTTTTACTACTGATTCTGTGGGCGTGGCTTGGTGGGCATGGTGTGGCTTGGTGGGCGTGGCTTGGTGGGCATGGCAGGAAAACGATACTGCAAAATCCCCATTCCCTCCCCACTCCTGGGGGAAGGATATTGCAAAAACTCCATTCCCACCACACTCTGGGACCAGCTAGAGGTGGTATTTGCCGGTTCTCCGAACTACTCAAAATTTCTGCTACCGGTTCTCCAGAACCTGTCAGAACCTGCTGGATTTAATCCCTAGAAAATGGGTTGAATTTTTTTTCGGTTTCTGACCATCGACTTCTGACAATTGTGATTCATTTTGCTTCCACATGTTCAGGCTTGCATTTCATCATTGAAAAACAATCTCAAAACTAAGAATAGAAATACCCCAGGTTTTTTTTTAATTTGATTTATATGCCACCCTTCTCCGGAGACTCAGGGCAGCTTACAATGCGTTAAACAATAGCCTTCATACTTTTGTATATTTATACAAAGTCAGTGTCAGGTTTTCGGGCCGTCTTCAAAATAATTGTGTTTCAAACAAAGTCTTTTTTATGAAACAAATTTCCATTTTATTTAGCATGGCAGCATTCACACTGACTCCATGCAGCCAGCACTGACGTGCTGACCCAAACACCCTCCTCTTCCTTCCCCCCACTCCTCTGCATTCATTGGCCATCTTCCTAATCATTCACCCCTAATCTACTACTCCAATTCAAAGAATTTCCCCCTCCCATCCATCTCCTAGGGGACATTATCTCCAGCAAAAAATAAGTAGGTGAAAAGCCACCATCCCATTGCAGACTTCTGCATCTCCTTCTAATGTCAGCACTAGGATAAATGCATCTTGATGTGTATTGCCCCCACAAACTGGGTCCTCAATTTACCTACCTTAGAAAGGATGGAAGGCTGAGTCAACCTTGAGCCTGGTGAGATTCGAACTTACAGTAATTGCAGACAGCTGGTCTTTAATCACAATGCTTTTAGTCTGCTGAGCTATCCAGGCTCCAGGTTTTGTCATATTCCAATTTCATTTTTCCCCTCTAAAGGCAAATGTATCGATCATTTATTTCATGTATTGTTTCAAATATTCATAATTCCATTCAGAGCTCAAATTGTTGGATGGAGAAAAAAAATAAAATAAACCGGCTATGGGAGAAGATAAAATTAACAGGTTAGCCAATGAAAAACACCAAGGAGTAGAATAATTTAGCTGTGAAAAATCTTGAGTTTGAAATGTTCCTTTGCATTCAACCACACTGTATTTCCAAGGCTAAAATAAGTATTTTATTTTAAATCAGCAACTTCCTATTGAATAACTGTCTGTCAAGCATGCACAGGTGTATTATAAGGTCTCTTAAATTTGCCTAAGGCAAATAGACTTCTGTTCAGTTTTCTTTTTAAGAAAGAAGTAAGATAGTCATGTCTTCTTTCATAGAATGAGTCATTTGTAGAATTTCAGTATGAAGTCTCCAAAACAGGAGAACTCACTAGTTGGATAGATAGCTACTGTATACAACTCTGGGAATGAGGAAATTGTAACCTGTGAGTCGGCATAGCCAGAAGAAGAATCCATTAAGAATCCATCCTTCCCACCACCCAACCCACGATAATGTTGAATGTGCATTGTGCAAGAGGAAGACCATACCCCTTCTGGATGCTTTGATAGGGAAAGTTTCTTTCTTTCCCTTTCTCTTTCAATGTTTGATGAGATGACTTAGGTCTTTCCTGTTGCTTCCTTGAAGGAAGGAGAAATGGTTATCTATGGCACCAGTTTTGGAATATAAGTCGTGATGGGGGAGAAGATAGAAGAGAAAAAAATGGGGAGGCCTGCAGGTGGCCATCACTAAAATAAATAGAGATGACCTTCTTCTTCTTCTTCTTCTTCTTCTTCTTCTTCTTCTTCTTCTTCTTCTTCTTCTTCTTCTTCTTCTTCTTCTTCTTCTTCTTCTTCTTCTTCTTCTTCTTCTTCTCCCTCCTCCTCTTCCTCCTCCTCTTCCTCCTCCTCCTCCTCCTCCTCCTCCTCCTCCTCCTCCTCTTCCTCCTCCTCCTCCTCCTCCTCCTCCTTCCTAGTGAATTCCCGCAGGTGCAGAATCCGCTTTTTGGATCATTGAGTGCTACTTTACACGGTCAGCTGCGTCTCCAGGGGGCAGGCAAGCGGCTTGGATATCTTTGTGGATGGTGTCTTGCAATCTCTTGTTTCGGACGCCCGCAAGGTTGCTGGCCATTGACTTCTAGTTGGTAGGCAGTCTTGGCCACAGTGGAAGTTGCTGCTCTCAGGACTTGTCCATACCAGCATAGTTGGCTTTCTCTCATCTTTTAGACTAGAGGCTAAAACATATGAAGAACGGTTGCAGGAACTGGGTATGTCTAGTTTAATGAAGAGAAGGACTAGGGGAGACATGATAGCAGTCTTCCAATATCTGAGGGGATGCCAGAAAGAAGAGGGAGTCAAGCTATTCTCCAAAGCACCTGAGGGCAGGACAACAAGAAATGGGTGGAAACTCATCAAGGAGAGAAGCAGTCTAGAACTAAGGAGAAATTTCCTGATAGTAAAATTAAGAAGTGGAACAACTTGCCTCTAGAAGTTGTGAATGCTCCAACACTAGAAATTTTTAAGAAGATGTTGG
Organism: Masticophis lateralis; assembly: GCA_030761175.1. Classification (NCBI taxonomy): domain Eukaryota; kingdom Metazoa; phylum Chordata; class Lepidosauria; order Squamata; family Colubridae; genus Masticophis; species Masticophis lateralis. Next base: position 123,015,984 of record JAUDYJ010000004.1, read on the forward strand.
ATAACCATTTGTCTGAAGCGGTGTCAGGTTTCCTGTCTGGGCAGGGGGATGGACTAGAAGACCTCCAAGGTCCCTTCCAACTCTGATTCTATTCTATTCTATTCTATTCTATTCTATTCTATTCTATTCTATTCTATTCTATTCTATTCTATTCTATTCTATTCTATTCTACTCTGCTCTACACTACTCTATTCTATACTATTCTACTCTACTTTACTCTACTCTACTCTACTCTACTCTACTCTACTCTACTCTACTCTACTCTACTCTACTCTACTCTACTCTACTCTATTCTATTCTATTCTATTCTATTCTCTATAATTGGTGCCACACCAAAATGTTGTCGAATAATGTCATTTGTGATACGGTCAAGAAGGGAGATGCCCGCTATCCAACGGAGCATTCACATTTCCATGGCATGGAGAGAGCTTTCGGTCCCTGTTGTTGCTGCACAGCATTCAGTGCCATACGGTGCAACAGGGCAGATGGTTGTCTTGTAAATCTTAGATTTAACACAGGTTGGCATTCATCTGTCACATAACACACCGGTGAGTTCTCGCCAACTCATCCAGGCTGCATTCATCCTTGCTCGCACCTCACCTTGCTAAAATAATTAGAGATATTGTAGGAAGAAATATCCTTCTGGGTTCAGCTCCAAGTGGGGAAAAAGACACTGGAAACATGGAGACTGCTTGGAAAGATGGTTTAAGGACAGGATCACATGGTTTGAGTTCCTGAACAGAAAAGGGGGGAGATGCTGTGAGTCCCCGGGTTTTATGCCCTCTCTGGCTTTGAACTTTCTGGGGCCCAGAAAGAGTATCCTGATTGGTTGTCAGACTCCCAGGGGGTGGGGGTCTTAGCTAGCCTTGCTGGCTGATGTAATCTTCCCAGGTGCCATATGGTGAGTTTCTGTTCCTAGATGGGTCCTATTGTGTTGCAGATGATGGCCCATTGACAAAGATGGGAGGGAATTGAGTTTCTGCCTCTGGCCCATTGACAAAGCGGGGCGGGGAGGGGCAAGAAGGTGGGAGCTGCTTCGTCTTTAAAATATGCTTCTCCATTTCTCATCCATGGAAACATAATATTCTACCTTTTTAGTATTTCCTAAAATATTTCATTCTTCTAGGAAAGGGTTCCTAACTTCCTACAATATGAAGTGTACTGTAGATACTTCCAGAGTTAGATAGCTTAGCACAGAGGCCCGGGGACATTTCTGGCCCTCAGAGTGTTTAGATCTGGCCCATGGGAACAGTGAAGGAAAACAAAACTTGGGAGGGTCGCAGGAAGGTTGCAGGAGGCCGTCACAGCCAGAAACGGAGTTTGCAAAGGCCATGCACAGCTCTGTTCTTGCTGGCAGAGGGTTGCAGCCGGAAACAGAGCTCAGGAGCCCGTTTTCGTTGGCAGAGCACTTGGGCCAACAGGCGCCCTTGACATGAGTGACATCGAGCTGGCCACGCCTCCTCCCCCCTCCCCGAGGTCAAACACAACCCTGATGCGACCCTCAATGAAATTGAGTTTGACACCCCTGGCTTAGCATGACTTTGTACAACTGCTTTGCTCTTTTTCTCCTGGAGAGGAAAAAAAAACATATATCTATGAAAACTTGATTACTGAAAATCTCTCTGTGTCTTTTATCTTTTGGGGTGTATGCTTCTGCCTCTCTTCTACCATTTTATAGCCATAAGTTTCTTTTCCAGCTGACAACGCCTCAACCTTCTCTGCTATTTCCCACATTCTCGCTCAACCCAGTTATTAGCATGACACTCCATTGCTGTCAGAGGGTAGATGGCAGGTGCAAGGCAGATTAGGAGTAATACAACATTTCAGACACGAAGCAAAGCTTTTAAATAAGACGTGTAATTTACTCCCTCTATTGTAATCACACTGTTTTCAGAAGTGGGCTGGCATTCTGTATGTCTGAGCAATAAAGTGTTTTTATTTTTATGATTCCCCCAAACTTCAGCTGTGATTTACATCTTGGTGATAAACTGTGAAGAATATAATAGTCCTGCTGTAAAATAAACAACAACAAAGATTGGTATATTCCTTTAGCATCTATTTTCCTCTCCAATTCCTATTTTAACCTTCCAGAGATTTGTCATTTTTTGAATTATTTTAGTGTTTTAAATACTGTGGACCTTCTCAGCCTACAAGGTTGTTAAAAGCTGAGTCACAGTGAAAAGATCTCAGTAACCATCTAATATCTCTGGGCATCTGGAGCCTAAATTGGTTTATTAAGGGTTTTTTTAAAAAAAGAAAACACGAGAAGCATCAATGTGGATAATTTTGTCTCAGTAAACTGAATTCACAGCCTTGTTACATATTTTAACATAAGTTAATAAATGTTCACCATGAAAACTTTAGGCAAGACGGGTTTTGCTTAAAATGGCCCTGCTCACTCCCATATCTTCACGTTTTTATGGACTGCGTTCAAGAGAATTATGCCTATCAGTAAAACGTTTACTGGCTGTGCCAAATGCTGCAAGGATTCTCTTTTATTATTATTTTTCTCTGGTGGGGAGCCAAGCTACACACTCGGCTAACACATGTTTATCTGTTGCTGTGCTAAATCATGCTTCTTGGAGAGAAATGCTCTGTGTGATGCCTTCTCACTCCAGTTAAGGTTTGCCTGTAGGCAAAATGGAGAAAGATCATTTCCATCCTCTCCTAAGTCAGTAGTGGACAAGAACTGGCTTAGAATTTGTCTATGGCCAAGCTGCATTCAGGAAAAAAATCAGGATAATATTCTGAGTCTCTTCCCTGCTTCCTCCTCCCTCCTCTTCTCTCCTTCTCCTTCTCCTCCTCCTTCTTCCTCCTCTTCTTTTTTCCCTCCCTCCCTCCTTTCCTGTTCCTCCTTTCCTTTTTCTTTCTTTTTCTTTTTCTTCTTTCTTCCCTCCCTCTTTCTTTCTTTCTTTCTTTCTTTCTTTCTTTCTTTCTTTCTTTCTTTCTTTCTTTCTTTCTTTCTTTCTTTCTTTCTTTCTTTCTTTCTTTCTTTCTTTCTTTCTTTCCATTTCCTGGCATTTGAATAGATGCTAAAGGGTGAAATGGAGCATACCATTTTTTCAGAGGCTTAAAGCCTCAAATTCACCCCTAAAATAAGAGTGTCGTCATAGGACAGGTCTTGTCCTGCCCATTTTGAGCTGTTATTTATTTATTTTATTTTTTATTTTTATTTGATTTATATGCCGCCCTTCTCCGGAGACTCAGGGCGTCTTACAATGCGTTAAGCAATAGCCTTCATACTTTTGTATATTTATACAAAGTCAGCTTATTGCCCCCACAAACTGGGTCCTCAATTTACCCACCTTAGAAAGGATGGAAGGCTGAGTCGACCTTGAGCCTGGCTAGGATTGAACTCAGAGAAACTACAGGCAGCTGGTGTTAATTGCTGCCTTTAGTAGGAGGCATTAGCTCCCTACGCTACACAGGCTCTATTGGAAGTTGTTTACTTCTGCTGTCATCAGTTTCTCAGATCGAGACTCAATGACAGCCAGTTGAAATCCCTACCAGATAAAGAAGGACAATTCCTTCGGAAGCAGGGGAGGAGACATTTAATGTGACCAAGTGACCTCAAAAGGTTGCTTCATTTCTGTCAAAGTCCTGATCAAAGTGTTCCCCTGAGGTATTTCTGTGAAATGAAGCAACTTCACAGTTGAGCTTCATTAAACCAGCCATTTCCCAGGCCTCTGATGGTCTCCTGCCCAGGAGGCATTTCTACCCGCACTTCCAAAACCGCTGACCACCTCAGTACCAAAACTTCTGTTTTCAGGTCACAACTTCTAGTGACAGCAGTGGAGACCCTTCTGCCCTTTCCCCATATTTAAAAGCTCACAGGTTGCTAAGTATTCATCCTCACTCAGCAAAAGTGGAGGAATTACATAATTCTTAGTTTAATAAGGTCTTGAAAAGTGAGAGGAGGAAAAAGCATCAGCTGAAATCGCACCGGGCTGTTAGCCTAACGAAATATCTTTATTATGCTAAATACCATACACCTTGTAACTTTCAAAACCATGCCTCCAGGTTATATGACCCTCTCCCTTTTCGTTCGGAATTTAAATAATATTCAAATAATATTTAGCTGCCTTTTTTAACTGATGCGATTTCCCTTCCCTTGAACGTCTTTGAAGCTCCCATGGCTAACATAGTGGTACAATACGCCCAGTGTGATGGTGCCCATTCATTTCGGTGAGAAAAATGCAAATTAAACTATTTTCCTATTCTTTTCATGATGCATGTTCATTATCTTTTGGGATAGTGAGACAGGTGGCAGATAAATTTAACAAATAAATACATTTAAACAAGTAAAACGATTGGACGTACTGAAGGATTCCATTGAGATATATGTATTTTTCATCTCATCTGCCTTTAATTCTACTTTTTTCTAAGCAGAAAGAATTTTTGCTATGAGATTTAGAGCAGGAGGTCCCCAACCCACAGGCCGTGGCCTATTCAGAACCGGGCCACGCAAATGGTGGAGTGCCATGAGTTCACGCAGCTCAATTTGCATGAGCAACGAATTGGCCTGTGTGCACAATCACATGCAGCACTACTTGTGCAAATCACTGATGCATGCACATCAGTGGTGGGTTGTTTCCAGTTCTGTCCCGTTCTTGAGAACCGGTCCACCCGTCCTGATGTCATATTTGGCAATCTGCACATGCACAGAAGCGCACACGAGTGAAGCGAGCTCATGCGCACATTCCCGTTTCAAACCGGTAGTAAGAACCCCTAATGCACATGCACACTCGCCTGCAACTTGTGTAAATCAAGTTGCGCACACACCGGCCCATCACTCACGTGGCCCAATTCCTTCACCCTCCCAGCTGGGCGACCAAGCGTCAAAGCTTGGGGACAGCTGATTTAGTGGGAAGTTCATTCATCAGAGAGACATTCCTCTATGAAAAACAACCCACTGATTTCTTTTTGGTTGATTTTTCAGAAATGCAAAATTTGTTATCGCTTGCTTGCTAAATCATGTCCAGCTGTTTGTGACCCTCACAGACCAGGGATGAAATGTAAAATTTGTTACTACCGGTGTGGCTTGGTGTGTGTGTGTGGGTAATGTGACTGAGTGGGCATGGCCAACTTTAAAAAAAAAAAAAACTTTTCAAAGCATTTTTTCTACCCAATTTAAAAGGAGAGTCAGGCCAGACCCGCCTGTTGAAATAGAAATGTTTTTAGGGCGTGGCGGAAAGTGCGTAAGTCTTGAATCCTCCTTATCTCTGGGGGGAGCTCATTCCATATGGCAGGTGCCCCCACAGAGAAGGCTCTCCCCCTGGGGGCCACCAGTCAACATTGTTCGGCCGACGGTCGAACAATCCGACCCAGATTGTTGGGGGCAACATGCTGTCTCTTTAAATCCCTTAGAGAGGGCTGGAAAGCACTGTGAAGCGATATATAAGTCTAAGTGCTATTGTTATTACTAATTTAAACTTATATACCCCTTCACAGTGCTTTAAGGTTGTCTTTTTTTGTTATTTTCTCTTTTCTAACCAGGGCTATAGAAATCCAGATTTGCTCAGAGTTCCTGTTCTGTGAGTATCGGCTTTAATTGCCACTTCTCTCTCCTGTTGCAAGAACAATTGGTCATTCTCTTTTATTTATCTTTCGATTGGCATAATTGTGCCTCTGCTGTCCTCAAAGCTAAATGAACTCAATTGAGCAAAAGCACTATAGCAGGAATGCACTAAGGACAATTCAGGAATTGTCCTCCCATCATCATGAGGAACAGAAGCAATTGTGAATTATTGTGAATTATTGTGTCGGTAAAACAAATGCAAATTCAAAAATGTAATTTTTAGAGAGGCTCATTTCAATAAGTACCTGAGCAGCAAACAATATTATGCTAAAATAAAAACAACTGCAACTATAAGTGCAAAAATTAACATACATCGTACAGGCAATGCCAATGTCTGGGATTCTGCATAAAATCTTAGCAAAATTAATAATGTTTATTTATACGGCAGGCATTTAATCTGGAATAATAATGATATTGTGCTGCTCTCTGTCTTTAAAATGTTTCTTCTTTTATCATCCAGAGAAAAAATATTCTGCCTCTTTAATATTTCTCAAAATGTTTCATTCTTCCAGGAGAGGGGTGGGTGCTAACTCTCTCCAGGTCTGTTTCTCCATTTCATACAATTTCTTACTGGGCATTTCAGATTATGGATTTGGAGACAGTTGGTGAGAGAATTGTGAACTGCAAAATCAACTACTCCCAGACTAAATAAAAATAAAGACTGAATGCTCCCTGGAAGCAAGGATCAGCAAGCAGAAATTTATTTGGGCAAGCACTGTGAGTAGGCGATAGGCTAAAAAAGCCAACTATGGTTGGCCCAGTTGAAGAAAATACAGTGAAATTGGAGGACAGGCAAAAAGATTGTTGTAATGTTGCTAAAATGAGGTAGGCGTTATTGTTAAAAACAAATTAAAAATGCCGCATTCATCCACAGAATTCCAGGAGTTAAACTTGACTCAGTGGACATACCTGGAAGGCATGGAGGTGGATACTTTCAGAGAGGAAAATAGATCATTTATAGCCTGGCATTGATTGTTTAGCTCCAGTGGCAAAGAGAGAAAAATATGGAATTCTAGAGGTTCCAGAATTCTGGGAGTTGAAGTCCACAAGTCTTAAAGCTGCCAAGTTTGAAGACCTCTGCTTTAGAGCAAGGAAGAAGGGTGGAATTGGGTGATGGTAGCCTTCCAGCAGGACAAGTTGAGAGCATCTATCAAATAATACACATAGATGGACCCTGAGAGGTAAGAAGAGCTATCTTTGTGTTCAAAGAGATTTAAAGGAAAATGGTGGTTGAGAAAGTGGAGATCTGGGAAGATGGGCTCCTGTGGGGCAGAAGCTCCTTCCTATAAATACTGCAGCTCCATTATCCTGTCTGCATTACCTTGGCTATGAGTTAATCAGTTCAGCTACAGAGATCTTCTCCAGAACCAATAGCTTTACAAGGAATGCAGACAGACCTTTGTTTACTATGCCAACCTCCATCTTTATTTCCATCCTTTTTTCTCTTTTCTTTTCCTTTTTTAAAGAAGAGACTGGACAGTCACTTGTGTGAAATGGTATAGGGCAGGGAGCTGAATTAGAAGACATCCAAGGTTCCTTCCAGTTCTCCTCCTCCCCTTCTTCTTCTTCTTCTTCTTCTTCTTCTTCTTCTTCTTCTTCTTCTTCTTCTTCTTCTTCTTCTTCTTCTTCTTCTTCTTCTTCTTCTTCTTCTTCTCCTCCTCCTCCTCCTCCTCCTCCTCCTCCTCCTCTTCCTCCTCCTTCTCCTCCTCCTCCTCCTCCTCCTTCTTAATTGGATTTATATGCTGCCCTTCTCCGAAGACTCAGGGTGGCTTACAATGCATTAAGCATTAGCCTTCATACTTTTGTATATTTATACAAAGTCAGCTTATTGCCCCCACAATCTGGGTCCTCAATTTACCTACCTTAGAAAGGATGGAAGGCTGAGTCAACCTTGAGCCTGGGGAGATTCAAACTTACTAACTGCAGACAACTGGAGTTAAATTACAATGCATTAGTCTGCTGAGCTATCCAGCCTCCTCCTCCTCCTCCTCCTCCTCCTCCTCCTCCTCCTGTTTTTCTTCTTCCTCCCCCTCCCCATCCTCCTACTGTGCTATTATTAAATCCAAAATTGACTCTTCTTTTTTTTAAGAAGAGACTGGACAGTCACTTGTCTCAAATTATATACGGTCTCCTGCTTCAGAGGGCTGAACTGGAAGACCTCCAAGGTCTCTTCCAGCTCTATTCTGATTTTTTTTCTTCTTCTTTCTTTCTCTTTTTTCTTCTTCTTCCTCCTCTTCCTCCTCCTTTCCCCTCCCCCGCCAACTAGAACTGTGATATTATTAAATCCAGAATTATCCTGGATGCTTTGGACCCAAACTGGGCACTCTCTCTCTTTGCATTAGATCTGAAATACTTCATACACCCCACAATATTGGCCACAACTCTTCGTTTATCTCCATTTACTTCTCCTGTCTTTCTTTCCCCCCAAATAATCATCGGGGAAGGGGATGCGGATGTAGCAGGAGCAAGAAGTACACACAGAGAGAAAGTCTAAATTCAATTGTCCTTCTTCCTCATTTATGCTACTGTAGTGCATCCTTGATCTTGGCTATATCTTTACAATAGTACTTTGGAATTTGCATTCAATGATTCGGAAGAAGAGAAACCCACACAAGCTGTTATTTGAGTAGCTATTGCTCCAGGCTTAATTTAAAACAATGCAGCACAATTGTAAGTCAACCACGAAGGTGTAAGTCAACACCTTTTCACGTGGCACCGTTATTATTATTTTTTTTGTAAAAGAGTACGAAGGGGACGGAGCTCAGGTGAACCCGATAATGGTTTTTTGTTCAGTTTGGCTAAACAAGCCTAGTTTCCCAGCTTCTATTTCCAAGCAGACACATTATTGTCTCATTGTTAGCTCCACACAGCCTTTACAAAAATAACGAGTCTTCGCGAGTTGACAGTCCCTGGGAGTTGTGTGGGATGGTAGCAGTGGCAAACCATCTCCTCTTGTGCATAGTACAATCTGGTGTTTTCACATGAGCTGAGCCAGAACTACCTTGTTTAGAATGACATGTTAGGACTGCAGAATGAATCCCTTTTGTTAACTTCTGGTAAAAATAAAACCTTGCTTGTTTTCGACTTTGCCTACGCAAAGTCTAAAGAACTTAAGCATTCCTACTCAGGCAGATCTGCTTGGATTGTATACCATTGTCAGATAATCTTACTCCATAAAGACTTAGCTGACGTAGAAGAGTACAAAGATGATCTCACTCAAAGTAGACAAGAGTCCTTAGGTTGACTGTTAAAAAATGAGCTTGGATAGCTCAGCAGACAATGCACCCTAATTAAACATCCAGCTGTCTGCAATTACTCAGGTTCGAATCTCGCCAGGCTCAAGGTTGACTCAGCCTTCCATTCTTTCTAAGGTAGGTAAATTGAGGACCCAGTTTGTGGGGGCAATAAGCTGACTGTATAAAATATACAAAAGTATGAAGGCTATTGCTTAACACATTGTAAGCTGCCCTGAATCTTCGGAGAAGGGCGGCATATAAATCAAATTTAAAAAAAAAATATAGAAAGAAAAGAGCCATTTAACTAAAAGAGGAGGTGTGAGAAGAAGAGTCTAAATAATCCAACTTGGTTCTATTTGGTGTAAGAGTGGGCAGTGGAAAAAGCTGGCAGGCTTTCCAGACTCTCTGTTTATACTCCACAACAATCAACGATACACCTGCAGTAAAACACTTGGTTGTGTTAAGATTAGAAGGTAGTGATAATGGTGACAGGTCTACTTGTTCTGCCTTCTCCGTCTCTCTTCTCAATGTCCACTATGTCTTTATGCAAACTTCTTGTCAAAGAATTAATGACTGGCAGAGACATGGTAACAAAGTCAGCCAATGAATAATCATAGCAACTAAATCAGCCAATGAGGACTGTTTGGAAACTGAAATTGGAAGGAGCCTGGGTGTGACTCTGTAGCTCTGAGTCTGAGCAAAAGCTGCAAACTGGTCTGCTCTCTGAATTGAAACTGAAACTCATCTCTGCTGTTCTCTCCTCTGCTTGGGTTTGCTTGTCATCTCTACCACATTGGAAGAATCTGCTGTTGGTATTGTATGTGTTATTATGTATATCAAAAGAAGTTAATGAATCCTGCTGAATCAGTTATCTGTGTGTGCTTTCTGGATGTGATTTCTGCAACAACTGACACTTCTGCAGTCAGAAACTTTTTCTTCTAGTTTCAGTGATTGTTGACCTCAATATGAACTTGTCCTGCAATTAAGATCAGACAGAGATTTGTAGAAATGCTCAAGAACTTCATAGAGAAGAACGTATGTTCCTTTGACACTCCCAGGCCAAGGAGTGCTGCATTGCCAGAACTGTGTTTGATACTTTTCATCTCCCAGGGGAGAATCAAGTCCTTAGCAATAGCACTTAGACTTATATCATCATCATCATCATCATTATCATCATCATCATCATCATCATAGCCATTGTCTATCCACAGCGGGATGAAAGTCTCTTTGGCATGTTTCCAACCCATACGGTCTTTCTTTTGCCAACTGGCCCTGAAGTCTTTGATCCATCTTGTTTTAGGTTTCTTTCATGGAGCTTTTTATCAAGTGGGATCAGGGGTGAAATCCAGCAGGTTCTGACAGGTTCTGGAGAACCGGTAGCGGAAATTCTGAGTAGTTTGGAGAACCGACAAATACCACCTCTGGCTGTCCCCAGAGTGGGGTGGGAATGGAGATTTTGCAATATCCTTCCCCTGGAGTGGGTGGGAATGGAGATTTTGCAGTATCCTTCCCCTGCCATACCCACCAAGCCACATCACACCACCAAGCCACGCCCACAGAACTGGTAGTAAAAAAATAAATTCCACCACTGAGTGGGATTAATTCTATGACTGTATTGATAGATTTAGACTTAGAATAACTTTATTGTCACTTTAAATGTGCACTAATTGGCACACATTAAAATGAAATTTTGTTGCATACAGCTCTCAAAGGGTCACCACCTCCAATATACACTATATGAACATAACAAATAAGTAAGCAAGTAAATAAGTATGCATATATCCACATACCCACATATATTATATGACACAAAGAAAAAACACAGCCTGGTTCGGGTATATACATGTCCATGGTGAGAAAAACGAATTTTGCAAGTTTACCAGATGGATGGCATAGGGAACAAAGCTGTTACAGAATCTAGTAGTCCCACTAGAAATACTTGGAAACCTCCTCCAAGAGGGGAGCAACAGAAAGAGACTGTAAAGTGGGTGTGTGGGATCTCTAAACACTTAGCATTTATAAGCAGTCTCTTGAATAATGAGAAGCGAGCTTCCTATAATCTTCTCGGCTGTCCTCACCACTCTGAAGGGACTTTCTATCTGAGGCACTGCTACCAGATGGACCACCTGCCACTATATGATTTTATAACTCTTTCTACAACTTTTCAAACTGTCTGTTGGACTGTCCTCCCTGAGATGCTCCCACAGCTGCCAATCTTTTTCTACCAGCCATTCTGTTCAACAGATCCGTCCCTTGGACCCTACTTGCTCTGAGGAATATCTACCTACGGGTTCTGTTTATTCCTAGATACACTCCAGGCCACACCATACAAAAACAATTTCAAGAGTGTTCAACAATCTCCTCTCCTGTTGAAGTTACGGTAACTCTTCTGCCCTTTTATATGTTTTCACTTGCAAGGCAGAGGTAGCTATATCGTTTAAGTTGAGCACAAAGCTTCTTTGTATCTCGGTAACAATGAAACTGCTATGGGCACGCAGGGAAAAAATAATAATAACCTCAGCATCTTTAGGACAATTTATCCACCCCATCCTACCCCATCCTTTCCTTATCATAAAGCTTGATTTATCTCTAAGCGATTTATCTTCCATTTGGTTCAAGCCTTCTACATGAATGTCTTCAATGGTTTGCTTTGTCTTCCCTCCTTTGTAGTTTGGGATTCTTCTTCACTTTCTTGGAAGGCCAATTCTTCTTTTGAGCTGCAAGCCTTTATTTTCTCTAGGTTTTTTTCCCCCCTTGAACAAATGCAGGAGAATTTGCAAATAACCTTCAACCTGCTCCAGCAGTTCTTTTCCCATCAGCAGTGGCCTCTAGGCTTCAGCACTTTCCTCTGCCACAGGTTGATATAAATTGAGATGGTAATAACAGCATCAACTGCCATTCAGGTAAGCTTCCTGCACAACGTGGAGGAGGTCAGGTTCCCCAAACTGCTAAGGAAATGTGTAAAAATAGAGTGTTTTTTGTACTGAAACCTTCCACCTTTGAAGTAATAGAAAGTATTAGTTGATGGCTATAGAAGGGAGAAAGGACGCCGTAGCTCAGTGGCTAAGATGCTGAGCTTGTCGATCGAAAGGTCATCAGTTCAGTGGTTCGAATCCCTGGTGCCATGTACCGGGGTGAGCTCCCGTTACTTGTCCCAGCTTCTGCCAACCTAGCAGTTTGAAAGGATGTTAAAAATGCAAGTAGAAAAATAGGGACCACCTTTGGCAGAAAGGTAACAGCGTTCTGTTCACCTTTGGCATTTAGACATGCTGGCCACATGACCACGGAAACATCTTCGGACAGCGCTGGCTCTTCAGCTTTGAAACGGAGATGAGCACCGCCCCCTAGAGTTGGGAACGACTAGTACATATGTGCGAGGAGAAGCTTTACCTTCACCTATAGAAGGGAGAAAGCATAATGAAGCATTCTCCAGTTGAGCCAATTCCTAAATATGATTCTCATATAAGAATCACCAAATAGGTCTTACATAATTTCCAGTCTCAAAGTTACTTCAGATGACCAATAGCCAAAAGTATAAAGCAGAATTAACTGTCAAGAGAAACAGTGATTTGCAAGTACGTGCCTATTTTAATTATTTCATCAAAGTTATCTTCTGAAAATGGAACCCAAAGACTAATCTAGTCCTACCTAAGGGGGAAAAAACCAGTGGTGAAATGCTCCTGGTTCGGCCGGCTCGGGCGAATAGATAGCGATGATGGCTGGTGGTTCGGAGAACCAGTAGCAATGACAGCTGGAGGCTCCGCCCACCCGCCCTATTTCCCAGAGTCGGGGAATGCACCATTCCCCAACTACGGCCTTGCTGCGGAGCCGCTGCCTGCTCGCCCTTCACCACGCGGTGTATCCTACTGCTCACCTTTCTCCTGCGGCTGGCTGTCAGGGAAGGCAAGTGCCCGAAAGATACCGGTGTTGCTCACTCTCCTTCTTGAATGAGCCGCTCTGGTCCACACACTGGCTGCTGAATTTATTTAATTCAGCGGTAGGTTGTGTGTGCGCTTGCGCAGCTGGAATGTGGACCAGAGCAGCTCATTCAAGAAGGAGAGTGAGTGACATCTGTATCTTTCGGGCGCTTGCCTTTCCTGACAGCCAGCCATGGGAGAAAGGTGAGCAGTAGGAGTCGGGGAATGGTGCATTCCCCAACTCCAGGGAATGGGGCAGGTGGGCGGAGCCACATGGCAAAGGGCAAGCACACAGTGGCTACGCGGCAAGGTTGGAGTTGGGTAATGGTGCATTTCCGACTCCAGGGAATAGGGCGGGTGGGTGGAGCCGCAGGAAAAAGGTAAGGACACGCCGGCAGAATAGCAATTTTAAAAGTTTTCATACCGGGTTCTGTGGGCGTGGCTTGGCGGGAGGGGGACTTGTGACTGAGTGGGTGTGCCTGTGAGTGACATCGAGATGGCCACACCCACTCAGTCACAGGACACCCCCTCCATCAAACCACACCCACAGAACCGGTAGGGAAAAATTTTAGATTTCACCCCTGGAAAAAACCCTTGGTTAGCACCTCTGTTGATACTTCTCATTTCTCTCCCAATGGTGCTTTTTTCAAGAGGCAACTGGACTTGCTGGTTTTTCTTTGAAGACGTTTCCCTTCTCATCCAAGAAGCTTCTTCAGCTCTGCCTGGATGGTGGGGACTGGAAGGATTTATACTCCTTGCAGACAGCTGGTCATTTGCATTCTTTTAGTGGGTCGTTAAGGCCACCTGGAGGTTTATCTGTGCCCCCAGGGTCATCTGAGTGGTGCAAATGGGTGTGGAGCCTCCTTGGAACCGTTGAAAGGGATGTGTTGTAGACTGGAGATAGTCCAGTCCACCTTGAATTCCTTTATACAAATTTGAACTGCATGGATATTCCCTGGTGCTTGATGGTGGCATGTGATAAAATATGTATTTGTTTTTGCATAAACACACATACAAATACAAGATGCAATATATCAATCCTTCCGATCTGAAAATGATGTCAGGACAATTTGCTAGCCTCGCTTATTGGGATTCTGGAGATGAGGCAGCGACTGGAGATCAAGATAAAACACAGGATGAACGTTTCCAAGTGAGATGAAAGTAGGTACAGGTCTTGACTTAAAACAGTTTGTTTAGTGACTGTTCAAAGTTATGAGCCGTGGTGGTGCAGAGATTAGAATGCAGTACTTCAAACTACTTCTGATGTCTGCCGGTTGCCTGCAATTTGGCAGTTTGAATCTCACCAGGCTCAAGGTTGACTCAGCCTTCCATCCTTCCGAGCTGGGTCAAACGAGGACCCAGATTGTTTGGAGCAAGATGCTGACTCCGTAAACCACTTAGCGAGGGCTGTAAAGCACTGCGAAGCAGTATATAAATCTAAGTTCTATTGCTATTTTTACAACGGCACTGAAAAATGTGACTTATGACCATTTTTCACAGTTATGACCTTTGCAGCATCCCCATGATCATGTAATCAAAATCCAGATGCTTGGAAACTGACTAATACTTATGACGGTTGCAGTGTCCCTGGGATCATACGATCCTCTTTTGCGAAATTCTGAAATGCAAAGTCAATGGGGAAGCCCGATTCACTTAACAACTGGGATATTAACTGATCAACTGCAGTGATTCGCTTAACAACTGTGGTAAGAAAGGTCATATAAAGGGGCAAGACTCACTTAACGAATGTCTCATTTAACAACAGAAATGTGGGGCTCAATTGTTATCAGAAGTCGAGGATTATCTGTATATGTCAATGTGCCTCCCCTGAATACTTAATTTCCAGATATTCAGATATTAGAGATGGGTTCGCAGCAGTGGTGGGATTCAAAATTTTTACTACCAGTTCTGTGGGCGTGGCGTGGCTAGTTGGGTGTGGCAGGGGAAGGATACCACAAAATCTCCATTCCTACCCCACTTCAGGGGAAGGATACTGTAAAATCTCCATTTCCACTCTGTTCCAGGTGAAGGATACTGTAAAATCTCCTGTCCCTCCCCACTTTCTAGCTCTGTTCTCCTGTGCAAGGCAAAAAAAGAAGCCCCAACCAATCAGCTGTGACTCGATTAGCTGTGACTCAATCAGATGCGACTCGGGAGGCCGCGAATAGATCAGGGCGGGGCCAGTTAGAGGTGGTATTTGCCGGTTCTCCGAACTACTCAAAATTTCCGTTACCGGTTCGCCAGAACTGGCCATAACTGTGGAGATAATGTTATCTCAGAGGTCGGCAAACCGTCGCTGAGTAAACAATATCAACACATGGCCTTAATCTCATCAGGACAATAAAGCAGGATGTCTGGCAGAGTCTTTTTCTCAAAAATGCAAAGCATGCAGACTCAGCAGAAAGGCATTGTCTGTTACAGGAAGGGCATGAGGGAAACATGGGGTGTCCACGTGGAATTCATGAGCTTTCTTTAGCCAATCAGTACAAAGTAACGTTGATTAATGTTTTACCATGAGAGTTGTAAAATGACAATAAAAGGGAGCCTTCTGGATGGAATCTGGGTGCCTTCCCACCAAGGCGCCCTCCTATCAGGGGGCCTTCACATAAACCATCGTTCCTGCCTACGCATCTTTGTTCATCGAATCAACACATAACCAGCTGAATACTATCTCTGGTTCGCAGTGAAATTCTATCTTGGCGAAAGAGACAATACAGGCTTTTTTCCTTTTTTTCCTGAAAGACACCAGCACCAATGTTGTCTTGAGTTTTAATAACAGTAGATAGCAAGCATGAGGCCTTGTAACCTAGCCTTCGCAATAAATCAGATATCCTGATGTTTCAAGACTTGGCAAGAAACTCTCAGCCCTGGTTCAGTTAGATTAAAATCTTTATTGCAAGCAAAAATGAAGCCAGACTTAAAAGAGGAAGGTCTACACTTTCAGCAAGAAAATGTAAACTTTACTGTGATACTTTCCAGGGTTGAACTTGTGTTCTGCCCCAGCTACAGACCCCAAAGAACACAGCACAGACAAAGTCTGTACAAACCATTTTTGTGCTCCTGGAGGCTCAAGGAAAGCCTCCGGAGCCAGGGGAGGGCAAAAATGCCCCCCCCCCACCGTGGTGCAGAAGGCTGACTAGGCCACGCCCACCATGGCCATGCCCACTCAGCAACCAGGCAGAGAATCCCTTTCACCTAACTAAAAAGTGAAAATTCCCCCTTTCCCCCTCCCCAGGCATCAGTCATATTCTCCAATAGAGGTGCTGGCTGGTTGCGCGGTTACTCTACTCCTCCTTTCCCCTGACCCCTGTTGAAATGTCCTTGGTTCCCACAGGAAAACTTTTTGTTTTGACTACAAAAACTATTTTCCTCCACCTCCCTTTCTTGTGGTAACCCTGGAGTGGTAAAAATGGCCTCAGCCAGGTTCGCTTCAGGGGTGACGTGGAACATTTGAAATACCCCAGTGTTAACCTTTTGCAAAGCAAAGCGTTTTTCTCCCTCGGCGATTCAAAATGCAAGCTGCTCTCTAGCTGTTAAAATGCAAAACCCTCCTCACGTCACCACAGAAAGTGATGTTGATGTTCTAGAAATTGCTGCTTGTGACAACAATAATAATTTAGATGCATGCATTTATATACAGAGGCTTTACACCTAGAAGCAGTTTGAACAAGGTCACACAACTTTCTTGGCAAGATTTTTTCTTTTCTTTTTTTTTGGAAGTTTATTTATTTATTTATTAAATTTTTATACCGCCCTTCTCCCGGAGGACTCAGGGTGGTGTACAGCCACAATAAAACAATAGGAAATACAAAATTTAAAAGCAAGTTAAAATAGATTAAATATATTGGCCACCCCAGTTAAAAACCCACAAATTTAAAACACTCCATCCAAACTCTTAATTAAGCCAGACCAGCCTGTTGGAATAGCAGGGTCTTAAGGGCACGGCAAAAGGTACGCAGGTCGAGAATCATACGTATCCCCGGGGCAGTTCATTCCAGAGGGCGGGTGCCCCCACAGAGAAGGCTCTCCCCCTGGGAGTTTCCAATCTACATTGTTTAACCGACAGCATCCTGAGGAGTCCCTCTCTGTGGGAGCGTGTTGATCAGTGGGAGGCCGTCAGTGGCAGAAGGTGATCCCGTAAGCATCTGGGTCCTAAGCCATGACTTGCCATTGCTTTCTGTCTGGGTTGAGAAAGAGTGATTAGCGCACAATTGATGTTTGGGTGGAGAAGTTGGACTATGGGTTTTTTTGTGCTCTCAGTCAAATAGCACTGATGATGTTATCTAGCTAGGTTGGTAATGAAAGGTCTGCCCCCTCCCCCCTCAAAAGGCCCAAACTCAGAAAGCACCAAGATCCCCCACAACTCAACCTTGAGTTACAAATATTCTTCTGGAAAGTCAGACTATGTCATGATATTTCCAAGCCTGTGTTTCAGTCTCAGGGGCTGAAAGGGGAAAGCAAGAACTTCCTTCATTTGGAAGTCCCTGGCTCTTGAATTTTTCAGATTGTTGATGTGCTGTGAACATTTATTTATTATTCATTTATTTGTTCAAGCATGTATTAGACAACAGATATAAGTATAAACATGATTATGAATACAGGATAAGGATATGAATAAATGGGGACATTAGGACAGGGATGGAAGGAACGTTGGTGCTCTACAGACCTCTTAGGAATGGGTTGAGGTCGACAGTAGACAGTCTAAGGTTAACATTTTGGGGGTTTGGGAAGAAACCAGAGAGTCAGGTAGTGAATTTCAGGCATTGACCACTCTATTGCTGAAGTCATATTTCCTGCAATCGAGTTTGGAGCGATTTACCTTGAGTTTGTATCTATTGTGTGCTCGTGTATTGTTGCGGTTGAAGCTGAAGAAGTCATTGACGGGTAGGGCATTATAGCAGATAATTTTATGTACTATGCTTAGGTCGGGCTGAAGGCGTAGTTCTAAGTTGTCTAGGCCCAACGTTTCAAGCCTGGTGGCATAAGGTATTCTGTTGTGAGCGGAGGAGTGGAGGACTCTTCTCGAAAAATATATCTGGACTCTCTCCATTGTATTAATGTCTGATACACAGTGCGGGTTCCAGACAGATGAGCTGTATTGGAGAATTGGTCTAGCAAATATTTTGCATGCTTTAGCTAGCAGTTCCAATTTAACGCAAACCTTCTGTAAGAGGGAAAGTGAAGAAGGAGGGATGGGTTTCCAATGATTGTTCCTGCAGAGTTGGAAACGTTTAATTGGTTGGGAGCAGGAAGGAATGGCTTTTGTGTGCGCAGACATGGCAAAGAAACTCATTCTTCTCCTGTGTGGATTGCTTACAAATTTGGGGGACATACAGTCACCAAGAGGGAAGAGTGATGCAGCGGCCTAGAGGTGAAGCTCTTGCCTCACCATCAGAAGGCTGTGAGTTCGATCTTAAGTAGAGGCAGATATTTCTCTTTCTGGGCACAATGAGAATATATCCGCTGAATAAAGCTCCGCATTGGCGACAGGAAGGGCATCCGGCCATTAAACACTCTGCTAGCTCCATTCAGTTGCCCAGACTCCACCCCACAAGGGATTATAGGGTCGTTAAATGATGAGGGAAGGGAAGAATTAGCAGGAGCAGATAGTTGGTTGTATTTCCTTAGACTTTCACAGAACCCCCTGAAATCCTTGCAGAACCACATGGAACACAGTTTGAAGAAACCCACCTAAAATCTAAAATGCAGCTTCTTTTGGGGATGTCTGTTGACTTTAAGATATAAGTATCCATTTAAAAATGCAGAGAGTCTTCAAATAGCTTCCTTCCCAGCTTAACTTTGTCTCTCCCTCCCGCACAGTTGGGCAATTTTTTTTTTAAAAAAAGCATTAAACCGGCAACCGACTATTCTATTGATTTTCTAAAAATGTCTATTGCTTTACATAAGGCCCAGAGGCATTCTTGAAAACCCACATTATTCTGGAAAACGGTGCTTTTGCATAGGCTATTTAATTGTTTTTAATTAAAGGAATCTAAAAATAAAAGTCAGACGAGGCTGGAGCTCGTCGAGTATCGAGGGAAGCGTTTCCAGTTCAAGGTACATTATTTTAAACTCTTCATTAAAATGGTATTCATATTGTTTACCAGTACGTACGCACCTAACTGAACCACTTCATTCTTTACTATAGAGAATGGAAAACCGAGTTGTTGCCAAATACAATTTTAATTATCCTTAACCAGCCATGGAGATGGTTGGAAGTCTTATTAAGCAGCAGCTGAAGATTTTAGCCCTCTTGCTTTTAAAGGGATGTCCTTCAGACTGGGAGAAAGACAGAGAACTGCAAAGATTGGGTGACTTACCCAAATAAAATGTTCTTGTTGAAGGAAATGAATAATAAGTTACTTTTTAACAAAAGTGTTTAATGTATTAAAAAGCTATGATGTTCTTACTGTTGGAAACTGACCACAAATTATAATTAGTAGAGACAATGTGTTATGACTTGCTAAAAGACAGGAGCCTACATCTTGGGCAAGACATCAGATTTTTTTAAAAATTTGATTTATATGCTGCCCTTCTCCGGAGACTCAGGGCGGCTTACAATGCGTTAAGCAATAGCCTTCATACTTTTGTATATTTATACAAAGTCAGCTTATTGCCCCCACAAACTGGGTCCTCAATTGACCTACCTTAGAAAGGATGGAAGGCTGAGTCGACCTTCAGCCTGGTGAGATTCAAACTTACAGTAATTGCAGGCAGCTCAATGTTAATCACAATGCTTTAGTCTGCTGAGCCACCAGGCCCAATATAGAACGCTTCACGAATTTGTGTGTCATCCTTGCACAGGGGCCATGCTAATCTTCTCGGTATCGTTCCAATTTAGTTAAAAGTAAACATGATAAGATAATTGTTGTTAGGCAGGAAAGGTCAAGATGATCCTTTAAAGTGTGAAACAACGTGAAGAATGACTTGGCAGAATAAAGGGGAGTTGGGAGGGATTCTTAGGCGTGGCATGCATTGTATAGGACAGTGATGGCGAACCTGTGGCACGTTTGCCAGAGGTGGCACACAGAGCCCTCTCTATGGGCATGTGCGCCATCGCCAGCTGCTCTTCTGGTTTCCAGTGCGCACATACGCGCCAGCCAGCTGCTCTTTATGGTTGCTGGAGCACCAGAAAATGGCCTGAAAACAGCCAAACAAATGGCCAAAAAGAGGCTGATTTGGGGGGCCATTTTCCAGGCCTTTTTCAGGCTGTTTTTTGAACTGTTTTCAGGGTGTTTGGCAGCCATTTTGGGGCCAACAAAAGACCTGAAAACAGCCTGAAAAACGACCTGAAAACAGCTAGGAAAAAAGCCCCCCAAATGGTCTGAAAACAGCCTGGAAACCATCTGGAAACTGGCCTGAAACTTGCCTTAAAAATGCCCTGAAAAACAGCCACAAATGGCTAAAAAACAGGCTGGTTTTGGGGGCCATTTTCCGGGCCTTTTCCAGGCGTTTTTCAGGCTGTTTTTGAACTGTTTTCAGGGTGTTTGGCGGCCATTTTGGGGCCAACAAAAGACCTGAAAACAGCCTGAAGAACGGCCTGAAAACAGCCAGGAAAAAAGCCCCCAAAATGGCCTGAAAATGGCTTGGAAACCACTTGGAAACCGGCTTGAAACTTGCCTTAAAAACACCCTGAAAAACAGCCAAAAATGGCCAAAAAACAGGCACATACACACTGGCCAGATGGTCTTTGGGTTTCCGGCTCTCCAGTGCACAGACATGCGCATGTGTTCTGGTTTGGGCACTTGGTGCCAAAAAGGTTTGCTCTCACTGGTATAAGAGCATACAATGCATAGTTTGAGAACTGCTTTTTATGCTCTTTGAACTCAATCCATTTGGAAAGGGTCTAAGAGGCCCCGCTTGCAACCGCTTTTTATTTTTCTTCATTTTATCTCCCATAAACCTTTGATTTTGTGAACCAGGCTTGTTTATGAATTGGGAGGATTAAAATATTTGGGTCTTATATCTCACATGGTGATCAAAGATCAGCCTGGAAAAATATTTCTAAACTGTGTTTCTGAGAAAAGAAATTTTAGGTGGATGCATGGAAGCAGAAAGCCTGAAATCTCACTTTATTTCTTATCTATTGCTTCTGTTTGCTCTCCAAGTGTAGAAAAGAGAACATTGAATAAATGCACAAAAAACATCATCTAAGTGCAGTTCTATGCTTAAATGCTATGAGCCAGGGGTGTCAAACTCGATTTCATTGAGGGCCGCATCAGGGTTGTGTTTGACTTCGTGGGACTGGGGTGGGCTTGGCCGGGGTGGGCTTGGCCAGTTCGACATCTTTTGTGTTGGGGGGCACCTGTGGTGGCCAAGTGATAAGGCAGGACTTCCCTCAGACCAACCCTCCCTCTCATTATAATTTCCTTCCTTCCTTCCTTCCTTCCTTCCTTCCTTCCTTCCTTCCTTCCTTCCTTCCTTCCTTCCTTTCTTCTCCTTCCCTCTTCCTTCTCCTTCCTTCTTCCTTTCCCTCTTTCCTTCTTTTTCCTTCCTTGCTCTCTTCCCATCTTCCCTTCTTTTTCTTTGTCTTTCCTCCTTCTCTTTCTCCTTCCCTGTCCCTTCTTGGATGCTCAAATGCAAAAGGGGGAAATGTTTCTCCTTTAGTTTTTGTTTTCAGTTTGTTTTGCTAGCCCACTGCCAGCTTAAACAGGGCCCTGGGAGGGCTGCTGCCAGAGGGCTGCAGGAAGCCATCGCAGCCAAAAACAGAGCCTGGGAGGGCCATGCACAACCCTCCCGAGCGCCATTTTTGCTGGCAGAGGCACTGCAGGCTGGTCCTTTGCTGTTTCCAGGGTGGTCCCAGAGGCCAGATCTAAGCACCCTGCCATCCGGATCAAACCCTGGGCCTTAAGTTTGACACCTCTGCTATAAGCAGACTGGAAGAGATTATATTTTGGGGATATTTTCCATCATTAGACTGATTTTATCCTGCTTTCCTATCTGTCTGCACATTTGTTTGCATTCACATAACATTTGGTTTACATTTCTTCTGTGTATTATCATTACTACTAGTACTACGATATTCTGAGACCACTTTATTCCCAGCTTTATAAATCTGTTTGCACATTTAATTAAAATGTTTCTGCATATTGCTTTCTTACAATATGCGCTTTTCGTGCATGCATTGTTTCAGCTGAAAACTTCTCTAGAAAGCTCTGAAAGGAGAGAAATTGCAGTGTCTTCATCCACAACATTTGAACATCATAGCTCTAAGCTGTGCTAAGGTTTAAAGGTAGATTGGGGTCACCAATTCGGCCTGAAAGCCTTTTTTCCCCCCAATTATATAGCTGTTGCATAGCGGCGAAACGTCTTTCACACACGTTCAGAAACATCTGCTTCTCCTTTCAGCCTCCATTTTAAAATTCAACGCAGAGCTGACAACGACTCTGAACCACATTTCACTGAATGAGGGTAGAAATTCTTGAAGAAGTTGGGTAGAATTAATGGCTACTGTTTAGACTTCAGATCACTTGAAGGTCATTTGATTCTTGGTAGCATGGCCCGCTGGACTTTGAAGGAGCAGGATAGAAAGAGCATTCATACTTTTGAACATTTGTGTGGGAGAAAAAGACTTGAAAACACCATGGATAGCCAATAAGACAAAACAAATGGATTGTAAAACAAATCAATCCAACGTTCTCACCGGACTCAAAGTTACTGGGAGGCAAAGTTACTGTTGTGTCCCCAACCCCACGCACACACACACACAAACAGGCGTTCCGGAGTTAATGAGCAAACCAGCTGGCAAAAACCCAGTGGCTGCCTGCCAAGAGCTTATTAAGTACAGGGAAGGGAGATAACGACTCTCCACTTCTGGCACATCAAAGGTAAACACTCAATATTTACAGTTCAGTCCTTGAAACAATAGTCCAGTGATACAGAATGGCGTAGAAGCCTTCAGTTTTGTTCGTCACAAGGCTTTGACTGGCCACCACGCTCCCTTATATATCCTGTGGGGTGTGGTCCAGTGACTCAGCTAAACCCTGGCACGCCTTGCCTTCTGTTGGGCACCTTTCTCCCTGCGTCGCTGTCGAGGATCCAGCCAGCACTTATCTCCCCCGTCACTGTCCACCTGTGGCTGTGGGGATGTGCTTGGCTCTGGGCCTATCTCTTGCCCTTCGGTGTCCTCCAGAGGCATTGCCAAAGAGGAGGGTCCTGGAGAGGGAGGTCTTGCCAATTCCTCCCTTTCACTCTCGGAGTCCTCTCCTGATGATGACACAGGCTCAGGCAACGGAGCCACAATAGTTACTCGGGTCCGTGGAAATCCTTAAGTCACACGTGCCTCCTGGGTGGTGCTAAATGAGTAACAGATGGACTGGTAGCCAGACATCTGCGTGGATCTCCTGGCTTCACACACAACCCCACAGTTCTTTGGTACTTTTAAGTACCCCCCCAAAAAAACAAAAAAACCCCCCGGACTCAAATTATCGCATTTTAGACACATTATCTGAAGATCTAGCTTCTTGAATACATCCATAATCAGTGGTGGGATGCTGCCGGTTTAACAACTGGTTCGGTGATCGCGCGCTTTGCGTGTGCACTCACATGCACACTTGCACACCTAATGTGCATGTGCAGAGTTTTACAAATACTAACCTTTTCTGTTACCACTTAGGAGTAACACAGCTGAGGCGCAGCAATCCGCTCTTCCATGCCAATCAGTTGAGAAGGTAAAGGTAAATAAAGCGCAGGGGCGGGTTTGCTCCCAGCTGATCATTGGAGATACCAGTTCGCCCGAACTGGTCCGAACCAGTAGAATACCACCCCTGTCCATAATGGGAAATACGAAAGGGAAGAAAAGAAAAGATGACAACAGCAGCAAGGGAGATGAACAGTAGTATTGGTTGCATCATTGGAAGGTGTGAAGGGCCAGATTAGGGATAGTTCATCCTGGAGAAGTTCTATCTATATCACAGGTGTCAATCTTGTGGCGTCACATTGCTGTCACATGATGTTTCATGACTTTTTCCCATTCACAGAACTGGGGTGGGCATGGCCTGTGTCTGACGCATCTGGCCCGTGGGCTGCCAGTTTGACACCCCTGATTTATATGGTTGCTAACAATTGACATAAATTTGATGGCATGCAATCTATCAGTATTAAAAACTAGGGTTGACTAAATGAAACCAAACTGCTTTATTTGAGAGGGAAACTTATTAAAACCACAAGGACAAATATTCCAATTTTGATTAATTGCATCTTTTTTAGTCTTGGAAGAATACACACACAGACACACATATACACATGCACACACACGCACACAACACACACCACACACAAATTCTGTAGGCCAGGGGATTGTGCGTACTCATAAATAAGCATGCAGAATTTGCAGAAATTAATGGACATTTTTGCTTTTGGCCTGATTAATGTGTATCATTACTAATGCTTATCTAAGAATTTGTGCTGATCAGGTTTTTAATATAGTTTGTAATTTAAATATAATGCTCATGTCTCTTATGCATATTGCCCAGGAAATAGGTAGATATAATCAGGAGTCTACAAATGAACGCAAAGATGAAGTTGATGAAGATATGCAAACATTATTAGCAAGTTATACTGTGATAAAAGAGAATATAAATGACAACAAGGTATTAGGAAAGAAGGGATTGTGAGAAAGAGAGTCAAAATAATTCCATCTTGATTCTGTGTGGTATAAGAAGGGGCATGGGGAAACTGGCAGATTTTCAAGGTTCTGTTATAATATGACAGAAATAACAACTCCACTTATAAATCTATAATAATACTGTCAGGGTTCCAAGTAATAGATCCATACCAAGCAAAACTCTGAGGCAGATGAATTCCTCAAATAATAGCTTTACTGGAAATATCATATTGGCACATATCTGGTGAAAACCAACTCTGAAGGGTCCCTTGGCTTTCACCTAATTAAAAGTGAAAGTTCCCCCACAATCCCAAAATCACATGGCCCAATCAAGGCAGCATTTGCTGGTCTGGTGACATTACTCCTCCTTCCTCCGGCTAGGTGTGAGAACATCCTTGGTTCGCAAGAGAAAGTATTGTGTTTTGTCTACACAACCCCCAGCTATCTCTAATCCCCTCTCCCTATCCCTCAGCTCCAGTGTGGCAACACTGAAGCTCCAAAATGGCTTCAGCCAGGCCAGATTCAGGGTTGACAAATACAACATATAGAAATTTAATAAATAAATAAATAAATAAATAAACATATAACAATAACTCCAATAAAGTCCTAGTAATTCTCACAGAGTCTGTTTCCTGAACTGACTTGTGTTGAACAGCTGTGTAGAATTTTGATTCAGTTTGAAACCACCACCACCACCACCATCACCACCATCATCATCGTCGTCATTTTAGCTATTGTCTATCCACCGCAGGATGAAGGCCTCTTTTGCATATTTCCAACCTAGATGGCCCAAGCTTTCTTTTGCCAATTGGGCCAGCAATTCTTGCTGATGTCATCAATCCATCTTGTTTTAAGTCTCTTTCATGGACTCTTTTTTTTATCAAATGGGATCCATTCTATGGCTGCCTTGGTCATAGTTTGAAACCAGTTCAGTTTAATCACGGGTGTCAAACTCGTTGTGTCACGTTGATGTCACGTGATGTTTCGTGGTTTTTTTCCCCTCCACGAAGCTGGGGTGGGCATGGCCTGCATGTGACACATCCGGTCCGTGAGCTGCCAGTTTGATACCCCTGAGTTAAATCATTGAACTGAATTAATCATGTTGAAATAATGATTTTTCTTCTTTCCGTTCAATTACCTGAATTGACTTGATTGGGTTTTTTGGAACCTTCAAATTTCACTGAATGAGTTTCAGTTTGTTGCTGGAAGTCAATTAATATACCCTTAGATAATATGTACATTAACCGGTACTTCCTAGTCAGTAGTGGGTTTCAAATCCCGGTGCTACGGGTTCGCTTTTGGTAGCACGCAGGCACACGTGTTTGTTTTGCGAGTGTGCGGCGCTTCTGTTCATGCGCAGAAACTTCTGCGCATGCACAAAGCATTTTTGATGACGTCTGGGCAGCTGTCCGGAGCCTCCCGCTGCCTCCGCTACAGGTTTGCCCGAACCGGGGTGAACCGGGAGCAACCCACCATCGTTCTTAGTGAAAGGATGATGATCACTCCCTTAGTAACTTTTATTGCTGAACCACATTCTTTGTGGAATCCACTATTTGTGCTGCGTGGCTTCGCAGCATCACTAGCATTGATGCAACTTCTTTTTTTAAATTCAGTTGAGCAGTAAGAAAATGTCTAAAGTAGTACAGCAAAGCTATTATAGTTTTTTTTAAAAAAAAAAATATGGCTGAAGCTACCTGAGAATAACTGTAGGGGATGATTGTCAGAGATAAAGTATGTAACAACAAATGTATACTTCAGTGATAATGTCATCTGTTATGTCAATAAAAATCTTCTACTTGAGTTCCGGTTAATGGCAGCCGTTATTCTCTGTCTTCTTCCTCTTACTTTCTCGGGTGATATTTTTGCTGCAGGGGACTTTGCCAAGAACTACAGACATTGTAGATATGTAATATTCTGCTGAATTCCAGTAAGAGGTGGTCATCTCAGGAGTTTCTAATATGATAAAACCTGCACCATACACAAAGATGGCCAAATGTGGGAAGAATGATAAATGTAGGAAGTAAAACGTGTGTGAAAATGCTTAGTGGATGGTTCAGCACTGAGCAGAAAATAAAGCACAGAGGATGATGTCTCCTTGCCTCTTTGATGTATTTATAGGGAAATGGAAAATGAATGTTGATGGTGACATGAAATATGTGTGGGTTGGGGACTTCAATAACAGAATAACAGAATTGAAGGGCCCTTGGAGATCTTGTAGTCCAACCCCTTGTTTAAAGCAGGAGACCCTATACCCGTGATGGTGAACCTATGGCACGGGTGCCACAGGTGGAAAACAGAGCCATATCGGTGTGCACGTGAGCTTAGCTCCGGCACGCAACTTATTTTGGGGCCTTCTGGGCCCACCAGAAATCAGGAAACACACTGTTTTCGGCCTCCAGAGGGCCTCTGACGGGGTGGGGAAGGCCGTTTTTGCCCTCCCCAGGCTCCTAGAAAGGCTCTGGAGCCTGGGGAGAGCAAAAAACAGGCTTACTTGGCCTACCGTGCCATCGCATGCCAAAAGCAGGGGGAGGATGGGAGGGGCAGGACGCATAGAATTATGGATGTGGGCACGCATGCGTGTGACCCCACCATAGTCCCTCCCGCTTTTGGCACGCAATGGCAAAAAGGTTAGCCATCACTGCCCTATGCCATTCTGGACAAGTGGCTGTCCTGCTTCTTTTTAAAAGCCTCCAGTAATGGAGCAGCCACAACTTCTGAAGGCAAGCTGTTTTCACTGGCTAAATGCTCCCACTGATAGGAAAATTTCTCCTTAGTTCTAGATTGCTTCTCTCCTTGATTAGTTTCCATCCATTGTTTCTTGTCTTGCCTTCTGGTGCTCTGGAGTAAGGGTGGATCCAGGGGTGGGTTCTACTTACTTTTACTACCGGTTCGCAACAGGATCGTGCATGCACAGATCGCATCTGGTGACATCAGGGTCAGCGAGCGGAGCCTCCCGCCAGTTTTACTACCGGTTGTATAGA
The DNA here is from genome assembly GCA_030761175.1 of Masticophis lateralis. Lineage (NCBI taxonomy): Eukaryota > Metazoa > Chordata > Lepidosauria > Squamata > Colubridae > Masticophis > Masticophis lateralis. The sequence continues at coordinate 123,043,301 of JAUDYJ010000004.1, forward strand.
ACCGGTCTGAACCAGGGGGCAACCCACCACTGGGTTGATCCCCTCTTCTTTGTGGCAGCACCTCAAATATTGGAACATTGTTATCTCAGTCTTTCTTTTCACTAGACTAGACGTACCCAATTCGTCTTTCATATGTGTTGTCTTGTTGATGGAGAACCTGAATGATTTACTGTGTATATTAGACAGATTGTATGATCCAACCCAAAATATGGATCTGTAAATTAACGTACTTCACTTTTTAAATTTCTTTAGCTTCCTATTCCTTATCCTCTTTCTATACTTTTAATCTGAACTCCTCATCTTGAAAGGGAATAGCATTATGGATGGATGGATGGATGGATGGATGGATATATAAGAGATATATACATGTGTGCATACACACATTTATTTGACAAATTCCTTACTGGAAGTGTAAAACACTGAAAGCAAAACGATCATAAAAGAAGCAAGTGGTTTTTAGACTGTCAGTGTTCTGAATTTAGCAAAAGCATTTCCTGATTAATCTAAGGCTTACATTCTGAACCAAGATATTTTCACAACAGTAATTGTAAGACATTAAATATATCTCTCAGAAGATTAGCTAGGACATGTTTAGCTGCCTTTAACTTCAGACTGCACTTTGCCACAGTATCTTTCTGCTGTATCCCCCTTGGTTATAATAAGAGTTGTAATTCCATTAAGTTAAAATAAGATTAAATTCTATTACGTGTTATTGTTCTCTGATTTAGGGAGAGACAAAAGTTGATGTATCAGTAATTTACGCAGTGTAGGATGAAAGGCAAAGGTTCAGGAAAAAAATAAGAATTAGAAACAGACATAGTCAGTGATGGGAGATTAGCTATAAGCTTCCGTCCAAATGAACACAATATTGACCATACTTTATGGAGTATAAGATGCACTCCACCCTCCCTAAAAGAGGGTGGAAATTTTGGTGCGTCTTATACACCGAATATAGCCATTTTTGCTTTCCTGAAACCCCACCCCACACATCTCGTTTTTACCAAAAACAGGCCCATTTTTCGCAAAAATGGGATGTGCAGACAGTTTGGGAGGTCTGCAGAGTGCTCCTGGGGCCTGGGGAGAACGTGTGGGGGGTTTGGAAGGCCAAAAACAGGCCCATTTTTTGCAAAAATGGGCTTGTTTTTGGCCTCCAACACCCCCCCTCACACGTCATGTTTTTGCCCTCCCCAGCTCCCAGGAACACTCTGCAGGCGTCCCAAACCCTCTGTGCATCCTGTTTTTACGATAAATGGCCCATTTTTTACAAAAACGGGATGAGCAGAGGTTTGAGAGCCCCGCAGAGTGCGGAAGGACAAAAACCAGATGCGCAGAGGCCAAAAACTAATTTTTTTTCTTGTTTTCCTCTTCAAAATCTTAGCCCGTCTTATACTCCAGTGCGTCTTACAGTCTGAAAAATATGGTATATAGAAGAGATGGAAAAGAGTTTGAGATGAAAATATTTCTACTTTTCAACAGCTTTCGAATGGATCCAATGATCTTGCTGGAAACATTCAAACATCAGAATAAGATATTCCAAAGCATACAATAATTGACCTCACTCTGAACAGGTTGCTCCAACTTCTATTTCAGTCAGAATGGCCTGTTTTATGATCAAATTGCTTTTCACAGAGGTTACAACAGCTTCACAGATTTGAGATGAAAAATTTTGGGATAAGAATATCGTGTCTTGAAAACATTGTACAGCCTGTTTATGGTACTTTTGAGACAACTCTGTATTAACTTAAGAGTAGTGTATAATATTAGATATTTTAAGATGACAAATCTTAAGGCATGCCAATTTTGCATTGCAAACAGAAGGTTCTCCATAATAGTATAAGTGATTTTTAAGGCAAAATCCCCATGGGGATCAATGAGATTACTCTCACATAATTTATTATGTGTTAATATGGTGTGAGAGAATAGGTTGCCTGCAAAATGGCCATCCCTTGGGCTGTTGGTGCCCTGTCCCTTTAAGACCTTTCCCTATTGAGTTCAACAATTAGTGTCCATAAAAGCTGAGCAGAGAGTCAGCTGGAAGTGGTGGTTGTGGTGTTGTCATTGTGGTGTTGTCGTGAGAGTGAAAGTGAAGATGGTTTGCGTTCATTTGTGGGACTTAAACAGCCTGAAGCAGGCTAAGGCAAATTTACTTCACCATTCTCCAGAAATAGGGCTCACAAAGAGAAATAGTGGAAGCAGAAGTTGTAGTAGAATAGGGGAAGCATGGTATAGCAAACTGTGAGCAGTAGCCTTTCAGTACTTGTGGACGTGTTGCCTAGAGGTCATCTGGAGTTGTGCTGGCTCTACTTGTCCAGTATAGATTTGGTAGTTAGAGGTTTTTTGACTTTCTGGTCTAGGAATGAGAAATAGTGGTCCAAAACATTTACTTCTGCTCTGTGTTAGGGTAATGTTAGTAGCTTCAAGTGCTACTAAACACCAGGGCTAACCTGAGTAAGCTTCAACCAGCGACTGAAAACCTGAGTAAGCTTCAACCTGTTACTGAGCACCTAGGAGCAAACTTCAACTGCTATGAGTGGTCCTTTGCAGGGGTGAAATCCTACTGGTTCAGACCGGTTCAGGCAAACTGCTAGGGATTATGGGCATCAATTTGCCGAACTGGTAATAATTACCCCACCTTGGCCCCACCCACACCTGGCTGGTCGTCGCTCACTTCTTCCGGCTGCTCGATATTCCACAGAATGTTAAATGCAGCAGAGAGAATGCTAACTTTTCTCCTTCCATTCAGAACGGAGCTGCTGCAGTCTGTTCCTTTAAGGTTGTCCCCAGGAGGATGGGGGACGGGGGGGACGGGAGCAGCTGGAATGGAGCCATTTTTGGGAAAGACAGGAAAATGTGGAAGAGGATTTTCCTGCCTGTCATCCATTCCTCAATCTGAGCACAGACTGAGGGAAGGATGGTAGGCAGGAATATTCCCCTCCCCATTTTCCTCCCATTTGCAACAAGCAGTGGCTGGGAGGGGATGGGATGGTAAGGAGCCCCTCAATGTGAGTGATGTTGAGTTGGCCATGCCCACCCAGTCACATGACCTCCCCTCCAACAAGCCACGCCCACAGAACCAGTAGGGGATTTTTTTTTAATTTCACCCCTCATTCTTTGCATATTAGAAATAGAGATTTTGCCCTTCCTCCAATACCCTTCATGAACTTTGTCTTTCTTTTGACTTTGGGTTGCCTGATGGGGGAATTAATTTACTTATTTCCAAAACTTAAGAATCCTGTTTGTTATTTCAGTCAGGAACATACGAAATCAGAAGCGCTTTCATGGAAATTGTGGTTACTTAAGGCTGCTGGTAGATTGATCCCAGCCTCTTAAGCTCCTGTGTTGGAAAACATTTGATCTTAATGTTTTGTTTTGATTTTTTTTCTTTTTCTGGAGGGAAGGCAAGAACTCCCTATTCAATTCAACTAAAATAGGAGGCCAAGGAGCATTCAAGGTTAATCTTAACAACTTTCAACTAGTAGTAAAAACAAGCACCACCACCCAGTGGGATAGAATGTAGAATCTGTGGCGTGGTCAAATCTTTACAAGATTAACTATCTACATATTTAAAGAGTCATATGTACTGGTTGTTCTTTGCTCATCATATGAGTGTATTCATCCCATATACTTGTTTTCTTATTAAGATATGTCTCATTATTTGGAGTGGTGCCATGGCCTAAAGGTGGAGCTCTCATCTCACAATCAGGTGAACAGGAACAGAAGAGAGGGCAATAAAGAAATTGTATAAATTATCTATTGGGTATGAAATTGGAGAAGGGACAAGTAAAAGAGACAATGATAGTCTGGATGAAAAACTTTGGTTATATGATAGAATTGGATAAATGGCAGAAATTGTGGGATAGGAAATAGAAATTAACAATGTCAACCGCATACAAAGAGAATTTGTGTAAGATGTTTTACAGATGGCATTTACCACCGACGAGGTTGGCAAAGATGTTTAAAGATAAATCAGATAAATGTTGGAAGAGTCACCAACTACCTGGATCTTCTTATCATATGTAGTGGACATGGGAAGAAGCAAAGAAGTACTGGAAAAAAATTAAAACATGGTTGGAAGAGATGATACAACAACATATTGAGTTGAAACCAGAAATATTTCTCTTAGGACTTTTGCCAGAAACCTATAATAAAGAGAATGTATATTTAATTATTCATGTATTAACTGCAGCTAGAATTGTATTTGCACAACATTGGAAAAGTGGAGAGATTCCGATTGAAGAGAAGGTGATGAGGAAAATATTAGAATGTGCAGAAATGAATAGATTAACATTACCGATTAAAGAGAAAGAGCAAACTGAATATTATATGATATTGGAAGTATTTTATCAATGATCCAAGAGCCTTGGAGAGCTCAACAGGCTAATAAGCAGACTAAAGCCTGTTATTAACATCCAGCTGTCTGCAATTGCACCAGTTCGGGTCTCACCAGGCTCAAGGTTGACTCAGCCTTCCATCCTTTCTAAGGTAGGTAAATTGAGGACCCAGTTTGTGGGGGCAATAAACTGACTTTGTATAAAATATACAAAAGTATGAAGGCTATTGCTTAACGCATTGCAAGCCACCCTGAGTCTTCGGAGAAGGGCGGCATATAAATCTAATTTTTAAAAAATGGCTGGAGAATAAAAATGGAGCTTAGAAATGAAGGGCACCAAAAATAAGTAGAAAATATATTAAGAAAGAGTTATAAATAAGATGAAAATTGTTAGTATATGTTTGACGAGAATAATGATATTTGATGTTAACGGTATTATTATTGAAAGATGCTAAGAAGAAAACAGGGAATTTTACAATATTTAAATGTGTAATGTACTTAACATATTATAAAATTAATGTTAATGTGAATTTGAAAGATGTGATAAATGATGAACGATTTAGCACAGAGACATATGTACCCAGACGACACACTGCATAAGGGAAGATGTATTGTTTTATATTTGTTTTGTTTTGTTTAAAAATAAAATAATATTTTTTTTTTAAAAAGGGAGGTGATCCTAGGCAGAGGCAGATATTTCTCTCTCTGGGCACAATGAGAATATATCTGCTGAAACTATCTCCGCACTGGCGACAGGAAGGGCATTCGGCCAGTAAACGTTCAGCTCTATTCAGTTGCCCAAGACTCCACTCTGCAAGGGATTATGGGACTTTAAAAGAAGACGATGATATGTCTCATTATTAGCACAACGGAAAGAATCTGCTAGCTGTTGAATTTTTTAAAAATGCACATCGTCTGATATTTTATCAAGGTTATGTTAGTTTTGCACTAATGACACTAGTCATTATTATTGAAGATTAACTTTCATAAGTAGCTGGTTCTCAGCCACAAGATCTTTTTTATGTGCTCTCTTACTGCTTAGATTATTATTTTTTCTTTCAAATGCATCGTGTGTGTGTGTGTGTGTGTGTGTGTGTGTGTGTGTGTGTGTGTGTGTTATTCTTGAGAAGTGCTTTGGAGGAACGTTTATTCCACAGCATAAAGCATGTACCACTTTAGGAAAAGAAAAAAAATCTTTATGCTGGTTTCTGAGCTATTATGTTTGATTTTCAGTGAGAAAATTTGATGTTACCATTCTGGACGTTAAAGAGTAGAACTGTTTCCTTAATGCCAACAGATTCTAAGCCTGATAACCTTATGGAAGATAATATGTGTGTTTAGTACCTGGGGAAAAATTTTTTTAATTTATTTTCCTTCTGTGAAAGGGGTCCAAGGTAAAATTAGGATCTCTCTACTTGAGGGTTGGGGACCATGAGAAATAAACTTACAAGTTAACTGCTGGCTATTGTAATTGAAACAATATATATTTTAATGAAGTTTATGGAACCTATACCTATAATTTTTCCGTGTGATATTCCCATTAAAATCCCCTGGTAATCAGAACGGATCTGTATTACAGTGTAAATTATCTGGAGAACTTAGGTACACAAGCAGAGGTAGAGAAATGGACCGTTTTTGGTTTCTCTTCCTTCCTTTTTTAAAATAAGGTGGGTTCTTTCCATTTGGTACTGGTTCTTTTTTGAACTTCTGGATGTGTTTTTTTTCTCCTAATGACAGACATTAATTATGATCTTGTGCAATGGAATGTGGATGTAATAGAAAGCTTGCTGTTGCATTTAGATCATTGAATATGGTGCATCAATTGGCATAAAGATATCAGCCTTTGCCAATTTGTTTTATTTGTTCCAATAATGACATGGCTGCATCATTTTTGGCCAATTTGTTTTATTTGAAGAATGACGTTTGCAGATGTCCTACAGTCTGACTGCCCAAACAACCAAGAATTGGTGCCTTATTGTTGTCTGCAAGCAATGTATGTTGTAGATATTTTGGTTGACCTTCTCTGGGTTATGTCCGTTTGACATCCATTGTTTGGCTTGTGCCCAGCACAACCAGGTGAGTTAAAGACTAAAACACAACAGGCTATCCTTGCTTATTTTTCATCTTTATTAGTTGGTGTGAGGGAGGATGACCGTATTATAAACTCAACCTGCATTGATTAGTGGATAATCCAACCCATTTTGCAAACCTAGAAAAGGACTTATTCAAAACCCTGAAAATTTCAGCGGATAACAGATTTCTGCTTTAAACATACAAAATTACATAAAGTTTCATCATAAAGTGAACCAAATAATTATTTCCTTATCTTGGCCTGAGGTACTGTATAGTATTACCAGAAACTCTAAGGGAATATGAAATAACTTCATTTCACATTCCCTAAAAATACACCCACGTGGTTTTCAGTGTGTCTAAGGAGAGCTGTTGGGAATGGAAGCTCAACAGAATAGCTGAAGCTCAGAAGAACTAAAACTTGATATGTCACCTAAATTTGCATGATGCTGTCTGAGAAAATTGCACGTATAAATATAAATAATCTTATTTCTATTTTGTAATCTACAATTCCAGTAGCCATTGGAAAAAGGGGTTTGAGTGATCTTTATATGGCCCCGTGAACTTATTTGACCATGCTACACAAAGTCTACATCAAGGTTTTCCCCATTTGAGTGAGAAATAAAGATCAAGGCCTCAGATACATAGAGATCAGGGCCTTAAATAGATTTAATATGCAAAAGATCAAATGGTCTTTGCAATAATGCTAGAAATCCTGGCTCTGGTTACACACACCACAGCATTGCCTATAATACATTATTGCTCTGTCTACTGTGACTTTCAGATGTCCTTCTTTCAATCAAAGAATTGTTCTGGCTATGATCCACTGTAGTCTATGACAGTTTTCCTTTATTTCTTCCCCTGATATGATTTCAAGAATTAGGAGGTTACTGGAAATCAGGGACCAACTGTCTTGGAGAGGTGACAGCAGTAAGCACGAAAGAAGAATCTGAAGGGATTAGAAGTAGTTAAGGAAGATAGTGCTTAATCCATCGATGTGTGAGATGAATCTAAGCAAAATGTGGGAGGGAGGGAGGGAGGGAGGGAGGGAAGGAAGGGAGGGAGGGAGGAAGGAAGGAAGGAAGGAAGGAAGGAAGGAAGGAAGGAATTAAATGTAAGGAGGGGAGGGGAGGAAGGAAGGAATTAGATGGAGGGAGGGAGGAAAGAATTAGATGTAGGGGGAAGGAGAAGGAATTAGATGGAGGGAGGGAGGAATTAGATGGAGGGGGAAGGGAAGGAAGGAAAGGATTTGATGTAGAGAGGGAAGGAAGAAATTTTATGTAGCAAGAGAAGGAAGGAATTAGATGTGGGGAGGGAGGAAGGAAAGGAAGAAAGAAATTAGATGAAAGGAGGAAGGGAAGGGAAGGGAAGGGTTTGATATAAAGAGGGAAGAGAAGGAAGGAAGGAATTAGATGGAGAGAGGGAGCGAAGGAAGAAGGAAGGAAAAATGGGGCTCTTTCTGTGTAATATTTGCTAGCTACTGTATAGTGGCAATTATACAATTATAGGACTGTAACTATTGGAATTATATTTCAGGCAAATTCAGGTGCTAAATAGTTTTCAGAATGGAAAAGCTATTTAGATGACACAGACATGCACGTATGGTCTCTAGAGAGGGGAGGGAAGAGACAAGGTGTCCACAATTGGGTCCTTTTTTATTTTCCTGAAATGTTTCTCCCGGACAAAGGCTGTACCAGTTTTACCCTGAAGCAAATCATTGTACTGACACTGTTAACTTGTAAAAATAGGGGATTATAATAGACACATCCAGAAGATTGGTCTTCGGCAGAGAACCAAGGCTAGCAAATCTGTGGCAGCAACGCTCCTCCTTGAAGCACATCTGTTTGAAGCACATCTTTATGTTGTGCATTTTGGCAGTTCCAAGAGGAAGTCTTGGGCACTGATCCAGAACCTTTGGGTGCTCACCAAATGTCTGAATATGTGTAAATGGGCAATTAGGATGTCAACAAATTGACACACACACATCCCAGACACACATGTTCATTTTAGACAGTTTACTGGGGGAGAGAGATTTAGCGATGGATGTTGCTTTCTTAGAAGCACCATGAACTTCCCAAATTGTAGGCATCTGAACTGTCAGCTTCAATTGAAACTCTTGTTCAATTTTCTATTGGGGTGCCACGTTTCCAAAGTGACTTAATAAGAGCAAGGAAATACATACAACATATGGAAATCCTTGTTAAGTAGATGTTATCATGCATTTATTAACTACCAAAAAAGTATATACAAGAAATAGAGCTGTTCCTCCTCCTCCTCCTCCTTTTGCCTCTTCCTCTTCCTCTCCTCCTCCTCCTCCTCCTCCTCCTCCTCCTCCTCCTCCTCCTGCTTCTGCTTCGTCTGCTTCGTCTGCTTCTTCTCCTCCTCCTCCTCCTCCCCCCTTCCTCCCTTTTTCTTTTCCCTTTTTCTTTTCCCTTATTTCTTCCTCCCTCCTCCCTCTTCTTCCTCTTCCTCCTATCATCCATCATCACCCACTGTACAAGAAATTCTCAACTCATGAGTGATCCATGTCATCCACTGACATACGCTGGCCAACCTCCTTCAGATATCTCTGCCGAGTATGTGGACGTTTGCAGAATATTAATGCAATATGAATTATGTTGGCAGGTGTGTTGACATAGCTAATTAACTTTGATTTAGCCACATCTGAGCAGAGCATTGAGCAACTCTGAAACATGGCTGCAAAAGTGCACTTAGCAGTAGCCATTAAAGGAAGTCTTATAGGGCTTGCTGGGAAATATGATGCCTTAGGGGAGATGTTCTTTTCTGTTTTGATGGTTTCCAGTTCTTTTAAACTTCAGCCCTTTAAACTCTCAGAATCCCCAAATTATTTATAGATAGTTCCATAAATTCCAAACATCTAAAGAACTGTTGCGGTCCGCCAGAAGCCTGCAGAGTTGGCAGCAGAGTCGGATAGTGAGGAGGCTGGGGAGGACCAAAGGCCAGTCCTGGAGTCTGGGGAAGGCTTGGATGAGGGCTCTGCATCGAAGGCAGAGATGTGGCCAGGGCCATCTGGGAGTTATGTGCTGCCTCCGGAGCCTCCAGAGTCGGACATCAGAGAAGCAGAGGAACAGGAGGATCCTGTTCCTAATGCGCGCATGTGCAGAGCTGCCAGAAGGCAAGAACAGTTTAAAACAAAAGGGACGACTCGGAAGTAAGGCTGGAGATGATTGGCCCCTCCCATAAGGCTTAAAAAAGGAGCAAAGGCATGTGAGCCCTTTGCAGGAAAGCAACATTAATTCTGTTCCCAGTCAGCATCTCTGTTTGATTCTGGACTCCGTGTGGCTTTGCCAAGTAGGTCTTCGCAGTGTGTTAAGGGAGATAAAGGTTGGTGATTATCCCGAAGGACTTCTTGCAACTAATTGGGACTCAGCTGTGAATGAACATAATTCATTGACAGATGATTGTTGCAATAAAAGAGGTTTTGGGGACTACTTGTGTGTTTTAATGACTCAGTAAGCCTAGGTCACAACAAGAACAGAATGGGACAACTAGCATCCGCCACCTCATTGTGGCCACCTCATCGCAACCAATTCATCGTGGCATGTGGGACAACTCTCTGCAGGACAAATTAACAATTCAATTTCATTATTTAAAAATAAACTTAAAAAATATTTTAATTTTTGTCATTCAGATTTCAGTTTGTCCCTCCTTTTGCATCCTTTCTTCAATGATTCTATTCCACTATTTCTTTGATATTAGTGTAACCCTTGTCCGGCAGTGAGTTGTCCTGCAATGAGTTGGCTGCAGTGAGTTGGCAGTGGTAAGTTGCCTACAGGGAATTGTCATAGAAGGGGACAACTGGAAAAGCCCCCTGCTTTAAATTGCATTCTTCGTCTAGTGAAGTTTGATTGAACTCCCCGAGAAATCAAACTTCCTTAGACAAAGAATGAACCTACGAAGAGGGGACTTTTGGAAGGCTTCTTCTCATGGTCTTACCAGATGGAAATATCTGGATGACCTTTTCTGTATTCAGAAGTAAAGTTGGGCCAGGCTTGGTTAATCATTAGATGGGAATGTCAAGACAATAAATCTAGATGGGGAGGAAAAAAAAATCAAATCAAGTCTCAGCTTTACCTTTTAAAAAGAGGAGGAAAAATGTTGCTACTGCAAAATAAGAAAAGGGTTTTTTTTTTTTTTGTTTTCCACTGAAACTACAGCAGAGTGAAAGCAATCAATTTCTTAGGATGTCCCCGAGTAACTACCCATCTTCCTGGTTTGGCAATTGGTGAAGAAATAAGACATAAACTTAGGGGAAAAAACCCCCACATTTCATTATTCAATACATGGAGTAAGAGTTTCGGGCTAAGGATTCTTGAGTTTATAATGAAAACAAGTCCTGGATAACAAAACAAGTTTTGCACCTGTTGTTTGTTTATCCGCATTGCAAGCTAGAGCCCAGATTTCATGTTCTCTGGAGTAATTTCAGCCTAAGACTTTATTAGATTGTCCAACCACCAGGGAATAAACGGGACAGAAATATAAATAACAGGACTGCTGCACCCTTAATGTGGGTCTGTGGTCTGTGCATCTAAAATGTTCTGCACCTCCTATATTAGCTCCTTGTATAAATCAATGTTGACAACATGTGTGTGTTATTTTGGACTAAGCACAGAAATAGTCTGGAGACCAAAATCCATTAAATTAGCAAAAAGAAATTTCCATTAGCCCTGGTAGAAGGCTGCTACTGCGTTAGATATGGCAGCTGGCAGTAACCAATAGACCTAAACTGGAACAAAAAAAAAGTAGAAATAACATCACGGGAAAAGTTTGTTTTGTGGTACTGGCTAGGCCAAAACCTCTGTCAGGGTTTGGAAAAGAATAGAATTATCCAATGTGAAGAATCATATACAGGTAGTCTTTGATTTACGAACAACCATTCGTTTAGTGAGCAAAGTTACAATGGCATTGAAACAAAGTGACTTAGGATCACATTTAGGAGCATTTGTAGCATCCCCATGGTCACAGGATCAAAATTCAGACACTTAACAACTGCAGGGTCTCAAGGTCATATAATCACCTTTTGCTAAAGTCAACGGGGAAGTTAGATTCACTTAACAACGGTGGCAAGAAAATGGAGCGAAACTCTCTTAATAAATACCTTGCTTAGCAAAATAAGTTTTGGGCTCAGTTGCCATCGTCATTTGAGGATTACATGTAGCCATAAAAATGCAAATACCTGTTTATCTACAACTAAAAATGTATCTGTTTGGTATCCTGTTGATGTACTCTTTCCATACTGTGATGCTTCATTGTTTTGTCATGGTCTCATAAGGTATAAGGCTCCCCTATGCTAAGGAACTGATACTTGAGTGATTCTATTAGGCATACCTTAGCTGCCTAGAGTCCTCTGGGATCATGGCCATATTACCATTAGCAAAATAAATACAATAGTGGCCAAAATTGTGAAAACTTTTTGGGAAAAATGTATTTTCTAAAACTAACTAATAACACCACTTTTTCTGGAGTAGTACCATAAAATTGTATACAGTATCAATGGGAAGATAATTTAATCAAGAACGTAATGCAATAACTTTTATAAAGGATTTGCTATTAGAATAGCAGTTACAGTATAAAGAAGAAAAGTGAAACACGTAGAAAAAACGAAATATACAAAAGTGATCACATCAGTTAATACTTAGTTGGGCAACTGTTAGCATGAATTACGGCCTTACAACGTCTTCCCATGGAGTGAACGAAGTCTTTTAGTTCTGCAGCTGTTCTAATGTGAACCCAAGATTGAAGGATTGCTTCTATTAACTGGGTTTTATTGCTGGGTCGCTTCTGACTAGCAAGTTTCTTTCGTCGGCTCCATAGATTTTCAATTGGGTTAAGGTCTGGGCTATTCCCAGGCCATTCCAGCAGTGGAATAAGATTATCTTGAAATACCTCCCCCCCCCCAAAAAAAGTGGTGTTATTAGCCATCAAACCTTGCAAATATACTTTTCCCAAAAGGTTTCCACAATTTTGGCCACTACTGTAATAATACAGGCTTGTGTTGTATAATTGTTTTGGGAGATTTTAAAGACTATTAGATTACCTGGCTAGCAATAAGGATAAATAGATAAAGGTTTCCCTGTCCGATTCTAGGACACGGTGCTCATCTCTGTTTCTTGGATGAAGGATGAATTATCCAAAGACAATTTCCATGGTCGTGTGGCCAGCACAATGTCAAAGGAACATTTTTACCTTCCCACCAAAGGGGTACCTATTAATCTACTTGTCCCAAAGGTGCTTTTTCAAGAAGCAACTGAACTTTTCGGTTTTCCTTTGAAGACGTTTCATTTCTCATCTGAACAGCTTCAGCTTCTTGGATGAGAGGCGAAGCGTCTTCAAAGAATAACCAGAAAGTCCAGTTGACTCTTGAAACAGCACCTTTGGGACAACCATGACCTGAATGACTGAAAATCTTCATAGAATATTAATCTACTTGCATTTGCATGCTTTCAAACTGCTAGTTGGGCAGGAGCTGGAGCAAGGAATGGGAACTCACTCCGTTGCACAGAGCTCGGGTCTCGAACCCAGGCTATCAGATCTCATCTTTAACCACTTGAGCCATCACAGTTATCTTTCCACAAACCACTGTGGTTATCTTTCCATAAATCCAAGTCGCGTTTGTTTTCCAAGCATGCCAGCCTCCTAGACCCTGACATTATTACAATGGTAAAGCTGTAGGAAAAAGATTCAGAAAGTCCCCACTGCAGCACATTTTAGCTCTCAAAGATGTTCACTTACTAGAACATTCCTGTACACTAATCTCTGATTTGATTTTTAACTTCCCTACTTCAGTCTGTCCAAAGCTTGTTAATTCTGTCAGCTTCATGCTTGGAAGAAATAATTATTTTCACTTTAGGCAGCTCCAGTAGCCCGATAGATAGGAAAATCCAGAGAATTTTTTTTTCCTCTCTAAAAATTCTCTCCCCCCCCCCCCTTCCCTTTTTTCCTGGACTGAAAGGGAGAAGACCGGTCCTTGGTAAGAATTCCTCTGCTAGCCAGGAGGGTAGCAGAGAGGGTCAGGAGGTTTACTTTGACCGTTGGCAGCCTATCATAAATATCTTTTACTAGGAAGTTATTGGAAGAATAAGTTTGTCTGGCAGGTTTTATGCTATCCCTCCTCCCAGATCATCAAGGTTCTTATGGGCTTTGAACTGTGTAGAGGCAAAATCCATTCGACTACATTGGGAACATAATTCTGCCATCCGGTCTCAGACGTTTCCAAATGATTTATTGATTTGCTAGGGCTGAGAAGCTGCCCCAATCAGAAAACATGTCTGAGCAGTTGTGATATAATTCTCATTTATGATTACAACAGGTCCAGTTCTTCATTTTAAGGTGTGTGTGTGTGTGTGGAGGGGGGATCAGAAGTGTTTATTTTAGCAGAAAAGATAAATATATAGCAACTGGACCTCAAAAAACACAAACTCCATGCTTATATAAAATGAGAATTTGCTTGTCCGTTGACTTCGTTGTTTATATATTTGTCAGACAACTATTCTGCCTTCCTTCTAGCCGTGACTTCAAGACAACTTCTGTTGTGACCGAGGCCCAAGTAGTGATTACCAAACACAATTCACTCCTGAACAAACTTATTTTATTAAAACAGCTGAGAATTAATTCATTCTTAGCTTCAGTCCAAAATCAATTCTTCGGCCTTATCACCAACCTTTGATGTCTTTGGCAACCTGCCAAAGGCTTTTTTTGGCAAAAATCCCACAGAGTTCAAGAGACGCTGACAAGAAACACTGAAATCAACGTTGCTTTTCTACAAAGAATCCAACGGCTCGTTGCTGCTCGTTTAAGCCTTATGGGAGGGGCCAATTATCTTCTGGCCTTACTCCTGAGTCGTCCTTTTTGCTTCAGCTGCTCTTGCCTTCTGGCAGCTCTTCGCATGCATACACTGGGAACAGGCTCCTCCTGTTCCTCTGCCTCTCTGCTGTCTGCCTCTGGAGGCTCTGGAATCTGCGAATCACCCCCAGATGGCCCTGGCCCCATCTCTGCCTCTGATGCAGAGCCCTTGTCCGGGCCTTCCCCAGACTCCAGGACTGCCCATTGTCCTTCCCAACCTCCTCACTGTCTGATTATGCTGCCAGCTCCACAAGCTGCTGGTAGACCACAACAGCTTCCTTGGGAATGTGTCTCCATTTCATCAACCCAACAATCCAGTGAAGTAGATTAGGTAAGAAAGGGGAGCTGATCTCAAGGTCATTCAATTAGTTCCTGTAACTAGAATCTCAGCCTTTCCAATCCTAATCCAATTTTTTTTTAAAAAAATATTTTAATTATGCTTAGATACTTTGAAAACAGGGTATTGTTTGGGTCCATTTTGATTTCCCGAGATATAACAAATGTTCTGAGAATAATGAAATAATGAACATTGTAATAATAATAATAATCAACTTATTTATAATCATAGTCATAATAACTCATCTTTGGTAAAAGTAAAGCTAAAGGTTTCCCTTGCACATATGTGCTAGTCGTTCCCGACTCTAGGGGGCAATGCTCATCTCCATTTCAAAGTCGAAGAGCCAGTGCTGTCCGAAGACATCTCTGTGGTCATGTGGCTGGCAAGACTAAATGCCAAAGGCACACAGAACACTGTTACCTTCCCACCAAAGGTGGTTCCTATTTTTCTACTTGCATTTTTTACGTGCTTTCAAACTGCTAGGTTGGCAGAAGCTGGGACAAGTAACAGGAGCTCACCCAGTTACGGGGCACTAGAGATTCGAATCGCTGAACTGCCGACCTTTCGATCGACAAACTCAGCATCTTAGCCACTGAGCCACTGTGTCCCTCTAACTCATCTTATACATAGTAATAGTATTTCTCCTTCTACCTCTTATATCTAATCACTGGTACAACATATCCCATGTTGAGTAATACTCCGTGTCTGCTTTATCTTTTATTTTTAATGTCAATCTATCCATCACTGCCAGTCTAATATTTTCCAAATTATATTTTCACCTGGGGTGGAGTGTCTCATTTTTCCAATATTGTGCAAATACAATTCTTGCTGCCGTCAACCCATGAAGTATTAAATATGTACTCTGTTTGTTGTAACTTTCTGGTATTATACCTAACAAGAATATTTCTGGCTTTAGATCTATATGTTGCTTAATTATCTTTTCTAACCATGTATGTATTTTTGTCCAGAATTTTTTGTCAGAATATTCATGACTGGGAAGACATGGTAAGAAGGTCAGCTAATGAATAGGCATAGCAACTAAGTCAGCCAATTGGGAGCCTAGACAGACTGGAGCCAGGGTGTGTCTTAGTTTGCAGCTTCTGATTTTGTGCAGAGAAACGAAACTGAAATCAGTGTGCAATGCATCCTGTCTGCTCAGCTGAAATGAAACTGTGAATCTCTGTTGGTATTGTAAATTTACTTCATGTATTATTGTGAATATAAAGAAATTAATGAATCCTGCTGCATCAGTTTATCTGTGTGTGCTTCTGGATTTGATTTTTGCAAGAAACTGACATTTTTTTGCCTTCACACATGTCCACATTACATTTCCAACATTTGACGGACATATTTTTAAACATCTTTGCTAGCCTTGCTGGTGGCAAGTGCCACCTGTAAAACATCTTATATGGGTTTTCCTTGTATGAGGTGCCCATTGTCAATTTATAGTTCCCATCCCAAAGTTTTTGCCATTTGTCTAGTTCTATAGTATATCCAAAGTTTTTTGCCAATACTATCATTGCTCCTTTCACTTGTTCATCTTCCATTTTAATACTTAATAAGTAACCATAGTAGTGGCCAAAATTGTGGAAACCTTTTGGGAAAAGTGCATTTTTGAGGTTTGATGGCTAATAACACCACAGTTTTTTGGAGTAGTACCATAAAATTATATATCAACAGAAAGATGATTTAATCAAGAATGTAATGCAACAAAGGTTGTGCAATTATCTGTATTCTATGAAAAGTTATGGCCAAATAACCAGAAAAAGGAAGCACAACTTGCTTAGGTTGATATCAGGTAGCTTTCCTTCATCCGATTGTAGCCAATGAGCATGAGTGTTTAGAGAGCCAATCAGGTGTCATCTTGTTTTGGCAATGAGCCAATCAGATCACAGTAGGATTCCGTTATTGATGTCATGTATTGAAACTAAGAGGAGGACATTTGTCAGTGTGTTATGTGATCGCTATCAAGTTGGTTGGGGTTTTTTGTGTGTGTGTTCTTTCATTTGGTGAGCTTGTAAAATGTAATAAAATTAAAGTAATGGTGCAAAGAGTTGACTGGTCACCCAGAAAGCGATGTAAAATAGTATTACTAAGTGAACAAGGCCACAGTTATAAAGAAATTAGAAGAAAAATTGGTGGAAACTTAACCAAAGGTGGCATTTCTAAGTTTTTGAAGAGGTATAAGGAGACTCAGTCGCTACAAAACCACACTGGTAAAGGCAGGAAAAGGTGCACAACAGCAAGTGATGATAGAAGAATTGAGAGGATGTGCCTATGTGACAGAAGAAAATCATCTGGGTGTATACAAGATGAAATGGCACAATGCAATGTGAAGTTGAGTGTAAGGACTGTTCGGCGCAGACTGCAGGAATTTGGCCTAAAATCTACAATTCCATGAAAAAAGCCACTATTATCTCTCAAACAAAGGTTGAAAAGCATTCCATTCAATTGTTTCCACAATTTTGGCCACTATTGTACATAGTTACTTTATTAATTTTTCAACCCTAGTCCAACATTTTAACCACTATACTGACATATGACAGTGTAATTCCATGGGAAAACAGGAATTTTTCCTATCCATGCTGAATTTATGAATAAGTTAATGCGAAAATGACACTGTTTGGTAGAAATTTGTTCCATCCATGCTTATCCTTTGGATATTCTATAAGCGGATTCTTATTGTCTTCTGCCATTCTTCTTTGTTTGGCCTTTTATGTCAAGAACAGCATATTTCTTTTTTTTTTTTTAATGTTTCTATTTTGGAAACCATTTCATCCAAACAAAGCCACGCAGAAAATGCAAAGATGTGAGGAAAGTTTATTCAAATAGAAGAAGCCGTTGCGATGCCCAGATTTATTTAAATGCCTTTCCAAAAAGGTTAATTTGTTTGACCCTTCAAATTTCACAACAAATTTGCACCATTAGGAAATAGGAAAGAAGAAATGCTGCTGGTTTTTATAACCACAATAGAATTGTTTGTATTAATGCCGTACCACCTTGGCCTTCTCTTTACGGATACTTGGTATGTCTTTGCATCACAAAAGTGTTTCTGAGGGGAATTATCTCTGCTTTTATTTATTATTATTTTTTAAATCAAATTCTAGATATTCTTCTGGAAGTTCCTAAGTGAGGAATCTATAATTATGAAGAATAATCATGAATATTAATCAGCAACTCATGGCTTTGTTTGACCATGGACATCTGGATTTTCATTAGGGACAACCTCTTCATTCTCCATTTGCAAAGTAATTGCAACTGTCATATATATATATATTAAATAAAGAAGCTAAAGGTTCCCCTCACACATATGTGCTAGTCGTTCCCGACTCTAGGGGGCAGTGCTCATATCCGTTTCTAAGCTGAAGAGCCAGCACTGTCTGATGACAATTCCATGGTCATGTGGCCAGCATGACTAAACACCAAAGGTGCATGGAACCCTGTTACCTTCCCACCAAAGGTGGTCCCTATTTTTCTACTTGCATTTTTTACATGCTTTCGAACTGCTAGGTTGGCAGAAGCTGGGTCAAATAATGGGAGCTCACCCTGTTTTGTGACACTAGGGATTCGAACCGCTGAACTGCTGACCTTTCGTTCGACAAGCTCAGTGTCTTAGCCACTGAGCCATCGCATCCCCTTATAAAGAAGTTAGTGGTGAGAAAAACACAGTTAGGAAGTCTTTCAACTGACCGTTTATCCTTATGTTTGTTTGTTTTTTTTTAAAGATCTGAGGAGCAGATTAGCAAAGGCAGAAATCCTCGCATTTACCATTTCTTAAAAAAGAAGATAGTTCTTCAGTAACCACGGGTAGGGCCCTGCAGCAGAGGAAGCCAGATGTTCCTAAATCACATGCAGGGAATTTGTCTGGCTCTACTTAGGTTAACCTCTGTGGAATTTGTTTTCCTTCGATCAGCTATTTATGGTCTTGGAAAGATGGATTTATTCACCCTGGAGGAAGTTCAGATTGATTCTTTGCGCATGTCATTACACTTAAACTTGTCTCCCTGCTCAGCGTGGGTGGAAATCGCAAAGAAGATGACACAATCAGTGTGAAAGAAGTTATTTCTTCTTTCAAGGGATGGTGGTTGAGTGTCGAACCCATGGAGGTTGACTGAGAAAAGTCATACCGCACACGCTTGGTTATGTTTAACTCAAAGCTGTAGATAGCGTGTCATCTGAGTAGGGCTGGGTTAAGGCAAATCCAGGCTTCTTTTTTAAGCTCAAGAGAGCTGCATTTCAGCCATTCAAACAGTTAGGAGACCCGGCCGTATCATAATATGCATTTCAAAATTTGGTTGCTTATGCCGGATTTGAGAAAGCTTTATGGAAGAGCGGCTGTACATTTTTCTCCATATGATCCTTGTCCAGTCCTAGCGGTTCTGCTGATGTGCGAAAGGAATCAAAGCTCCCTTCAGGGCTCGATGAATATAATCTAGGAATATAACAAAAGGTTTGCCTTTTTTTAAACAAAATCTTCACATGAACTGGAAGAGGAGAGGGTCACATCCCTTGAATCCAGTGGCTTTATCAAAGTGATGCTTTATCACTTTCGATAAAGTGATAAAATGTTCCAGTTATAATTTCCCTGCTCCCTTTAGCAGTGATGCTGAAACTTTTCGGCACCAAGTGCTGAAAAGGTCATGCAGAAACATTGCGGGTGTGTGTGCATCTCGTTGGGGCCGTGCTCTGGAAAAGCTGAACTTCCGGGTTCTAGCGCATATGACGATCAGCTGGCTGGTGTGAATGCGCAGGCTGGTTTTTGGCATTGCTGCATGTGTGAAGCAAGTGCGCTCTGGAAAAGCCAAACTTCCAGGTTTTGGCATGCATGCAGACCCGACAATCAGCTGGCCGTTGTGCATGCGCACACTGGTATTTGATACTGCTGTGCATGTGAAGGACAGCCTGATCAACACGCGCGCATGCGTGCCAGAAACCCAGAAGACAAACAGGCAAGGTCATACGTACCAGGTGACATGGCTTTGTGTGCCACTTTCAGCACGCATGCCATAGGTTCACCATCACGGCTCTATAGGGACTCACATACTCATAACAATTTAATATCCCAGGAACTCTGTTTATTTTTTATGTAAAACTACCATTGTTGGATTAGTATGATTCAGTTTCTCTGAACGTAGCTAAGTTTTGTTACGCTGCCTGTAAAATTAGGCAGATTTTGGTGTCCCCCACTTTGATTTCACCATCAATTGCTATTGCTATATTAATATGCCTTGTTCTGTTTAGTCCAGTTCGGTTTTGCTTTATTTTAATGTTAATTTTTTTGTGTGGGTGCTGGTCTGTGACCATAATAAAGAATTGAATTGAAATTATAATTTCCAGCACAACAAGTAGTCCTCAGGAGCTGCCACAAAGAAGAGGGAGTCGAGCTATTCTCTAAAGCACCAGAAGGCAGAACAAGAAGCACAATGGGTGGAAACTAATTAAGGAGACAAGCAACCTAGAACCAAGGAGAAATTTCCTGGCAGTAAGAACAATTAATCAGTGGAAATACTTGCCTCCAGAAGTTGTGAATGCTCCAACACTGGAAGTTTTTAAGAAGAGATTGGAAAACCATTTGTCTGAAATAGTATGGGGTTTCCTGCCTAAGCAGGGGGTTGGACTAGAAGACCTCCAAGGTCCCTTCCAACTCTGTCATTCTCTTCTCTTCTCTTCTCTTCTCTTCTCTTCTCTTCTCTTCTCTTCTCTTCTCTTCTCTTCTCTTCTCTTCTCTTCTCTTCTCTTCTCTTCCCTTCCCTTCCCTTCCCTTCCCTTCCCTTCCCTTCCCTTCCACTCCACTCCACTCCACTCCACTCCACTCCACTCCACTCCACTCCACTCCATTCCATTCCATTCCATTCCATTCATGGCCATTTGTTTAGTGTCCATTCAAAGTTACAACACAGCTGAAAAAATGTCTTAAAATTTTTCCTTACACTTATGATTATTGCAGCGTCCCCTGTCTGCAGTTTGCATGTTTGGCAAGTGGGTGTTTAGGACGGTTGCAGAATCCCAGGTTCATGTTACTGCCATTTACAACAGTCCTACCTGGCTTCTGACAAGCAGAGTCAATGGGGAAGCCAGCAGGAATTCGCAGGTCAGGGTCAAAGGATGTCTCAATGACTGTGTGAGAAAAAAGGTGTGTTCATGTGATGCCTTACATCATGACTGTACCACTCAACAGTGAATATTCCAGTCTCAATTATGGTTGTGAATTGAGGGCTGCCTATTTTATGGTTGTAGACCAGAACAACCATTACCTGCGGTGACAGACATTCATAGAATTCGGTCCATGTGACAGATTTTATTTTCCTGGGCTCCAAGATCACCACAGATGGGGACTACAGCCAGGAAATTAAAAGACGCTTGCTCCTGGGGAGGAAAGCTATGACAGTAGGTAGCTCACTAAAAAGCAGAGACATCATCTTGCCAACAAAAGTGCGTATAGTCAAGACTATGGTTTTCCCAGTTGCAATGTATGGCTGTGAAAGTTGGACCATAAGGAAGGCTGAGGGCCAAAGAATTGAGGCCTTTGAACTCTGGTGCTGGAGAAGACTCCTGTGAGTCCCTTGGACTGCAAGGCAATCAAAGTGGTCAGTCGTAGAGGAGATCAACTCTGACCACTCTCTAGAAGGCCAGATCCTGAAGATGAAACTCAAATACTTTGGCCACCTAATGAGAAGAAAGGACTCACTGGAGAAGAGCCTAATGCTGGGAAAAATTGAGGGCAAAAGAAGAAGGGGATGACAGAGAATGAGGTAGCTGGATGGAGTCACTGAAGCAGTTGGTGTGAGCTTAAATGGACTACGTGGGAAGGTAGAGGACAGGAAGGCCTGGAGGAACATTGTCCATGGGGTCACGATGGGTTGGACACGACTTTGTGACTAACAACAAAATTAGGCATACTCATCCCACAGGGAAGACCTTCCTAGAACATAGCTTTGTAGATAGCACACAAAAAATTGCAATCTGGCGAGGGACTTTAGGGTTTTCGTCATCTGCCAGATAATTTATATAAAACACCATCCCAGTGTTTGTTTTCTTTTAAACGAAAGGGAAATGACTTTGTCTCAAATCAGAGTAAAATTCACAGGAATTTTAAATGAAGGGACTCTGTAAGCTCAATTTCATAAACTAGAACTGAATTTTTCAATTCAATTTGGGAACAACTGTCTCCCAAAATAACACGTGGATATTTCTTTTAAAACAAAAAATATTCTGTGATGCACACATTTCTGAGCTGAATAAAGAAGCTGGTAAGCCAAAAAATGTTAAAATAGCCACCATAAGAATAGTCGTAGTCATAGTAATAATAATCATAATTCCGTTCTTAATTCCAATCGTTTCCCAATAAAGGGAACTGCTGTGAAAACATCTACTCAATCTAATGATGCATAATATAAGGAAGCAATAACCTGATCGTATCTGTCTGAAGGGATGACATTGTTTTTAATGCAAAAATGTACAAAATTCTACTCTGTTCTGAACCATTTGTCCCAAAGTGGTAATCAGAAAATATATGGCCTCATCAACTTGCTAAGATATCATTATTGCAAACCAAAAAAGGAAGAGTAAGAGATGAGACCATTAACAAGGACATCTATGTTTTGGTCTATGTAGTATTGTTTATTGTTTTCAGAACATCCTCATGTTTAAACTACATTTATTCTAAACAGAAGCTAAATGGCAGCATGGCAGTATATTTATCTGTATCCCAAAAGCTATAAATGGCTGGGAACGTCTGCGGAAAAAGATTTTCACCTCACCTGACAGCTGATGCCATCACCTGTTTACGGTGATGTAGTCAAGGCTGGGAAAATAGTTAATGGAGTTCAGAAACAAGCCAGATTTGTAAATTTGCAGGTGCATACAAAAATGAGGTTGTCACACTTAACAGTGATGAATTATTGCTGTCTCTCTCTTGATGCTCTTCAACCGAGCATTTCTGAAGACATAGCTTCATCCAGAAAGACAGTCTGTGGCTGGAGACCATCAAAGCTGCACCAGCCAGAGCATTGACCAAGTCAACGAAGTAGTGCAAGATCAGAAAATGTGGAAAGACGTGGCCCATAGAATCATCAAGAGTTGGACATGGCTGAAAGGATATCATCATCATCATCATCATCATCATCATCATCATCATCATCATCATCGTAAGAGGAAGAGACATTATTGCACAACTTTCTTTCCTATGGAACCCAAGGTGTTTTGGATTCTGTTAGGACAGAAATAAGGAGCAACTGTTTGTACCTTCCATGTCACCGTAGAACAGGGTTTCTACAAACTCGTGGCCTTCGGGCCAGATACATCACATGCTGACCACACCCAGTGGTGGGATTCAGCCAGTTTGCACCTATTTGGGAAAACCGGTTGTTAACTTTCTAAGCAGTTCAGAGAACTGGTTGTTGGAAGAAATCTTATTTTGATTTTTCCACTTTACAGGGCTAATCCTGTAAGGAAGGCAGGAAGGAAACATTCTGATGTTGTTTCTAGCTTAATCTTTATTGCCCTGTTTACAGAAACTGCCTCTCTGGTTAACCCTTATTACATTGTAACAGCTAAGGTGAAGCTCCCATCGATGTGAGTGTCAGCTTCCAAGCTGCCATAAGGAAGGAGAGGAGAGGTTTGAACTTTTACCTACTTAATTCCCCTGAAGAACTTCTCCATGGAGATGGGATGGGAGAGGCGACATTCCTGTGAAGCGACGGAGATGGCATGAGAAAAGTAGCTTGGATGATGGCCAATGAGACACAGAGAATTGGAGACCGGAAAGGGAGGTTTTGGGGGGCCAAAGTTCAGTGCTAACCGCACAGCATCAGGGTCAGTTTGTTATGCCCAATAAAGAAAAAATTTCCTCAAAGATCGGGCGTTTGGAAACTCATTTATTTGGAGATAACAACGAAGCTTGACAGAGAGTGACGTTGAGTTGGCCACACCCACATGATCACATGACCACCGAGCCACGCCTACCCATTAGGGTCATTAGGGCAGAGAACCGGTTGTTAAATTATTTGAATCCCACCACTGGCCACACCCTCCCCTTCATTTTAGCGAAGGGGGAAAAAGTCACGATACGTCATGTGACAACAACATGACAATGTGAGTTTGACACTCCTGGGGTAGAAGATGTGAGAAATGCAATTTTCAGATGTGGCTTCAGGGAAAGAACACCCATTTGGGGCTGTCACAGAAAAGAGGGGTCAACTTATTCTCCAAAGCACCTGAGGGCAAGAGAAGTAACAGGTGGAAGATAATTAAAGAGAGATCCAGCCTAGAACTAAGGAGACATCTCTTGATGGAGAGGACAATGAGTCAATGGAATGGCTTGCCTCCAAAATTTGTGGGTGCTCTATCACTGGAGGTATTCAAGGAGAGACTGGACGTTGGTCTGGAATGGTATAACCTGCCATGGAAAGGGAGTTGAAATGGAAGACCTCCAAGGTCCCTTCCAACCCTATTATTGTTGTGGTCCGCTGGCAGCCTGTGGAGCTGGCAGTAGAGTCGGACAGTGAGGTGTCTGGGGAGGAACATGGGCCAGTCCTGGAGTCTGGAGAAGGCTTGGACAAGGGGTCTGCGTCAGAGGCAGAGATGGAGCCAGGGCCATTTGGGAGTTATGTGCTGACTCCGGACCCTCCAGAGTCTGACATCAGTGAGGCAGAGGAACAGGGAGCCTGTTCCCAGTGCGCACATGCACAGAGCTGCCAGAAGGCAAGAACAATTAAGACAAAAGGAGCGCTCGGGAGTAAGGCTTGGAGATGACTGGCCCTTCCCATAAGACATAAAGGTGGAGCAAAGGCATGTGAGCCTTTGCCTCTGTTTTTGACTCTGTGCTCCGTGTGGCCTTGCAAAGCTAATTGTCAACTAGATCTTTGGCAGCATGTCAAGGGAGATAAAGGTGGGTGCTAATCAGCCTTATCCCGAAGGACTGTGGCAAGTAAAGAGTTCTGTCAGACTTTTTACAAACTATTTGTGACTCATTATGGGCTGTGAATGAATATAATTCACAGTCATTGAAATAAAAAGAGGGTTTTTGGGACTAATCATGTGCTTTTTACTGTCTCAGGAAGCCTATAGAACTTTCTATATAGAATTGTTCTATATAGAACAATTATTCTATATTCTATCTCTATTATTATTATTATTAGTTAATCTGTAGTGAGATTCACAGCCTTTGAGGCTGGTTAATAGCTCAGCAGCTCAAGTCCTAACCAAGGACCTAGGAACTGTTAAGGTATCGTCGGAGGATGTAAGCTGTTCCGAGTAAGGTGGTTTTTTGTAGAATCAAATCTGGTAAATTTAGAATTTCTAAATAGCGGGGTAGCCCTTTGGGTATTGCTCCAAGGCTCCAATTACAATCGGGACAACACACTATTTTTTACCCCACAGTCACTCAACTTCAATTTACAAGTCCTAGTACATTGTGATTTTTTCTTGCTGCTTATCTTCAATCCGTGCGTCACCAGGTATTGCAATGTCAACGAACCATACTTTTTTCTTTTCAACTATTGTTATGTCAGGTGTGTTGTGAACCAAGTGCCGTCTTCTTCTTCTTCTTCTTCTTCTTCTTCTTCTTCTTCTTCTTCTTCTTCTTCTTCTTCTTCTTCTTCTTCTTCTTCTTCTTCTTCTTCCTCCTCCTCCTCCTCCTCCTCCTCCTCCTCCTCCTCCTCTTCCTCCTCCTCCTCCTCCTCCTCCTCCTCCTCCTCCTCCTCCTCCTCCTCCTCCTCCTCCTCCTCCTCCTCCTCCTCCTCCTCTTCTTCTTCTTCTTCTTCTTCTTCTTCTTCTTCTTCTTCTTCTTCTTCTTCTTCTTCTTCTTCTTCTTCTTATCATTATTATATACAGAGGTGTCAAATTCATGGCCTGGGGTCTGGATCCACTGGCCAGGCTCACTCCCGATTTAGTGAAGGGGGAAAAAAGTCGTGACATGTCACGTGACATGACACTGCGAGGTTGACACCACTGTTCTATATAGTCTATTGTCTATTAGATTTCCAGATAGGCCAGGAAAATATAAAGCCATTGGAGACAGTTGGGGCGCCTCACCTTTCTCCTATTGAAAGACATCTTATGGCAGCATCTGCTCGTAGTTTTATTAATATTGCACTTAGTCTAGCTCCCCACTCCCCCAGGACTGGATTCTACTTAGTTTACTTTTAAATGCAGATGTCTGTGAAATCTTTAATAAATAGGAGGAAGCACAACAAACCATACTTGAAGAAGTTGGCCATGCTTGGTTTTGTGAAGACTTATTGAGATACTCTTTAGAGAAATGTAAGGATGATTAGTTAGGATTATGTCAGCAATAAAAAATACTTGGGTTTTATTACATGCTGAAGCTTATTTTGTATTTTATGTGAGGGTTAATTAGATTGCACGGCATTTTATCCTTGTTTTATGAAGGTTATTTTCTACTAGGTGCTAAAGCATGTTATTTATCTTCCTTCTCTATTCTTTCATTTGGTCCAAGGCCATTCCAATCTTTCTGCTGAGTGGCCACCAGGATTTTCTCTGTTATAGCAGATAAAATCTGCTATAATAAACCGAGCCCACAGAAAGATTTGGTGAGGACATCTTAGGTGACTAAAACTGTCAGTATGTATGAGAGTTCATGACTGGGATAGACATGGCAACAAGTCAGCCATAGGGGACTAGCTGTAATAGGCATAGCAACTGAATCAGCCAATGAATAGACATAGTAACAAAGTCAGCCAATGGGTACTGTTTTGGAAACTGAAACAGGAAGGAGCCTGGGCGTGGCTCTCCAGATCTGGATCTGTGCTGAGAACTAAACAAGTCTGAGCTTGTCTGCTCTGCTGAATTGAAACTAAGAATTGTTCTCTCCTCTGCCTGTACCTTTTTACCACGTTGGAAGAAATCTGCTGTTGGTATTGTAAATTTACTTCGTGTGTTATTATGTATATAAAGAAGTTAATGAAGTCTGCTGCATCAGTCTGCCTGTGTGTGCTTTTTGGATTTGATTTTTGCAACAAACTCTGATAAAAACACCATTCTTCTGAACTGAATGATTATAGATTTGGTGAGGTTATCTTAGGTGACTAAAACACCATTCTTCTGAATTAAAATTATTATAGAAGTTGTGATTTAAAAAGTTGAATTGAAAGGGCTTGTTTATTTTCCTTTCAAGGATCCATGTTTGTCTTGAGGTATTCATAACAGACAAACCAGCAGAAGAATATTTACATAAAATGTATTTTGTTAAGAAGTGGATTTTGGCAACTTTAAGGAAAAAGTTACTTGTTATCTATGAGCTGCTGAGTGGAATATGTAGCACATATTCCACTCAGCAGCTATCAAATGGATATGATTAATCCCCCCCCACCACCCGAATGCCCCTTTGATTTCTCTCTCAGCTCTTAGAGGTGAGTAAGAACAGGAAACAGGAATCACATGGCTTGTGAGACGTGGGGTGTGGGAGATGGCTCGCATGAGCTTGTGAGAGACGATTGTTACATTTTTTTTTTTAAAAAAATTGTGAGCCAATTGAGGGCAGAGCTGTTGTGACCTAGGCCCAATTAGTTATTACCGGACACAATCAGTCCTAAGCAAACATATTTTACTAGAACAGCTTAGTCCAAATTAAGTCCAAAACAAATTCTTCATAAACAGTCCTTAGGCCTTATCACCAATCTTTGTATTCTTTGGCACCCTGCCAAAGGTTTTTCTTGGCAAAAGTTCAGAAGCAAGAGACGCTGACAAGAAACAAATGTAGCTTTCCTACAAAGATCCAAAGAGCCGTTGCTGCTCTTTTAAGCCTTCTGGGAGGGGCCAATCGTCTCCTGGCCTTACTCCTGAGTTGTCCTTTTTGCTTTAGCTGCTCTTGTCTTCTGGCAGGTCTTCACATGTGTGCACTAGGAGCAGGCTCCTCCTGTTCCTCTGCCTCTCTGTTATCCACCTCTGGAGACTCTGGAGTCCATGCATCACTTCCAGATGGCCCTGGTCCCCTCTCTGCCTCCGACGGAGAGCCCTCGTCCAGGCTTTCTCCTGACTCCAAGAGTGGCCCATTGTCCTCCCCAGTCTCCTCACTGTCCGACTCTGATGCCAGCTCCGCAGGCTGCTGGCGGACCACAAGAAGAGCTGAGCCACAATTTCTGCTACACCAATCAGCTGTTCTATAGCTAGCAGTGTGATGATGGCAGTAGACATGGCAAAGCCAGTTCTTAAACATATACCAGTCCACTACTGGTTTTTAAGAGTGCTATTTATTGTTGTAGGGTATAATTAAAGACATAAACTACAACGTCAAACTTTCAATATTCTACCATACTTTAGAGCAAAGAGAAAGGAACGAAGGAAAGAGAAAGAAAAAGGAAGAAAGGAAGGGAGAGAGGGAGGGAGAGAGAGAAAGAAAGAGAAAAAAGAGAAAGAAAGAAAGAAAGAAAGAAAGAAAGAAAGAAAGAAAGAAAGAAAGAAAGAATATTTAAGTGTGTTTCTCGTGCTTTCTACTTTTCTGGAATAATCTTTTCTGAACCTCCTTCTCTCTTAATGGTTTGCCCATCCCTTCCTGATTCCCGAGGCCAGGTTTATACTGCCAAAGCATCCTTAATCACAATCAATAGCAGATTTCTTGACCTTATCACCAAAAAAGCAAAGATGTCACATTTCAGAACATTATATATTGTTCAGGGTAGAGAGAACAATTATTGGAAGGATTTTTGACTTGTCATCTCTCACATTCATCTTTTTTTTAATGTGCCCTGTAACATGGATAAAAAATGTGTTCCCTCCAGGCAATTTTTTTTCCGTTCTTGTTTTCTCTCCAGCAGACTCTCATATAACTTTAGCCAATGTTGAAAAGTAATAATTAAATCTCTTTACATAGGTGATGAATTCAACTATCTGAAGCTTAAAGCATGTATCCTGTTGAAATAGAGAGACCTATCTCTAGGTAAATATTTTTAAGATTCCAGTAAGAAGACTAAAGTTCATCTGTCTTTACTTTTGGATCCATAAAAACCGACACCCTAGATTTTTTTAAAATTAAAAAAAGTATCAATTTTTCTCCTACCCTGTCCTTCCCTCCCCCTTTCATTCCCTGCCCTTCCGTTCTGCTTCCCTTCCCTTCTCCTTCCCTTTCTTTTCCTTTCCTTCTTAGCCTTCCCTTCCGTTCCCCTATTCTTCTCTTCCCTTTTCCTTTCCTTTCCTACCCTTCCCTTCTTCTCCTTCCCTTCCCTTCTTTTTCCCTTCCCTTCTCCTTCTCTACCCTACCCTTCCCTATCCTACCCTACTGTTGAGTCCCTCTTTCTAGCAGAACCAGTAATAAAACCGGTGAGAGGCTCCTCCCACCAACCCCAATGTCATCAGGATGCTTCTGCGCAGAAGCGTGCACGGCCCCATTGCAAACCGGTAGTAAAGGTAAGTAGAACCCATCCCTGATCTGATAGCACACCACTATTGTTGCTGTAGTTCCAGACAGAAAGACAATATGATATTACAGAGAAGTTGCTTCTTGGGATATCAGATTTTTCATTGGTAGATTTTTTTCCCCTCTATCGTGCCATGCTTGAGAAATTACTCAGTGAGATAACAATAGAACAAAAGACATATAGGAGGAAAGCTTTGGGGTAGTCATGTAAAATGATTGAATCAGAATGCCTGTAGGTTGGTTTTATTTCCATGTACAGTTGTGTGAGGGGGTGAGTCAGTGTTGCCTCACCCCTCTTTCCCAACTCAGCCCCCATTACAATGAGCTTAATCTTCTAAAGCAGAGATTTGTCTTTATGCAAGCATGTAATTAATTATTGTGAGCCTCCCAGAGTCAAATAGGGCAGTTATTCAGTACAAATTGAATGAATAATTGAATCTAACCAACGAATACAAGTTCTTTCTCAGACAAGGACTACGTGACTGAGATGTCTCCTTCATCATACCTTGCTTCATTTCAAGGGAAATGATGGAAAGAGATCTTCAATAGCAAGTTTTACTGCTACGGCAAACTGAGACTGTATTCATTTTAACTCCAGGTTGTATAAACTTTACAAATAGCACATGGTGAAAAACAATGGCTTCAGGTTGGCAAAGGGATGGAAGAAGGCTATATACCCTCTTCTTATTTATTCAACTTAACATGCTGAATATATTAGCACTTGATAGAACAACCACGAGAGGCTTGGAAAAGATATTCAGATGCCATGATGTGTGTAAATCATCAAAGATCTGAATACAGAAAGCGGTGGTATTTTCTGTGACATCCTACGGAAGGAAAAATTGGACTTTGAAGAAACCTCATAAAAGGAGTGAACTTTGGTGCTGGAGAAGATTCCTGTGGACAGTCATTGGATGAACCTAGGGTTCTGAGAGAGGGAGAAGAATATGTTGCTGTCTATTTCTTTCATGACTTGCTTTATTTCACATACTTAATTCACATTCTCCTCTCACTCATCTTTCTATTAAGCAAAGAGCTCTAACAATTCTACCCTTTCCTCATGGGTGTGATGGAATGTAGGCCTAGACTTGGGAATGAGAAAGGAATGAAGAAATTATGAAGATATTTTTCCAAGGCACCTGAAGGCCAGTCAAGAAATAATGGATGGAAACTGATCAAGGAGAGATTTTCAACCTGGAAATAAGGAGAAATTTTCTGACAGTGAGAACAATCAACCCATGGAACAGAAGTTCCCTTTGGAAGTTGTGGGAGCTTCATCAATGGAAGCTTTCAAGACAAAAGCCGCCATCAGTCAGAAATGGTGTAGGGTCTCCTGCTTGGGAGAGGGGTTCGACTAGATGACCTACAAAGTCCCATCCAATTCTGTTAATCTGTAAATGCAGTATACTGCTTTCAGAAAATATTGAGTAGAGAGAAATTCTGATAGGCTTTCATGATTCTGTTACTACACCCTACAGCATTGATCAGCAATCGTAGAATCCATATTCTGTTTGCTTGTTTCTTGATCTTCTCTACCTTGAAGGATCAACAGCAGGAAATCCTGGCCATTTTGGTTGACGTATTTTTGCATCAGTGTTTGCTTGATGATATTGGATTCTTAAGTGCCAACTCCATGAATCAGATGGGTTTACTTTACTCATATGTTCCCACTGCAGAACCACCGTTTTTGTCTGTGGTTAATGTGTCTAGGACCGTGATGTGAACCTATGGCATGCATGCCACAGGTGGCACACAGAGCCCTCTCTGCGGGCATGCGAGCCATTGCCCCAACTCAGTTCTGCTGTGCATGCATGCATGCACCCCTCCAGCCAGCCAGCTGGTTTTTGGGTCTCTGCTGTGCATGCGCAGGGGGCGGGGTACATGTGAGAGATGTGTGTTCATGCGTGGAGGAATGGGTCATGCACGGGGGGGGTCGCATACACATGCACAGGGAGGGTTGCACATGGGGGGATTGCCACACATGCACAGTGGGCGGGGCACGTGCGGGAGTTCGCACACCTGCAGCGGGGGGCAGGGGGTTGCTGCACGCATTGCATTATGGGTGTCCACGCACATGCACACTTTTGCGACCCAGTGCCAAAAAGGTTAGCCATCACTGGGCTAGGACATACTTAGACCTACCAATGTTCATGGAATTAGGAGGGACTGCAGAGCCCATCAAGTCTAGTTCCTAGCTTTTTAAAGGTAAAGGTAAAGGTAAAGGTAAAGGTTCCCCTCGCACATATGTGCTAGTTGTTCCTGGCTCTAGGGGGCAGTACTCATCTCCGTTTCAAAGGCGAAGAGCCAGCGCTGTCCGAAGACGTCTCCGTGGTCATGTGGCCAGCATGACTAAACACCAAAGGTGCATGGAACGCCGTTCCCTTCCCACCAAAGGTGGTCCCTATTTTTCTACTTGCATTTTTTATGTGCTTTCGAACTGCTAGATTGGCAGAAGCTGGGACAAGTAACGGGAGCTCACCCCGTCACGCGGCACTAGGGATTCGAACCGCTGAACTGCCGACCTTTCGATCGATAAGCTCAGCATCTGATCCACTGAGGTACTGCATCCCTTTTTCCTAGCTTTTTGCAGGATGCTAAATCTGTATAGAGGATAGATTGACAGATGTATAGCAGAAACTGTTCGAGTTTCGTGTAATTATCGGTAGACTCTGAAATATTGATATTTGGCCAGGAAAGTATGGATTTTCACCATCCTGCGTATCACGAAGGACTTGAGGTCAGAGAAGGTAAGGTAAGAACATCAGGGGCCTTGAGACTTAGCAAATAGGAGAAGCTTCTGGAAAGATAAGCTGAAATTTGTGAATTTGTCAACGAGTACAGGGCTATCTTGGAAGCAACATTGGCAGATTTACAGTTTCAGGTGGAAACAATTTAAGGAAGGTCATTTTGAGTGAATTTTGCTTGGAGGTTTTTTTGATTGATTTTGGACCAGAAATTCAGAGTGAAGCTGGTACAAGAAAACATACATAGATCAGAATGATTGGAAGACTGAGATAAGCTCTTGTAAACTTAAATCACAATTGATTTAGTCCAAATCTGTTTAAAATAAAAGCAAGAGCATTCAATTGATTTATAACAGTTAAGCTTCCTGCAAACTTCTACCGTGTAGAAATGTGATTCTTACTTCATAACAGGGCACCATCATAATTACTATCAGTCTATAAGGATATTGGGATTCTGCCGGAGAGAAACACACATACAACTTACAAAGACACTTTCTGCAAATATTCACCTTGTTTTTAAAGCAAGAGCTTTTCTCTAATAGCTATGAAGATAAATTTGAAAGTGTGTCTAACCGTCTGTTTGGTCACTGAGCTACAGCAATGATGCTTAGATTTATATCTAAGAAAAAATTGCTATTTCACCATGTTGGCAGCCATATCTAAGGCTGGAAGAGAAATTGGTTTTATTCACCTTTTGATGCAAACGTAGTTTTAGGCCAGTTCCCTCGTATTCTGCCATTTTTAAGTTTGAAGTTATTTTTTTTTAAAGGAAATGTATATGGTAGTGGAAACAAAAAGGGATAAATTCAAGAAAATGGATATTCTGGAAAAATGTGGAAGAGTGCAACCACATTTTTCCTTTCCTTTCCTTTCCTTTCCTTTCCTTTCCTTTCCTTTCCTTTCCTTTCCTTTCCTTTCCTTTCCTTTCCTTTCCTTCCCTTCCCTTCCCTTCCCTTCCCTTCCCTTCCCTTCCCTTCCCACCTTTCCTTTCCTTTCCTTTCCTTTCCTTTCCTTTCCTTTCCTTTCCTTTCCTTTCCTTTCCTTTCCTTTCCTTTCCTTTCCTTTCCTTTCCTTTCCTTTCCTTTCCTTCCCTTCCCTTCCCTTCCCTTCCCTTCCTTTCCTTTCCTTTCCTTTCCTTTCCTTTCCTTTCCTTTCCTTTCCTTTCCTTTCCTTTCTACATTTACTTCCTTCCCTTCCCTTCCCCCCTCCCATCTTCCCTCCCACTCATCCTCCCTCCCTTCTGCTTCCTCCCTCTCTCCCTCTTTTCTTTTTCTCTCCTTCTTGTCTCTTCTTTTCTTCTCATGGAAGACAGTCTGGAATGAACAGAAAGCTCCAAAAATTCAAAGTGATCTAAAAGCAAACTTGGTAATATCACCCAAGGCATAAAAAAAGAAATCTCTTTTTAAGTTACTTTCTTCATTTCAGTGACAGCCAAGCATTTCCCTGATTTGTAATATTAGCAAATTTTTAGTTTAAGAAAATTAAGAATTGCTTGAATTCAGCATAAAACCTGAAGACAGCCTGCTGGTCCCAATCAATGCCAGGGTGACCCCAAATTAATAGAATTATAATGGATGGATAATGCTCGGGTGTAACCCAACTTATAAAAGATGTGTGGAGCTTCTATTATGGGTTACATAATGAGCATGAGTTCTGATGGTTTCATGGGTGTGTTGGAAAACGTCATGAATGATAGAGCTCTCGAAATGGATCATATATTATTATTTCCAAAGTCAAGCCCATATATTGAGGTTGGTAATCATGAGTCAAAAATTCAAAAAATATTAGATGTATTCCAGCTTCTTTCTCTGTGTTCTGTCCTCATTACACATTACTCCGTGGGCAGCTTGACATGCAGCTAAACCAGGGGTGAAACTCAGCAGGTTCTGACAGGTTCTGGAGAACCGGTAGCGGAAATTTTGAGTAGTTCGGAGAACCGGAAAATACCACCTCTGATTGGCCCCAGAGTGGGGTGGGAATGGAGATTTTGCAATATACCTTCCCCTGGAGTGGGGTGGGAATAGCGATTTTGCAGTATCCTTCCCCTGCCACGCCCCAGCAACAGCCCATTGGATCTGCCCTTCAGAAGCTCCGTTCAGGTATCCAGAGGTTTTGCCCAGCACATCGCCATCTGAAAGTGAGCTTCTGAGGGGCAGATCTGCCCCTCAGAAGTTCTCTTTCAGCCGGCAACTTGCAGGACGAATGTTGCAGAGCCTCTGCGGTTGTTCATAGGAGCAAACAAGTGCTGTGATGTTGCAAGATTCGTAGTTTCGGGACTTGTCCGTAAATGCTAGGCAGCGCTTATCGTGTAACTTCAAACGTTCGCTAAGGGAACTCTCGTAACCCGGGGATTATGTGTATGGGAAATAAATCCTGTTTCAGAATTCCCCATCCAAAATCTGTTTGTTTGTTTATTTCCTATCTCATAATGAAATGATAGGGACATGGTGGCTCAGTGGCTAAGATGCTGAACTTGTTGATTGAAAGGTCAGCAGTTCAGCGGTTCGAATCCCTAGTGCTGTGTAATGGGTAAGCTCCCGTTACTTGTCCCAGCTTCTGCCAATCTAGCAGTTTGAAAGCATGCAAAAAATGCAAGTAGAAAAATAAGGACCACCTTTGGTGGGAAGGTAACAGCATTCCATGCACCTTTGGTATTGAGTCATGACAGCCACATGACCCCAGAGACACTTTCGGACAGCACTGGCTCTTCGGCTTAGAATCGGAGATGAGCACCGCCCCCTAGAGTCGGGAACGACTAGCACATATGTATGAGGGGAACCTTTACCTTTAATGAAATGACTTTTTTTTTTAAAAAAAAAAATTGATTTATATGCCGCCCTTCTCCGGAGACTCAGGGCGGCTTACAGTGCGTTAAGCAATAGCCTTCATACTTTTGTATATTTATATTTATACAAAGTCAGCTTATTGCCCCCAACAAACTGGGTCCTCAATTTACCCACCTTATAAAGGATGGAAGGCTGAGTCGACCTTGAGCCTGGCTGGGATTGAACTCGCAAGTAATTGCAGGCAGCTGAATCTTAAATGCTGCCTTTGTAGGAGGCATTACCCCCCTATGCTACTCAGGCTCCTTTTGGCAGCTGTCCATACCTGAAGGTGCCCGTAATTGCTGAAGATGCAGTCAAGATATGGATTTTGCACCTACAATAGTGCTATAAAAAAAGAAACTTCAAAAGCTTTCAAAATATATAATACTGGCTGAGATGCCCTTCCTCCACAACCATTAAAAGAACTTGAGACTCCAGTCCCTTTTTACGTCAGAGCGAACTATTTTAGTCCAAGTTGGAGCTTGCCGGGTTTAAAATTTCAATCTGTATAATCTTCCCCATTACATAAATCCATGGAGCTTCCAGAACAGTGGGATATCTGATCACAGATTATATATGCATTCTGTTATATTTTAGAGAAGTAAACAATATAATGGGATTATTTCTTTTGAAATAGGTGCATATTGCTTCCTATTTTTTTTTTTTAAATCTCCTTGGTTACCAGGAGCTTCAGAGGCAAGCATAAATAATTCTTTGGATTCTAGTACTGTAGATTATTATCCAGTAGATAATACTAGAGCAGAAACTAGAGGCGCGATTCAAACTAAGTCTACGTTCTGGTGGATAAGAACTTTAACCCGAACTGCTGTGCGTCCTGGTGAGTTTGCTCAGTAGACATAACCGGAGTCATTTCAAAAACAAACAAGAGATTCATTAAGCTATCCGCATAAAAGCACACAGAAATTAAAGGGTTGAAATTATCTCTTTGGGGGAAGATTAGCAAGCAAACAAACTCTAATGGTTTCTTTGGGGGGAAGTTAGCAATTAATTTCTAATATGTAGTTAATTAGTTCATATAGAATAAAGATTAAAATGCATGGGAGAAGAAGAAAGCAGAAGAAAAGGAGCAGGCGGTATCGACTATATTAAATGGAGACTTTAACATTCTGAGGAGGTTTTTCAAAGATTTCAAGAGCTCGGGCTGATGAGAATAAAACAGGGCATAATATTGTAGTGTAGAACAGATAAAAGCTGTTGTTATCATTATTGTTGTTTTTGTTGCTGCTACTGTATATTTTTTTGTGGCGAGTGGATTGATTGAACATATTTATGGTTTCTGATCGTGATGGAGAACCTGTGGCACATGGAGCATGTGGGCATGCGAGCATTGCCCTAGCTCAACTCCAGCGTGCATGCACGAGCCGGCCAGCTGATGTTTGGACCTTCTGAGCCCATTAGAAGTCAGGAAATGGGCCATTTCTGGCCTCCGGAGGGCCTCCAGGGGGGTGGGGAAGGCTGTTTTTGCCCTCCCCAGGTTCCAAGAAAGCCTCTGGAGCCCAGGGAGGGCGAAAAACAAGCCTACCGAGCCCATTGGGCCATCATGTGCCCAAAAGCGGGAGGAGCACGGAGGTTAAACGTGCATGCGCAGAGGGGGTCCACATTGAATTATGGGTGTGGGCATGCATATGCGGGACACCCCCTCCCCACATGCTCCCCCCCCGCTTTTGGCATGCAAGGGCAAAATGGTTAGCCATCCCTGATCAAAGACATGCATGTGGAGAAAGTCATTTCCATGGAGGTCCTTGGAGGTCTTCTAGTCCAGCGATGGAGCATTCACAACTTCTGCAGGCAAGACAGAGCCTCAGATAGCTCGACAGGCCAGATAACCTGTTATTAACACCCAGCTGTCTGCAATTATGCAAGTTTGAGGCTCAACGTTGACTCAGCCTTCCATACTTCCTAAGGTAGGTAAATTGAGGACCCAGTTTGTGGGGGCAATAAGCTGACTTTGTATAAATATACAAAAGTATGAAGGCTGTTGCTTAACACATTGTAAGCCGCCCTGAGTCTCTGGAGAAGGGCGGCATACAAATCAAATTAAAAAAAAAAAATCCAGAAGCAATTTCAAAATAGACATTAGATTGATAAATAAATAAATAAATAAATAAATAAATAAATAAATAAATAAATAAATAAATAGGATTAAAAAAAAGAGGATATTGGGATAATGGAACACATAACAAAATGGAATTTGGGAACTTCAATTCCACTAGCTCACAAAACACATTTGATCCGAGGCTGTATAGTCCAAGGGAGGAAAGAGAAAGCTTCCCTTGCATGTGCTTAAGACTGATGTTCTGTCCTCACTACATGTTAGTCTGAGTGCAGCTCGACATGCAGCTAAACCCACCTATCCTCCAATAAAACAGACCGCGTGAGTAGATCTGAATGCTTCATTGAAAGAACAGGATATGGTGAAACTGGGGAAAATAGGGATACATGCAATGAGAACCAAATACAAGATAGACAGTATTGAGTTACTGTTGAACATAACAATGAATAAATGCAAGCAATTTAAATCTCATCAGGGATGCTGTGTGAGTGGGATGTGGGTTTGTCTTTGGATGACCATGTGCCACAGATTAAGATGGATTTTTCTTTGTGCTTCTGCCTTCTCCAAAATCTAAAGGAAATGGAGTCTGACTTTCCAATGTGCACTTGGTTTGAGACTGAGGGCTGATAGGTAACGGGGTGGGTCAGCTTCAAACAATATACTTGGTATTTCTCTCTGGCCACTAGATGGGGCTAGAGAGCAACAACAGTATATAAAAGTTATATGCTGGGGCATGACAACTGATAAGTGAAAATCTGGAACATAGCAGGAACATAAAACTCCTGCTGGATCAAACTTATCAGCTCATTAGATTTTCTCTCACACTTTGAGTATCTGAGCACATTTCCTTAGTTGGACTTTAAAAAAATGCTTTAAAATATGGTGTTCTCTTGGATTTTATGGTTTCTCTTGCTTTTTTAAAAATCTTTATCTACTACCCTGTATCCTAAGGGAAACTAGCATATACATAAATCTGGTAGATAATAAATACATTTTAGGAACTCACAAAAACGGGAGTCAAGAGTTGTATCTCAGCATCCAATATGTGAGGCAGCTGCTTGCAATTCAGGAGAGAATAATTTTGTAGCTGCTGCTACCGTGATCTTCCAGAAACCCATCAACGCCCCTTTTACTATCATTATACAACCATTTAATAACAAATTCTGATAGCAAGTTTTGATTGGCAGCCACTGAGAAATTTTTATGAGAAGGGTGGCCATATAAATGTTTTAAATTAAGGAATAAATTCCGTGTTTCCACTATGTGAGAAAGAATTTCCTTGTATTAGACTGGATTTTTGAAAGGATGAAAATATCTCTCTAGAATATGATCTAAGGCATGCATGTGGAGAAAGACATTTCCGTAACGTGGGCAAAAGGTCCAGAGCTAGACTACGAAGTCCGACCTGCAAAATTTCAGACAACTGATAAGTAGCAATTAAACCAACACCTTCTTGTTAATGGACACTTGGAGATTTAAGGTCAATTCTGGGAGCCAGAGATGTTGTTTGCAGCTTTGCAAAGTTTATTTGCAGCCAGATTGTTTGTGCCTTAGGCTTATTGATAAAAAAACAATTGATAAAAACCTCTTACGACGTAGGTTCTACTCTTGTTTTTGCCAATGAAACACAGTTTAATCCAGCGTTTAACTTTTCTTTTACAGTCCTAGTCAGTAAAGAATTTCATTATCCATTGATAACCATCCTAAGAAATATCCTGTTTCCTAGCTCCAGGAAGTTGTTAATCAATAGCCGTTTTTCTCTCTCAGCCCGAAGATTCCATGTGTCATACGTGTAATACAGTACTCTTAAAATCTAGTCACAGAAAGAACTCTTTATATAGAAAGTCAATCTTACATGGAGTTTCTCTGATACACTCTCTACTCCAATATTCAGAACAACAGAATGACAGAGTTAGAAGGGATCTTGGAAGTCTTCTAATCCAAGATTTTCTGCTCAAGCAGAAAACCCTATACTATTTCAGACAAGTGACTGCCTGTCTCTGTCCTGATTCATTCTGTCCTGAATCAAGATCACGTGAAGTGTTAATACCACTTTATAATGCCTTGGTAAGGCCACACTTGGAACACTGCATTCAGTTTTGGCCACCAGGATGTAAAAAAAGAAGTGGAGACTCTAGAAAGAGTGCAGAGAAGAGCAACAAAGATGATTAGGGGACTGGAGGCTAAAACATATGAAGAACGGTTGCAGGAACTGGGTATGTCTAGTTTAATGAAAAGAAGGACCAGGGGAGACAAGATAGCAGTCTTCCAATAATTGAGGGGCTGCCACAGAGAGGAGGGGGTCAAGCTATTCTCCAAAGAACCCGAGGGTAGGACAAGAAGCAATGGGCAGAAACTATTGTACCCTATAACTAACATTAAGTGTTCTACCTTATGATTCTTGATGAATGTATCTTTTCTTTTATATACACTGAGAGCATATGCACCAAGACAAATTCTTGTGTGTCCAATCACACTTGGCCAACAAAAATTCTATTCTATTCTATTCTATTCTGTTCTGTTCTGTTCTGTTCTGTTCTGTTCTGTTCTGTTCTGTTCTGTTCTCTTTCTACTCTACTCTACTCTACTCTACTCTACTCTACTCTACTCTACTCTACTCTACTCTACTCTACTCTACTCTATTCTATTCTAATAAAGGAGAGAAGCAACTTAGAACTAAGGAGAAATGTCCTGACAGTTAGAACAATTAATCAGTGGAACAACTTGCCTGCAGAAGTTGTGAATGCTCCAACGCTGGACTAGGAGACCTCCAAGGACCTCCATGGAAATGACTTTCTCCACATGCATGTCTTTGATCAGTGATGGCTAACCATTTTGCCGTTGCATGCCAAAAGCGGGGGGGGGGAGCATGTGGGGAGGGGGTGTCCCGCATATGCATGCCCACACTCATAATTCAATGTGGACCCCCTCTGTGCATGCACGTTTAACCTCCGTGCTCCTCCCGCTTTTGGGCACATGATGGCCCAATGGGCCCGGTAGGCTTGTTTTTCGCCCTCTCTGGGCTCCAGAGGCTTTCTTGGAACCTGAGGAGGGCAAAAACGGCCTTCCCCACCCCCCTGGAGGCCCTCCGGAGGCCAGAAATGGCCCATTTCCTGACTTCTGGTCGGCTCAGAAGGCCCAAAAATCAGCTGGCTAGCTCGCACATGCATCCTGGAGCTAAGCTAGGGCAATGCTCGCATGCCCACAGATATGTCTCCATGTGCCACAGGTTCGCTGTCACGATCTGAGATCATATGTTTAGAGAGATACTTTCACCCTTTCACAATGTCAGAATTTGGGGCCACAGTCCAACACAAGGAAATTCTTTCTCACACAGTGGAAACATGGAATTTATTCATTATTTAAATAAGACCAATAGGAATGAGTTAAGAATATTCATACAGTATGTGGGTTGTTGTGGTGATGGTATTTGTTTATACCATCACCACAACATCTCCGGGTGCCATCAGCCAAACAGTGTCGACTTGTGGCCCCCAGGGGGAGAGCTTTCTCTGTGGGGGCACCTACTATCTGGAACGAGCTCCCCTGTAGATACGGGGGATCCCGGATCTGCGCTCCTTCCGCCGCGCTCTTAAGACCTTTTTATTTCACCAGGCGGGCCTGGCCTAACCTCTCTTCTTCTTTTAGCGTTGAATTTTAATCTGTTTTAAATTTTGTGGGGTGTTTTAATTTCATCTGGGCCAAATTTATTTAATTTGATTTGATTTGGGCTTTTAAATTTTGTATACATCTATTTTTATTGTTGGCTGTACACCGCCCTGAGTCCTTCGGGAGTAGGGCGATATATAAATCTAATAAATCTAATCTAATCTAATCTTTATAAATTAGAATAGGTAGATTTGGTTTGGAAACGATGTCAAACAGGTTGCCTAAAGCTATGTTAAATTTTTCAAATCAAAAATCCATTCCTGGATACCTTTCTCGGAGGAGCATCACACTGCTGATTTTTGATCCAAATGCTAACCAGATCTGAAACTGTTCAGAGCACCGAGCAACTTAGTTGATTTTGCCAAAAGCTCAGCTGAGTAAAAGACTCCCAGGACTGATGTTTATATAAATATTTGGCTCTGGAGTGAAAAACGTGACAAGCGGTACGTTGAAACTGTAACATGAATGGGCTCCAAAGGAAATCCTTCCTTTCTTTGTTATTGTATATGACCTTTCTGTTAGGCCACTGTTAAGCACAGTGATGGAGAACCTTTTTACAGGACATGCTCATCTGTGTCGAAACCCGGAAGAGGAGCTGCCCGAAAATAAAAATGAATAAAAATGAACCAGCTAGTCTTCTGGGTTTCTCGAAGTCCATTAATGATTTTAATGACTAAATTTAAATTTTAGTTTGGATTTTAACCATATGATTTTTGCCGTTTTATATTTGGCATTTTTTGAAATGCTTGAAAGCGGCTTGAGCCAAGATGGCAAATTTATGGCACGCATGCCTGAAGTGGCACGTGGAGCCATGTCACCTGGCACCAGAGGTGGTATTCAGCAGGTTCTGACCAGTTCTGGAGAACCAGTAGTGGAAATTTTGAGTAGTTTGGAGAACCGGCAAATACCACCTCTGACTGTCTCCCGAGTCGCAGTGTCAGAGTTTCGGTTTCATCCTCAAAATAAAGTTAATTTCCAAGCATCAAACTTTAGGAAATATTCTCTTTATTGAGCGATGCAGCCATGCCCGACAACCATGCAGACAGTACTGGCCCCTCTATCCAAAACCCCTCCTATTCCTTCCCCATTCACTGCTCCCCATTGGCTGTCTTCCAGATCACTCTCTCTTATCTGTCTCTTCAGCACACAGGAATGTCACC
This sequence comes from Masticophis lateralis, assembly GCA_030761175.1. Lineage (NCBI taxonomy): Eukaryota > Metazoa > Chordata > Lepidosauria > Squamata > Colubridae > Masticophis > Masticophis lateralis. Next base: position 123,084,747 of record JAUDYJ010000004.1, read on the forward strand.
CCTCCCATACATCTCCCAGGAGACTGAATTCACTGAAAGCTTTTCTAGGTGAAATGTCAAACTTTTTTCCTCATTGCTTCTATGTCATTATTGGAACACTGACATCCAGCTGATTGGGAGGAAATGGGGATTTTACAGTATACTTCCCCTGCCACACCCACCAAGCCACACCCACCAATCCATGACATGCCTACCAAGCTACACTCACAGAAGTGATAGTAAAAAATTTTGAATCCCACCACTGCCTGGCATGTTCCTCTTCCAGGTTTCTGGCACGTAAACATGCATGATAATCAGCTGGCCAGCACACACGATCATGCAGGTAAATGGATGACCAGATCTTCCAGTTTCTGGCAATGCCGCATGGACGAAGGCCAGCTGATCATCACACGCGCATGCGTGCCAAAAAACCAGAAGAGGAACAGGTGATGCCATGTATGCCAGGTGGCATGGCTTCATGTGTCACTTCGGGCACACATGCCATACGTCAGTGATGGCTAACCTTTTTGCCACCATGTGCCAAAAGCAGGGGGAGCACGGTGGGTCACATGCACGTGTGCCCACACCCATAATTCTATGCCCCTCACCCCCTGCACACCCCTGCTTTAGGCAAACAATGGCACAATGGGTCCAGTAGGCCTGTTTTTCACCCTCCCCAGGCTCCAGAGGCTCTCTAGGAGCCTGGGGAAGGCGAAAACAGCCTTTCCCACCAACACCCCTAAAGGCCCTCCGGAGGCCGGAAACGGCCTGTTTCCCGACTTCAGGTAGGCCCAGAAGGCCTGAAAATCAGCTGGCTGGTGCACGCATGCACGCCAGAGCTGACCAACCCCTGTGGGACTGGAAGGTCTGTTTTTCACTCTCCCCAGGCTCCAGAGGCTTTCTAGGAGCCTGGAGAGAGCGAAAAATGGGCGTCCCCCGCTCCAAGGCTCTCCAGAGGCCGGAAACAGCCTGTTTCCTGACTTCTGGTGGGCCCAGAAGGCCTGAAAATCAGCCGGCTGGTGCACTCATGCACGCCAGAGCTGACCAACCCCTGTGGGACTGGAAGGTCTGTTTTTCATTCTCCCCAAGCTCCAGAGGCTTTCTAGGAGCCTGGAAAGAGCGAAAAATGGGCGTCCCCCGCTCCAAGGCTCTCCAGAGGCTGGAAACAGCCTGTTTCCTGACTTCAGGTGGGCCCAGAAGGCCTGAAAATCAGCCGGCTGGTGCACTCATGCACGCCAGAGCTGACCAACCCCTGTGGGACTGGAAGGTCTGTTTTTCATTCTCCCCAAGCTCCAGAGGCTTTCTAGGAGCCTTGAAAGAGCGAAAAATGGGCGTCCCCCGCTCCAAGGCTCTCCAGAGGCCGGAAACAGCCTGTTTCCTGACTTCTGGTGGGCCCAGAAGGCCTGAAAATCAGCCGGCTGGTGCACTCATGCACGCCAGAGCTGACCAACCCCTGTGGGACTGGAAGGTCTGTTTTTCATTCTCCCCAAGCTCCAGAGGCTTTCTAGGAGCCTGGAAAGAGCGAAAAATGGGCGTCCCCCGCTCCAAGGCTCTCCAGAGGCCAGAAACAGCCTGTTTCCTGACTTCTGGTGGGCCCAGAAGGCCTGAAAATCAGCCGGCTGGTGCACTCATGCACGCCAGAGCTGACCAACCCCTGTGGGACTGGAAGGTCTGTTTTTCATTCTCCCCAAGCTCCAGAGGCTTTCTAGGAGCCTGGAGAGAGCGAAAAATGGGCGTCCCCCGCTCCAAGGCTCTCCAGAGGCCGGAAACAGCCTGTTTCCTGACTTCAGGTGGGCCCAGAAGGCCTGAAAATCAGCCGGCTGGTGCACGCATGCACGCCAGAGCTGACCAACCCCTGTGGGACTGGAAGGTCTGTTTTTCACTCTCCCCAGGCTCCAGAGGCTTTCTAGGAGCCTGGAGAGAGCGAAAAATGGGCGTCCCCCGCTCCAAGGCTCTCCAGAGGCCGGAAACAGCCTGTTTCCTGACTTCTGGTGGGCCCAGAAGGCCTGAAAATCAGCCGGCTGGTGCACTCATGCACGCCAGAGCTGACCAACCCCTGTGGGACTGGAAGGTCTGTTTTTCATTCTCCCCAAGCTCCAGAGGCTTTCTAGGAGCCTGGAGAGAGCGAAAAATGGGCGTCCCCCGCTCCAAGGCTCTCCAGAGGCTGGAAACAGCCTGTTTCCTGACTTCAGGTGGGCCCAGAAGGCCTGAAAATCAGCCGGCTGGTGCACGCATGCACGCCAGAGCTGACCAACCCCTGTGGGACTGGAAGGTCTGTTTTTCATTCTCCCCAAGCTCCAGAGGCTTTCTAGGAGCCTGGAGAGAGCGAAAAATGGGCGTCCCCCGCTCCAAGGCTCTCCAGAGGCCGGAAACAGCCTGTTTCCTGACTTCTGGTGGGCCCAGAAGGCCTGAAAATTAGCTGGCTGGCACACACATGCACACCAGAGCTGACCTCACATGCCCACCGATATGGCTCTGTGTGCCACCTGCGGCACGCGTGCCATAGGTTCGCCATCCAAAGACTCAGGGCGGCTTACAATGCACTTGTAGCCATAGGTTCGCCATCACGGCTCAAGCATTTTAAACAATCCCAAATATAGGAAAAATCATACAGTTAAAATCCAACGTAAGATTAAAATCAGTCATTAAAATACCTAATGGACTTTGAGAAAGAAGTGCATTTTTATCATCTTCCTAAATATTGAGAGACTGGGAGCCAGTTCTCCTTGGGAATATATTTCATACTGTGGACCTTTTCCTATGAGTTCAGTAGTCTGGCAAATGGAACATCTCCAAAAGGGCCTCTGCTCCTGTCTGAAGAACTGGAGATGGTCCTACAGAGATTAGGTCCTAAAATGTTTAGAGCTTTAAAGGTCAATACAATAGAAAGCCACTTTGGTCTAGCGCAGAGATCGGCAACCTTAAACACTCAAAGAGCCACAAAGGTCCTAACCGGAAGTCCCCATTCAATTCTGGAGCCAACAGGAAGTCTGGTTCCCCCACCATAGAGTCTCCTTCTAGCGCGGCATCCTTTTTCCTCTACCTGTCCTAACAGAAAGCCCTATCAATTTTGGAGCTGGCCAGCAACAGTGAGCCACAGCAGAGGGATGAAAGAGCCACATGCGGCTCCAGAGCCAAGGGTTGCTGACCCCTGGTCTAGTGATTATGGCACCAGTCTAGGAGCCACCCATGGAGGAATGGGGTGTGAGTGTGTGCACGCGTGTGAACACACTTCAGATCTCATCAACTCTTAAATACTATTGTTTTAAATATAGAGCCTGGATAGCTCAACAGGCTAAAAGCAGACTAAAGCCTGTTATTAACATCCAGCTGTCTGCAATTACACCAGTTCGAATCTCACCAGGCTCAAGGTTGACTCAGCCTTCCATCCTTTCTAAGGTAGGTAAATTGAGGACCCAGTTTGTGGGGGCAATAAGCTGACTTTGTATAAAATATACAAAAGTATGAGGGCTATTGCTTAACGCATTGTAAGCCGCCCTGAGTCTCCGGAGAAGGGCGGTATACAAATCTAATTTTTTAAAAAAAATGTCCAAATAGATTATCTTGCCTTTTCCTTTTTCAGAGGAAAAGAGGCCATTAGTACCCATTGTTTATAGTCCTTGTGTAGATTTTTCATAGGGATGCATCAGTATTTTTAGATGATAGATGGAAACATAGATTGATCGATAGATTGATAGATAGATTGATAGAAAGATGGATGGATGGATGGATGGGTAGGTAGGTAGGTAGATGGATAGATGGTTAGATAGAGACACAGAGATAAATAGGTGATAAATGCACGATAGATGGTGATAGAGATGGAAATGGAGAGATAGAGATAGAGATAAAGATATATTATTGATATAGATATAGATAGATGTTAGAAGATACACAGATAGAGAGGTAGAGATAATAGATGATGATGATTGATAAATGCATACATAACCTTGGTGAGAACCTTGGTAGTGCAGCGGACTAAGAGCTGTTATATAGCACTTAGCTGCCAGCTGCCTGCAATTAGTGCGAGTTCAAATCTCACCAGGCTCAAGGTTGACTCAGCCTTCCATCCTTCCGAGATAGGTAAATTGAGGACCCGGATTGTGGGGGCAATAAGCTGACTTTGTAGAAACACCGCTTCTGGGGGAGCCAAAAGCCCTAATAAGCAGGTATATACAAAAGGATGAAGGCTATTGCTATAAGTGCATTGTAAGCAGCCCTGAATCTTTGGAGGAGGGTGGCATCTAAATTGAACTAATAAATAAATAAATAATAAATAAATAAATAAATAAATAAATAACATACTAGATAGATACAGATATGGAGATAGAGATGATAGAGAGAGAGAGAGAGAGAGAGATAGAGAGAGAGAAATAGATAGATAGATAGAGAGATGATAGATTTTCTTGAAAAATGCAAATCAGTTTAAAAGCTCTCTTTTCCTACAGGAACGTTATCCTTTTGGAGGAGCTCTAAACATTTGACATGTGTTTGGTGATAAGAACAGCCACTGAGTACTATTAGGTTTCTTTATAATGTACTCCTTCCCCCCCACCCTCAGATTATGATTAATTCCATCCCAAGTGCCATCCGTGGGTGCACTTATTGTCATGCAGGAATTGAATGAGTAGATTGTGTTGAAGTGATCGGAGAGGCACTGAAATGAGTTTTGTTTGCTGTCTTGGAATTTTAATGATGTTGAAGCATTTTGATCGGTGTTCTCTCTGATGCCACATAAATATGGAAAGATTATTTCGTGGTGGTTGTTAGTTGTGAAGTCGGGTCCAACTCATCGCATCCCCATGGACAACATTCCTTCAGGCCTTCCTGTCCTCTACCATCCCCCGGAGACCATTTAAGCTCATGTTTACTGTTTCAGTGACTCCATCCAGCCACCTCATTCTCTGCCATCCCTTTCTTCTTTTGCCCTCAATTGTTCCTACCATTAGGCTCTTCTCCAGTAAGTCCTTCCTTCTCATTAGGTGGCCAAAGTATTTGAGTTTCATCTTCAGGATCTGGCCTTCTAAAGAGCAGTCAGGGTTGATCTCCTCTAGGACTGACTGGTTTGATCACTTTGTAGTGCAAGGGACTCGCAGGAGTCTTCTCCAGCACCTTAGTTCAAAGGCCTCAATTCTTTGGCTCTCAGCCTTTCTTATGGTCCAACTTTCACAGCCATACATTGCAACTGAAAAAACCATCGCCTTGACTATACACACTTATTTGGTGGTGGAACCTATTAATTTCTAAGAGGTGGGGCTGTGAAGGACTTAAACATCCTGAAGAAGGAGAGAACATGAGTTTCTTCCATACCTTGAAATATTACATGAAGAAGGACATGCATTCAAATATTTAGGAGACTTGTGGCAGATGCAACATATTGGTTATACTTCCTATGTGAAAACCTACATTTGTATTTGTGCTGTTTCAAGGTGCTGTTTCAAAAGGCAAATGGACTTTCTTTGTTTTTGTTTGAAGATGCTTCACTTCTGAGCTCTGCAGTGGCCTAGAGGTGGAGCTCTCACCTCACAATCAGGTGGCTGTGAGTTTGATCCTGGGTAGAGACAGATATTTCTCTCTCTGGGCACAATGAGAAGAACCTGGCTAAAGACAAATACACATAAAGCCTACAAAAAAGAAAAGAAAACAAATACTGTACCTTTACAGGGAGACTACATGAGATGAGAATGTGGCTAACTGATGAGGGCTTATAAGCCTGAAATAGATCTATCATAGTCTCCCAATGGGCAGCAGAGGGTCTGCTGGCTGCCAGAAAAAAAAGCCTAGAAACTAGTGGATTGTGATTTCATTGAACGAGGGCTGCATAAAAATCTTGGTTTATGTAGGAAGAACCTGGCTAAAGGGAAATACACCTAAGGCCTACAAAAAAGAAAAGAAAACAAATACTGTACCTTTACAGGGAGGATACATGGGATGAGGGTGTGGCTAACTGATGAGGGTTTATAAGCCCAAAATAGATCTATCTTAGTCTCCCAATGGGCAGCAGGGGGTCTGCTGGCTGCCAGAAAAAAAGCCTAGAAACTAGTGGATTGTGATTTCACTGAACTAGGGCTGTATAAAAATCTTGGTTTACATAGGAGGAACCTAGCTAAAGAGAAATACATACATACATACATACATACATACATACATACATACATACATACATACATATATATATATATATATATATATATATATATATACAGTATATACATATATATATATATTAATATATAATATAATATATATAAAATATATTACTTGTTTTGTTTAATATCATCCCAAGCTTCCCCTGGCCTAACCTAAAACATTTTTTTTTGCTTCCTTAGAATAAGATTGTCAGACTAGTAATGAATACAGCTACAGAGTATATCTTTATTGTATCCAAGGATATGGGAGTTGACCGTTACTGAAGATTTTGTAGTAATTCCTGGTCACATCTCACAGCCTTCCTGCTGTCTCGTAGAGGACTTGAATATCCTCTTATCTCTGGCTCTCACATTGTTTGTCGATGACAGGGGTTTGCCCTACTCTCTAATCCATTAAGCTTGGCTGGGATCTTAAGCCACTAACTGAACCTGGCAGAGTTTTTATTTTTTCTCTTTGTGTAGAAACAAACCGTATTTTGGTTCAATCAATCAATCAATCAATCAGAATAGAGATGGAAGGGACCTTAGAGGCCTTCTAGTCCATCCCGCTGCTGAAGCAGGAAGCCTTATACCAGTGATGGCTAACCTTTTTGCCGTTGCGTGCCAAAAGCGGGGGGAGCATGGGGGGTTGTGGGTGACTGTGCCCACATCCATAATTCAATGCACCCCGCCCTCCCGCGCATGCACATGTGACCCCCCCCACACTTCCCCCTGCTTTTGGCATGTGATGACACGGTGGGCTCGGTTGGCCCGTTTTTCCCCCTCCGCAGGTTCCAGAGGCTTTCTAGGAGCCTGGGGAGGGCAAAAACAGTGATTTAGTGATTGGTCACTAAACAAACAACTGTAGATCAAGGACTACCTTTATGGAACCATGGAATGGCATAGTAGCCAGTGGTGGAATGCTGCTGGTTTAACAACCAGTTCGGTGAGTGCATGCTTTGTGTGCACACATATCTAAGGTGCAGACACAGCGCTGAAAATGGAGCATTTAGAAGCTCGGCGGCTTACCTTCCAAGTCAGCAACAGTAAGTAGAACAGTGAAGGGGGGGGAGGGAAATCAGCTATGCTGCACGATTGAGATGAGCTACAAAGCAGGAAATAAAGGACAGGATAGAGCGTGGGTGGGTGGGTGGGGCCAACTGATCCTCGGCGCTACCAGTTCACCTGAACTGGTCTGAACTGGCTGAATTCCACTTCTGATGGTAGTCACACAGAAGGGAGACAGCCAAGGAACCAAAAGACAAGATCAGATTTGATATTTGTTCCAATGGACAGATCTCACCCCACTCCATCACCTAACTATGGAATTACCGAAACAGAAGTTTGCAGTCCTTCCTGATCTATGGCTCAGTTGCCCAGCAGAGACAACAGACAACAATCAACCCATGGAACAGCTTCCCTCTGGAAGTTGTGAGAGCTTCATCACTGGAGACTTTCAAGAAGAGACTGGATGGCCACTTGTCAGAAATGGTATAGGGTCTCCTGCTTGAGCAGGGGGTTGGACCAGATGACTTACTGTTGTGGCCTGCCAGCGGCCTGCGCAAATCATGGCTGATCCCGACAACGAGGAGGCTGGTATGGTGTCGTGCCAGCAGCCTGTGCAGCTGGCGCTCGTGTCGGACAGCGAGGAGGCTGAAGAGGATGTGGTGCCAGAGGCAGAGACTCAGCCTGGGCCTTCAGAACCTCCAGAGGCTACTTCAAGTGGAGAGAGCAAAGTGGAGGAGCCTCTCCTCAATGCTTGAGCACGCAGGGCTGCCAAAAGGCAGGAGTGGCTACTCAGGAGGAGAAGGTCTCCTCGAGAGTAGGGTTTGAGGATAATTGCCACTCCCTTAGCCTATTTAAGTCGCATGCAGCTAGTAATTTCTTGCTGGAAACAATGTGTAATTATTAAAGAGCATTTTTGAAGAGTGAATGTCTTATCGTATCTTGTCTTCAGGGCTGGTTGCCAGACTTTGTTTATTCTTGGTACATTATAACTTTGATAAGGACCGTTGGTGTGTGTCACAATCCTTGGGGATCCGGAGCTGGGGCAGAATACCTACAAAACTCTGTTATTCTAAGTCTAAGTTTTAAATTAAAAGGAAAGAAAACTGATCTTGGATCTGTGCACCCGTGGGGTTTATTCAGTAGAATCTTAAGTGGTAGTAATTTAAAAAGCATACTGTGAGCTATCAGCTACATCGCACTGTTGCTACTACTTCCTCCCCTTCTTCTCCCCATGACCACCATGGGGTCATCATCATTTCACATCTGTCTATCACCGTAAGCTATTCTCTCTGCTGAATATTGAGAGCTGATATTCTTCTGTCTACCGGTAGCAATCAGAGTAGATAAGACTTATTTCTATCTCTTGCGCATGCGTTGTGCATAATTAATTAAGCTGTTCAACACTTGTTCCACCTGTTTGTCATATTCACCCAACCCATCTGACAATATTTGCAAATGCCCTACTTGTTTAGTGCCCCTAAATCGAGGAATCGAGTAGTTTTGCCTCAGATACGGAAGTTAGGAATGACCTATAGCATTTCATATCAAATATTTTTCACGTCTTATAAATGCATGTTAATTAAAGACATGTCTTAGTGACCGTCTCTTTTTCCTTCTGCAAAATTAAGGAAGACTAGGTCATGCCTCTGGTAATACTAGAGCTGTTCTTGTAAGATAACATGCCCCGTATCAAAGGAAATGTGTTGTGATAAGTTATACTCAATTTCCATATAGATTGTTAAATCGGAGACACTGTGATCCTCTCCGAGCATTTCTTCAACTGTTCCTCAAATGGTCTGTTAAGCTCTAGTATGTATCTACAGTGTCAGACAAGGATGTTAGGTCAAAGTTTTACTGAGTCCAAATTTGGACGGATAGCCTCAAGGATTCATTTCAGAAATAAGAAATGGTAGAACATCATTCTCAGGTCATAGAAGAGAGAAACAGTTTCAGTGCAATGAGGCTGGCATCATTACCTAACTACAAACTCATAAATGATGTCATCATCTTCTTTTAATGACCCCATAATCCGTTGCGGGGTGGAATCTGGACAACTGAATGGAGCAGTGCGTTTACTGGCCAGATGCCCTTCTTATCGCCAATGTGGATTTTGTTCAGCAGATATATTCTCATTGTGCCCAGAGAGAGAAATATCTGCCTCTACCTAGGATTGAACTCACAGCCTCCTGATTGTGAGGTGAGAGCTCCACCTCTAGGCCATCCCACCACGAACTCACAAATGATGTGCTATAACTGATATAGTTTGATCTGTTTTGTTCCGTTATTTCAGGAATTTAATAAAGCAGACATGGACTTGGGTGGATTAAATAAAATCAAAAGTTTATTCGGAATGTGTCCCAAGTAGTCAGTTGAAGAAGTCAACTGTTGCTTTAATAAATCTTGATGCAGATAGCATGCTAGATTGTGCAGTGGACCATATTTGATTCTTTAGATCAGATCCCCAAGCTGGATCTTATGTATCTTCTTGGTGGTGAAGATAAAGATGATAATGACAATTATTTCATTATAATCTGCAGTTGAGAACAGTTGAGATTAAGATCTTGTGAGACTTCCAAATATTAACTGCTAAACATGAAGACCATAATAAATCAGAAATAAGTCCAACTATGTCTATAGTTGGAAAGAAGCAAGTTTGGATAATTGAAATTGCTGCAACATGAGAAAGAACTATAAAAAACATAGCAATATAAAGACCATTTAGTAGAGAATGGCACCATAGGAATAGATAGAATCTCAACTCATCAGTTACAAAAACTTATATTACTTGGAATGGGGCATATATTTTATCAATGTTCTTAATCCTTTGGATTTGATACTTTTGATCCAATATTCAGAAGTACAAAATTCTGTTTAAATTATCTGGGTGTGAATAGTAACAACGAAACAACAATTGAGAATAAGGGCTGAAGTAAGTGGGATGAAACTTTTTTCTCACGCACTCTCAAGTCAATTTTGAATTACTTTCAAAATAACTGGCCCTAGAGCTTGCTGAACCCAAACCATGATCAACCATTTTGGATATCTGAGTTTGTCAGTATATCCATGAACTGGAACAGGGATAGCAACAGGTCAGCCAATGAGGGCTGTTTGGTAACTGAAACATAGTATTTGTTGTATGGGGCCAAAGAGACAGTTTGGAGCCTGGGCGTGGCTTTAACTGTTCTGTATATAAGCATGAGGGAACTAGCTTCTCCCTCCCTCCATTTTGCCTCCTCCATTTTGTGCTTCCATTTTGTGCTGTGTTTGTACTTGCTATTTCTCTTCTCTACATGTGGAAAAACCTATAAGGATATTGTATATAAAAACATTTTCTGATGTAGATGAATCCTGCAGAATTATTTAATTGTGTGTCTGATTGTGTGTGCTGCAACAAACTCTGACAGAGTTCTTATGATAATCTGATTTATAGGAGATCGTCCTTCAATCTTGTCATCTTTTCAGTTCTAGTATTGGCCAAGAAAATCTTGACACATGAAACATACATTTTTTTCTCCAAAAAAGACCTCTTTTCCACCATCATGTCATATATGTTACCTTCTGAGGATGCCATTCTAAAAGTTTTGCAAGCATTTTTGTCCACATTTCTAACCGTGGTTACATAGACAAGAATTCTGGTTTTTTTCTTTCTCATTTGTTGAGCAATAGCCCTGCGCAAAACTCCAAATTGCAAACTTCATTTTTTTCCCATGATGAGAGGACCAATAATCCTGAAACAGATTCTCAGTTCCTTTCCTAATGGGCCATTGTGAAACATAAAGAAAAAATGTCTTTTTTTCTGTACAAAAGTGCAGAAAAATTGTATCTAAATTTTTTTAAATTGTTTATTTATTTTGTTTATCAAACATGTACAAGATAGCAGGTATAGGTATAAACATAAACAAAGGAAGTAAGTATGGATAAATGGGGACAGTAGGACAGGGACGGTAGACACGCTGGTGCGCTTATGCACACCTCCTTTACGGACCTCTTAGGAATGAGATGAGGTCCACGGTAGACAGTTTGAGGTTGAAGCTGTGAGGGTTTGAGGATGTAACAACCGAGTCAGGTAGAGCATTCCAGGCATTGACCACTCACTCTGTAGCTGACGTCGTATTTTCTGCAATCGCATTTGGAGCAGTTTACCTTGAGTTTGTATCAATTGTTTGCCTGTGTATTATTGTGGTTGAAGCTGAAGAAGTCGTTGACAGGTAAGACGTTGTAGCAGACAATTTTGTGTACTATGCTTAGATTGGAGCACAGGTGGCACAGTTCCAGATTGTCCAAGCCCAGAATTTCAACTCTGGTGGCATTCTATTGTGAGTAGAGAAGTGGAGGACTCTTCTCGTGAAATACCTCTGGACCCGCTCAATCGTGTTAATGTCCGATATACAGTGTGGATTCCAGGCAGACAAGCTGTATTCAAGAATTGGCCTGGCAAAGGTTTTGTATGCCCTAGTTAGCAATACAAAGTTACCGGAGAAGAAGCTTCACAAGATTAGGTTAACAATTGTTAATGCCTTCTTGGCAAAACAATTTGTTTGTTCTCCATCTCTGGAAATTTTTAAGGTTCATCTCTCAAAGATGTTTTAAGATGTTTCTTTTGCACATTACAGAACCAGATGATGCTCTTCATCCCATCAAAGTCTTTAATTATATGCTTCTCGAAATGTGCAAAAGAAAAAAAAAAATACTTGGGATGATCCTAGCTAACAGAGTAGTGCAAATTCTGAAGGTTGAAAATTAAATCTTCCTGTTATGAATGGCACATTGAAAAAAGAAAACTTTTGGTGCAAAAATTTCTTTGAAACATGGTTGACAGGTATCAAGCAATTTATTCGCATGAAAAATAAAAATTCCAGCAAAATGATTGCTTCCTTTAATTACACTGATTAAAATAAATCAATATTCTTCATACGGCCAGTAAGATGTTTAAAAAATGATGACAGTTCGGTATGGAGACTAAGTGTAATATGATTAAGGATTTTGCTTTCAAGCCCTGTCCTTTCTCATCACATGCCTATATGCTTGAAAAGCCCTTTATCAGGAAGTTCTACAATTTTTGTCACGCATTAATTTCCCCGGCTCCTTTTTTGTCATCATTAAAAACAACCTCAAAGAGGGAATCTTAATTTATAGTTCTGTTCTGAGTCCTGTATAGCATCCGATCTTTACAAGATCTTTACAAGCCGTTGGAGACAATGTGGAACGTGGCTAACAGATACCTACGCTTATGTTTTCAACTACACCTGGGCCTAGAGCAGAATTCAATCAGTCTGTGGAAGTCAATGCTAAGTCTTTTGTTTGCAGCCGTGCTTGCAGCTCAATCAGCGGTAAATCTATCTGAATCATTGTGCCTTTGAACACTATGGAAAGCTTTGGTTCGCCTTAGTAGCAGGCAGTTTATGCAACCAAAGAAATATCATCAAAGTAGCCCAAAGCATGAAATCGATCCTGTCCTGACCTAGGCTCCATGAGTCAGTAAAACACACGAGTAGTTCCAACACCCTGTTTTATTTTAACAGCTGTGAATTCTGTTCATTCACTGATGAGTCCCAAATAGTTGTAAAGAGTCCTTCGGGATAAGGCTGATAATCACCACCTTTATCTCCCTTGACACTCTGCCAAAGACCTAACTGGCAAAGCCACACGGAGTCCAGAATCGAACAGAGCTTCAGACTTTAAACTTGCACAGAATTAACAACGTTGCTTCCTACAAAGGCCCACGTGCCTTTGCTCCTCTTTTAAGTCTTATGGGAGGGGCCAATCATCTCCAAGCCCTACTCCCGAGTCATCCCTTTTGTTTTAACTATTCTTGCCTTCTGGCAGCTCTGCGGATGCACACACTGGGAACAGGCTCCCCCTGTTCCTCTGCCTCGCTGAGATCCGACTCTGGAGGCTCCAGAGGCAGTACATACCTCCCAGATGGCCCTTTCTCTGCCTCCGACACAGTGTCCTCATCCGAGCCTTCCCCATACTCCAGGACTTGCCCATGTTCCTCCCCAGCCTCCTCACTGTCCAACTCTGCTGCCAGCTCCACAGGCTGCTGGTGGACCACAACAGATCCATAAACATTGTATTTGGCATCTTCATTCCAATTGCTTTTAGGAGCAAATTGCTCCTGGAAGCACGAAGCCGAGACCACCAGCCTGAAGATGACGAATGAGACTTCGTCAAAATGTCGCCAAGACACTTCCAACTCAAAGACATATATATATATATATATATATATATATATATATATATATATATATATATATATATATATATATATATATATATATATATATATATATGTTTCAAAAAGCTGGGAGAACCAAGGAAACAAATAAAGGTGAGGTGAAATAGAGGTGAACAGTAGCGTGAAAGTTCCAAAAGTGCTTTTTTCAAGAGGCAACTGGATTTCCTGGTTTTTCTTGGAAGATGTTTCGCTTCTCATCCAAGAAGCTTCTTCCGAGCTGAAGAGCTGAAGAAGCTTCTCAGATGAGAAGCGAAATGTCTTCCAAGAAAAACCAAGGAAGTCCAATTGCCTCTTGAAAAAAAACAGCTTTGGGACAACTGGAGGACGGAGAATCTCCATAGACAATAGCATGTTAGGTATGTTGACTCTTCTTTAGTGTTCTATAATAGCAAAAAAGGAGTGACATCATCGGTGACTAGTCTTCCATCAAGAGGTTTGCTTTGAACATCTCAGGATCATAGAGTTCAAAAGGACAAGTTCAATTCTGTTCTGGGTAGGGAACAAATTCTAAAGTGTTCTTTGTGTTTTCCTATTGGTCAGATAGAAGGAACCCTCATTGATTTCATGGTAGACTCTACATGCTCATAAGACGTTCCGTTCCTTGGGGGGCGGTCAAGCTATTCTCCAAAGCACCTTAAGGCAGGACAAGAAGCCATGGATGGAAACTAATCAAGGCGAGAAGCCACCTAACACTAAGGAGAAAATTCCTGACAGAACAATGAATCATTGGAATGAATTGCCTCCAGAAGTTGTAGTTATACTCTAACACTGCAGGTTTTTAAGAAGAGATTGAACAACCATTTGGCTGGAATGGTATAGGGCTGTGATGTCAACCTATGGCACATCTCTCGGGGCATACCAGCCATTGCCTGTTGCTCTTCCAGGTTCTGGTGCACACATGCGTGCCAGCCAGCTGGGTTTCACATGCATGGGAGTACAAGAAACTGGAAGAGCAGCTCCCTGGCACGCGTATGAATTAAACGTTCTGTTTTCTTCTGAAACTTTTCTTTTCTTAGATTTATCCATGGTTGGCCTACCGGGGGGTTGAAATGCTCAATAAATTACATGCTGGTGAGTGTCGCACATTGGCGGTTGTGATGCATATTTTGTGTGACAGGGAGCCACAGCAGAGGGGTGAAAGAGCCACATGCGGCTCCAGAGCCACAGGTTGCTGACTCCTGAATTAGAAGATCTCCAAGGTCCCTTCGAACTCTTGTTATTCTGTTACCTGTAGTTTTTATATCCTGGTATCTGTTAGATTGGATCGATTTGGGGCCCAATAATATACGAAGACTCATTGATTCAATTATCAAAAACAATCTTTTATTGATTCATGTCTGTTTCGTTACAGGTATCATCAGGAACAATGGCGGCAACAACATGAGGAGACCTTAAATACCCAGGAGGTGGGGTTACAGGTAATGGGAGGGGGAGATAGGAGGGATTAGGTCTGCCTGTGCTGATTAACCCTTGACTTGCCAACATATGTCCAGGGAGAGCATTTACTTGCAACAGTATCATTCTCGTTGCCCTTTTCTGAACCTGTTCCAACTTATCTGAATCCTTCTTAAACATAAAACAGAAAGCTATTGGGCGAATTTCAATCTCGCTGAAATATTGGGAACCCCTGCTTGTTTTTGTTTATTCTGGTTAGCATCTGCCATTAAAAATGCAAAGCTCAGAACCCCTAACTAAAGCAATGTTTTCTCTCTCTTGTTAATAAGCTATTGATTAGTTCTTCATGCAT
Organism: Masticophis lateralis; assembly: GCA_030761175.1. NCBI lineage: Eukaryota > Metazoa > Chordata > Lepidosauria > Squamata > Colubridae > Masticophis > Masticophis lateralis. Next base: position 123,099,844 of record JAUDYJ010000004.1, read on the forward strand.
GCTTCTGTCATGAGAATTGAGAGGTGGTGGAGGGAACCCCTCTTGGCAAGGTGATACATACCTCTTCTAAAGCTTTATTTCATACCTGCTGAATGCTCCCTTTAGACTGTTGTGTATCAGGTTAATTTAACAGCAACACTCCCTTTCCAATATCACTTCACAGTTGAAATTTTCTCTGTAGAGTAAATCTTACTGGGAGTTTTCTGTACTCTGCTTCTCTTTGGTCAAAGACAGGGTAGCTTTTGGAAGCTTTATGTAACTGACACATTTGCCAGTAATTTATAAACATATAGATAAGCACTACTCCTAGTTGTGTTCGTAGGTATGCGGAGTCGAAGCCCGTACTGGACCTGGATGGATGTGAGGCAACACAACACGAGGTAAGGTGAGGTGACACCAGCGGACAAGCCTGGAAGAGCCAGTAGCCCAAGAGCCACTGGTCAGTTGTGTAAGTTAGTTCACCTGCTCTGGTGTACTAAGGATAGGTATTCAATATCTTGTTCTGGTCCGCCAGCAGCCTACAGAACTGGCAGCAAAGTCAAACAGTGAGGGGGCTGGGGAGAACCCAGGGAGGAATCTGGGGAAAGCTCAGACAAGGGCTTTGCGTTGAAGGCAGTGATGGGGCCAGGGCCATCTGGGAGTTATGCATGGAGCCTCCAGAGTCAGATATCAGAGAGGCAAAAGAACAGAAGGAGCCTGTTCCTAGTGCGTGCATGCACAGAGCTGCCAGAAGGCAAGAACAGTTAAAACAAATAGGGATGACTCGGGAGTAAGGCCTGGAGATGATTGGCCCCTTCCATAAGGCTTAAAAAAGGAGCAGAGGCCCATGGGCCTTTTGCAGGAAAGCAACATTGTTAATTCTGTTCCCCGTCGGCATCACTGTTTGATTCTGGACTCCATGTGGCTTTGCCAAGTAGGTCTTTGGCAGAGCGTCAAGGTTGGTGATAATCCCGAAGGACTTCTCCCGAAGGACTTTTTGCAACTAATTGGGACTCAGCTGTGAATGAAAGTAATTCACAGCTGTTGCAATAAAAGAGGTTTTTGGGACTACTCCTGTGTCTTAATGCCTCAGGAAGCCTAGGTCATGACAGATCCGAAGAGAAATGAACTAACAATTTAGGCTGTCAGGACTGCATTGTATCTAAATGCAGTCCTGACAGCCAAATATCCAAATATTGGTAAATATTTCTGACATTGTACACCATACGCTAAATAATAAAGAAGCATTACCCTTTCCTACCTCAAATAATGATCTCTGGGTGAAAGAACACCATGCTTTTCTCTCAAGATTGTTTTTTAAAAAAAAACATTAGTTTGGCCCAGTTCATTTAGTGACCGTTCAAAGTTACAACAGCGCTGAAAAAAAAAGCAACATACGACCGTCTTTCACAGTTACGACTTTTGCAGCATCTCTGTGATCACGTGTTCAGAATTCAGATGTTTGGCAACTGGCTCCTATTTATGACTGTTGCTGGGTCCCAAAGTCACGTGATCCCCTTTTTGCGACCTTCTGACAAGCAAAAATCAATGGGAAAGCCAGATTCACTTAACAACCGGGTGACTAACCTATCAACTGCAGTGATTCACTTAGCAACCGAGGCAAGAAAGGTCGTAAAACGGGGCAAAACTCACTTAACAAATATCTCACTGAACAGCAGAAACGTCAGGCTCAATTGTGGTCATAAGTCGAGGACTCTCTGCACGGCTGTCTACAAGGGAAACTTTTCATACAAGAAGCTGTCAAATTCTTGAAAAGCACCCGGAGGCTCCAACTGGTCCAGAATGTAGCCGCACGGGTGATTATGGGCACATCTCATTGCGCCCATGTAACACCTCTCCTACGTGAGCTGCACTGGCTCCCGGTGGTCTTCTGGGTATGATTCAAGATGTTAGTTATCACCTTTAAAGCGCTTCATGGCTTAGGGCCTGGGTACTTACGAGACCGTCTTTTGCCACAAATAGCCTCCCACCGACCAGTTCGTTCTCACAGGGAGGGACTACTCAGGGTACCGTCAGTCAAATTGTGCCGACTGGCGACTCCCAGGGGGAGGGCCTTCTCTGTAAGGGCTCCAACCCTTTGGAATGAACTGCCCCCTGAGATACGAAACATCCCTAATCTCCGTGCTTTCCGCTGTGCCTTCAAGACCCTGATGTTTAATCAGGCGGGGCTAAACATGTTAACTGGGAATGATTAAAATATTATCTAATTCTGGGTTTTATTTAATTTGGGCTAAACTATGCTATAATTTTAATTATCAATTTTATGATGTTTACAAATCTTTTATTTTTTCTTGATTGTACACCGCCTTGAGTCCTAAGGGAGAAAGGCTGTATAGAAATAAAATAAATAAATAAATAAATAAATAAATAAATAAATAAATAAATAAATAAATATTCATCAGAGTGTCAGCACTTCAAGCTGCATTTACTCTAGTACTGACATAAGAAGGAGAAGCGAGGCGTCTGGAAAGGGACGTTTGACTTTTCACCTACTTATTTTCCCTGGAGATAATATCCCCTAGGTGATGAGATGGGAGGGGGAAATTCCTTTGAGCTGGAGCAGTAGATTAGGGGTAGAGTGACTTGGAAGATGGCCAATGAGTGCAGAGAAGTGGGGATAGGAAAGGGAGGGTTTTGGGTCAGGAAGTCAGTGTTGGCTACGATGGAGTCGGAGCCAGACTGTCGTGCTTAATAAATGAGAAATTTTCATCAAAGATTTTGTTTGAAATGCAATTTATTTGAGACGACCTCGAAACCTGACACAGAGTTTCCAATTTCTTGTTTGGCAGAATTGTGTTGTTGTTGTTTTTTTTCCCCTTTCCTGGCGCTAAGAGATTTTTCATTTGGTTGTTTTATATATTATAATAATAATTATAATTTCAGGTTTTGGTAAATATCTACAGGTAGTTCTCAACTTATAACCATGTGTTTAGTGACTGCTTGAAGTTACAATGGCATTGAAAAGGTGACTTAGGGAAATTTTTCACCCTTACGACTGTTGAAGCATCCCCATGATCATGTGATCAAAATCTGGACACTTGGCAACTGGCATGTATTTATGACAGTTGCAATGTCCCAGGGTCACATGCAGGGGTGGGTTCTACTTATCTTTACTACCGGTTTGCAACGGGTCCGTGCATGTGCGTGCTCTTCTGTGCATGCGCAGAAGCGTTCTGATGACATCCGGGTCAGTAGGCGGAGCCTTCTGCCGGTTTTACTACCGGTTCTATAGAACCGGTGCGAACTGGGGGCAACCCACCACTGGTCACGTGATCCCCTTTTGTGATTCACTTAACCACCATGTTACTAACTTAAACTGCAGGGATTTCCCTTAACAACTGTGGCCAGAAAGGTTGTAAAATGGGACAGAACTCACTTCACCACTTTCTCACTTAGCCACAGAAACATTGGGCTTGGTTACCATGGTGAGGTGAGGCCTACCGATCAGTGGTAGGTTCCTCCCGGTTTGGCCCGGTTCGGCCCGGTTCGGCAGAGATGGTAGCGGTGACAATATGACATTACTGAACCAGTTCTGCCCCCCCACCCTCGCCCCCCCACGTTAATTTTACTTTTTATTTGGCCCCACCCCCAATCTATTGCTACTTCCTGAGTCCCAGCTGATGGCTAGAAGGAAAAAAACTGTTTAAACTCTTGCCGCAGATCTTCAAAGGGCCACCCTACAGCTGATCAGTGTTAAAAGACAGTGTGGTGGTAGACCGGTGCCTCCAAAAACAAATAATAGACTGGTGCCTGCAAAAATAAATGGGTAGACCAGTGCCTGCAAAAATAAATGGGTAGACCAGTGCCTCCAAAAATAAATGGATAGACCATTGCCTCCAAAAACAAATGAGTAGACCGGTTCCTGCAAAAATAAATGGGTAGACTGGTACAGCTCTGCCAGCAGTTAAAAGCCTGGTAGGCTAGTACCTGTGCTAAATCCTAAAGAATTGTCACATGACCCTCAAGCCACACCCACTAAATAAGCCATGCCCACAGAACTGGTAGTAAAAATATTTAGAACCCACCCCTGTTACTGATACTCTGTTTAAAAAGAGTCTGTCTGTCGACTGATGGACCTCTCAGAGGTACAATAAACCTCACATCATTTCTGGTTGAAACAGCATGGTGAGATGAAACTTGGATGGCTACCAAGGTGGTCTCCCACCTGGAGAATTACAACTCATTTAGCATGGCCTCCAATGTCATCATTAATGCTAATTCTGGGGATCCAGCCAAGTGTTAGCGTGGGAATGAAATGGCCACACAGGTCCTCGACGTTCCCCTACTCTCTCTTCCTCATGTTCAAGTTTTGTTTTCCCCCACAAATGAGATGGATAAATTTGAGGAAAGGAGGGAGCCTGCTGTGATATGTTTCCAGGGTTGTAATTGGAAAGTCAGATCCCTGGTGCCCTTTGCTTGGTATCAGAAAGACCACTGCAGCAGAAATAATAAGGGGAAGTGCTGTGACAACACCTTTTGGCTGCAAGAAAAGGAAGGCAAGCAGTATTACAAACTGAGCCAATGCTAATGACTAATTTGTGTTTGCTGTATCTCTCTGCCGCAGAAGACAAGCAAAAGGTAATTTCTTGACTCCAGTTATTGTGCTTTTCCTCTTCCTAACCAATCAAACCTTCTGCGTTCACTCCTGGCTTTCCTTAGCACAAACCACGCGATGCAAGAATATCAAGACTTACACCAGAGCCTCAGACTGGGATGCATTTTCATCCCAGCCTCCCGATGGATAGCAGACGTCACGAAGAGCAATAGCCAATCGCCCTATCGATGGGCACGTTCTTTGTCACCTGGTTTGAGAATAATCCGGTTTCACGCTGCGTTTGATTCTTAATATTGGGAGATCCAACACTGTGGCAGGTGTGAAAAAAGGCAATTCCATGCTAGGGATTATCAGGAAAGAGACTTAAAATAAACTCTGATTCTCGAATGCAAATTGTGGGAGCTCTTACTTATATTCAGTTCTGGTTGCCACCCTTGGAGTTGAGAAGGGCAGTCGAAACATCTCCGAGGCCGCAATGCTTCATTTCAAGAAATGCTTAGATTGACTGGGATGTAGATTGTCCTCCCATTAAACCCATAATTGAGCCCCAAATGTTTGTTGTAAATGACTTTTGTCCCGTTTTTACAACCTTTCTCGCCACAGTGGTGTGAATCACTGCACTTTTTAAGTTACTAACACCGTTCTTAAGTGAATCTGGCTCCCCCCATTGACTTGTCAGAAGGTGGTAAGAGGGGGTCCCATGACCTTGGAACATGCAACCGTCATAAGTACGAATCAAACACCAAGCATCCGTATTTTGATCAAGTCACCATAGGGATTCTGTAATGGTTGCAAGTGTGAAAAACAGTCGTAAGCAGTGGTGGGATTCAAATTTTTTAACAACTGGTTCGGTGAGCGTGCGCTTCATGCTAAAAATGGAGCATTTAAAAGCTCAGCTGCTTACCTTCCAAGTCAACAACGGTAAGTAGAACAGGTTAGGGGGTGGGGAGAAAGCTGTGCCATGTGATTGAGATAAGTTACAAAGCAGGAAATAAAGGACAGGAGAAAGACGGGTGGGCAGCACCAGCTGATTATTGGAGCTACAGGTTCACCTGAATCAGTACGAACTGGCTGAATACCACTTTTGGTCGTAAGTCACTTTCTTCAATGTTGTTGCGACTTTGAACAGTCAGACTTCGAAATGAACTGTTGTAAGTCAAGGACTGCCTCTATTTAGATTGGAATTGGAGAGGGGACCATGGAAGTATTTCTGGCATTGGGACAACAGATCATGATTTGAACCCCCTTGTGAAGAAAGAGCACCACGGAAAGGTTTTCTTCACACAATGATCCTGTGGAATGAATTATCCCAAGACATGATAATCGCCGTGGATTTAGATGGCTTTAATGGAGGACTGATGAAATTCCGAAAGAACAGGCCTAACAATATCTTGTTAGTTCATTGTGCTTTCATAAATCTTTAAAGAATAACGTTTTCAAAGGCCCTACTCTGATGTGATTCCTATTTTATGATTGAGATAGCATTTGGTTGTGTTTGTTTGCAATGTACCATGAGACATCACTGTTCATTCTTACCATTTTTAACCATGGTTTGTCAAGTTTTCCTTATAGAAAAGTTGAGAGTTAAGCTTACAGCTTGCAGGAAAATAACTTCCAGTGTTGGAGCATTCTCAACTTCTGGAGGCAAGTAGTTCCACTGGTTAATTATTCTAACTGTCAGGAAATTTCTCCTTAGTTCTAAGTTGCTTCTCTCTCCTTAAATAGTTTCCACCCATTGCTTCTTGTCCTACCCTCAGGTGCTTTGGAGAATAGCTTGACTCCCTCTTCTTTGTGGCAGCCTCTGAGATATTAGAACACTGCTATCATATCACTCCTAGTCCTTCTTCATTGGCATTGATCTTCAATTAAACCAACACTATAGTTCATTAAATATTACATTGAATATTCAGTAACTGCTGTGAGATATGTACTGTATCTACATAACATAATAGCGTGTTTATTTTATTTTATTTTATTTTTTGTCCTTGAAGGTAGGTGCGATCTCATGTACATAAATAACAATTAACACCTGCATTAGATGATACATTGATCGATTCTTTTCAACACAGCTTTATCTGATTTTAACTATTAGAACTTCAACACTTCTTCTTCGGTTGGTCATTAAGCAGAGAGTTTGGGCATATTCTTACTCTTACTGCTGACAGCAGGCATCCCACTGAGACTATAAAGAAATTGTATGCCAAAGACTGAATGGAGAAGGCCTTTCTATTTGTATCTGTCTGCTTTTAAAGGTCATTACTCAAGAAACACCCACTTCCTGCACAGCACTTATTGCAGCAGGATTTTGACTACTCATTATTCTTACTCCTGATCTTTTATAACCTAGATACAATAGAGCTGGCAAGCTTGAAAAGGGGTTTTCTGTTTTGTTTTGTTGTTGTTTTTTTAATGATGGGGAGCAACTCAGCAAAATGGAAAATAAATCAGTTTTCACCCCCCCCCCCCAAATAGTATCAAGCTTTAATAAAGAGAATGAGGCATTGTGGAGGAATTAGAGAAATTTTGATTTCAGAAAACAAGTTAAAATATTTCATGTTCCAAGAGAAGGGTTTGGGTTTTTTGTTTTTTTTTGAGTTGGCCTTGGTTATACGTCATTCGAAAGTCACTCCGTAGAACTAAGGAGAAATTTCCTGACAGTTAGAACAATTAATCAGTGGAACAACTAGCCTGCAGAAGTTGTGAATGCCCCAACACTGGAAATTTTTAAGATGTTGGATAATCATTTGTCTGAAGTGGTGTAGGATTTCCTGCCTGGGCAGGAAGTTGGACTAGAAGATCTCCAAAGTCTCTTTCATCTATTCTATTCTATTCTATTCTATTCTATTCTATTCTATTCTATTCTATTCTATTCTATTCTATTCTATTCTATTCTATTCTATTCTATTCTATTCTATTCTATTCTTTTTAAAATTTAATTTATATGCCGCCCTTCTCCGGAGACTCAGGGCGGCTTACAATGTGTTAAGCAATAGCCTTCCTACTTTTGTATATACCTGCTTTCGCCCCTCCCCCAAAGTGGTGTTCTTTTTTATACAAAGTCTGCTTATTGCCCCCACAATCTGGGTCCTCATTTTACCTACCTTGAAAGGATGGAAGGCTGAGTCAACCTTGAGCCTGGTGAGATTTGAACTTGCAATAATTGCAAGCAGCTGGTGTCACTTTAACACCACTTAAGCTGCTGCGCCACCAGGCTCTCCTATTCTATTCTATTCTATTCTATTCTATTCTATTCTATTCTATTCTATTCTATTCTATTCTATTCTATTCTATTCTATTCTATTCTATTCTATTAATACATAATATACTAATGATAATATACTAATATATTCCTTAAACCTTATACGTTATTTAAACATAATATAATAATAATTTATACCTTATTTCTATACAATTATATCTATCTATCTATCTATCTATCTATCTATCTATCTATCTATCTATCTATCTATCTACCTACCTACCTACCTACCTACCTACCTACCTACCTACCTACCCATACAATTCACAAACACATTTATCTATAATAACATATATATTTCTATTCTAACACTACACATTTGTCACGGCTAACCTCCTTTTATCTAACCATTCGTAGAATTTTGTTCAGATTTTATAATACAATGTTTCGCTTCTATCCTTGGGTTCCCAGATGAGTCTATCCATTTCTGCACAGTTGAAAAATTTTAGTATATTTCCTCTTCAGTTGGGGTATCTTTCTCTTTCCATTTCTGAGCAAAAGCTATCCGTTTTGCTGTAAGTATATGCAGTAGTAGATAATTTATGTCTTTCTTGTATTTGTATCCTTCAGGACTGATTGATCTGACCTCCTCATAGGCCAACGAACTCTCAGGAGTCTTCTCCAACGCCATAATTCAAATGCATCAAATCTTCGTTGTTCACCCTTCCTTATGATCCAATTCTCCTAGCCATACATTACTGCAAGGAAACTACCTGTTTCTTATACTCACCGACTAAAACTGTGAACAGAAGAAAATGAAGATGGCAGAAATAAGTTGGGAGCGAGAGAAAGAAGGTAAAGCCGGAAGTAATGTCCTAAAAGAAATGGACACTCAAGAAGAGCTAAAAGATATTTATGACTTGAGAAGACATAAGCACTAAGAAGGATGGAGGTTCAAATATGAAGCCCCCCAAAAACAACAGGGAAATTATTTATTTATTTCTGTCCCATCTTTTTATTTTTACAAATAACTCAAGATAGCAAACATATCCCACACACCTTCCTTCTCCTGTTTTCCCCATAACAATAACCTTGTGAGATGGGTTGGGCTGAGAGAGTTGCCCAAGGTCATCCAGTTGGCTTTCTTGTCTAAGGATAGTGTTAACTCGCAAAGCATCCCTGGCCTGCTTTTGAGTTGCCATAGGCCAGGGGGGATGGGAAACTGGTGAAATGGCATGGCAGCCAAAGACAGATGCACATTCCAGACTTATCTCTTTCAAGGCTGTATCCCAGGGTTACCCACAGCAGCCAGAGGGGAGTGACCTCTACAACTTGCAAAATTGCTCCATTGGTGAATATGATTGATGACACATCTTGGGGGGCAGGAGGGGAAAAGCAAGGTCATGATTAGGGCATAAATTATGTAGGGTCAGAGCTGGCTTCACTTGGGAATGGGCCAACATGAAGCTCCTAATAAATACCTGGATTTCTTTTGAAGCTTGGCTCGAGGCTCATGATTTAATTAGGGCATCCGTCAGAACCCTGACAGAGAGACTTGAACTCATGATCTCCTGTTTTCTAGCCTGGTGCCTTAACCACTAGACCAAACTGGTTCTGGACATTACGGCTGTCCCACATTTTCACTTATCAATCTTAAGCATGTACACATGTACAGCTTCTGTCTTTGACCATATAGGCTCTAATCACTAGCTTGTGAGCTAGTGGCAAAGATTTCCATCCCCATATTCCATTTTGCTATCTGTTTATTATCCCTCTTCTCTCTGAAAGTCTTACAGGTGCCGGCTTTCTATCTGGGTGCCTTAACCACTGCTAGACCAAACCAGCTGCAAACAGAAATAGAAATGCACCACATCGGAGGACAATTGCAGGAGGCACAACACATGTTCAAGCCAACAGTCCAAGTTCAGTCATCCAGGGACTATTCCACCGAGTGGCCTCTATCAATGGGGACACTTGGTGTCAGTTCCCTTCTTCTGTTCAACAAACTCCTCCAATACCAATTAGGAGGCAGTAGCTTGCTTTGAACAAGGGCGTAATGAATGACTTGCATGGTGTTTCTGGCTGATAGCAGAATAGCCCAGGTTTCTAAGACAATGACAAATTCGGTCTCATCGGTCTGCAAAAGAATTAGACACCAAGATACCTGCAAGATGAGTGTTCGAAGATTTCTAAGCTAGCCCAACAGAATGTGTGCATTAATTATCGGATAGGTTGAGTGGAACTCGGGAAATAAATTCTGTCTCGGGATTGGGGGCAGTGTCTCTTTCCAAAGCTTCAATATGTCTTGCCAGCCATGATTTAACAAGGAGGCAAGTATTCACATGCTGGAAAGCAGGAAAATAATGTGAAACTAGTGGAATATAGTTGTTAATGACCTCATCATTTTCATTATATCCAATGTCTAGTTGCTTGTGTAGGTAAAACAGCACCAATTGTATGTACCAGGTAGGTGTCACCAGTCTGAAAGGACAGAACCAGGGAAGGAGGAGTGATATGAATGGATACAACCCTGGACATGAAGCATCCATACTGAAAAAGGAGCCTGGATAGCTCAACAGACTAAAAGCCTGTTATTAACATCCAGCTGTCTGCAATTATTACAAGTTTGAATCTCACCAGGCTCAAGGTTGACTCAGCCTTCCATCCTTTCTAAGGTAAGCAAATTGAGGATCCAGTTTGTGGGGGCAATAAGCTGACTTTGTATAAATATACAAAAGTATGAAGGCTATTGCTTAACACATTGTAAGCCACCCTGAGTCTCTGGAGAAGGGCGGCATATAAATCAAATTTTTTTAAAAAATGGTTATCCAACATCTTCTTAAAAACTTCCATTGTTGGAGCATTCACAACTTCTGCAGGCAAGTTGTTCCACTGATTAATGTTAGTTTATTAGTTTATTATTAGTTTAAAGTGTTGAAAGATGCTTGGGACCAGTGACATCATATCTTTGTTTTTTAATTTTGAATTATTAATTAAAAAAAAAACTTTTTATATATATAAAAAAATCAGTCCTGAAGGAAATCAACCCTGACTGTTTTTTGGTCAAGTATTTGAAACTGAAGCTCAAATACTTTGGCCACCAAAGGAGAAGAGGAAAAGACCTTAATGATGGGAAAGATAGAAAGCAGAAGGAGGCAGGGAACAGTAGAAGATGAGATGGTTAGATAGCATCATCAACGAACATGGGTTTGGGTGCACTCTGGAGATAGTGCAGGACATGGATGGGGAGGGCTGGCATGTTGTGGTGCATGGAGTTGTGAAGAGTCAGGCATGATTTAGTGGCTGAACAACAACAACAACAACAACAACAACTGAAAACAGGATCACTTTATTTAGTCTTGAGGGTTCCCCGTAATCAGTCTCTACATGGCTTAGGCCCAGGGTACTTACAGGACCATCTCTTGCCTTCCTCCCACCATCCTGTGTGCTCCCACAGAGTTGGCCTCCTCAGGGTGCCGTCGGCCAAACAATGTCAACTGGTGGCCCCCAGGGGAAGGGCATTCTCTATTGGAGCTCCGACCCTCTGGAATGATTTGCTCACCAAGCTCAGGATAGCCCCTGACCTCCTCTCCTTCCGCCGTGAACTAAAGACATGGCTGTTCCAGCAATAACCTGATCGTAGGGTTGTATAATTTTTATAATTTTAATGTGGTTTTAATGGGGGTTTTAATCTTAATTTTATTTTAATTCAACTGTGATTTGTATCGATGATCGCTGTATGTAAGCCGTCCTGAGTCCTTCGGGAGAACAGCGGCATATAAATCACAAAAATAAATAAATAGATAGATAGCTGTTTTCTGAGGTTTTCGCGGGTGTTTGTATGTAGGTCTTTGGTTATTTGGGTCTTCTCCTGTGTAAAATTGGAAGTGTCTTGGCGACATTTCGACGAAGTCTCATTCGTTATCTTCAGGCTGGTGTTCTCAGCTTCGTGCTTCCAGGAGCACATTGCTCCTGGAAGCACGAAGCCGAGAACACCAGCCTGAAAATGACGAATGAGACTTCATCGAAATGTCACCAAGACACTTCCAATTTTACGCGTGAGAAGACCCGAATAACCAAAGACCTACATAGATAGATAGATAGATAGTTTGGGTTAGGATGATCTTATCCTTTCCTTAAAAGGTGCTTGTAATTCCACTTAAAATCCAGGGTTCCTTCCGAAGAATTATTTGATATAGGGACGCTCCCAGGAACTCCGCCTGCAACTTCACGTAAACATCTCAAAAGAAAAAGAAAACGTATTAAAATTCGGATAAAACCTCCTTCTGGCTGGGAACTTCTTAGTTTCCTATGATCCCGAGAACCCTTTTGTCAAATAATTATAATGGATAATCTGACAGAGGCGCACGTCTCCTCATTTCTCGACGTGGTCTCACAGCCCCAACAAAGAGCGATTCAGCAGATCCGTGTGATAACAAGATCTCACAGTATATAAGCCCAGCGATCATCTCCTTTTATCCTGCAACTTCAGTTACTCACAGAAGCTCTTTGGCAGCTTTACAATCAGACGGGGATATATCAAAGAGGGAAAAAAAACACAAAAAAACAGCATTGATATTAGAGGTTTTCTATTCCACTCGTTGCATCAGTCGGACACACAGAAGTCTTGGCTATTAGGGAAGGAACCGCACTGAGATTGCGGTGGGGAAGAAAGTATCAGACATTGCAAATTTACTCCACGGTATTTATTTCCTAGCTGCGTGTAGGAAAGAGGAAGACACATTCTATTATTTAGACAGATTTTCCAACACTAGTTATTTAATATGAAAAGTGGAGTGAAGCAAGCTTCTGTTAGGAATGTTTGCGAAATGTTATTCATATAAAAGATTCCCTTGCTGTTGTATCAATGAATTATTGATGCGGTTTTGCTATTTTTAGACTCCACTTAGATACATTTCTGTGTGTATTTTGGCACTCCTTGCAATTCATGTCTTATTTTCCCCTCCGTGATATGACTGAGCATGCAGATAGCTTACTTCTTACGTTTAGCTTGGTGATTTAACAGACTTAATTTTTTATCGGAGAACCAGGGTGGTCGGAATGATTAAAGCACCATATTAGAAACTAGGAGACGAGGAATTCTAGTACTGCCTTAGATGCGAAGCCAGCTGGGTGACTTTCAGGCGGTTCTTATCTAGGAGGAAGGAGACAATGATGAAATAAAAATAAATATTAATCGAATCAGAAATTGAAATGAGAATAAAGATCATTAGAAAATCGGGGTTGCTCGAATACCACTTTAGATTGAACTGATAAGGGAAACAACAAGAGAGAGGGGAAGGAGTAGAGAGAGAGGAAGGGAGAAGAGAGGAGAGGAGAAAGAAGAAAGGGTAAAGGAGAGGAAGAAAAGAGAGGGGAAAGAGGAGTAGAAGAGAAGGTTAGAAGGGGGAAGAAGAGAGGATGGGGGAAGGGGAAGAAGGAAAGAGAAGGAGAGGAAGAACGAAGAAAGTAGGAGGAGAAAGAGGAAGGAAGAGAAGGGGAGGGGAAGAAAAAAGGTTGGAGTAAAGGTAAAGGGTAAAAGAGCAGCCCTGAAAAAGTAAAAATGAAAAATGAAAGTTAAAAGATAAAATGAATGAAAAATGATGGATAAATGACTGTACATGTAAATGTGTTTATGAGAAATAAAAAAATAAACAAATAAAGGGTAAACCACTTTCAAAATCTTGCCAAGATTGACTCTCATCATATCTGCAATGTTTTCCATCTGCAAATCCTTAAACCAAGGATGACACCAAGCTGGCAGGAATAGCCAACACTCCGGAAGAGAGGCTTCAGATCCAGAAGGATCTTGACAGACTTGAACATTGGGTGCTATCTAACAAAATGAAATTCAATGGTGAAAAAAAGGAAAGTTCTACATTTAGGGAAGAAAAACAAAATGCACAGGTAAAGTGTAGGTCCATGATGGTGAACCTATGGCACGGGTGCCACAGGTGGCATGTGGAACCGTATCTGTGGGCATCTGTTGCCCTAGCTCAGCTCCAGCATGCATGCAAGCACTGGCCACCTGATTTTTGGTCCCTCCGGGCCCACCAGAAATCAGGAAACAGGCTATTTCCAGCCTCCAGAGGGCCTTTGGGGGGATGGGGAAGGCAGTTTTCACCCTCCCCAGGCTCCTAGAAATCTCTGGAGCCTGGGGAGGGCGAAAAACGGGCCTACCAGGCCCGCCAGGTCAAAAGCGGGGGGAGCACGGAGGGGTCACACATGTGCGGGGGGGACAGGGTGCATTCAATTTTGGATGTGGGCACACACACACACAAACCTCTCACGCTCCCCCCACTTTTGGCACGCGACGGAAAAAAGGTTAGCCATCACTGGTATAGGTGGTACCTTGCTCAATAGCAGTAACTGTGAGAGGGATCTTGGAGGCCTAGTGGACAACCATTTAAATATGAGCCAGCAGTGTGCAGCAGCTGCCAAAAAAGCCAACACTGTTCTAGGCTGCATAAACAGAGGGATAGAAACAAGTTCACATGAAGTGTTAATGCCACTTTATAAGGCCTTGGTAAGGCCACACTTGGAATACTGCATCCAGTTTTGATTGCGACGATATATAAAAGATGTGGAGACTCTACCGTGTTTCCCCGAAAATAAGATCCTGTCTTATATTTTTTGAACCCCAAAATAAGCACTTGGTCTTACTTTCGGGAGGTCTTATTATTTTGGGGCAAGATGGGGCTCCTCTTGCCATCTCACCTGATTTCCATCTCTGCGTTTAAATATTTTCAGGGAGGGCTTATTTTCAGGGGGAGGCTTATTTTAGCATCTGCGCTTAAAAGCCCGATTGGGTTTTATTATCAGGGGATGTCTTATTTTTGGGGAAACAGGGTAGAAAGAGTGCAGAGAAAAGCAACAAAGATGATTAGGGGACTGGAGGCTGAAACATATAAAGAATGGTTCCTGGAATTGGGTATGTCTAGTTTTATGAAAAGAAGGTCTGGGGGTGACATGATAGCAGTGTTCAAAAATCTCAGGAGCTGCCCCAAAGAAGAGGGAGTCAAGCTATTCTCCAAAGAGACAAGAAGCAATGGGTGGACAAGAAGCAATGGGTGGAAATTCATCAAGGAGAGAAGCAACTTAGAACTAAGGAGAAATTTCCTGACAGTTAGAACAATTAATCAGTGGAACAACTTGCCTCCAGAAGTTGTGAATGCTCCAACACTGGAAGTTTTAAAGAAGATGTTGGATAACCATTTGTCTGAAGTGGTGTAGGGTTTCTTGCCTAAGCAGGGGGTTGGACTAGAAGACCTCCAAGGTCCCTTCTAACTCTATTATTCTATTCTATTCTATTCTAAGGCTCTTTTCCTGAGGTCTTGCTGCAGACGCAGAGAATAATTCCGGAATCTTCAGGAATAAAAGGCATTAAATCTCAAATATCAACTCTTAGATTCCTCCCCCCCCCCAACTTTGGCTTTGATACTTTCTAATCTGATTGTGAATCTGCCCAAGAGCTTCTGGGAGTAATTGAAGTTGCAGGATAAAAAGACAATCCCTGTGTTTATACTGCAAGGCCTACTATGATGTGGATCTATTGAACTGGTCTTCGTTACCCCTGTGAGACCACCTTGAGAAATGAGGAGAGGGGTGTCAAATTATTCTTTGTAATCATTTGACAGCAGACTTCCCAGAATCATAGGAAACTAAGCAGAAGGATCTTTGATAGGAATTTCAGGAATTATTTTGGGTGGGTGGAGATTCTTGGACTTTCTTATACAGTAGTGGCCAAAATTGTGGAAACCTTTTGAGAAAAATGTACTTTCTAAAACTAGCTAATAACCACTTTTTTTGGGAGTAGTACCATAAAGTACCTCCTGGCTTGTCTCTGCTGCCCTGGAGGTGACTGGAGACTGGATCCAGGCTATTGTCAACACTTCTTTGAGGGAGGGGGTCGTCCCCGCCTCCCTTATTTATTCTGGTGGCCGAGTGCAGGAGAATCTGGGCAGCTGAATTCCATCTTGATCTGGATCCAGGTGATTCTGCAGAAAAGGACAACCAAATGTTATTTTGATGATTCTACAAAGAGTCACCTCCCCTTAGAGGTGGGAAGAGTTCGTTTCATTGCTTCAGTTGCTTTTGGCTTAACAGATTCCACAGAAGAAGGGTTTATTTTATTGTCTCCATAATTTCTTACACTTACTGTAGGTTGAACTGTAGCAAGTATTAGTTGATAAACAAGCTGAAATGTTGCCTGGTCATTGGTTTTCATATCCTAGGTAGAATCTTAAATCCCACACCCCATCCATTAGAGCTTATGGGCATATTAAAAGTGATATAGCAAATGGCTAATTTGGTAAGATTGCCAACTCGCAAAGCATTGCTGGCCTGCTCTCGAGTTGCCATAGGCAAGGTGGATGAGAAACCGACAAAGCAGCACGGCAGCCAAAAAACAAAAAACACATTCCAGACATATCTCTCTCAAGGCTATTTCCCAGGGTTACTCACAGCGGCTGGAGGGGAGTGATCTCTACAACCTGTGAAATTGCTCCCTTGGTGAATATGAGTGATGACACACCCTGGGTGGAGGGGGGAAACAGGGTCATGATTGGGGCGTAAACTACGTGAGATCAGACTTGGCTTCACCTGGAACGTGCCGACATGAAGCTCCTAATAAATAACTGGATTTCTTTTGAAGCTTGGCTCGAGGCTCATGATTTAATTAGGGCGTCCGTCAAAACCCTGACAGAGATTACTCAAGATTCTGGAAGAATTATTATTGGATCCTCTTTGCTTTTTGATGGCAGATTGAAGTACCATACTGTATGGCAACATCAATGAACAGATAAAGATACAGGAGTTCCATTCCAAATCCAGGCTGATGTTCAAAGTCCCAAATGTATTAACAGTTTCATATTTTCTATTGCAATTAAATGCTCTTTTTCGAGTTACTTCTTTTTATCTTTTATTATGCATCGTCTTCAAATGCATTTAAAGTGTGTGATATATAAGACATTCTTCCATTAGACTTGCGTTTTGCTGGCCCCTTCAGCTCCGAGGAGAGCCCGTCTTTTCATTATCAGACTTGATAAAGTTAAACTTCCTTTATTAAAATTCTCTTGAAAGAAGAATCAGGAGCCCGCTACAGATTTATGCCGGAGAGATGAGGCTCGTACTTGTAATTTCTTTTGTGCTAAAGATACAGATTGCATTTAATAAGGATAATTGTTTGGATGTTTAATATTCCTTGGAAGTTTAATATCCCTCCTGCAAATGTAGGGGAAAAAAACTCTCTGTGAATCTCTGATACTTGGAGATGACCTTCATTGTTATTTTAGAGATTTATATAAGCCTGGGTAAGTGAAATGGTGCAGAGAAATGAGTATGTCTCATTGTTCTTATGATGATACAAAGATAATGACACACTAGCCGAGTCCCGCATATTTTAATCCATTCGGACGTATTTCAATGGCCTGTGTGTTCTGATTTATTTTATAAGTGATGATCTCTATTTAGAATAGATCTAAAAGAAGTTTCTTCCCACCGTGGTTTCCGAAAAGGTCCAAGATGGGATGAAACAATGGAGAGACATTTAGTTCATCCAGATAAGTTATTCTCAAGATATATGGGTATGTCTACTTTAATGAAAAGAAGGATTAAGGGTGACATGATAGCAATGTTCCGATATCTCACAAAGAAGAGGAAGTCAAGCTATTCTTCAAAGCATCTGAGGGCAGGATAAAAAGCAATGGGTGGAAACTGATCAAGGAGAGAAGCAACCTAGAACTAAGAAGAAATTTCCTGACAGTTAGAACAATGAATCAGTGGAACAACTTGCCTCCAGAAGTTGTAAATGCTCCAACACTGAAAGTTTTTAAGAAGAGATTGGATAACTATTTGTCTGAAATGTCATATGGTTTCCCTCCTGAGCAGAGGGTTGGTTTAGAAGACTTCCAAGGTCCCTTCCAACACTGTTATTCTATTCTATTCTATTCTATTCTATTCTATTCTATTCTATTCTATTCTATTCTATTCTATTCTATTCTATTCTATTCTATTCTATTCTATTCTATTCTATTGGGTTGTCAGCTTTCCAGATGACAAACCCAGTGTCTTAACCACTGGGCCACCGTGTCACTCCAGTATGAAAAGAAGTCCTATAAAAACTTTAGAAGAATGACATGATATGAATTATTATTAGAAATTCTGTTTATATAAAGCATCACACAAAGAATCAAACAAAGCGCACAGTCACCATGTTCTTTACTGCTCAACTATTTTCTGTAACAGGAAACAGGAAATGCTACTTAGAACAAAAGGGCATAGAGTATACATCATAGATCTAAACTTGCAAATTCTGCCATACAAAATCTTTCAATATTCACAAGAAAAAAGAAACACCTTTCTTAAACAATCAAGAATCACTCGTGTGGAATTATCCATAAATAACGTCTGTACTAAAATTCCACTCTATTAATTAGAAGGTTTTGTTTTTTTTAAAGTGGCTTGGCAAGATTGTCAGCAGTTTGCTATATTGTTGCTACCTTTGATCCAATGCCCAGTTAATCAGTCCTTTTGGGCAAAAGGTTTTGAAAATCACCCAACCACCTTTCACAACAAAATTCCTGCTGTTAGTTTATTGTCTCACTCTTCCAAAGACATATAAATTGCCTTAAGTATTTCAATTCCCGTTGAGTTTGTTACTGAAAAAAAATACTGGAAAACTAAAAGGGTTTTTTTCAGTGGATCAGTAGTATTTAAAAACATGGGAAACTGCTGTCTTAAAATAAACACAATAACAAAAATCTTTGAGGAGACATAAATTCATTCAAATCTAATCACCATTTAGAATGCGAACGCTATTTTTTTTAAGAGCATTGAGACTTGATCTTCATCTATAAAACTTTATTTTGGATGGCAATGTTAAATATTTTACATGTTTGTATTTTTCCAGATTACATATGGATTCATAACTCAATAATCCACATGTATAGTTTTTCATGGGTTGTTTTCCTCACCCCAAATTTATTTTCTATTTTTTAAAAATTTATCTTACATTTTGCTGTGTGGGAGGGGAATCCCTCATACTAAACCATGAACATCCTGGAACAGTCAGTAGCTGTTGGCAAGAACAGGAAGGAAAAACTTTATAGTTTTGGTACTATGTTGTGTTGTGTTGTGTTGTGCTGTGCTGTGTTGTGTTGTGTTGTATTGTATTATTATATTATATTATATTATATTATATTATATTATATTATATTATATTATATTATATTATATTATATTATATTATATTATATTATTATATTATATTATTATATTATTAGTACTTATAAATATGGAGTAGAGAGTTGGTCTCTGACAGAAAACCACCTTGAAGAAACTGGAAGTATTTGAAATGTGGATTTACAGATGGCTGTTACGTATAAAACGGGTTAACAAAATCACAAATGAGGAGGTGACAAGCTGCCTGGAAAAGCCAAGGGAAATAATCAAAGCCATTAAAAAGCGAATGTTAGAATATTTTGGACATGTGATGCGACACCCAGAAAAATACTTCACTTAATCCTCCAGGGAAAGATTGAAGGAAAACGAGGTCCAGGCAGAAGAACATCATGGCTTCAAAACCTAAGGAACCGATTTGGACAAAACTCAGCAGCATTTTTTCATACAGCTGTTGACAAAAATAGGATTGCCAACATGATTGCCAATGTCCGATGATGGATATACCACAAGAAGAAGAAGAAGAAGATAAATTTAAAAGATGTACTTCCAGGATCAATTTGCATACAGATTAAAACTTAGTAGAGGACCAGATAACAGAGCTAAACCCCAAGTATTCCCCCATGTCTCTGAAAAAACAGAATCCATTCACCATTAAGTGGCTGTTACCATCCTTACACTGTATGTTGTGGAGGACTCCTGTTTTCAATTCTTGGGCTCCTGGGTCTTGCTGTTAGTACCATTTATCTGTAGAACAATGAGCATCAATATTTATTTACTTGTACATGAACACAAAAGTAAGCCTAATGAGCATTTTGAATGACATTCCAAAATTGTAGAATCTGACTGTTTCTAAGGACGATTGGTTACCTTGGGGATGTGAAATAGCCAAGAGAAATGTACTGAGAAATTGGAAAAAAATCCCAACGAATAGAATGGAATGGAATTGAATTGAATCGAACAGAATGGAATGGAGTGGAATGGGATGGGGTGGGGTGGGATGGAATAGAGTAGAGCAGAGTAGTGTAGAGTAGAGTAGAGTAGAATAGAAGTGGAGTAGTGTAGTGTAGTGTAGTATAGAGTAGAGTAGAGTAGAGTAGAGTAGAGTAGAGTAGAGTAGAGTAGAGTGTAGAGTAGAGTAGAGTAGAGTAGAGTAGAGTAGAGTAGAGTAGAGTAAAGTAGAGTAAAGTAGAGTAGAGTAGAACAGAATAGAATAAGAGTGGAGTGGAGTAGAGTGGACTGGACTGGAAGGGAATGGAATGAAGCTAAGCAGAATAGAATAGAGTAGAGTGGAGTAGAGTGGAGTAGAGTAGAGTAGAGTAGAGTAGAATAGAATAGAATAGAATAGAATAGAATAGAATAGAATAGAATAGAATAGAATAGAATAGAATAGAATAGAATAGAATACTTTATTGACCAAGTGGGACTGGACACACAAGGAATTTGTCTCTGATACATAAGCTCTCAGTGTACATGCAAACAAGTGATAAATCATGTTCATAAATCATAAAATACAACACTCAGTGATAGCCATAGAATGCTAAATAAGCAATCAACATAAATCATACTAGGATATTAAATAAAACAATTAATGTAAATCGTAAGATACAAACAACAAAGTTAGAGTCATAAGAAGATAAGGAATAAGTAATAGAAAAGATGAGAAGGATAATAGTAATACAGCCCTACTAGTTAGTTTGACAGTGTTGTGGAAATTCGTTGTTTAGAATGATGGCATGGGGGAAAAATTGTCCTTGTGTCTAGTTTTGGCGTGCGGTGCCCTATATAGCAAAGAAATGTGTAATTTAATGCATTTTTGAAAAGGCTGTTTTTTTCTACTGATCATAAAGATGACAAGTATGTATCTCTCAGGCAAAGGATTCATATTTTTTTTCATGAATAATACTTTTAATGCACATATGATTGGTGTATTGCTCTTATGCAATTGGAACAATATTGATATATTTGGATAATTTACTGTATATGTCCTTTCAATGTCAGTGATTGAATAGTTATGGTGAGGATGTGACTTCAAAGGCAGAGGAAAGCTAATTGAAAGTAGTGAGCCAGAATGTTGTAATGTTCTGATATGGAGAGATATCTTCAAAAGTGAAAGGACCACTGGTTGAACATATGAAGTCAGGGTGAAGTAACAGTTAAGGTGGGGAGTAACTTCAAAGGTGGAGTGACCATTAGTTGAATGCCGAGGCCTTCAAAATAGCCAGTATTCTATCCTTCCCCTAGTTGTCTTTGCAAACCAATGGACATGTAGCAAATCCATTTCCCTTCTATAAAATTCTATTATTGTTGTTGTTGCTAGTTGCAAAGTCGTGCCTGACCCATCGCAACCCCGTGGACAACGTTCCTCCAGGCCTTCCTGTCCTCTACCATCCTCTGGAGTCCATTTAAGCTCACGCCGACTGTTTCAGTGATTCCATCCAGCCACCTCATTCTCTGTCATCCCCTTCTTCTTTTGCCTCAATCTTTCCCAGATAAAATTCTATAAAATAGATTAAATAAATGTAGAATTTTCTCAGCTAAAAACTGTTCTTTCCATTCCACTTCTTAATGTTTCCTCCTATAAAAGACATTTCACCAGGTTTCTCATGTTTAATTATCATGTTGATGCCTTTGCGTTTCTCTTCAAATGTCATTTTAAAATGAGATCAGATATAAATCTTGTAACACTGGGGCCCTTCTGAATGGCACTACTACATCCTCTGTAAATTTTATTGTGAATATCTGCGTCAGAAGGAAAATAATATACGACACTTGTAGATTTAGATTATGTATCACCCTTTTATTAAAAGTTGTCTACCTGATGCTATTATCAGGAACTTGGCTGGATTACAATTTAAAGGCTGTTCCTTTTTTTCCTTGGTGTGTGTGTTTGTGTGTGTGTAGCACAATTTAATAACTGTGTGTCCGTAACTAGACAGGGAAAAGAAATTCTTTTTATTTAGTTTGGGTGTTTCTAAGATTTTAGATAAATTTAAATAAAGCAAAGTAGTTATTATTATTAAATCATCATACATTTTTTTTTGGTTAAGGGAAGAGTATTTGGCAAGGGCGTTGGTCACTTGTGGAAACCCACACAGGTGAGTCTCTGTGCCACATATTTAATGTCAAAATATATTATCAAGGGAATGTTCTGTCCCCGTCTCACACACACACACCAACAGTTGGCCAAGAGTTAAATAAGCCAGCAGACAAGAATTCCTTTGGTAACAGAATTGGCAGCAACCCAGTGGCTGCCTGCCAAAAGTCTTTACTTACAAAGGGAGGGTTTTCTCCTCCGTCCGAAACATCAAAGTGAGTCCACAAAAGTTAAAGTATAGTCAAGTCCAGTCCAAAAAATCAATCCAAGCAGGGCATATAACGAAGTTCCAGAGATGCAGAATGACTTGCTAGCTTTTCAGTTTTGTTTGTCACAAGGCTTGAATGGACACCCCCTTTTATCCCCTGTGGGGTGTGATCCAGTGACTCAGCTTAATCTCTGGCACACCTGTTCCTCTGCTGTGCACACTTATCTCTGCGACGCTGTGAGAGGTCCAGCCAAGACTCATCTTCATTACTGTCGAACTGTGGCTGCTCGGAAGTGCTTGGCCTCTGGCCTATCTCTTGGCCTTTGGAGGAAACCTGAGGCATTGCCAGAGAGGAGGGTCCTGGAGAGAGAGGCCTTGCCAACTCCTCTCCTTCACTTTCCGAGTCTTCTCCCTCTTATAAAACAGGCTCGAGGGTCAGAGTCACAACAGGGAATAGAAGATGCTTCAGAAATTCTTAAGATAGAAATGGCATTTTAATGAAAGGATATTTTGCTGACCTGATGGACAGTAATGAGTTTGTGTTCTCCTGAACTATTAGCTTGATTAAGAAACTAAACAGTGTTTTGATAATTGTAGTATAACAGGCTAGCATCCAGTCTGTCTTGCATCTGCCTATTTATTTATACATCACATTTATTTATACATCACTAGAGTGGTGCAGTAGCCTAGAGGTGGAGCTCTCACCTCACAATCAGGAGGCTGTGAGTTCGATCCTAGGTAGCGGCAGATATTTCTCTCTCTGGGCACAATGAGTAATTATCTGCTGCGAACTCTGCATTGGTGACAGGAAGGGTATCCGGTCAGTAAACTCTCAGCTCCATTCAGTTGCCTTGACTCCACCCTGATGTAAGGGTTAGGGTTAGGATTAGGGTCATTAAAAGACAAAAAAATATTTCTATATCACATTTAGAGAATGCCCATCTCACTCACAGAGCGACCCCAGTGGATGTAGAATTAAAAAAAAAATATTTCTGGAAATATAGGAGCAGCTAGAATGGGGGAAGCTAAGGAGAAACCAACTTGTATTTATTTGTTTCCTTTGAACTCTGGCATTCTCTTTGGGCAACTACATAACACTAAGATTAATGTGATTTAAACAACAGCAGAAGCAAAACGTGGAAATCGAAAAGCAAAATTTATCCTAAAATTCTTTAACCACGTTCAACCATGAAGAGATTAACAGAAGGGGTGTGGTTTTTACAATTTATTCTGAAGGCTGAGAGAATAGAGGCCGAAACACAATTTAGGAGGTGCAGAAGAAAGTAAGGTTCATTTATACTAAATAGATAGTCCTCTGATAGTACAGTAAGTGGCCTTTTTGGGAAACGTGTATTTTTGAGGTTTGATGGCTAATAACACCACTTTTTTTTTTTGGAGTTTCAAGATAATCCTATTCCAATGCTGGAATGGCCTGGGAATAGCCCCGACCTTAACCCAATTGAAAATCTATGGAGCTTGTTAGTCAGAAGCGACCCAGCAATAAAACCCAGTTAATAGAAGCAATCCTTCAATCTTGGCTTCACATTAGAACAGCTGCAGAACTCAAAGACTTGGTTCACTCCATGGGAAGATGTTGTAAGGCTGTAATTCATGCTAAAGGTTACCCAACTAAGTATTAACTGACATGGTGATAATTTTTGTATATCTCGTTTCTTCTATGGTGATCATTTTTGTATATCTCATTTTTTCTACGTGTTTCACTTCTTTATACTGTAGCTGCTATTCCAATAGCAAATCCTTCACAAGAGTTATTGCATTACATTCTTGATTCAAGTGTCTTTCCATTGATATATAATTTTATGGTACTACTCCAGAACAAAAAAGTGGTGTTATTAGCTAGTTTTAGAAAATACACTTTTCCCAAAAGGTTTCCACAATTTTGGCCACGACTGTAGAGGCAAAACTGATTGTACCCCAGATGTTATCACAGATGTTTAACTAAAAACGCACAGGCAGTCCATTAGACAGTCAGCTCCAAGCCAATTAGAACTCTAAAGATCAATATCGACATGTCAAATTGTAGCCCTCTTTGGGGATAATTAAAAAAACAAATGAAGGAAAAACGTCTTGGGGTGCAGTGATGCATGCAGTGTGGGATCAACAACAGTCTATAACCTTTTTTAAAAAAAATTTTTGGGGGGGGGGGTAAAGAAAGGAAACCTTTTGTTCTTTTATTTATAGCCTGCCCAATTTGTCCTTGGAACTCCAACCCTTGAGCCGACTACTTATATCAGAAAACTCCAGAGACACAGTTTTATGCTTCCTCTGAAGGTTTGTAACTTCTAAAGTTTGTGATCCATAAGAACATCCATTTTCATTTATTTGCAGCAGAGGTAATAAATTGTGTTGGCCCTTTTATCACTATGACTTGATGGAGGAAGAGGAGGATGCGGAGAAGGAAGAAAAGAGAGAGGAATCAAACAGGACATAGAAGAAAGGATGTAGAAAGATCAAAATTATCTGCTTTTCTATGATTATCCTGACCAATGTGGAGCATTGGACTCTGGACACTGGCTTTTGGGGAAAGACCCTTTTAGTGTCGAGCACAGCCTCTGCTCGACAACAGAGCAACATTGACCACCCACGCTGCAAGCAAATGGTGCCACCCGAAGACGGAGGGGGGGGTGACTAACTGCGGGCGGTGGAGTGCACGGGTGCTGGTGGAGGAGCTGGAGTCCGTATAGGCTGCGTGTGTCACTGGTGGCGGACGGTATGTCGGGGTGCGTGGGCGGTGAGGCAACAGCGGCCGGGATGGATGACTGCAGCACGAAGCGACCGGGCGGGCATTTTGAACTAATTACTGAGGCGGGGCGCTCCCGGGCGGGCGTTTTAAACTCATTACTGAGGCGAGGCGCTCCCGGGCGGGTGTTTTAAACTCATTACTGAGGTGGGGCGCGCCCATGATCAGGACTCCTATAAAGCGCGCCTCACAGCCATGCCTGACAGCCGCGTCTTTGTGTTGTTAATGCATGCCCGCTTCTCACGGAAAGAGCTGTAGCACGAATAAAAGTCACGTTAGTTACCTGCTTACCTGCGTGAAGGCGTGAGTTTGTAGCACAGCGCACCGGAGAGCCGAGATTTAGAACATAAATAGCAGAGTTGGACGGGATCTTGGAGGTCCTCTAATCCAACCCCATGCTCAAGCTGGAGACCTTATATAATTTCAGGTAAAGCACTATTCAGCCTATTCTTAAAAGCCTCTAGCGATGGGGCACAACTTTTGAAAGCAAGCTACTGTATTCCATTGGTTCACTGTTGGGAAATTTCTCCCTTAGTTCTAGGTTGCTTTTCTCCTTGATTAGTTTCCATCCATTGTTCCTTGTCTTGCCTTCCGGTCAGGCGCGCATCACATGCGCACATGGGCTCTCTGCGCATGTGCAAACCCTTCTGTGCATGCGCAGAGGGTAAAAAACAGGTTACTTCCTGGTTAAAACCAGGAAGTAACAATGACCAGGTGGGTGGGCGGAGCTTTGCGCTGCCAGTGCTACCGGTTCTCCAAACCACCCACCGCCATCGCTACCAATTCAGCCGAACCGGTCCGAACCGGTAACATTTTACCCCTGCTTCTGGTGCTTTGAAAATTAGGTTTTTAAATATATATATATATGTATATATAAATATATATATGTATGTATGTATGTATGTATTATTGTTTACATACAGTATAAATATATTGAATACAGTGTAATTGTCCTGGCATTCCACTTGCCATGAAACAAATGTAAAAACAAAATAACATACTATATATACTATTTTAAACAGTGCTAGTGTTGTACAGTTATTTCTGGCCTTTATATTCTAAAATGTCAACTTATCTATCATTCTAATACCTACATTCTAATGGAGCGAAAAATACAGTAAATCTATCGTGTTTTCCCGAAAATAAGATCCCGTTTTATATTTTTTTGAACCCTGAAATAAGTGCTTGGCCTTATTTTCAGGGAGGTTTTATTATTTTGGGGCATGTGGAGCAAGATGGGGCTCCTCTTGCTGTCTTATCTGATTTCCAGCTCTGTTTTCCTAACCTTAACCAGAAGAAATGGCAGGGACTGGCTGTGCATGCGGTAAAATATTTTCGGAAGGGCTTATTTTGGGGGAGGGTTTATTGCAGCGCATGCACTCAAAAGCCTGATTGGGCTTATTATCAGGGGATGTCTTATTTTCAGGGAAACAGGGTACCATTGCCCATCTTAGCACTCAGTCTTTCTCCAATGGCAGTTATATCCAGGATGAATCTCACGATGTTGTATGCAACAAAGATATGATTATTAGTCCCTCTTATGAGACTGGATGGAGATATAGGAAATTATCTTGAAGGACAGGAGGAAAAGTTACCGCCAAGGTAATGATTGGGCAAGTGTGACTTGAGCTCATTCTTAGAAACTAAGTTGATCCCCTCTTCCTTGGGGCAGCCCCTCAAATATTGGAACACTGCTATCATATCTCCCCTACTCTTTCTTTTCATTAGACTAGACACATCCAATTCCTGCAACTGTTCTTCAAATGTTTTAATTTCCAGCCTCCAATTGTCCTTGTTGCTCTTTTTCTGAGTTCTTTCCAGAGCTGCAACATCATTTTTATATTGTATTGATCAAACCTGGATGCAGTATTCCAAGTGTGATCTTATTAAGGCTTTGTGTAGCAGTACTAATACTTCGTGTGAACTTGATTCTATCTTGACTCTTCTTCTGTTATTGTGTTACTCCCAAGCAGTGGTGGGTTTCAGATTATCTTACTACTGGTTCACCGCATGTGCACACACTTGCTTTGTGCTGTGCACGTCTGATTCATGCATATGCCTGCCTTCTGCACATGTGCTTTGCTCTCATACATGCCTTCTGCGCATGCACCCAGTCTCAAAAATGTGCCTAAATAGGATAGCATAGGGCCAGGTTGGGTGGCCGATTTCCACCTGTAATTATTTGCTACTGGTTCAGGCGAACTGGTCTGAACCAGCTGAATACCACCTCTGCTCCCAAGAGAGAGACTTACAATCCTAGAAGATCTCTCTGAAGGTTGATAAACCAGACTTTCATTGTTTGAGAGCCTCCTATATTACATATATTTCCCTTTTCTACATTGTTTTTCCTGAAGGCATTGCAACAGAATGGCTGTGCATGGCTGATTGATTTAATTTAAAAACCTTCCATTAATTACTTTATGAGGAATATGCTTGGTGGATCATAAATTCAATGTTTGCTCATTCACCTCAGTATCTTCTCGGCGTAGTGGCCATAAGTCTCTGTTATTTTCACCCTGCTTATTTCAGAGATCTTCAGCCTGACGATGGGGTGTAATAATTCATAGTTAAAATATGCTGTGGAAAAATTCAATTAGGAATTGTTTCCTGGAAAGAAGAAGTGAGCACTACGAATATATATATATATATATATATATATATATATATATATATATATATATATATATATATATATACACACACACACACACACACACACACACACACACACACACACACACACACACACACACACACACACACATATATATATATATATATATATATATATATATATATATATATATATATATATATATATATCAGTTTCCTCGTGTTTGATAATAAAGGATGGATGAGCCAATACTGCAATTTTGGGTTATATGGGTTGCCCTAATAAGAGAATTGGTGAATTGCTTTGACTTTGTAGTGCAAGCTTTCATCTAATAAGTCTTTGTTAGCTCTGCTGTTTCACTGGACCTTTGCAATTTCCTAGCCCACTTGTAATTATATAGTGAATGCAAGTTAAGCTATAATAATGGCTGTCATAGACTCTTTTGGAGCCGTTCTTGTTAGGCTTTGTGAATATAACATGGTAAACATTGACATGAATAAAATCTCTGGAATAATATCCTATTTTCTCCCCCCACCCGATGCCTTCTTTTACTGAGCATAACCTGCATTGTTTTGAAGTCAATGTCAGAAAGGCTTTTGATTCTACTGCGTTAGGATTGCAGCCATTAAGAGAACAGAAGAAATATTGATGCATTTATAAATACTTTAAAAAAAAACAACAGAAGATTGACTTCTTCTGGTTCAATAAAGCGGCTGGCAAGATATATTAAGGAAGCTAAAAGATTTTTCTTTTTAATATATATATATATATATATATATATATATATATATATATATATATATATATATGTGTGTGTGTGTGTGTGTGTGTGTGTGTGTGTGTGTGTGTGTGTGTACAGGTGATATATCGGGTTTCTTCCCGTGTAATTGCAAACATATCTTTGGAAGTATTGCAGCGACGTTTCGATAGGCACCAAGCCAAGAACATCAGCCAGAAGATGATGAATGAGATTTCATCGAAACGTCGCTGCAATACTTCCAAAGATATGTTTGCAATTACACGGGAAGAAACCCAAGATATCACCTGTACACACATATATACCCGTGAAAACTTACACAGACAAATATATATATATATATATATATATATATATATATATATATATATATATATATATATATATATATATATATTCTCATGCACCCTTTTTGCATGGAATTTAGTGCAGTTTATTGTTTTTTGTCCAAAAGTCAGGAATAGGCAGAATGGTTAATTGAAACAAAAACAGAAAAAAAAAAAATCTGAAAACCATATACCCAGATAACAGAATTGGAAGGGACCTTAGAGGTCCTTGGAGACCATATACTATTTTAGACAAATGGCTGTCCAGACTGTTCTTAAAAAACTTCAAGTGATGGAGCACTCACAACTTCTGAAGGCAAACCATTCCACTAGTTTATTGTTCTACTTATCAGGAAATTTCTCCTTAGTTCTAGGTTGCTTCTCCCTTTGATTAGCTTCTATCCGTAGTTTCTTGTTCTACCCTCAGGTGCTTTGGAGAATAGCTTGACTCCCTCTTCTTTGTGGAAGCCCCTGAGATATAGGAACACTGCTATCATGTCTCCCCTAGTCCTTCTTTTCACTAGACTAGCCATGCTCAGTTCTTGCAATCAGTGGTGGGGTGCAACCAGTTTAATGCTTCCATGCAGCATTAAAAATACAGCCATTTGAAGCTCAGCTGCTTACCTTCTAAGGCAGCTCTGGAAAGTAGAACAGCGGAGGTGCAGAAATCAGCTGTGCTCCGCGAATCAGCTGTGCCAGAAAGAAGGCAATATAGGACAGCATAGGGTGGAGGGTAGGGGTGGTACCAGCTGATCATCGGAACTACCAGTTTGCCTGAACTGGTCTGAACTAGGAGCAGTTCACCACTGCTTGCAAACATTCTTTATGTGTTTTAGCCTCCGGCCCGATAAACAAAGTCTCACCATCTTTTGCATATTGTGGCGACCAAAATTGAACGCAGCATTCCAAGCGTGGTCTTACCAAGGCATTATGAACTACCCGCGAAGTAATCCAATCAAGGCGAACATGTGAAACTTGGGGTAACTGTGTGATAATCTCATTCGATGCGTTTTGATCCCTGCAACTGAACTGCTTTTGATTGGCTGGGTCACCAGAAGAAGAGTCATTCTGTCCACTGAATAGCTCCTCCTCCTATTTGAAGTGTACCCAAGAACGCTTTCCCCCAATTCATTCCTTTTTAGTCACATCACATCCAGTCGGCAATATAATTCAAGAGGCACGTTGAAAGGATTTGGTATATAAGGTGTTTGGAGTGCAAGCTTTGAAGGACAAATTCATCATTTTGAAATTTGCCCCAAATGATTGCTGGCCACTGCAGCTCTGAGACAGCCTCCCAATGAATCAAGCTGAGATTGCTTTTTCTCCTACAAATACACCCATTAATTCTCACTCGGTATAAAAAGGATGAACAAGAGGATGGGACAGATATGAAGAAGGTGCTCTTCATTCATTGCTTTTTCTAGAATCTGCTGTACTGTCCCAAGGGTGCTTCTCCAAAAGGCAACTGGAGTTTCTTGAGTTTTATTCCTCCCCCTTGAAAACGTTTCAATCCTCACCCAAGAAGCTTCTTCAGTTCGTGGATAAGAAGTGAAACTTTTTCAAGGAAAAAAACTCCCCAAGAAAATCCATTTGCCTTTCAGAAAAACATTTGATCTCAATCAACCATGACCTGGATGATTAAAAATCCCCATAGACATCTTCTCTACCAAGACGATGCAACTGCACTAGTTTAGTTTAGTTTAGTTATTTGTCAAGCATACATAAGATTACAGGTAAAAAGTATAAACATACTGTCAGAGCTTGCGATTTCATCCTCGAAATAATTTAATTTCCAAGCAGTATCTTTAGGAAATATTCTCTTTATTGAGAGATGCATCCAAGCCAGACAACGGTGCAGACAGTACTGGCCCCTCCATCCAAAACCCCTCCTATTCCTTCCCCAAAACTGCTCTCCATTGGCTGCCTTCCAGATACTCTCTCTTATCTGTCTCTTCAGTACACAGGAATGTCACCCCTCCCAACATCTCCCAGGAGACTGAATTCACCGAAAGTTTTTCTAGGTGAAATGTCAAACTTTCCCCTCCTTGCTTCTATGTCAGTTTTGGAACACTGACACATACTTTGAATACATGAAAAGAGTAAGTAAAAAGGAATATTAGCACTGGGACAGTAGGCAGGCTGGTGCACTTATGCATGCCCCTTACAGACCTCTTAGGAGTGGGGTGAGGTCAACAGTAGACAGTTTAAGCTTAAAGCTTTGGGGGTTTGGGGAAGAAACCACAGAGTCAGGTAGTGCATTCCTGGCATTGACCACTCTGTTGCTGAAGTCGTATTATCTGCAATTGAGCAGTTTACCTCGAGTTTGTATCTATTGTGTGCTCATGTGTTGTTGTGGTTGAAGCTGAAGTAGTCATTGACAGGTAGGACATTGTAACAGATAACTTTATGTACTACACTTAGGTCAGACTGAAGGCAGTATGGTTCTAAGTTGTCTAAGCCCAAAATTTGGAGTCTGATAGGGTGGGAATGGAGATTTTGCAGTATCCTTCCCCTGCCATGCCCATCAAGCCACACCCACCAAGCCACACCATGCCCACAAGCCACACCCACAGAACCGTTAGTTTAAAAAATTTAAATTCCACCACTGTCATGAATGATTTTTTCCCGCTACAAAATGTATTTCTGAAGCACAAATAATTAACAGCTTTTAATTGAAGGTGCATGTATTTTCAGTTTTTAAAACTGCAAGAAAAACCTGTTTTTCGGGGCGTGTTTTAAGCACATCCCGCAGTCCAGCAATTTCAAGGCATTATCTCCCTGAATTTCATTGAGTTCGGTGAGCCTGGTTCTTAACCGTATTTTCCTGTATCACAAAGAGAAATCTAATGAGCATCTGCTAAATTGGAAAGCAAGAAGGTGTCAAAATCAATTAGCACGGCTCATCTAAATGGTAGCTTCTGGGACGTAGTTTAAGAAATATTTAAAAATAAAATTTGGGTGCGATAAGAATCATTCAGTTGGAAGCTAGGTGAAGAATCACCTGCTTTTTGAATAACCTGTCAGAAAGAGGGCAAAGGTAGAAAATATGTGTGCATATTTTAATTTAAAACCTTATGTTGTTTGGTTATATTATTAAAAAGAAAATTACTTTTATAATTCTCCAAGGGATACCATCAAACCCTCCATTTTGAGCCCTGGTGGCACAGTATGTAGAATGAAGTATTGCAGGCTAATTCTGCCCACAGCTAGGAGTTCGATCCTGATCGGCTCAAGGTTGATTCAGCCTTCCATCCTTCCGAGATCGGTAAAATGAGGACCCAGATTGTTGGTGGCAACATGCTAACTCTGTAAACTGCTTAGAGAAGGCTATAAAGCACTGTGAAATGGTATATAAATCTATTGCTATTACTCCTCTACTCTAAAGGTAAAGGTAAAGATTCCCCTCGCACATATGTGCTAGTTGTTCCCAACTCTAGGGGGCGGTGCTCATCTCCGTTTCAAAGCCGAAGAGCCAGCGCTGTCCGAAGAAGTCTCCGTGGTCATGTGGCTGGCATGACTAAATGCCAAAGGCACATGGAACGCTGTTACCTTCCCACCAAAGGTGATCCCTATTTTTCTACTTGCATTTTTTACATGCTTTCGAACTGCTAGGTTGGCAGAAGCTGAGACAAATAACGGAAACTCACCGCATCATGCGGCACTAGGGATTCAAACCGCTGAACTGCCGACCCAATCAACAAGCTCAGCTTTTTAGCCAGTGAGCCACCGTGTCCCTCTACTCTACTCTACTCTACTCTACTCTACTCTACTCTACTCTACTCTACTCTACTCTACTCTACTCTACTCTACTCTACTCTACTCTACTCTACTCTACTCTACTCTATTCTATTCTATTCTATTCTATTCTATTCTATTCCCTCTGTCTTTGAATACATTATTGAGTATTGCTCTCTACATACCCTGACAATTTCCAGTTGGTCTAGCATGAAATAACTGAACAGTTCTACTATGTATCTCAACCAGAACAAGGTACAATTATCCCTGCTACTACTATTACACCAACAATTGCTTGGGTCAGCGGAACAAATTATCCAGGGAAATCAAAGGCTCACATTTCCTGAATATGTTGAATTCTGTTGGGGATTTGGACTTAACATTCAAAGCCTATCTTTCTTGCTTTGCATGTTTCACCTGAAGGTGATGTTGTCCGCCATTATATGAGGGAGATCAGAAAGTACCGATATTACCTGAGACTTTTGAGGTTCATGTTTAATTTTGGTTTTCAGCTAAAGCAAATTTATCTGGAATATTGATCTTATAGTTCTGTTCAGAAGTCAAAGTGCTGCATTCTGGTCTAGTTGTAGCTTCTGAATGTTTTTTTCGAAGGAAGGTGTCAGCTTTGGAAGCCATATTAGGCCGGAAGCTTTCATGCTGCCACCTTCTCATGTGTGTGAAAGTAAGAGAGGGGAATTTAGTAAATAAATAAATAAATAACTTTATTGTCATTGTACGTGTATACACAGTATACCCATACAACGAAATTCACTTAACACCCAAAGATCAGGTCCAACACACATAACAATCCCCAAACACACTCCCACCCACCACAATTCTCCACCCCTAAACCACCCAAACATCCACACAACAGACCAAGTAATACTGTTCAACAACTCACTCATAGTGACCCTTTAGTTCATTATTGAGTGCAATTATAGCTCTGGGATAAAAACTATTCAGAAAACGTGTGGTCCAAGTTTTAATTGTTCTGTATCTTCTGCCAGAAGGCAACAGTCCAAAAAGATTGTAAGCAGGATGGGAAGAGTCTCGGAGAATGTTATGCAACTTTCTCAAACAGTGAGATTCGAAGATGTTGTCCAGGGCTAGTCGCTGGACTCCAATGATATTCTGGGCAGTTTTAATGATTCTCTGTAGAGCTTTTTTGTCTGCTACAGAGCTGCTCCCATACCATGCAAGAATGCCTTATGTCAGGACACTCTCAATGGTGTTACAATAGCGGGACAGAAATAGATGCTGAGGTAAATTTATCTTATATTTATCTATTTATTTATCTTTAATAGAGGGGTTGTCTGTAGACATAATAGCATTCTTCCTGTCGGTCAAGGTCAGGCCGATCCTGCATCTGGACAAGGAGTGGCCGGAGTGATGTCTCGAGATGGGATGGATGGTGATTGGAGCATGTGATCAACTGAGGAGTGAAGGGATGGTTTTGGGGGTTTTGATTTATTGAGGGAAAACCTGGACTTCTCAGATTTGGGTTTTCCCAGATGTGCCAGTTTACCTATTCTAGTAAATAGAACTTTGGAAAATGCTTGCTTCAGAATTTTTACTAGGAGTTGGTTTTTTCCCCCTCCTCGAACGCTGACAGAAGACTCACAGGAGGGGTGTGTAGTGGGGAAATGACAAGGCAACGAGACCAACTTTCAAGCTAATGGAACAATTTCTATTCCATTGCTGTAGTATATTATCCTTTACAATTATGCTTTATCCCAAGATCTGGCATTTTATCTGATCTGTTTTGATAGACTTACTTTAAATATGACTTTGTCGGGCTGTTCCTCGCCAGCTCTCTGAATTCTGGTGAAAAGAGAAGAGCAATACAGGACTTGATGGATGAACCTCGAAGCAGAGATCCAAGCTAATTATCATTTTTTTTTTTGAAAAAAGAAAAAATGACAGAAGATGAAAAGCATTTCGTTCTCCATGGGAGGACTGAAATCTGAATGTCTTTGGATCGTACAGCTCAGATGATGTGAAACAATTTATAACTAATGACTGAAATAGACTGTGCTCGCTGCACGGAGAGGAACGGAATGCACGGGAACTACAAGTCAGGTCCCTAACATGTAATTCACAATTTAGTAAGCTAATAAAATGGAGGCAGTAAAATCAGTAATATTTAGAAAATGTTGGTAAAAGGTGGCGAGGTCCAATGTGGTTAACATAAATCCTGAAGGGAAAAATTGTATCCGGAAGAGAATGCTATATGGAGATTGATTTTTTTTCTTCTTATCCTAAAAAAAATGTCCATCTCGACTTGAATAAGTTATAAGACTGGTGGAAAAAGAATAAAAACATACAAGTGAAAGTTTTACTGCTATTTGATTTGTCTTCTGTACTAATGGGAAACCAGGATGATATATATTTTTTATGCTACAAATTCTTACCTATAGAAACTGAGCCCCTTATGAATTGGTAAGATTTAACTACATGTAGCACTTGATTTAGGGCCACAATTGAGCCCAAAATTTCTGTTGCTAAGTGAGACGTTTGTTAAAGGAGTTTGGCCTCATTTTGCTACCTTTCTTGCTATCGTAAATCACTGTGGTTGTTAAGTAACATGGCTCTTAAGCAAATCTGGCTTCCCTATTAAATTTGCTTGCCAGGAAGGTGATTGCATGACTCCAGGACATGGTGACAGTCATAAATATGAGTCAGTTGCCAAGGGTCTGAATTTTGATCATGTGACCATGAGGATGCTGCAGCGATCATAAATATGAAATGTGAAAAATAGTCATAAGTCATTGTAGCTTCAAATGGTCACTAAATGAAGTATCGTAAGTCAAGGACTAGCTATATAACCACCAGATGTAACTCCATGGCAGTTAACATTGGTTTAGGACAGGGTTCAGCATCCTTCGGCTCTGGAGCCGCATGTGGCTCTTTCATCCTTCTGCTGCGGCTCCCTGTCACTCAAAATATGCATCACAACTACCAACGTGTGACACCTGCCAGCATGTGATTTATTGAGCTTTTCAAACCCCCGGTAGGCCAACCATGGATAAATCCAAGAAAAGAAAAGTTTCAGAAGAAAACAGAATGTTTAATTCAAAAAAAGAGCCTCAGATAGCTCAACAGGCTAATAGCCTGTTATTAAGATTCAGCTGTCTGCAATTATTGCAAGTTCGAGGCTCAAGGTTGACTCAGCCTTTTTAAGGTAGGTAAATTGAGGACCCAGTTTGTGGGGCCAATAAGCTGACTTTGTATAAAAAAATATACAAAAATATGAAGACTATTGCTTAATGCATTGTAAGCCGCCCTGAGTCTCCGGAGAAGGGCGGCATATAAATCTAATTAAAAAACCATCAAACAAACAAAAAACTACGTATGCTAGTTTTGTGACCGCTCAAGAAATTTTCAGGCACAGGAAGGGTTTTGTGGCTCCCGGTGTTTTCTTTTCTATGGGAAACGGGTCCAAATTGCTCTTTGAGTGTTTAAGGTTGCAAATCGCTGGTTTAGGAAATACGTTTCCAATCAGAAATGTGGAGGTGATAAGCCACCTGGGAAAGCCAAGGGAAATCATCAAAACCATATAAAAATTTAAATTAGAATAGTTCAGACATGTGATGCAACACCCGGAAAAATACGGCATGCTTCACTTAATCCTCCAAGGAAAGACTGAAGGCAAATGAGGTCCAGGCAGAAGAAGAACATCATGGCTTCAAAATCTAAGGGATTGGTTTGGACAAAACTCAACAGCCCTTTTTTGTGCAGCTGTTGATAAAAATAGGATCATCAACATGATCGCCAATATCCATGATAGATATGGCACAAGAAGACAAAGGAAATATGTCTCTATGGTGTCAGGGTTCCAAGGAACACCCCCCAAAAAAGTCTTCCAAAACTGACATATGGAGAGAAGATAATCAAAGGTGGTATTCAGCCGGTTTGGGCTTGTTTGGCTGAACCGGTAGGGGAAATTGCAGGTGGACCTCCTCACCAGCCCCGGCTCTATGCTGTCCTATTTAGGCATGTTTTTGAGGCCGGGTGCATGCACAGAAGGTACACGTGTGAGCAAAGTGCATACGCAGAAGGTCAGGGGCCTGTGCAGAAGGCAGATGTGCATGTCAACTGCATGCACTCGTGCGACAAATTGGTAGTAACAAAATGTGGAAACCCACTGCTGAAGATAACGATGAACTTGGCATAGCTAGGATCGAAAGCAGGGGTGAAATCCAAAATTTTTCCCTAGTGGTTCTGTGGGTGTGGCTTGGTGGGCGTGGCAGGAGAAGGATATTGCAAAATCCCCATTCCCACCCCACTCCTGGGGGAAGGCTAGTGCAAAATCTCCATTCCCATCTCACTCTGGGGCCAGCCAGAGGTGGTATTTGCCGGTTCTCCGAACCACAGGTGGGTTTCAGCAGGTTCTAACCAGTTCTGGAGAACCGGTAGTGGAAATTTTGAGTAGTTCGGAGAACCGGTAGTAAAAATTCTGAGTGGCTCCGCCCCCATCAATTCTCTGCCTCCCAGCTGATCGGGAGGAAATGGGGATTTTGCAGTAACTTTCCCCTGGATTGGGGTGGGAGTGAAGATTTTACAGTATCCTTCTGCCATGCCCACCAAGCCATGCTATGCTATGCCATGCCATGCCATGCCATGCCCAACAAACCACACCCACAGAACCGGTAGTAAAAAATTTTGAAACCCATCACTGCTCCGAACTACTCAAAACTTCCGCTACCGATTCTCCAGACCCTGTTAGAACCTGCTGGATTTCACTCCTGATCAGAAGCTAAAACGATTCCAGACGAAGAAGCTCAACGTTGATAGACCTCTGGATTCTTCTCTGTTTAGAAACTGAAGCAGAGGAATAATTTCTTCCTTCCGCTGCTCATGAACACTATCCGCCCAATTCCTAAAACCTGTCTCCACTTTCCCTGGTCCCTTAACATACCCTTAATTATATCCTTTTTCTACTCTTGAATTGGTAATGAAATAAGACTCGGAGCAAAAATAAGCAGCGTGAAAAAGACATGTCTGCTCTCTCTTTTTTCTGGTCTCTTGTTATGTGACAAAGGGACAACGGGAGTTTAATTTTCTCCAATTTTTCAGGTCTTTGACTTTGTTTCAGGATTCTTCTTCTTCTTTTTTTTCAGATCCCTACAGAAGATTTAGAAACTCTGAAACCCATTGGAAGAGAGTGTCAGAGAATTCATACATCTTTAATATCCTCACTAACATTAAAAGAATCACTTTCATCTTTTTCTCCTCTATTATTTCCAGATGATCAGGGGAGAGAAATATCTGAAGATGCCATCTAAATTCAGCCCCTAACAATAGAAGATTCCAAACTGGGCTTCTTAACGATGATCAACGCTCGTATCTAATTATTTTAAAATTCAGAAGTTGTTTGAACTAAATTTGATCAATCTACCTTGATCAAAAGAACAGCCCAAAATACAAGGATAGGGAATCATGTGGTAAATGTCAAATACAGATACTTCGTTAATAATGCACCTTGTTTGTTGTTCCAGACAATCGTGATTTTATCTGGAATCTATTGCTAATTGTAACACTAGATTTCTAACAAAATTGCTCCAGAATTATGTCGCAGTCTTTATTGGTCTTCGGTTGATACACCTTCACTAGAACCCTTGTTGACTCCATAACAGAATAACAATCAACTCCTCAAGCAGAAAATGAAGAGAAGAAAAGAGAAGAAGAAAAGGGAAGGGAAGGGAAGGGAAGGGAAGGGAAGGGAAGAGAAGAGAAGAGAAGAGAAGAGAAGAGAAGAGAAGAGAAGAGAAGAGAAGAGAAGAGAAGAGAAGAGATGGAAGGGACCTTGGAGGTCTTCTAGTCCAAACCCCTGCTCAGGCAGAAAACTATAAACAATTTCAGACATATGGTTGCCGAATCTCTTCTTAAAAGCCTCCAGTGATGGAGCATTTACAACTTCTGGAGGCAAGTTGTTCCACCGATTAATTGTTCTAACTGTCAGGAAATTTCTCCTTAGTTTTAAGTTGTTTCTCTCCCTGATTAGTTTCCATTCGTTGCTTCTTGTCCTGCCCTCAGGTGCTTTGGAGAATAGCTTGACTCCCTCTTCTTTGTGGCAACCCCTGAGATATTGGAACACTGTTATCATGTCTCCCCTAGTCCTTCTTTTCATTAAACTAGACAAACCATAACAAGAGAATGAGAGAGGTTACTAAAACTTGTCACACAATTTACAATAGGTTTGGTAAAATGTTTATAAAAGTAGTCCTCAACTTATAACCTCGATTTATAATTCAATGAATATGCTGCCTAAGAATCCTAGAAATTGAAATTCACTCAACAACTGTAAAAGGCTCAGGCTGAAAATGGTAGTTTGTCCTGCTTTATGTTACACAAATACAAAAGGAACTTCCTTAAGTGAGGCACATCCATAAAATACTTGATTTTGAGGCCCTGAATGTAGTTCTTGGATATCAGTATCAGGCTTTTTCTCATCTTCCTTTTGTAGAACACAGAACTTTAAAACTCTTCCTTGCGCAGAATTTGTTACAGTTCAAACGCTGCCCTGCATTTTTTTTAAAGCAAATTTTCCACTGAACAGACTAACCTTGTGTTTTATGCATCAGCGGAGGAAACAATGTGAAGTTAGCTGTCTCAACATTAATATTGCAAGTTACAAAAATCTTGTCCCAACTCTTTGGCTGAAGTAAACATACCACTTCACGATCTTTTTTTTCCCCTTCTTTTTCCCTGGTCAGAAAACAAATGTAATAAAGTTGCCAGGATTTGCATTTCTCCTTTGGTAAGTTGGAAGGAACGAAGATCTGAATTATGGGGATTATGGGAGCGACAGGGCACTCCCATGTGACACCTCTCCTGCGTGAAATGCATTGGCTGCTGGTGGACTTCCGGTTGCGCTTCAAGGTGTTGGTGATCACCTTTAAAGCGCTCCATGGCTTAGGACCAGGGTACTTACGGGACTGCCTTCTGCCACCAATTGCCTCCCACCGGCCGGTTCGCTCCCACAGAGAGGGCCTCTGTGGTCACCGGCTGGTGACCCCCAGGGGGAGAGCCTTCTCTGTGGTAGCTCCCACCCTCTGGAACGATCTTCCCCCAGAGTTGCGAATGATCTCAGATCTCTGGACTTTTCGTCGGGCCTTAAAAACTTACTTTTTCCAGTTAGCTGGACTGGCCTGATCCCATGGTTATTTTTTAGAGTTTGATATTAAATATTAATTGAACTGTTTTAAATTTATGGGCCAAATTTTATATTAGTTGCTTTTAAAATTGCCTTAACTTTTGTAAAATTGTTTTTTACTTCTGGCTGTTCACCGCCCTGAGTCCACAAGGAGAAGGGCGGTATATAAATCTAATAAATGAAATGAAATGAATGAATGTGGCCAGAACAGCAAAAATATTTCTGTGATCATCTGCATGAAAGTATCTCATATCTCTGTTGTGAACTGTTATCATGTCAACTCACAAAGCATCCCTGGCCTGCTCTCGAGTTGCCATAGGCAAGGAGATGGGAAACCAACAAAACAGCATGGCAGCCAAAGACAGATGCGCATTCCAGACTTACCTCTCTCAAGGATGTCTCCTAGGGTTACCCACAGTAGCCAGAGGGGAATGATCTCTACAACCCACAAAATTGTTCCATTGGTGAATATGAATGATGACACACTCTGGGGGGCGGGGGAAACAGGGTCATGATTGGGGCATAAATTATATGGGGTCAGAACTGGCTTCACCTGGGAATGAGCTGACATGAAGCTCCTAATAAATAACTGGCTTTCTTTTGAAGATTGGCTCGAGGATCATGATTTAATTAGGGCAACTGATATATCAAAGTACCTATACACACAAAAATGGAGGTCTGTGTTGGGTATATTTGCAAATGGCAGTCCCACGCTATATAGAAATTTGTCCCCCAGCCTCCCCCATTTGGAAAAAAAATATCCATTTTTAAACTGTTTGTAGATCTGTCACCTGATGTGGCTTTCCACAACCTTAATTTCTTCCTCTTGGTTTGCAGCTTATGAACAGATGGTAAGCAGATTAAAATAGTTTTGTGGTAATATTGACTTCACATGTACCCTAACCTCTGTAAAAGTTTTTTTGTGTGTGTGCGTGCACTGATAAGCAATTTCTTATTTCAGGATTGAAATGATTGTACTTCACTGGTGGATGAAATTATGTTTTGTGAACTGAGTAGAACTGAAAATAACAAGCCAGAAACTTTAGGCTGGATACCTTAAAAACCTTGATGTCTAAAAATTGCAGGATGGAACAAATACGACAGTGTGTCCTAACTATCGTGTTTTCCCGAAAATAAGAACCTGTTTTATATCTTTTTTTGCCACAAAAAAGGCACTAGGTCTTATTTTCGGGGGGGGGGGTGTCATCCACTGACTCACCTCACTTGCGCACATTGCCCCCGGGCCTAAAAGAGGCCTTCAGGAACTTCTTTGTCCCACAAGGCCAGCTGGAGGAAAGGCCTTTAGGGAAGAGCTCTTCAGCTGATAACAGAGCTCCAGATCGATCCATAGCTCTATTATCAGCTAGAGAGGTCTTCAGAAAAGCCTTGCCAGCTGCAGCAAAAAAAATAAATAAAAATGGGACAAGATGTGTGAAGCCTGGCTGCAACTATCTGAAGGTAGGTAATAGGGCAGCTCCACTTCCCCATTCCCACCCTATCTTAATTTTTACCTGTGCACTCTGTGGGGTCTTAATGAGGGGTTGTTTTTGGGATAGGGCTTAATTGGTGCATGTATAAAAATCAAGCTAGGACTTACTTTCTGAGTAGGTTGTATTTTCAGGGAAACACGGTACCTAGCTTGCAAAGAACCTTGGGTCACAAGTGGAGTTGGCTGTTGGAATTTCATGGAACAGAACATTTTGCCTCCTTGGAAAGGACGCAAATTGACTCTCCTTTCAGACCTTCCACTGGGTGGTGAACAAACTTGGAAGAAGACGTCTGCTGACCTTTGCCTGAACGAGCATCATGCCCAAGTTCGGGATAACAATAGTTGAACTTTGGGAATAGAATTAACCTGAGTCTGATAATCAGGTGCAGTGTCACTTGTGAAAAGAAAGAAAGAAAGAAAGAAAGAAAGAAAGAAAGAAAGAAAGAAAGAAAGAAAGAAAGAAAGAAAGAAAGAAAGACCTCTTACTATGTTTGTGGAAGAGAATGATTTTTCAAGAGCTTTCCGAGAGAGCTTATGAAGCATGGCCAGCTTCTCAATAAAATGAATGGAAGTCATTTCTGTGAATGAAATGGAAGATTGTCGTTCTATAGGAATGCAAACAAAAATAACTGAGTGTGATAGAAAGCAAAGATGCCACAGTCCTCTCTCTCTATGTGTGTGTGTGTGTCATTGTCAGTAAGTACGGGAAAAGTAGAAAAGCAGTATACAGAAATCCATAAAGAAGCTCTGTTAATCTCTCAGAAAATGCTGAACACATTCAGAAGCTAAACATAGGAGGTGATCTCCGTTAAGGTTACCTTTTGAAAGAGAAGTGGGCCTCCGTACATTTCTACTACTCAGTTCCCTTTTGGAGTAGCAATATTATGCCAAGTACAAAAGGAGTAAGAAATCATGAGCGAAAAAAATAAATAAATAGAAAGACGTGAAAGATTTGCTTTCACCAGGTTTATATAGTACTTCACCGATGGCCTTTTGTCCTGTCAATTTCTCACAGCTCTCTATTTCAGGGGATGGTAGCTCTGTCCAATTCTTTCTCAGTGTTTCTTTCCAATTTTCCATCCATTCTCGAGAGGTGGGTTTCAATAGGTTCTGATGAATTCTGGAGAATTGGTAGTGGAAATTTTGAGTA
This sequence comes from Masticophis lateralis, assembly GCA_030761175.1. Lineage (NCBI taxonomy): Eukaryota > Metazoa > Chordata > Lepidosauria > Squamata > Colubridae > Masticophis > Masticophis lateralis. The sequence continues at coordinate 123,142,069 of JAUDYJ010000004.1, forward strand.
GTTTGGAGAACCGGTAAATACCACTTCTGACTGGCCCTGCCCTCATCTATTCTCTGCCTCCCAAGTCCCAGCTGATTGGGAGGAAATGGGGATTTTGCAGTAACCTTCGCCTGGATTGGAGAGGAAATGGAGATTTTACAGTATCCTTCCCCTGCCATGCCCACCAAGCCAGGCCTCGCCCACCAAGCCACACCCACAGAACCGGTAGTAAAAAAATTTGAAACTCACCACTGCGCACTCTCCCATCATGGTTTTGCAATGATTCTGTCAGCATTCCAAGTAATGCACCCATAGAAAGCAGAACTCTGAGGCAGGTAGATTCCTCAAAGGACAATTTTATTAGATACACCATATTGGCACAACTGGTAAAAACCCACTCTGAAAGTTCCCGTGGTTTTTCAGCTAATTAAAAGAGAAAGTTTCCTCCTTTCCCCAAATCATCAGTCACATGGTCCAATCAAGGTGCTGGCCAGTTGCTTGGTTATTTTTTTTTTTTAAATTTGATTTATATGCTGCCCTTCTCCGGAGACTCAGGGCAGCTTACAATGCATTAAGCAATAGCCTTCATACTTTTGTATATTTATACAAAGTCAGCTTATTGCCCCCACAAACTGGGTCCTCATTTTGCTCCTCCTCTCCCAGCCATCTGTCAGAATGACCTTGGTTCCCACAGGAAAACTCTTTATTTTGGTTACAACACCCCAGATAACTATTTCCCTTCCCCTGTCATCTATTGGCAGCCCTGAAGTCTCAAAGATGGTTCCAGCCAGATTCGCTTTAGGATTGACAAATTCCATTTTATTTATTTATTTATTTATTATATTTCTATACCGCCTTTCTCCCGCAGGATTCAAGGCAGTGTACAGTCAAGAAAAAATAAAAGATACATAAACATCATAAAATTGATAATTAAAATTATAGCAAAGTTTAACCCAAATTAAATAAAACCCAGAATTATATAATATTTTAATCATTCCCAGTTAACTTGCTTAGCCCCGCCTGATTGAACATCAGGGTCTTGAGGGCACAGCGGAAAGCACGGAGATTAGCGATGTTTCGTATATCAGGGGGCAGTTCATTCCAAAGGGTTGGAGCCCTTACAGAGAAGGCCCTCCCCCTGGGAGTCGCCAGTCGGCACAATTTGACTGACGGTACCCTGAGTAGTCCCTCCCTGTGAGAACGAACTGGTCGGTGGGAGGCTATTGGTGGCAAAAGACGGTCTCGTAAGTACCCAGGCCCTAAGCCATGGAGCGCTTTAAAGGTGATAACTAACACCTTGAATCGCACCCGGAAGACCACCGGGAGCCAGTGCAGCTCGCATAGGAGAGGTGTTACGTGGGCGCAACGAGATGCACCCATAATTTGACCAGATACCCCATCTGCTTCTTATACATTAAGTAATTACATGTTACTGCTATCCTCTTAACACATGTCTATGGAGATTCTCAGGCATCTAGGTCATGGTTATTCCAAAGGTGCTTTTTCCAGTCAGTTAGTCTTTTTAGTAAATGGAAGACAAGATATTAATAATACAACCCTCCCTTTCACCCTGTTCAAGGTAGCATGAGAAAAGAGAGGTAACCTGATCAAGTGACAAGATCGGCACTGTAAATTATCGTTTTAGCATGGAGGTAGTAACAGAAAAATGAACGTATCCAGTGTTAGGATTCAAATAATTTAACAACCGGTTCTCTGCCCTCATGACTGGCTGGGTGGGTGTGGCCATGGTGGGCGTAGCCAGGGATGTGACAGGCAGCACTCAGCCTCCTGAACCCCACTGGGAGCAAAAACAGGCCGCAAGGGGGCACCGCCCCCCATGCCCCTTTTTGGGCCTAGTACATTCAGTGTACTAGGCCCAAAAGTCACTCCCTGCAGCCTCCTGGAAGCAAAAACAGGGCATGTGGGGACTCCTGGAAGGGGAGGGGCCAGCCAGTAATTTACCTGAACAACCATTTTGCCTGAACAGGCCCGAACCGGCTGAATCCCACCACTGAATGTATCCTTATCTCCAACCATCTCAATTATCTGTGGTTTTACTACAATGGATGATATTGACTGAGGGTAAAGTTAGCAGGATTTAGTTACCAGTATAAAAACTGGTAACTGGTAACAGTATAAAAACTGCATTTTGGATGAGAATTTTCAGGTGTTGTGTAGAACACATCAATGAACCTCAGCCATGGTTTTGAAGGCAAATGTCGCAGCTATTTATATATATGACATTTATATTATTAAAACAATCATCCATGGGGGGGGGGGAGATGATGCAATTTATGATTTCTAACACAATATCTTTTGTAGCAGGCACGTAGACTGTCATCTGTCTCAAAATTTAGATCAAATTAATTCTTTTGTGATATTTTGGGTGAGATTCAAGGTGCTGGTTATCACCTGTAAAGCTGTACATGGCCTAGGCCCGGGGTACCTGATGGACCATCTACAGCCAGCGACAGTTCCCCATCACTCGGTGCATTCCCACAGGGGACGCTCCCTCCTTGGAGTGCCATCAGCCAGGCAGTGTCATCTGGTGACTCTGAGGGAATGGGCTTTCTCTGTGGGCACACCTACCTTATGGAATCAACTCCCCCTGGAGCTCCGGGTGGCCCCTGACCTGCGCTCTTTCTGCCGTGATCTTAAGACATGGCTATTTTGCTAGGCCAGATTGGACTGAAGGGGTTTTTAAGGGGAGTTTTAATGGTTTTTAATACTTAATATTGATTTTGTCTGTTTTTATTGCTGTGAGCCGCCCTGAATCCTTTTCGGAGAGAGGGCGGCATATAAGCTTAATTAATAAATAATAAATAAATCATTTTTTTTTTGTTTTAATATGTTCTGGTATGTTGCACAATTCCCAGATCTAAGTTTATTACAAATTCCCACATAAAATATTGGGGCAACAGACAAACACTACCATGTTTCCCCCAGAATAAGACCCTGTCTTATATTTTTTTGAACCCTGAAATAAGCGTTTGGCCTTATTGCCATGCACTCAAAAGCTCGATAGGGCTTATTATCAGGAGATGTCTTATTTGGGAGGAAACAGGATAGTGAATATTATGAACCATGGGCAGTTATAGATTCAAGACTTGCAATGTGTGTAATCAATAATAATTAATTGTTGAGTACACATTTGCCATTTAAATCTTAAAATTGTTTATTTTGCTTTGCTTTATTGTCTGATGTGAATTTAGCTATTGTGTTCTGTGACCAATGGCTTGTGACTTAGTGCTATATGAATCCGATTGTGGTTTAGTAAAAAAAGATTAAATAAATATTGTATATGTGAATAAATTCCATATTATAATCTTGTTGTGCTTATATAGGAGTTGCGGTGGCACAGTGGTTAGAGTGCAGTACTGCAGGCTGCCTGCTGGTTGCCTACAATTTGGCAGTTCAAATCTCACCAGGCTCAAGGTTGAGTCAGCCTTCCATCCTTCTGAGGTGGGAAGAATGAGGACCCAAATGCTGACTCTAAACTGCTCAGAGAGGGCTGTAAAGCACTGTAAAGCAGTATATAAGTCTAAGTGCTATTGCTATATTATTCTGTAGGAAAGCGCCATCCTTTCTCGCTCACGTTTGGGGATTTTCCTCATGTATACATTAAAGTCACTTCAATATAAAAAAGAGGTTGAAATTCTAGAAATAGCACATAGAACAGCAGCAAAGATAATTAGGGGACTGAAGGCTAAAACATATAAAGAATGGTTGAAGAAATTGGGTATGTCTAGTTTGGTGAAAAGAAGGACTGGGTGGAGTGTGTGTGACATGATAGCAGTGTTCCAATATTTGAGAGTGTTAAGGATATTGTTGCTGTGTTTACAGCTAGCAGAGTAAAGTGCACAGAGAAATGTTGCTGAGAGTAATGAGATAGGAAATACATACAAACTGGTGTTATCAAAAGTTTTCTTTATAGTGGAAAATAAACAATCTCGTAGTCTTCTAAACAGTCCAAGTCTTTACCGGTTAAATCCAAAAAGCTTCTTACCAAAGAAACAGTAGTTGGTTCACTCTGGTTCACAAACCCCGGATGGTAGCAGATCCACCCACACATGCACGCAATGATAGCACAATGGCAGCTTATCATCAACTGAACACATTACAGTACCCTTCTTAAATACGTTGTTAAATTACAACTAATTATAGCATGACTCAGCATTACAGCATGATGCAGCATTAAAACTTAAAGTTACAGAATACATATATTGCCTGGACAATCTGTTAGGCCCAAATCATATCCTAACAGAGAGACTGCCACAAAGAAGAAGGAATCAACCAGAGGTAGGTTTCAGCAGGTTCTGACCAGTTCTGGAGAACTGGTAGCAGAAATTTTGAGTAGTTTGGAGAACTGGTAGTAAAAATTCTGACCACCCCAGCCCCCATCTATTCTCTGTCTCCCAAGTCCCAGCTGATTGGGAGGAAATGGGGATTTTGCAGTATCCTTCCCCTGGATTGGGGAGGGAATGGAGATTTTACAGTATTCTTTCCCTGCCACGGCCATCAAGCAATGCCCACAAAACTGGTAGTAAAAAATTTTGAAACCCACCACTGGGGTCAACCTATTTTCCAAAGCACCAGAAGACAAGAAACAATGGATGGAAATTAACCAAGGAGAGAAGCAACATAAAACTAAGGAGAAACTTCCTAACAGTGAGGAGAATTAACCAGGGGAACAGATGTTGCCTCCAGAAGTTGTGGGTGCTCCATCACTGAAGGTTTTCATGAAGAGACTGGACAGCCATTTGTCTGAAAATGGTCTCTGTTAAGGAATTCGCAGAGTAACTCTTGAATAGCAAGGGTGTGCACATGAAAGCGATTGAGAGTAGATATGAATAAACACAGTCAATATACAGATACACTGAGTTGTTTTTACTTTCAGGAAATAGTAAGGCACAATCCAATAAACAGTCCAGGTCGTACACATATAAAGCAGGAGATAGCAAAATGACAGTCCAGGGATAATCCAATAACAAAGTCTTCTTACCAGTTGTCGTCGTCATTCACAATAAACAGTTCTTCTGGATTTGGAAAACAGTAGCATACAGAAATATCAGAGAGCAAGAACAGCAAAGAGAAACAAATCATGTTCCCTCCTAAGGAGATTGGCTACAGAGCTAAGCAATCAGGACACAGTATGATGCAATACAGCAGCCTTAAAGCTGTATTGATGGTTTATATATTGCCAACCCAACAAGGTAGGTAATACTCAATTCTTAATGGTCTCCTGTTTGAGCAGAGGGTTGGATTAGATGATCTCCCAGGTCTCTTCCAACTCTGTTATTCTATGTGTTTGCAAGGTATTGTACGTGTGAAACCATTCTGCAAACTTGCTAGCATCCTGCTTTCAAAAAATTAAATTAAAATATTGGAAGATGATGGCATCATTGAACCGTAGATGCCCTCACCTCTGTACCTTAGAGCTTTGAAATTTTTGAATCTGAGGCATGGTGGTCAGATGGGCAAGCACTGTTGGCTTTTGTGATGCATATCACTAGATTTGCATGACAACATTTCCCAATTAAATACACCAAATACTGGTGGGGGAGAAAATTGCAGAGTCCACAAGTGACATTTTGCCTAACACTTTGCTTTGCTAATCCAAAGATCAAACTGTCCATCTAGAGCAAGGTTTTTGAAGGACAGTTAAGGAACTGTCCAAGCTTAAGGAGAACTCTCCTTCACCCTGAAGACATTTTTGCAAAACTCTTGGCCAACATTCTATTTTGTTTTACAGACTTCCCCTCCAGTCTTCTGCATCATAATATTTCTATATATTTTTTTTTAAAAAATCCAAATCTGGAGCACTACTGACATTAAGAGTTTAATTCCTTAATGTAATATTGAAGTTAAAAGCTGGTCTTGTCAGCGGGGAGAAAATGCTGGGGAAATACGTCTCTAGGAGTTCCAATTTTAGCAGGGGGTGAAAAAATGGTATCAAAGCAGCAAGAGAGAGCAGTCTGGAAGCAGGGCTGACACATATTAAAGAAAAGCTATTCTTTAAAAGAAATGTTTTTTTTAAAAAAAATTGAACATTATCATAAAACAAAGAAGCATTCCATTGTTCTAGTTAAAGAAGTCTTTGGAAAGATGACGCAGAAGAGAAAGAGAAACTGGTAAACTGTCTCGGATTGAATGCGCTTCTTGTCTGTAATTTCAATGAGGAACTCTTATGAAGGTTTAGTATTGTCATCATGATGTTGATGATACCCAATTATATATCTCCACCCATAGCTAAACAGACAGTGGTGGGATTCAGCCAGTTCGCACCTATTCGGGAGAGCCAGTGGTTAACTTTCTAAGCAGTTCGGAGAACCGGTTGTTGGAAGAAACCTTATTTTGTTTTTTTCCACTTTACAGGGCTAATCCTGTAAGGAAGGCAGGAAGGAAACATTCTGGTGGTGTTTCTAGCCTAATCTTTATTACCCTGCTTACAGAAACTGCCTCTGTGGTTAACCCTTATTACATTGTAACAGCTAAGGCGAAGCGCCCATTGACGTGAGTGACGTTGAGTTGGCCACCCCCATGCAGTCACCTGACCATTGAGCCACTCCTACCCTGCTGGTCATTAGGGCAGAGAACCCGTTGTTAAATTATTTGAATCCACCACTGCAGACAGGTAATGCTGTGGTTGTACTGGAGCCTGCAAAGGTCTGGATGGGGAGGAACCAACTTCAATTCCATCCTGGCAAGATGGCGCAGCTATGGGTTTTTGGTCCCCCAGGCAAGATAATGTCTCATCTTTCTCTGAATGAGTTGGAACCCCTTACAATTTAGGGCTCCACTTGAACTTCCAGCTTCTGCCCAAGGAATAGGTGGCTGGGGAGGAGGGGCTTTGCACAGATTTGTCTAGTCTGCCAATTGTGCCCTTTCCTGGGCTGCTCATGGTAACTCAGATCTTTGTCGCTTCCTGGTAAGACTTCTGCAATAGGCTCTACATGAGGCTGCCCCTCAAGACCATCCAGAAACTTGGTAGAAGGTGGCAGATGATATTCAATTTGTCCAGAATGCATCAGTATGCACAGAAATGGGCCCCTCAGGTTTGGGTCTATGACAATGTAAGTATTTTTTAAAAATTTATTTTATATAATAAAATAGAATTGTTGCATTATCCCGCAGCGAGTTGGCCATGGTGAGTTGGTCAAAGCAAATTGTCCCATGCCCTTTATTGTGTGAGCTGCACAGGCTTCCAGTTTCTTTCAGGGTACAATTTAGGATGTTGATCATCACCTTTAAAGCCCTCTACGGCATGGGTCCAGGTTAGCTACATAGCAGCCTGTGATGCATGGGAAAATCAGAAATCTGGGCAGTTCAAATGAATATAAAGGTTTATTGCAAGCTTATGCTCACTATAAGAATCTGAACTACTAATGATCCACACAAATTGGTGCAGACAAGAGTAAACAGAATTCAAGGTTTCTTTTGGGCATGAAGGAATTCAAGACCGATGATACATTTGACCCTTCCCTCAGGCTCAGACTGGTCAATTCCTACCCAGCTTCTCCCAAATGACATCTACCCCAGGGGTGGAATGTACAATTTGTTACTACTGGTTCTGTGGGCGTGGCTTGGTGGGGGTGGGTTAATGTGACTGGGTGGGCATGGCCAACCTTTTTTAAAAAAAACTTTTCAAAGCAGTTTTTCTAATGCTTTGAAAAGCCTCTCTGCCATCAGGGAACTCAGCTGGGATTGTCAGAGCCTTTTCAAAGGATTTTTTTACCTCCTCTTCGGCCAAGACTTTTAAAAGCATTTTTTCATCGGAAGAGGTTGTAGAAAAAATGCTTAAAAAAAAAAATTTATATGCCGCCCTTCTCTGGAGACTCAGGGTGGCTTACAATGCATTAAGCAATAGCCTTCATACTTTTGTATATACCTGCTTAATAGGGCTTTCGCCCCCCCCCCAAGCGGCGTTCTTTTTTATACAAAGTCAACTTATTGCCCCCACAATCCAGGTCCTCATTTTACCTACCTTAAAAGGATGGAAAGCTGAGTCAACCTTGAACCTGGTGAGATTCGAACTTGCAATAATTGCAGGCAGCTGGTGTCACTTTAACACCACTTAAGCTGCTGCGTCACTAGCCTCTGATGATCGTGCAGCTCAGCTGGGGATGGTGGGTGGGTGGGGGGCAGCGCAGGGATTTTTGCTACCAGTTCCCCGAACCATCCACCGCCATCACTACCGGATTGGGCGATCCGGTCCGAACCAGGAGCATTTCACCCCTGGGTACGCTCCTAAATATCGCCATCTGGTGGGAGCTACAAAGGTTGCCTTTTCTGGTTTTCATTTTTATAGTTTTAATATGGCTTTTTATACTGTTTTAGCTTTCGATTGGGGGATGCCCAGAGTTGTTTATAAGCTAGGCAGCTATGTAGATGTTTTAAATAATAATAAAAAAAATAATGAAATAAAGTACAATACAGGCAGTCCTTGACTTACAACCACAATTGCATTCAAAATTTCTATTGTTAAGTGAAACTTACACTTAGTATAACTGTATGGCCACTTTGAATGTACACTAATTGGCATACATTAAAATGAAATTTTATTGCATACAGCTCTCAAAGGGTCTCCACCTAACAGTTGTTAAGTGAATCTTGCCTCATTTTACAACCTTTGTTGTTAAGTGAATCACTGCAGTGCTTAAAGTTAGTAACACAGTTGTTAAGTGGATCCGGCTTCCTCCTTGATTTTACTTGTTGGTCCTAAAAGATGATCACGTGATTTTGGCATACTGCAACCATCATAAATGTGAACCAGTTGCCAAGCATCTGAATTTTCATCACATGACTATGGCCGTAAGTGTGAAAAACGGCCCGAAGTTGCCTTATTTTCAGTGCCATTGTAACTTTGAACTGTCAACTAAAGGACCTGATGTAAATCAAGCACTACCTGTAAAATACAATAAAAATATATATAATACAATCAGATAATAAATAAAATAATCAAGAAAAACAAAATAATAAAAAATAAAATAAAATATATAATAAAATAAAATAATAAAATAATACATAAAACAAAATAACTAAAACAAATTAATAAAGATTACTTATTACTTATTACAAAGTAATAAAGATAACTGTATGACTGTAACTTTGTTGCTGGTATCTTTAAGATTTATATTGACTGTTTCCCTATGACTATCTTTAAGAGTTGTACCTTATGATTCTTGACGAATGTATCTTTTCTTACTACTTAAATGTGCCACCACCGCCCAACTTTAAAGCCACCAAAGCAGGGGTGAAATCCAACAGGTTCTGGAGAACCGGTAGCGGAAATTTTGAGTAGTTCGGAGAACCGGCAAATACCACTGCTGACTAGTCCCAGAGTGGGGTGGGAATGGAGATTTTGCAATATCCTTCCCCCAGGAGTGGAGAGGGAATGAGGATTTTGTAGTATCCTTCCCCTGCCACACCAACCAAGCCACACTCACCAAGCCACACTACACCATGCCCACCAAGCCATGCCCACAGAACCGGTAATAAAAAAAATTGGATTTCACCCCTGCACCAAAGGACTGCACCAAGTCTCTGCCCAGGAGGGTAGTTCAGGAGCAAATAGCCACGAGTTGTACCTGTTGAGAATCTGTTTAAAAAAACAACAACTCCTTTTTTTTTTGTATGTTGACAAACTGACTCTTGTGGATGAGTCTCTGTTCTGTTTTTGGTAATATTCAAATCTAGCCAAGATGTGTCTGTGAGTTTTCTGCCAAGTCAAGCAGAGAAGTTGATATAAGGGTGAAGCAATTGGTGATTTACTGCTGAGCCCAGGTGCAGAGCTTGACATAAACGGAGAATGACAGATGTAGTGAAATGGCACGAGCTACATGAGCTCATGGCAGGCACAAGCTATGGGCCTCTTTGAATTCTACACAAAAAATATACAGGCCGAGCTATAAACTGCAAAAATCTCCACGACCACTAGGTAGCAACAAAGAATTGGGGAAGAAGGTTGTGTCTCTTTGCAGCCATCTAGTGGCAATGTAGAATTTTGCAGCTCTGGTTTATTTTTATTTATTTATTTTATTTATTTTATTTTATTAAATTTATATACCGCCCTTCTCCTTGCGGACTCAGGGAGGTGAACAGCCAGAAATAAAAAGCAAATCTTACAAAAGTTTAAAAAATTATTAAAAGTAACTAATATAAATTTGGCCCATAGTTAAAAACAATTCAATTAAAATTAATATCAAAACTCTAAAAAGATTTTCCCATGGGATCAGGCCAGGCCGGCTAGCTGGAAAAAGTACGTTTTTAAGGCCCGACGAAAAGTCCGGAGGTCAGAGGTTTGGAGTCCGGAGGTTTGTTAGACTGAGGGATAAGACTCCTTAATCAACAGACCACTGACTGCACTGAGGTCATTTATTCATCATTAGGGAAATATAATTTCTTTTCAGAAATTTCTTTTCAGAAATAATGTCTTTTCCTGAAAATAAGACTCGGTCTTATATTTTTTTGCCACCAAAAAGGGCATCAGATCTTATTTTCGCGTGTGTGTGTGTGTATGTGTCTTCCACTGATGCACCTGTGGTGGGTTGCCCCCGGTTTGAACCAGTTCGCAAGAACCAGAAGTAAAACCAGTGGGGGGCCACAGCCCCTGAGGTCATCATCAGTGATCTGCACATGCGCAGAAGCAAGGCGCATGTGCTTGCTTCGCTCTCTCTCGCGCGCGCCATCCCATCGCGAACCTCTGGTAAAGGTAAGTAGAACCCACCCGTGGGTGGCACCAATAGCCCCGCCCAGCAGGAGCCCACTGCCAGCCCACTTCTTTTGCGGCTGCTCGCCACAAAAGCGTTGCACGCATCGCCCCTGGGCCTCCCTTTCACTGACAGAGGCCTTCAGGAAAGGCCTTGGCAGCAGAGAAACGAAGTCGGGATTGACGCATGCGTCACCCCCGGCCTCTGTTTCACCATTAGAGGCCTTCTGGAAAGGCCTCTGCAGCCAATTACAGAGCTCCAGATCGAGTCACAGTGACTTAGCGTTGCTTGTCAATTCTGTCTGAAGTTCTTTGCCGAAGAGTTAGAAACTCTCTTTTAGTTGACATGTATTATTTTTATTTATTTTTTTTAAAAAACCCCATTTTTTATTATCGCATCATCGGTCCCTTTTTCTTCTCCGCTTCTCTTCGGAGAATGGCTTCAGCCACAACTAGTTTTCATTCTGAAGGTCTTGCTTGGTACAGATATTTCAAACCCGAAGGTTTTTCAAAGGAATTTTTAAATAAATCACGCTATGTTCCCAGCTGAGCAATTTTGTGGTAGCTGATATTTTGGATGTTTTATGTGGTGCAAGTGAAAGTCGCATGCTGGGTTACTACAGAAATAGCAATTCATAAACAACGGAGGAAACAAAAGCTTCTCGTCTACCCAGAATGCCTTAAACAAACTTGATTTGTTTCAGACAGGAAGAAATTTTATAGCATAAGCGAAATCAAGCGTACATATGACTCTGCAGAGGGTAAGGCATGTGACCTGGCCAGAAATAGGCAAGAACCATAGTCTGGAAACATTCTTAAATCTTGTGGAATGAGATAATATTAGGAAGGGCAAGGCCTCGCTGAGTCACTGGGTTGAAAGAGGATATTAAGACTCAAGAGCCTTAAAAAAAATCTAAAGGGAGGAATTAAAAACATTAAATGGATGCAGGGGAACATAAAAACACTGGTATTTGGCTGGCTAAATCTATCACAATTCAAGGCACACAGAAAAAGCTCATTAAGACTGGTTGAGTTCAACATCTGATAGATTTTAAGTATTGCTACACAGCAGTGTAGCAATAAGTATTGCTACACAGCAGTGTAGCAATAAGTATTGCTACACAGCAGTGGTGGGTTTCAAAATTTTTTAATACCAGTTCTGTGGGTGTGGCTTGGTGGGTGTGATACGGCTTGGTGGGCATGGCAGGGGAAGAATACTGTAAAACCTCCCACCCCACTCCAGAGGAAGGTCCCACCCCACTCCAGAGGAAGGATACTGTAAAATCTCCATTCCTTCCCCAATCCAGGGGAAAGTTTCTGTAAAATCCCCATTTCCACCCAATCAGCTTGGACTTGGGGGCGGGGTCAGTCAGAATTTTTACTACAGGCTCTCCGAACTACTCAAAATTTCCACTACCAGTTCTCCAGAACTGATCAGAACCTGCTGAAACCCACCTCTGCTACACAGACACTGGTTGCATTGTATGTTGTAGCAGAATTAGTCTCTGTGAGCAGCAGGGAGGTGTAGGCTTATCCTATGAACCCTAGATATTTATAGCACTAGCACTAGCACTTAAGACTTACTGTCTACACTGAAGTGAACCTAGCTGAAGCCATCTTGTTCTGCCTCACAGTTGCCACAAAGCCTGAGAAAGAAGGGGAGGGGGGAAGTAGATAGCCTAGTTCACAATCAAAACGTTTTATTGTGGGAACTAAGGTCATCATAACAGGTGGCTGGTGAAGGAGGAGAGGATCCTGCCAGCCATATTCATGGGACAATGTGACTGATGACACTGGGCAGGAGAGAAGTATTAATCTTTTAATTAGGTGAAAACTGCGGGAACTTTCAGAGTTGGTTTTCACTGCTGATATGATGTATCCAATAAACATGTACTTAGAGGACTACCTGCCTTGGAGTTCTGCTTTCAAAGGGTGCCTTATTCGGAATGCTGACTTTTACATACCACCCCATAGTGCTTGGCAACTGAATGGTTTACAAATGTCAGCATATTGCCCCCAACAATCTAAGTCCTCATTTTACTGACCTTGGAAAGGTAGAAGGCCGAGTTAGCCTTGAGCCATTCAGAATCAAACTCCTGACTGTGGGCTGAATTAGCCTGCAATACTGCATTCTAACCACTGTGCCACCATGGCTCATACAGTATATCCTGTAGTAATGGTTAGAGAAGACTAGTACAAACATCTCTGCAATTCATGTTGTTTCTATAGGTCACAGAGTCACAGGGACATTGTCTCTCTGGGTAGTGAATCTTCCTTTATTGATCTTCATGGACAGCTGAGGGAAGGGCATGACATTGTGCCAGTGTAACGGCCCTCCAGTGGTTAGAGACTTCAAGATTGGTTAAATATGTCAAAGGTGGATTCACTGTCAATAAAGGTTGGGGACCTGACTAGGTGTCATTGGTGCTTTTTGTCTGCTAGATGATGTTTAATCAGAGCTTTGGATGATGCTAACCCATTGTTCTGGCCCAGCTCCCGAAACATGACAAACCCTCTAAAGTGAACTCAAAGATTCCTTTATTAGGAGTGCCAGCAGCCCCAGTAAAAACTTTCTCTCTCACCACAGGCTAACAAGTCTGTTTGGCCGGAAGATGAATAGTTGTCTGCCACATCTATTCATCTCCACCCCATGCCTTTTATCCCCAGAGCTAGGGGCTTCACTAGCAGCAGTGGCTCTTCCATCCCAAAGATCAGCTCATAGATTTCCACTGCTCTCCTCTCCTCTGCCTTCTGGGCATCCACGTGTCAGGCACTGGACTCAGCTGTTCCTCATCATCCACTTCCAGACTGGGGGGCTGTTGACTCTCCATCTGAGGGCCGAAGGATGACCCAGGCTTTGCCCCCCTCTCTCTCTCTCTCTCTCTCTCTCTCTCTCTCTCTCTCTCTCTCTCTCTCTCTCTCTCTCTCTCTCTCTCTCTCTCTCTCTGCCAGCTCCACTTCCTCTTCCTTCTCAGAGTTCTCAGAGGTTGCCTTGATGCTGACTCTGACTCCCATGCCTCCTCCTTCTCCTCCTCCTCTGATTTGGCTTCTGGAGAGGCCAGCAGCCAACAGGCCACAATACCCATGCTGAGTAGATGAGTCACATGAGATGTCGAGCTACATATAAAAATGTGAATTTATTTCACAACTAATTTTTCTTTTCTGGATGGCACAAAAAGACAGTGCTTTGTAAGAGGCTGGTGGGCTTTGTGGCATATATAGAGTATTCATACAGAAAGGGGTTTCACAAGCCAATTTTGGTGAGCCACAAAAAGCATCCAGAAATGGGTGGCATACAGGTATGGTGAATGTATGGAGGAATGAATGGAAGAATGATTCCAAGGGAGTTAAATTTGGCATGTGTACATATGTGTGCGTGTGTTTAGGATTCTGCCATCCAATGCACAATAACATCATATTGTCAGAGCGCACACAATGTGACCATGTGAGGCAACCCAGGAGCAAATACAGTAAACAGAGATTTGTATTTAAATAGTTTTATCTACAAAGAATATATACATACATGTACTTTAGTCAGACCTCAAACAAACAGCAATCAGCAATTACAGCATGGAAGCGCATGCGCACACGCGCACACGCGCGCACGCGCGCACACGCGCGCACACACACAGGTATGCCCCAACAGGGCCTTTTATTATTACAGGCTCTTAAAGTGATACCAGCCCAAAAACTTTGCTGACTCATTCCTAGCATTACATCATCGTAGCAGCTAGTCAGCTTTTAAATCATTACCCTGACACATACGAATGCATTTGTAAATTAATTATTTCACTTTGCAAATGTAAATGTGGAACTTCTGTTTGCTGCAGAAACCTTGCCAAAACAGCTGTATTTTGCTCTAGTAGCTTCCATGGAATAGTTGGTGCAGTATTAAAGGAAGACTTGGGCTCTCCTCTTTCCCAGGTCCTGCTCTCCAGAGAAATGCTACATTCCCAGGAGATTATTCAGCATGAAATTCACTTCCTTTATTGATTTTCCAGGAGTAGAGCGGTCAGTTTTATTCCCCTACCATCATTGCTGGCAAATTAAACAGCAAAACAGTGGGATGCAGCTTCAGACAAGATCCTATCAGAAAAGAAGAAAAAAAATGGTGTGACAATTCTTTGCCAGTACCACCAATGTGGCCAAAGACACAAAGATTCAAAACTAAAATTTAAGCAACCACAAGGATGTATGCTCCCCCCCTTTCATTTTTATAGATTTTTGCAAGTTTCATTTCCCCCAGTCTTACTTATAAAACACAGTTGTTGTTTTTTATTTTTATTTGATTTATATGCCGCCCTTCTCCGGAGACTCAGGGCGTCTTACAATGCGTTAAGCAATAGCCTTCATGCTTTTGTATATTTATACAAAGTCAGTTTATTGCCCCCACAAACTGGGTCCTCAATTTACCTACCTTAGAAAGGATGGAAGGCTGAGTCAACCTTGAGCCTGGTGAGATTCGAATTTACAGTAATTGCAGACAGCTGGTGTTAATCACAATGCTTTTAGTCTGCTGAGCTACCAGGCTCTGCATTGTGTTTTGATTATTGCTTGCATAAACAAGCTTGGAAAGCTTGCAAAACATAGTTTTGGAATTCTTTCCTATCCTTTTTACCAGCTGAGGCCTTAGGAAACTTACTGCTTTTTCTGTGTAAGTAAATATCCTGTGGCTTCTCTCTCTCTCCCCGTACATTTCCATTTTTCTCTTGTGTCTTGTTGTGGATTTGAGTATGCTATGAAGTAAGTGAGAGAAATTCCTGGAAGGGTGGAAGGAAAAGATTTTAACTCCTTAGAGTCACTTTATGGGGAGATGGGTGGAATAAAATTTTAATAAATACAATAAATAAAAATAAAATAAAAACTGCTCCCCAACACACACACAAACTTTCTCTCTCTCTCTTCCTCTCCATCTCTCTCTCCCTTCCTCTCCCTCTCTCCCTCCCTCCCTTTCTCCCTCTCCCTTTCTCCCTTGCTCTCTCCCTCCCCCGCTCTCTCCCTCTCTCCATCCCTCTCCCCTATCTTTCCCTCTCCCTCCCTCCCTCCCTCTCTCTCTCCCTCCCTCTCCCTTTCTCCCTTGTTCTCTCCCTCCCCCTCTCTCTCCCTCTCTCTCTCCCCCCTCCCTTTCTCTCTCCCTCCCTCCCTCCCCCCTCTCTCTGAGGTACATTACAGATTTATTTTCTGGATTTTTTCTCTCTCCAGATTCCCCTGGTGAATCTAATCCTATTTATTTATTTACTTATTCAGTCATTTATCTCAATTTGTATGGCTGTCCATCTCAAATTCATGATTCATGGAGGCTAAACACGGTTAAAATCTCCATAAAGTACCTAACTATATATGTATATATAAAAAGAAAATACATCCATAATCAACAAGCAAGGTTAAAAAAAAAGCCAATACAAATCAAGTTGACCAAACAGAGTAAAATGTAGTCACATTCAAGGAAGGAAAAAAATGCCAATCTGATCAAAGTAATCATAGGCTGCCACAAAGAGGAGGGGATCGATTTATTTTCCAAAGCACCAGAGGGCAGGACACAAAACAATGGTTGGAAACTGATCAAGGAGAGATTCAACCTAGAAATGAGGAGGAGCTTTCTGACAGTGAGAACAATTAACCCATGGAACAGAAGTTGCCTTCAGAAGTGGTGGGAGCTCCATCACTTGAGACTTTCAAGAAAAGATTGGACTGCCATTTGTCAAAAATGGTGTAGGGTCTCCTGCTTGAGTGGGGGGAAGGAGTTGGACTAGATGACCTAAAAGATGCCTTCCAACTTTGTTAATCTGCTAATTGATCAAGAATCTGAATCAGAATAGAGCTGGAAGGGACAGATAGGTGGCTGGCCAGTCTCTTCTTAAAAACCTCCAGTGATGGAGCACCCACAACTTCTGGTGGGAAGCTGTTCCACTGGTTAATTATCCTCATTGTTAGGAAGTTTCCCCTTAATTCCAGGTTGCTTCTCTCCTTGATTAGTTTCCAACCATTGTTTCATGTCCTGCCCTCTGGTGCTTTAGAAAATAAATTGATTCCCTCCTCTTTGTGGCAGCCCCTCATTACTGGAATACCACTATCATGTCCCTCCTGTCTTTTTGAATCATGAGTTGGTCTTTTGGGGTGTTGCCTTTTCCTGCCAGCTTAGTGTCATTTGCAAACTTGATGAGCTCCCCTACTATTCCCTCATCTAAGTCATAAGAGATCCATAATATATTGCCTGATGTTAGTTAGTTAGTTAGTTAGTTTATTACATTTCTATACCACCCTTCTCCCAGGGGACTCAGGGCGGTTGGAAGCAAGAGACAAAATTCTAACACAGGATTCTCCAAACATGGCCATTTAAAGATTTGCGGATTTTAACACCCAGGATTCCTCAGGAATTCTAGGAATTGAAGTCCACAAATCTTAAAATAGCCAAGATTGGAGACCTCTTCCCAAACTTGATTCAATTCCATAGCCGCCTGCACTTGCATTCGCTCGCGGTTTGCCAAAAAGTGACGAGAGCAAGGGTGGTGAATTCCTGGGAGGGAGGAATGCACGAGAGCCTTCTGTTTCTAGCAAGACGTTATCACCAAGGTCAAATTATGGAGAAGAGTTTGAGCAGCGCAGTTTTCCCCAAAACAAAACCATTGAACTGAATTGATGAACTATGAACTGAATTGGTGAACTATTTATTTCCCTGGAGGGGAAAAAACAGGGGGTTTTAACCTATCTCGCAGGAAAATCCCAGAGCTGACTTTGCTTCTGCTTTCAACCTAGAAAGCAGGTTCTAGGTTGATCTTTCAATAAAGCTCTACTCTTGGTCAACCTAAAGAACCAGGAATTTCTTTTGTTGAATGCGCCAAATGGGACGGCTGACACTCCTGTTCTAAATCATAGCCCATGACATGAAAGGCCTCTTTTGAGAAGCCAAAGCTTTACAGCATTGGTGAAATGTAAAATTTGTTACTACCGGTTCTGTGGGCGTGGCTTGGTGGTGGTGGGGTAATATGACTGAGTGGGTGTGGCCACTCAGTTTTTTTTTTAAACTTTTAAAACCATTTTTTCTACAACCTCTGAAGCGGTTGTAAAAAAATGCTTTTAAAGCCTCTGACGATCCCAGCTGACTTGCCTGATCGGCAGAGGCTTTTTTTTTCCTTTTAAAAACATTTTTTCTATAACCTCTTTGGCCGAAGAGGTTGTAGAAAAAAATGCTTTTAAAAGCCTCTGATGATCGCGCGGCTCAGCTGGGATCATCAGAGGCTTTTTTTTTTTTACTTTTAAAAGCATTTTTTCGCCCAAAGAGGTTGTAGAAAAAATGCTTTTAAAAATAAAATAAAAAGCCTCTGATGATGGCGCAGCTCAGCTGGGCAATGGGGGGGGGGCAGGGATTTTTGCTACCGGTTCTCCAAATCAGCCACCTCCATTGCTACCGGATAGAGTGATCTGGTCCGAACTGGGAGCATTTCACCCCTGCTTTACAGTCAGTCACTCAGAATAGAGCTGGAAGGGACATTGGAGGTCACCTTATACCATTTCAGACAGATGGCTGTCCGGTCTTTTCTTAAAAACTTCCAGTTATGAAGCACCCACAACCTCTTGTGGCAAATTGTTCCACTGGTTCATTTTCCTCACTGTTAGGGAGTTTCTCCTTCATTCCAGGTTGCTTCTTTCCTTGATTAATTTTCCACATTGATTTATAATTATCCACAATGTGAAAAGACTCTACAGCTTTTTTGGGGGAACCCTCCCCCCCACTAAGTTTCATTAGTGGAGCAATACTATATATCCTCATGCCTATTTCACCTTTTAATCAGACCTACCTTTTTCCTTCCTGCCACACACGCATCCAGTTCAACTGTAGGCCTTACGAATTCAGACTGAACCTTTTTCCAGAGGAGCAAAGTAGTTACAAGGTCCCAACTTAGCACCAAACCATAATTTCATGCATGCCTTAGGCAGATAAAGATTTAACTCCGCTGGGACATGCAGTGGCCTTCTGGCAAAGTTAAAAAGATTTTTATTGCTGCCACTGATTTTCAAATTACACAGTTGGAGGAGTGCTGCATTTGGTAGAGTTATAAAAAATATGCCCTAATATATACCTTTAAAAAAAAAAAAGGAAGTTTGGCTTGATTGTCCGGTCATTTAGCCAACGGGCATGCACTCTGGGTTTCTTCAGAAAACTTTAAAACTTTGTCTGAGTTTGAATTTTCAAGGGCTTCATGTTACTTCAAGGGCTTCCACAGAACAATAAGTGGCCAAGACACTAACAACTCTTTGCAGTCCAATTTCTTGCTGTGATAGAAGTCCTCCATCATTTGCATACAATAAAGCTACAATATGCCTAGAGCAAGTTTTGGGGGATGATGCTCTAAATTATTAATTTTGGCCATAGGCGGCCAACTTGGAATATTTTTTTCCATGTATTTATTTATTTATTTATTTACTTATTTTTCATTTTAGACTTCATGTTTAGCTAACATGCAGCGGGGGACCATTTTGGCACCACAACAAAGTGTGGCGAAGCAAACAACTGAAGAGAAACAAAGGTTTCATAGTCATTTGAGAAAGTTAGGGAGATAACTGAATAATTTCATTAAAAAGGGGACTTTATATTGCTGAAAACAATCCATCAGTGTGAACGATTTCCATCATAAATGGTTTCCACCCACATGGTTTGGAAAAATGATAGCTTGGAAGCATCCCATTGATAGCAATGGCACTTAGATTTTACGGCACTCTCTGAGCCATTTACAGAGTCATCATATTGGCCCCAGCAATCTGGGTCCCCATTTTACAGACTTCATGAATCAATCTTGAGCAAGTCAGGAACGAGTTCCTGGCTCAGAGTTAGCCTGCAATTCTGCTTACTAACCCTTAATAAAGCTAATAAAGATGTAGGCATCACTCTGCTGGATTTCACCCCTGCCTTGGACTGCAAGGCGATCAAACCGGTCAGTCCTAGAGGAGATCAACCTTGACTGCTCTTTAGAAGGCCAGATCCTGAAGATGAAACTCAAATACTTTGGTCACCTAATGAGAAGGAAGGACTCCCTGGAGAAGAGCCTAATGCTGGGAACGATTGAGGGCAAAAGAAGAAGGGGACGGCAGAGAACGAGGTGGCTGGATGGAGTCACTGAAGCAGTTGGCAGGATCTTTAATGGACTCTGGGAGATGGTAGAGGACAGGAAGGCCTGGAGGAATGTTGTCCATGGGGTCACAATGGGTCGGACATGACTTCGCAACTAACAACAACAACAAAGTGGTCAGGGACAGCTGGAATCACAGAAATCCATTGATTCAGAAGTCAGAAACAGATTACTCATTCCACGTATTGGATAACCTGTCTTCCACCCTTATTACTAATCATAGACATTGGTCAACTGGCATCACTTATCTTGTCCTTCCTTTGTTTTTTTGGGATGTACAGTTTCCATGTGGCGCAGAATGTCCGGGCCACAGACAATAAAATCCATGGTGAACTTACAAAATAATCTTCACTACCATTTTTCTTTTACATAACTCTGGCTCTCCTTAAAGGCCTCTTCTGTCAACGTGATGAACTAGTTTCATTTTCTTAATACAAGAATGCCCTTACATTAATATAAGAATGCTGATGTTAACATTCAAACTGAAGCAGTTCCTTTAATTGTTTTGCAATAGCATGCTTTATTACCTTGTAGCCTTTATGCCGGTCTCTCTCTTTCTCTCTCTCTCTCTCTCTCTCTCTTTTAATCTATATGGTTGGTTGATAACAGTGGTGGCTTTAAACTTCTGAAATATGGAGAGAACCTGCTTCTTGGGGTTTAGCTTGACACATAATTATGGCTAGATTCCTAGATTCTTCAGTAGCTCATCCTTAATATGATAAGAGCCACTTTTCCTTCTGCAACTTACAGTAGCTCATCAATCTATGTCTTGTCAAAGAACCTGATTCTATTCAGTTCATGAGTGTCTGTTTGTGTTCCTACAGAGAGGTTTTCCTGCTATTCCCAGAGGTAAGCTCTATAGCATGAGTTTAAAAGCAGAAAATACAGCCCCGTATAATTCTTCGATGACCACTATAGACATTGACGGTGTACATACAACCCTCAGCCACTGTGTTGGTAGAGGTTGGAGCATGTTGACCTTGGTTGCATTGCTTTGTTGCTTAGCCTGGTACATTGGGTGAACCCACTTGCATTCTATAACTTCAGAAAAGAGAATAGGTTGAAGATCCAATCTGGGTTGGTCACCGGGACTAGAGATTTAGTCTTCCAAGCTTTCAGATTCATGCTGGAGACCATCTTCAGGAAACTTCTCTCTGCTGGAATATCCTCCACTCTTCCGCTCGCAACAAAATACCTTATGCCACCAGACTTGAATTTCTGGGTTTAGAAAATTTAGAACTACACTGCCTTCGGTATAGCTCATAAAATAATCTGCTACAATGTCCTGTCATCTTCAACCACAACAATACACGAGCACACAATAGATACAAACTTAAAGTGAACCGTTCCAAACTTGATTGAAGAAAATATGACTTCAGCAACAGAGTGGTCAATGCCTAGAATGCACTACCAGTCTCTGTGGTCTCATCCCCAAATCCCCAAAACTTTAACCTAAGACTGTCTACTGTTGACCTCACCCCATTCCTAAGAAGTCTGTAAGAGCAACAGCGTGCCTACCATCCCTGTCCTAATGTTCCCTTTAATTGTATTCATTTTATGTATTCAATTCATGCTTATATTTATATATATTATCTAATATGTACTTGACAAAATAAATAAATAAAATAAATAAATAAATAAATAAATAAATGTACTTTGGGCTATTCTATGAGTTTGATTTATATGGTGCCTTCCTATTGGTTGATTGGTGTATTGATGGCCAGTGATTGGCTGTGGTTAGCCTGCAATTCTGCTTACTAACCCTTAAGAGTTGCTAATAAAGATGTAGGCATCACTCTTCTGGATTTCACCCCTGCCTTGGACTGCAAGGCGATCAAACCAGTCAGTCCTAGAGGAGATCAACCCTGACTGCTCTTTAGAAGGCCAGATCCTGAAGATGAACCTCAAATACTTTGGCCACCTAATGAGAAGGAAGGACTCACTGGGGAAGAGCCTAATGCTGGGAAAGATTGAGGGCAAAAGAAGAAGGGGATGATAGAGAATAAGGTGGCTGGATGGAGTCACTGAAGCAGTCTCCAAAGGATGGTAGAGGAGAGGAAGACCTGGAGGAAAGTTTTCCATGGGGTCGCGATGAGTCGGACATGACTTTGCAACTAACAACAACAACAACAACAATGCATTAGACAGAGAGGGAGGGAGGAAAGAAGGGAGGGAGTTAGAGTATAGAAATGGATGAGGACATTTAGAAACAGTTACATCACTAACGCATTGAATAATGTCTACCTTTTCACAATATTATAGTAACCTTGGGATGTGAAAGGCAGAACTTCTTTTGCGCTATGCAGAACTTCAAGGCAGAACTTCTTTTGCGCTATGCTCTCAGTTTATATATATATAAAAAAGGTGAATATCTTGAAATATAACACAATATAAATAATGAATTAAAGCCTAAAAGGCAGCAACAGTTTTAAAACAGCTAACATGATATAGGCAGAGGAAAAAAAGAAGAAGACTGCTTAAACCACATATCTGCAGCAAATAGAAAAATAAACACATTAATTTTTAAGGACGGTGTGTGTGAAGGACCACTATTTCTCCCGAAGATAAGACAAATGTATTCTCTTCTCCCTGCTCAGATTCCTAGCTGTTTGCTTCCCTTATGAGCCATTTAGATATGCACATGATGGTGTAACCAAATAATTCATCTATTCTCCTGATTAAAATTCTTAAGGCTTCACCATTCAGGAATAGTGCTTAATTTCCTCCAGATAAGATGCTCTTCTCTTAATGCAAAACAAAAGATGTGATTAGGGAGAAGTGTGTGCTCCATCTCCGATGATTAAAACACATTCTTTCTTCCCAGAGTCCCATCCCTTTGCAGTTCTCTTTGTCTGTCATATTCCTGGTTCCATCCTTATTATACCATCCTGTTATATCTCAACGGCTTTTGCTAGAAACTGCCATGATTCATTTTCCTTTCCAAGGAAGTGACTTCAGAGCTCTAACACTTCATTGACGGCTTTTCTTTTCCCAGGGGGAACAACGGGAAAAGGTTACATTTTCTTTCCCCCCCCCACCACCCAATCAAGGATCCTCTCATCCTTCTTGCTTTGTTATTCACTATTGCAATCACTGGTCCATTCCTTTAAAAAAAAGAAAAGAGAAAGAAATAGAGGGAAAAAAATCCTTTCATACACCCAATAATCACCTGCATGCCACAATATCACTAGCTGATTTTAAATCCGAGGGTAGCTCTAGATGTATTATAGAAATGGATTTTGTTCATCCGGTTAACAATTTCCTTTCTGTCTTCTGTTTGCTGTGTTCATGCTTAAGTGTGAATCCCACGTTCATTTATTTCTGAAGCTGCGTAAAAATGTAAAATTCTATTTCCTTCATTCTAACATTGGGTTTAATTAATTGGGGGTTATTTCTCTAACCTAACTTGAAGAACAAATGCATGGTTGTATCAACCATTGAGGGGACATGGTGGCTCACTGGCTAAGAGGCTGATCTTGTTAATTGAAAGGTCGGCAGTTCAGCAGTTCAAATCCCTAGTGCCGCGTAATGGGGTGAGCTCCCGTTCCTTGTCCCAGCTTCTGCCAACCTAGCAGTTTGAAAGCACATAAAAAATGCAAGTAGAAAAATAGGGACCATCTTTCGTGGGGAGGTAACAGTGTTCCATGTGTCTTCGGCATTTAGTCATGCCGGCCACATGACCACGGAGACATCTTCACACAATGCTGGCTCTTTGGCTTTGAAACGGAGATGAGCACCGCCCCCTAGAGTCAGGGAAATCTAGCACAAATGTGTGAGTTTTTGTCATTACCTTTTTGTCAATAATTGAAAAATTGAGGGAGTCAACTGTTCTCCAAAGCACCTGAAGGCAGGATGAGAAGCAATGGATGGATCAACTAATCAAAGAGAGAACCAACCTAGAACTAAGGAGAAATTTCCTGACAGTAAGAACAATAAACCAGTAGAATGACTTGCCTCCAGAAGTTGGGGATGCTCCATCATTGGAGGTGTTCAAGAAGTAATTGGACAACCATTTGTCCAGAATGCTATAGGTCTCCTGTCTGAGCAGAGGTGTAGAGTAGATCCCTTCCATCTCTGTTATTCTGTTATTCTTATTCTGAAAAGACTACCCTTTTAACATTTTTGACAGTAAATGTTTAACTAGGGTTAAACAAAACAGCAGAAGAAACATGTAGCTTGTGACTATCCCTTCCTTTGTGGATGATCACCCATTATTTTTTAGAAATATAGAGGCATCGAAGCTCCATTCATTTTTGGATACAACACCAAATAATTTTATGTAGGAGATAAGATCAGACAGGGGCAGAAACTTAACAGTGACTTAAACTTTGGTTCTTTTCTGGGTATTAATGTTATATGGGGGAGGGATTTTCTCTTACCAGCGTCTCTTTTCTCCCATTTTTCAAGACAATAGAAAGCCACTTCTGTATTGTTGCTAAGGAAAATGTCCTGGGTATAATTTTGGAATCAGTTCAAGATTTTTTTTAAGTTATTGATTTTTTTCTTAAACAGTTACATTTACATCTTTAAAATAGTTTACGTGTACCTTAATTTGTAATCCTGCCTAGTAATTTCAGTAATTTCTGGAGATTAGAGATGATAGAGATAGAGATGATTATCTCTATAGTCTCTATCTTTATCATTTCTATATCTATTAGACATAGAGAGAAAGATACGGTACATAGGTAGGTAGGTAGGTAGATAGATAGATTGATAGATAGATGATAGATGATGGATGATGGATGATGGATGATAGATGATAGATGATGGATGGATGGATGGACGGACGGATGGATAATTAGATAGATAGATAGATAGATAGATAGATAGATAGATAGATAGATAGATAGATAGACAGGCAGACAGACAAAAAGACTGACATGGAATGGAATGGAATGGAGTGGAGTGGAGTGGAGTGGAATAGAATAGAATAGAATAGAATAGAATAGAATAGAATAGAATAGAATAGAATAGAATAGAATAGAATAGAATAGAATAGAATAGAATAGGAGTGGAGTGGAGTGGAGTGGGGTGGGGTGGGGTGGGGTTGGATAGAATAGAATAGAATAGAATAGAATAGAATAGAATAGAATAGAATAGAATAGAATAGAATAGAATAGAATAGAATAGTTCTGTATTGGCCATGGGTGCTTGGACACACAAGGAATTTGTCTCCGGTGCATAAGCTCTCAATGTACATATAAACAACAAAGCGATAATCATAAGATACCAGGAGAAAGTAATAGGAAAGATGAGAAGGATAATAGTAATCTAGCCCTAGTTATTATTACTATTATTATCAGTATTATTACAGTATGACTATTATTACTAGAGTGATAGAGAGATACAGAGATAAGAGGGATAAAGATAGAGATAGTGATGACAGAGAGAGATAGAGAGATGGAGAGACGATAAGATGGAGAGGTAGAGAGACAGAAGATAGAGAGATAGATATCTCTCTAACACCTGGGGGAATTCATTGTGTAATTCAGCAAGCAAATCTGGAATGTATAGCAGCTATATTACAACAGGCCATCAGAAAGAGAGAGAAAGAAAGGAAAAGTATCAATCATACATGACCGATGGCATTTGGGTGAATGCGGGTAGCGCTAAAATAGTTTTAATTCCTAGCTGAGACCATTTGAAAACACCTACACTTGACTTATTTGGAGCAAATGTGCTCATTGGCCTTATCTTGCCCACATGTTCTATCTCCGATACTTTTTTCAAGAAGAGCATTGTTAAAAACGGGAAGCCCTGAAACTTGGAGGATCTTTATGCCAACCTTTTATAAAAATTAAAGCTTTTATGATTAGCTTTGACTTTCTATAAGACGATCACAAAGAAAAAAAAATCAAAGCAGGCCTTCAAAACTGTCCAGAATAATTATCTTTTCCATAATGGCCTTTCCCATTCAACAGGAACAATTATGGGAACTGAAAGAGAGGCTCCTCATTTTAATGAAATTAACTCCCTGCATTTAGAAAATCTTCCCTTGATCTTCTAGCTTAGTTTTTTTTTTTTTAAAAAAAAACAAAAACAAAAAACAAAGCAGACCACATTCACAAGGACAGAGACAGAGAGACAGAGAGACAGACAGAGATAGAGACACAGAGAGGCACACAAATAGAGGGACATACAGAGACAGAGAGAGACAGACAGAGAGAGAGAGAGACAGAAAGAGAAATGGTGAACAGCAATGTTTCCTTGGAATTGAAATCTAAGTTATAATATTAAAGGAAATATTGGGAGAAAAGAATCAAATTCCTGGTCAGCAAAATCTTTTTGAGTTTGGGGCTCCTTTGGGTAGAAAACCACTTGAAACTTCACAAAAATTAAATCCTTTTGCAACCCGTATGAATGGTTCTTCACACATTTTTCTCACAAATAAGTAAAATGAGCATTGTAGGGATTGCTAACTTCACATCTGCATATCAACCGTGTGATGCAGTCACTAAGCTATGGCTAACTCGGTATCTATATGTACCTACAGAACGCTGTAAAATCAACCTTTGTATTGATCCCATCCCCAGATATTCTTCTATTACATGAAGCACAATCATTTCATCAAGTCTACAACCAGCCTGCCTTTCCTCCATGAAATTCAAATATCTTCTACTTCTTTTTCAGGTTATGGGCATGGCTAGTCTAGTGAAGAGAAGGACCAGGGGAGACATGATAGCAGTCTTCCAATATTTGAGGGGCTGTCACAGAGAGGAGGGGGTCAAGCTATTTTCCAAGGCACCCGAAGACCAGACAAGGAATAATGGATGGAAACTGATCAAGGAGAGATTCAACCTGGAAATAAGGAGAAATGTTCTGACACTGAGAGCAATCAACCCATGGAACAGAAGTTGCCAATAGAAGTTGTGGGAACTTCATCACTGGAGGCTTTCAAGAAGAGACTGGACTGCCATCTGTCAGAAATGGTGTAAGGTCACCTACTTGAGCGCGGGGGGTGGACTAGATAACCTACAAGATCCCTTCGAACTCTGTTAATCTCTTATATCTGTTTTCTTGCAATCTCTTGTGAGAGATGTGATCCATACAACCAGCTGCCACAGTGCCAGGAAGTTCCACTAAATGTTTCTCAAGAGTAAGAGAACACAGATGATTGTCTACCTGCTCTCAAGAGGGTAGTTTTTGAACATCTGTAGATATCCATGGAGATTCTCAGTTACCCAAGTCATGGTTGTCTCCAAGGTGCTTTTTTTTCCCTGTCAAAAGGCAACTGAACTATGTTTTTTAGGAAGGAAGAAATGTTTCTTGAGGAACAAGATGTTTGACTTCTCATCCAAGAAGCTTCACCAGCTCTCACCAGATAGTGGGAGGAGATGGAAGGATTGGTTCTTTTGATGATACATATCAAATGTAGTGAGGTTTTTTTTCTGCCAATGGAAGAGATCTTCAGACCGGAATACTATATCATATGATTCGGATCTGGCTAGCATGTGATCTGAATCTACAGAATAAATGAATCTGCACCTTAATATTATGCCTTCTTTTTAAACCATTTTAAAGCTTTACCTGAGTTTTGTAAGAGGACAACAATTGCGCTAGAGACATCACTATTCATGTTACGTACATAGCAAGTTGAAAAACTGCGGGAGGCAAATTGTATGAATCCATTTCCCCTTACTGTTAAGAATATCACCAGTCTGTGATTATTAACGCTGCCAACATTTTTACAACTCTCTGGATAAATAGGATTAAGACGGCATTAAAAATACTGTTCCTTCTTTATATGTCTATATTATATTATGATCCAGAATAATACAAGAGCCTTAAAGAGTATACATATACATCTCATCAAGGGAGATTAAAAGGGGAATAGAAAAAAAAAAGCAGATATAAGAAAAACAATAAAACATGTTTTTCATTATTTATATATGCCACACTTCATTTTAATGATTGAAAAATTGTATATAAAATTATAAAATGCACCTGCCCCCAAATCTTCTATGTTCTGATTGGCTAGGTATCAATCATTTTGTTTTGTTTCAGTATAAAGTATAGATGTCGTTGGGGTGATTTTGGACTCGTCTTTGTGAAGTTCAACTATCTGGCTATCAGTTATAATCCTTCATCTACAATAACTCAGAAACGGGGTTATAAGCACTTAAGTAGGAAGAACAAGGATGTGGGCCAGGTGTGGGTTCTACTTACCTTTACTATCGGTTCGCAATGGGAGCACATGTGCTTCTACGCATGCGCAGGTTGCCAATTATGATGTCCGGGTATATGGGTGAAGCCTCCCGATGCTTTTACTACTAGTTTGCAAGAACCAGACAGAACTGGGAGCAACCCACCATTGATGTGGGCCCGTGAAAATTGACACCACACCTTGAGTAATTTGGTTCTGCCGGTTTATCACCTGTCTGTAGGAAAATCCTTGGAGATAACTCACACCCTGGTCAGCACTTCTTTATTCTCCTGCTGTCAGGAAGGAGATAGAGAAGCATAGGCAGCCACACAAACAGGCTGAAAAACAGTTTTTATCCATGGGCTGTCAGGCTTCTGAATGGAAAATAACTTTACAAAAACATAGTATGATTGATTTGCAGGCCTGGCATGATGTGCAATAAGTTCACATAGTGCAGCAGGATTGTGTATTTGTTAGTAGGATTCACTGGGCTTGTTGTGGCCCGTCAGCAGCCTGTGCAGCTGGTAGCTGATTCCGACAGTGAGGAGGCTGGTGTGGTGCTGCACCAGCAGCCTGTGCAGCTGACACTCGAGTCAGACAATGAGGTTGGAGAAGATATGGTGCCAGAGGCGGGAATTCTGCCAGGGCCTTCAGAACCTCCAGAAGCTCCCATAAGTGAAGAGGATGAAGAGGAGGAGACTCTTCTCGATGCATGGGTGCACAGAGCTGCCAAAAGGCAGAAGTGGCTCCTCAGGAGGAGGTCTCCTCAAGAGTAAGGCTTGGGGCTAATTGGCCACTCCCTTAGCTTATTTAAAGACGGATGACGACTGATGCAATTTGCAGGGAACAACTTTGTTCATTCTCCTTTGCGTCTGGATCTTGGTTCTCTTATCAGTTTCCTGCAAATTGCTTCTGGGCTTTCTGCCAACCATAGTAAGATTATGATAATTTATTCTTTGGATTCTTGTAGGCTATTAAGAAAGTTAATTAACAGCCTTTATTTGAAAAAGACTGATTTAATTTAGTAAACTAAGCTTTGTACAGTCTTTGTGTGTGCTGCGTTCTTTGGGATCCGTAGCTGGGGCAGAACAGGGCTAGGGATTTCCCCCCCCCCTGTCTTTTCCTGTGAGTTGTATTGGGTTGGTGGGCTGCACGAAGGGAGGCTCAGCCAATCTCATTGTACAATGTTGTACTCTGAAGGTTTCAAATAAAAATAACCTTTATTCAAATAAAGGTTTGAATTGAATTCAATAGTTGGTTAATCTCCAGATTCTACTCAAAAATAGAGTAGATGGAAAATTCCTAATGAGAAGTTCTCTAAAATAAACCTTCCTGATCAATGGAAGCATAGGTAAGGATGGTTTATAGTTAAGAGATGCTGTTTAATCCATTAGTAACCCATTGACCCTCACTAAAGTTGGTATTTACATGGGACACCAGAACAGAATATCAGAGTTACAGAGAAGAAGAAGTGGTAAAACTCTACACAACGAATAGGTCAAACTATTCTCCAAAGAACCTGAAGGTAGAGCAAGAATCAATGGATGGAAATGAATGAAGGAGAAAACCGACCTAGAAATGAGAGATTTCCTGACAGTAAGAACAATTAATCAGTAGAACAACTTTCCTTCAGAAGTTGTGGGTGCTCCTTCACTGGAGGTTTTCAAAAAAAGATAGGTCAACCCTTTGTCCAGGGTGGAATAAGGACAAATAAGGGCAGAGGATTAGGCTAGAAGACCTCCAAGGTCCATTCCAGCTCTATGATTCTATGAGTCAGTATAGTGCAGTGGCAGGCCCAGCTGATTGTCGGAGTGAACCGATTTGCTCTCAGCTGATCGTTGAAGCTACCGGTTCGCTCAAACCAGTACAAACTGGCTGAATCCCTGATTTGCACCAGATGAAACATGAAGATACCTGAAGATACAAATGTTGGGATTCTTTTGTTTCTCTAGATGAAGCAAGTTATTCTACTTATATCATTTTATTTTCAGTTTCCAATTCTCAGATATATTTTGGGATTTTCCTTTCCTTTGCTCAGTAAAACGTGACGATATTGCAATTAGTGCTACAGCAGACGTTCTCTCTTGTGTTGGTTCTGAGCAATACCTTTAGTTTTCTGACTGCGAATTATAAAAACGCGGCATAGCATAAAAATAAGGGCAATAAAATGACATCCATAAAAATAAGCGCAACGCACAAAGGCATTAAGCTCACCCAAAACTGCAGTTTAGAACACAGGCATTTCTCTCTGAGTTTAACAAAGACATAGAAAAAGTGGTTTTGGTTATTTGATTCTACAGCCAAAAGATCCCTTGTGTTTTGCTACTTGTGGCATCCTTTCATTTTGTCAGTTCTCTTGCTATTTTTATATCTTTTTCGTCCTTGGCCTCATTCTCCGGCACTCGACAACAACCAATTGATATGGCAAACCTTCATGATTTTTTCCTCTATGAATGTCTGTTACATCATCACATCCGATGCAGTTTGATGATGTCCTTGATGAAAACGTATGTCATCACGGTGAATAGACTGAACTTCTCCAAGCACAAACAAGGCCAAGGACTACAGAGAACAAGGAGAATAAAAGAAGTAAACATTTCCCAAAGACATCAGCAGCAGCGTCAGGGAAACAGACAAGTCTGGCTTTCCATTCTTAATTCACTGCTTTTTTTAATTTATTGGGAGGGGGGGAAATAACTATACCAGGCATTGGAAGAAATAATTGTGGGATTAATAGATTTAAAAAAAAAAACCATCTAATGCCACAATGCACAAAGGACTTCGGACCGCAGAACTCGATTGCGTTTCATACAATTGAGAAACAATCACAAAAGGATTATGAGGTCCACAAGATTTAACAGAACACATTTCTTTTAATCCTACATATGGCTGCAAGCTAACTGGGTAATTGAGGGTTGTGGTGAGTTGGTGGAAGCAAATAGAAAATAGAATAACGGAATTGGAAGGAACCTTGGAAGTCTTCTAGTCCAACCTTCCTCTTAGGCAGGAAACCCTACATCAGTGTCCAGGTTGGACACATTCACAAGAACCGGTAGTAAAACCAGCAGGAGGCTCCACCCACCAACCCGGACTTCATCAGGAAGTTTCTCGGCAGGGGCAGAAGCACTCAAGCGAAGTGAGCGAGCAAGCACAGTCCTATTGTCAGCCTCCGCTTTTCTCTGCTTTGGCTGTCATAGTAATGGAGGTGGGGGTAGGTAGCTGGGCTACGGATGAGCCCAGGAAATGAAACCGATTCTTAAGCTGTTATCAGGCCAACTGCTACCACATTCCTGATTGATGACACGGCCAGACGTGTGCTCCCACCTGACCTCTGGGAGACCTTTGGATTGGATGATTTACGGTGGACAATGGGAGGGGATGCTTTCTATCTGTAACTTTCGCGCTTTTTGCCTCAGAATCCTGCTTTCCATCCTGAATGGTTGCGTTCACTTTATATCTAGTAAAAGTACCATGCTTTATTTTATAATGAAGTCTGAGTTTTCTTTTCCTGGATACTGTACTAAAGTTAAATAGAACCCACCCCTGCCCTACACCACTTCAGACAAATGGTTATCCAACATCTTGTTAAAAACTTCCAGTGTTGGAGCATTCACAACTTCTGGAGGCAAGTTGTTCCACTGATTAATTGTTCTACCTGTCAGGAAATTTCTCCTTAGTTCTAGGTTGCTTCTCTCCTTGATTAGTTTCCACCCATTGCTTCTTGTCCTGCCTTCGGTGGCTTTGGAGAATAAGTTGACTCCCTCTTCTTTGTGGCAGCCCCTGAGATAGTGGAACACTGCTATCATGTCTCCCCTAGTCCTTCTTTTCATTAAACTAGACATACCCTGTTCCTGCAACTGTTCTTCATATGTTTTAGCCTCCAGTCCCACAAGGGATTAAAACCCCAAGTATTACCTGTGGAATCAGTGGAGCCCAGTATTTTTTTAAATCAGGTATTTTTTGGCCCCTTAAATAGATTTGAAATTTTAGAAGGCATTGAAATGAAAGATGAAAGATTTTAGGAATTGTAAAGAATCCGGAACACAAAGAGATTCCCTTTTAGGTTTTGATATAGTTTTGCAGATTCTGGAAAGTTTTGCTGAGAAGTCAAAGTTAAAAGGTCACCAAAAAATTGTATAGGCATTTGCAGTTTTTTTAAAAAAATATTATTTTATGCTAAATTCAAAAGTTCTCTCTTTTCTTCTTCTTGTGCCATATCTGTCATCGCATCTTGGCGATCATGTTGGCAATCCTATTTTTATCAACAGCTGCATGAAAAAGTGCTACTGAATTTTGTCCAAACCAATTCCTTAGATTTTGAAGCCCTGATGTTCTTCTTCTGCCTGGACCTCGTTTGCCTTCAATCTTCAAAAGTTCTCTCTATACATTACTTTTTCAAGAATGTGCAGGTTGGATCTAATCCAGTCTTGGTTGTTTCTATATTGCTTTCCATCATCCTAGTGATCTATTTCCAAAGTGATTTCATTCAAAAAGTTGATTCAATTTAGAGATGCAATGACCTTTCCTCATGATAATCCAAACGGTGTGAAGTCATTGGATTAATTGGGAAGCGATGGATTTGGTTTAAAAATCCCATCCAAATGGACAATCTGGAAAGTCCATTTGATTTTAATCGCAATTGAATTTCTTCACTGTCAGGGACCTTGGAGTACTCATCTCTAATGATCTAAGTGTCAGAGCCCACTGCAACAACATTGCCAAAAAGGCATTAAGAGTTGTTAACCTAATCTTATGTAGCTTCTTCTCTGGTAATATTGTACTGCTAACTAGAGCATACACAACATTTGCTAGACCAATTCTCGAATACAGCTCATCTGTCTGGAACCCACACTACATATCGGACATTAATATAATTGAGAGTGCCCAGAGATATTTCTCGAGAAGAGTCCTCTGCTCCTCCGCTCACAACAGAATATCTTATGCCACCAGACTTGAAATTTTGGATTTAGACAACTTAGAACTATGCCGCCTTGGGTCTGACCTAAGCGTAGTACACAAAATTATCTGCTATAACGTCCTACCTGTCAATGACTACTTCAGCTTAAACTGCAACAATATACAAGCACACAACAGATACAAACTTAAAGTAAACTGCTCCAAACTTGATTGCAGTAAAAATGACTTCAGCAACAGAGTCGTCAGTGCCTTGAATGCATTACCTGACTCTGTCTCCAAACCTCCAAACCTTTAATCTTAGACTATCTACTGTTGACCTCACCCCGTTACTAAGAGGTCTGTAATGGCGGGCATAAGTGCACCAGCATGCCTACCATTCCTGTCCTAATGTCCCCATTTATTCATATCCATTTCATGTATTAATAACCATGTTTATACCTATATCTCAGTGGTGAAATCCAATTTTTTTTACTACTGGTTCTGTGGGTGTGGCTTGGTAGGTGTGGCAGGGGAAGGATACTGCAAAATCCCATTCCCACCCCACTCCTGGGGGAAGGATATTGCAAAATCTGCATTCCCACCCCACTCTGGGGCCAGTCAGACATGGTATTTGCCGGTTCTCTAAACTATTCAAAAATGTCTGCTACCAGTTCTCTGAACTGCTCAAAATTTCCACTATTGGTTCTCCAGAACCTGTTCTATATCTGTTACCTAATATGTGCTTGACAAAATCAATCAATCAATCAATCAATCAATAAAAATAAATAAATAAAATAAAATAGACATTAAATCTCTGCAATATCTAACCCTAACCCTAACCCTAACCCTAACCCTAACCCTAACCCTAACCCTAACCCTAACCCTAACCCTAACCCTAACCCTAACCCTAACCCTAACCCTAACCCTAACCCTAACTTCCTCTTCAACTTTCTATTGGTTTTCAATAGTTTTTCTTTGCCTCACTCAGCACTATTGTGTTAACATGGACATCTGTTACTGCTTGGAAAATAAGCACAAATTGGTCGACAATTCTCTGTCACCTGCCAGAAAGAATAACACTGACTGGCTGGCAGATCTCTGGTAGCTGGATGCTCATGTAAATATATAACCAAGCTTGTTCTATTATGTCCTGATCTGAAACACTGAAAACAGATAATCTTGAATGTATGTTAGGGTGGTTTTCTAAAGGTTGGGAGGCAACAAAACAAAACAAAACAAAACAAAACAAAACAAAACAAAACAAAACAAAACAAAACAAAACAAAACAAAACAAAACAAAACAAAACAAAACAAAACAAAACAAAACAAAACCTCATAATTTAGAAGAACATGGACTGAATCATTTTCTAGCATTGATAATCCTATTTTATATCAGAGTATTATGATTGCTTTCAACTCCACTCCCAGAGATCTATCATCTCTTCCCAATGTTGTAATGTTCTCATTCTTTTATCCTGAAACTAAAACTTTGATAGGTTAGACATGATAACAATGTTCCAATATCGCAGGGGCTGCCACAAAGAAGAGGGAGTCAACTTATTCTCCAAAGCCACCGAAGGCAGGACAAGAAGCAATGGGTGGAAACTAATCAAGGAGAAAAGCAACCTAGAACTAAGGAGAAATTTCCTGATAGGTAGAACAATTAATCTGTGGAACAACTTGCCTCCGTAAGTTGTAAATGCTCCAACACTGGAAGTTTTAAAGAATATGTTGGATAACCATTTGTCTGAAGTGGTGTAGCATTTCCTGCCTAAGCAGAGGGTTGGACTAGAAGACCTCCAAGGTCCCTTCCAACTCTGTTGTTCTGTTCTGTTCTGTTCTGCGCTGCTCTGCTCTGCTCTGCTCTGCTCTATTCTTTCTTAATTCTCTTCTCTTCTCTTCTCTTCTCTTCTCTTCTCTTCTCTTCTCTTCTCTTCTCTTCTCTTCTCTCTCTTCTCTTCTAATTATTCTATTTCATGAAAGGTTATACGATGTAGTTCAGTGAATGTTT
Organism: Masticophis lateralis; assembly: GCA_030761175.1. Classification (NCBI taxonomy): domain Eukaryota; kingdom Metazoa; phylum Chordata; class Lepidosauria; order Squamata; family Colubridae; genus Masticophis; species Masticophis lateralis. The sequence continues at coordinate 123,176,934 of JAUDYJ010000004.1, forward strand.
GGAAAAGATATTCATTACAAATTATTTACCCAAATAACTTTCCAACGATTATTAAATTCCACCTGAAATTGGGATATATAATATATAATATATAATATATAATATGTAATATATATATATATATATATATATATATATATATATATATATATATATATATATATATATATATTATATATATATATAAATATATATATTATATATATATATAACTATAGATAAAATCTTTTAGGAGGGAAACTTCCCTCCCCCTCCCCAGATCCATGTTTCTGTTTCTGTCTTAACTGATGCAATCTTTTAAATCCTAGTTGGCTGCCATCTTTTGTTATGGTATAATGAGATCTTTATAATCTGAGTTGCTTTTATATGGGTATTAGTGCTTTCTTGCAGAACATACCTTATGAAAGCAAGATACAAGTAAATCAACTACTATCAATCTTGTTGGTGTATTGAAAGAATATTCCCACTTCTATGCTCATCTTCTTCTTCTCCTTCTTCTTCTTTATTTATTTGTCAACAAGTACAAGGAAACAAATAACAGTATAGACATAGACATGGACACATGAAAATTTTTTGGCACAAACAAAAGGATATAAATAGGCAAAACATAGCCATAAACACATAGAATGATTACATATAAACGGGGACAGTAGGACAGGGACGGTAGGCACGCTGGTGCGCTTATGCATACCCCCTTAGGGACCTCTTAAGAAACACGAAAAGTCCACAGTAGACAGTTTAAAGTAAAGAGCCTGGTGGTGCAGTGTATTAAGTGCTGTTAAAGTAACACTTAGTTGCCAGCTGCCTGCAATTATTGCAAGTTCAAATCTCACCAGGCTCAAGGTTGACTCAGCCTTCCTTCCTTTCAAGGCAGGTGAAATGAGGACCTGGATTGTGGGGGCAATAAGCTGACTTTGTATTAAAAAAAACACCGCTTGGGGGGGGCCAAAAGCCCTACTAAGCAGGTATATAAAAAGTATGAAGGCTATTGCTTAACGTATTGTAAGCCGCCCTGAGTCTCTGGATCAGGTAAAGTGTTCCAGACATTTCCTACTCTATTGCAGAAGTCATATTTACTACAACCAAGATTAGAGCGAATTAGATTGAGTTTGAATCTATCGATAGCCCTTGTGTTATTACGGTTGAAATTAAAGTACTCATTTACAGATAGGACGTTTTATTTTAATTTTATTTCTTGATGCACTTGAACATAGAGAACAGAGATAAGAAATCTCAGACCCATGTCTGTGGAGAATCTCAGTCATCCAGGTCATGGTTGTCCCAAAGGTGCTTTTTCAAGATGCAAATGGCCTTTCTGCCTTTTTCTGGTTGTTCAGCCTTCTCTCAACAGAGAGGGAGGGATATGACACCATCTATCTCCAGTCTACAACATGAGTCCTTTCAACAGTTCCCAGAAGGCTCCATACCTATTTGCAGCACTCAGGTGACCCTGACGACATAGATAAAGGTGAAACTTTGTTTCTCCAGGTGACATTTTTTTTCTCATTCGAAGAAGCTTCTTCAGCTCTGACGAAGTTTCTTTACGAGAAGCGAAACGTCTTCAAAGAAAAATCAGACTCTTGAAAAAAGCACCTTTTGGGACATGCCAGTCCCACATTTACGTTCACAATGATGTCATTTCCCTTTTGTTGCCTTAAGAACTTAGAAGAGGAGCACACAATAACGTTAAACGATTGGGTTAGCCACCCAGCAATTCTGCTCTTCCTGATGGTTTGAAATGAGTCAGAAGACAGCAGCTCTTTCTTATAGACATACAATGTTGTGGATCTATTCCAGAAACCTGTCAGATTAGTTGGATCAGTTTCTTGTTTCCTGCGAGCTGTGTGTACGCTGGCATTTTCTACAATCGTGTTCACTTGATCTCAGACAGCCATACCACAGGAAACTCAAGGCAATTATTTCCTCACAAAATCCCTACATCTGATAAAAGAACGCCTTGTTCTTTTACTGCCCTACTGGATTGTCTCCTTTGGGGAAAATGTACACTTCAGAAACCTTTTTCTTGAATTCCCTTTGGGCTTGATAACTATACTTCTCATAACGATGATGGACTTTCCTTGGTTTCCTGAGGCAATCTTGACTGAAACACCATGGAGTCATTTTTTATTTTTTTTTGTCCTCATACTTTTATGTTCTGTAACAAAAAAGAACAGGGTGATCTAATAGTCTTTGAAGGTGAATGGCAAATTATATGGATTAGCTTTCTTTCGAAAGATGCCTACTGAAATCCTGTTAAAAATACCTTGCAAGAAATTAAATACAGACAATCAAGATTATTTTTCCTTTTTAAAAAAAAATATATGTTAAATTACAATGCTGGCTTTGAAGCGAGCTGTATTGAAACCAGTAGGACCAAATATATACATTTGAGGGTAACATGCTGAATTACATTTCTTTTAGAAGCATTTTAAAATATATATCATTTAAACCAATAATCATGAACTTTAAATGCATAAAGAAAATGAAAAGAGTCCGGGCATAATACATTAGTATTATTTATATGCTACAACTGCTGAAACGGACAGCTTTCTATTACTTTGAGGGAAATAGATGGAGGAAAAGAAAAGGGAACATTTCAATTCAGTGAGGAATTTTGATCACTTATTAACCTTAGTAGGATCTAGCCTGGAGACGTTTAAACTGTAACAGCTGTGTGCAAAATGACCCTTTGGATTGGATAAATGACGGTGGACTTTTGGTGATGTTATGGATATGCATAGGTGATTTTACCTTCAAAATTTGTCATTTGCACTATTCCGCAGACAGTTAAGATGCTGAAGAAAAGTTGTGGAAAAGTAACTTTCAGTGGTGAATGTGCCAAATAGATGTCATTTTCTCTGCCAACCGCTGAGCCAAAACAGCATTTTGAGAAGTTTTGCCTTCCAGATCTTTCCATTTCTCTCTTCTCAGCCAAGACCAAATCACTGGAGAAGAAAAGAGATGAGGAACCAAACAATTAGAAAACAATTGTGTAGGCAGTAGATTTTAGACTTGTGCCGAAGAAATGACAGGAAAAGAAAAAAAAAAATTCTCCTTCCTTTTGCTTTCCTAGATTCTGAAGATAGAAGATGTTGGGATTCATTCCAGATGCCAGAACCTTTTTATTATTTCACCGGATCCTGAAGAAACTGTAGCAGTGTTTATTCAAGTTTTGAGAAAGAGTGTCACAAGGATTGTAGAAAAGTAGTAATAAAATCAAGAGCCTTTTCCAAGTGGGAGAAACATTGATGGGCAAGAGGCATAGGTGGCGCAGCAGCTTAAGCAGCAGCTTAAGTGGTGCTAAAGTGACACCAGCTGCCTGCAATTACTGCAAGTTCGAATCTCACCAGGCTCAAGGTTGACTCAGCCTTCCATCCTTTCGAGGTAGGTAAAATGAGGACCCAGATTGTGGGGGCAATAAGCTGACTTTGTATAAAAAAGAACACACATTACGCGGCACTAGGGATTCGAACCGCTGAACTGCCGATTGACTGAACTTTCGATCGACAAGCTCAGCGTCTTAGCCACTGAGGCACCACGTCCCTATCACAATCAAAATACATATATAATATTTCTTCCAAAAGGAAGCAGGGGTGGCAGTGTGTTGCTGTTGTTCACTCCATCATTTTCAACAGTGCCAGCGACAAAGGGAGTTAAAGCTGTTTTCGTTATCCCAACTTGTATCTACAGATTTCAAGATTCCAGCTGAAACTGTTATAAGGATGCTAAGAATATGCAAAGATGTACGCAAAAGATCAGAAATATTACAAATCTACATCTACCAGGGAGGAAAATTTGAAATCAAATTTGAAATTTGATGCTCTAGCTCAAGGCTGGGCAATTAATTTTCCTAAGCGGCTACATGCAATACTAGGACTGTTGAGGAGGGCCACTGTGCCCCCTACCACTGCCACACAGCCTCACTGCTTCCATTGGCATGGCTCCAGCACCTACTACCAGGGAGCCAGGCAGGGACAAACAAAGAGAGAAATTTGGCCTACAAGGTGTAGAATGCCGACATCAGTGCTAACTTCTGAGTGGGGAGTTTTGCTAGCCCTGTTAAGTAGGTACACTTTGATATTCTTCTTGTTGTTCTGCATTTTTATTCTAATTTCATTTTGACATATGCATTTCTGCGTGTGTGTGAGTGAGAGAAAGAGAGAGAGGCAGGGAGGGAGGGAGGAAGAGAGGGAAAGAGGGAAAGAGATAGAGGGAGGGAGAGAGAGAGGGAGAGGGGGAGAGTGAGAGAGAGAGTGAGAGAGAGAGGGGAGGGAGAGAGGGAAAGAGATAGAGGGAGGGAGGGAGGAAGGGAGAGGGAAAGATGGAGGGAGGGAGAGGGAGTGGGAGAGAAAGAGAGGGAGGGAGGGAGGGAAGGAAGGAGAGAAGGAAAGAGAGAGAAAAAGGGAGGGAGAGGGAGGGAGAGAGAGAGAACATTATTTTAATAGCAAGTAGGTACACTTTAATATTCTTCTTGTTCTGCTTTTTTATTCTATTTTCATTTTGACATACGCATTTGAGTGTGTGTATGAGTGAAAGAGAGAGAAAGAGAGAGGAGGGAAAGAGATAGAGGGAGAGAGGGAAAGAGATGGGGAGGGAGAGAGGGAGAGAGGAAGAGAAAAAGAGAGAGGGGGAGGGAGAGAAGGAAAGAGATAGAGAGAGAGAGGGAGAGAGAGAGAACATTATTTTAATAGCAAGATTATTATTAAAAAAACAAATCCTGGACTTTAGATCGGCCTTTCAAGTCTTCCTATCCAGAGATAGGAGGACAATCAAATTAAAGATTTAGTACGTTCTCTATACTACCCTCGTTTAAGAGTTCTACGTTCTGCTGTCTTGGCTGTTGCCTTGGGGGCTGTTCTCCTCGTCTTCATTCTGTATAATTAAATATGCTCATTCAGCATTCAGCAAAAATGGCATCATTCTTAATTCATGCCTGGTAATTCAGGGAGACAATAAAATAACAGCCATGCATGCGCCAATGCTTGTAATGCATATTTGGGACGCTGGTGCCTTTATGACAGCATCCTCCTGTTTTCATCCCTCGCGATGTTCTGATCCAGTCTAAGGGCTTCCAAAGAGGGTTCCTGAATGAATCCAACCAGGAGCAAGGCAAGACAGTTAAAACTTATTTGACTCTCTCACGTTTGCGATCCGTTGGGAATAAAAAGGAGGAAGTGTGGGTATGATTTAATGCAACAATTCAGCATCGCAGTACCAATTTAATGGTCAGATATTGTTTCTTATTCAGATACAGTTCAATTTCCTTCCTCGTTGGAGTTGCTTCTCTTTATGTTTATGGTCCGAGCAATATCAGGGACCACATAAAAAGATCAGGGGTGAAGTCCAGCAGGTTCTGACAGGTTCTGGAGAACCGGTAGAGGAAATTTTGAATGGTTCAGAGAACCAGCAAATACCACTTCTGGCCGGCCCCAGAGTGGGATGGGAATGGGGATTTTGCAGTATCCTTGCCCTGGAGTGCAGTAGTAATGGGGATTTTGCAGTATCCCTGCCCTGGAGTGCAGTAGTAATGGGGATTTTGCAGTATCCTGCCCCAGGAGTGGGGTGGGAATGGGGATTTTGCAATATCCTTCCCCTGGAGTGGGGTGGAAACAGAGATTTTACAATATCCTTCCCTAGGAGTGGGGAGGGAATGGGGATTTTGCAGTATCCTTTCCCCTGGAGTGGGGTGGGAATGTAGATTTTGCAGTATCCTTCTCCTGGAGTGGGTGGGAATGGGGATTTTGCAGTATCCTTCCCCCAGGAGTGGGGAGGGAATGGGGATTTTGCAGTATCCTTCCCCTGCCACGCCCACCAAGCCACGCCCACCAAGCCACACCACGCCCACCAAGCCACACCACGCCCACCAAGCCACACCACGCCCACCAAGCCACCCCCACAGAAAATGTAGTAAAAAACAATTGAATTTCACCACTGAAAAAGGTGGGTCATATTCATTCCTGTTGCAATGCAATTGAGTGTAAGTGTCAGTCAAGAAGAACGATAACAGAAATGAAATATTAAAATAAAGGGACACATCTTCACAAATGGCAAGTACTCATAAGCACGGTTCACCAGCTCTAGACCTGGTTAGCCTTCAATACAGGTAATCATTGACTTAAAACAGTTCAGTTGAAGTTACAACGACGCTGAAAAAAGTGACTTATGACCGTTTTCCACACTTACGACTGTAGCCACGTTATCAACGTTCATGCACTTGGCAGCCGTTTTCAGATTTACGACGGTTGCAGTGGCCCCGCTCACGTGATCTGCAGTGATTCACTGAACAAGTGTGGCAAGAAACGAGGCAAAATTCACTTAACAAATGTCTTGCTTAGCAACCAACAATTTTTGGGCTCAGTTGTGATCCTGACTACTACTACTAACTATTACTACCTGTAGTTACTTCACATTGAGGTGGCTAAACAGATAGAAAGGAGTTTCATAGATCCAGGAAAGTTATATTATTGCCTTTTTGTTGTTATTGTTTGCTTCGACAACACAAAAAGAATTCCTACAAGACATGAGTAGGAGTGAGAGGGGAGTGGTGCATTGCGGTGGCCTAGAGGTGATGCTCTCGCCTCACAATCAGGAGGCCATGAGTTCGATCCTAGGTAGAGGCAGATATTTCTCTCTCTGGGCATAGTGAGAATATATCTGCTAAATATAACTCCGCATTGGCAACAGGAAGGGCATCTGGCCAGTAAAAATTCTGCTCAATTCAGTTGCCCAGACTCCACCCTGCAGAGGATTATGGGGTCGTTAAAAGAAGATAATGGGTAGGAGTGAGAGCTCCTTGTATTGGTTGGCCGGAAAACTTCACATTCCTTGTTGGTGAATGGGGGCTTTGTAAACAGCAGTGAAAGTAGCCATAGACTGTTATAAAATGACTAGTAGAGTCTCGCTTAGCAACAGGAATTTCGGACTCAATGATGGCCACTAGCCGAGGACTATCTGTATGCTGTTTCTGTGAATTTGTTTATCCCTTTACCAACGCTTCCTGTTAGGCAACGCTTCATCTTTTGTAGTAATGTGTATGTTAAAGCCACACATGGCTTTCTCCTCCCCTGCAAATTAATTTTGCAAATCAGGCAATGCAGAGCTTGTAATATCTGTAGTGGGGTCTTTTGTTTCTGGCCCATACAGGGATCAGCATTTAAGCTGATTTGTAATAATGTTTGCTGCACTTACACAATGCTCATCATTTTCATTATGCACTGCTGAGGGACAAGCCATCCTGGATCTCGCTTGGAAATAATAAATCTGTATTCAGCCTATTGTTTTTGGTTTATTGGACATGGGCACGCTAACGTGATTTCATTTAGGGTTATCTGGTATAAATTCCATATAGACTCACTTCTTTTCAGACACCTCTTTTTATTAACAAATTGGATTACTACATGCAGATTCTGAGTTTAGCAAGATAAATATTATTCTAGCTGTATCTTTCTTTCTTTTTTTTATTCTCAGGATATGTTTTTGGTCTTTATTGCTCTTTACTAAACACAAGAGGGCAGGGCAGTGAAGAAAATTGCAATGCTTTCACTGTTCCACACTTCAAACTAGTAGTGAAATCCAATTTTTTTTTACTACCGGTTCTGTGGGCATGGCTTGGTGGGCGTGCTGTGGCTTGGTGGGCATAGCACGGGAAAGATACTGCAAGATCTCCATTCCATCCCCACTCCAGGGGAAGGATACTGCATTCCCTCCCCACTCTAGGGGAAGGATAATGCAAAATCTCCATTCCCTCCCCACTCATGGGGGAAAGATACTGCAAAATCTCCATTCCCTCCCCACTCCAGGGGAAGGATTCTACAAAATGCCCATTTCATCCCCACTCCTGGGGGAAGGATACTGCAAAATCTCCATTCCCTCCTCACTTTGGCAGAAGGATACTGCAAAATCTCCATTCCCATCCCACTCTGGGGCCAGCCAGAGGTGGCCTTTGCCGGTTCTCCTAACTGCTGAAAATTTCTGCTACCAGTTCTCCAGAACCTGTCAGAATCTGCTGGATTTCACCCCTGCTTCAAACCTCCAGACAAATTAAAAGTGAGGAAGTCACGCCTAATGTTTGTTTCAATTTCTCCTTTCAAAGCAATGGAAGTTTAAGATGCTTAGGTTTACCTATCAGCTGATCTTACAGTATACTCTGCGGGAGACATTTTTAGATTTTGAAGACCATTTGACTCCATGTAGGATTCTTCAAGGTTGCCCCAAATCCTTCCACGCGATCTTCTACAATTGCCTTTTCTATGAATTAGGAGATTGGATACCAGGAAGATGTGGAGACTCTAGAAAGAGTGCAGAGAAGAGCAACAAAGATGATTAGGGGACTGGAGCAGGGGTGAAATGCTCCTGGTTTGGACTGGATCATCTGATCCAGTAGTGATGGCGGTGGGTTGTTTGGGGAACTGGTAGCAAAAATCCCTCCCCCCCCCCATCATGCCCAGCTGAGCCGCACGATCATCAGAGGCTTTTTAAAAAAACGTTTAAAAGCATTTTTTCTACAACCTCTTCCGACAAAAAAATGCTTTTAAAAGTAAAAAAAAAAAAAAAAAGCCTGTGACGATCGCGCAGGTCAGCTAGGATGTTCAGAGGCTTTTCAAAGCATTTTTTTGTGCAAACTCTTGGCCGAAAAAGTGGTAAAAAAATGCTTTGAAAAGTCTCTGACGATCCCAGCTGAGTTGCCTGATCGGCAGAGAGGCTTTTCAAAGCATTTTTTAAAAAGCCTCTCTGACAATCCCAACTGAGTTGCTTGATCAGCACAGGCTTTTCAAAGCATTTGAAAAATTAAAAAAAAAAGTTGGCCATGCCTACCTAAGCCACACCCACAGAACCAGTAGTAACAAATTTTACATTTCACCCCTGGACTGGAGGCTAAAACATACAGTATGAAGAATGGTTGCAGAAACTGGGTATGTCTAGTTTAATGAAAAGAAGGACTAGGGGAGAGATGATAGCAGTTTTCCAATATCTCAGGGGCTGCCCCAAAGAAGAGGGAGTCAAGCTATTCTCCAAAGCACCTGAGGGCAGGACAAGAAGCAATGGGTGGAAACTAACCAAGGAGAGAAGCAACTTAGAACTAAGGAGAAATTTCCTGACAGTTAGAACAATTAATCAGTGGGGCAACTTGCCTCCAGAAGCTGTGAATGCTTCAACACTGGAAGTTTTTAAGACAATGTTGGATAACCATTTGTCTGAAGTGGTGTAGGGTTTCCTGCCTAAGCAGAGGGTTGGACTAGAAGACCTCCAAGGTCCCTTCCAACTCTGTTATTCTAAAAAAAAAAAAAAAGAAGTGGGAGGGAGGAAGAGTTAAGAATATTGTCAACTTCGAAACAACTTCAGCCAAAGCCATGTTTACTTTTGCTTCATTTCTTAGTGACCACTCTTGGAGGGAAGTGTGTGTGTGGGGGGGAGTTAGAAAGAACCAGAATGCAGTGCTTGAGCCTACTAGACAAAACATCAACCAGACGCAAAGTGTGAACAAAGGTCATGGCACTGAAGACAGAGGAGGAGCTACTGTTGGACTGGTTGGTTAACGTGACCCAGGACACTTGAGGAGGGTGGGAAATTTCTATTCTTTTTATTACTCTGAAGCGTGGGAATTAACTCAGAGCTAGCTTCACCTTTCTCAGTGCCGATACAATGGACTCAATAAAAAGTCTTTCAAGCCTGAATGGAGCTTCTGAGTCCTGATTCAGTTGAGTTCATTGCTCGGAACTATGACAAATATTTTCCAATAAGAAGAAAGACTTTTGGGCAGCGTTGCGTGATTGTAGTCTACCCAACATATTTCTTGATGTTCCACTGGCTTCTTCAATGATTGGTGAAATATCAGAAATCTGTTTTCTAGACCATGGTCACTAAATCCTGAAGTTCAACACTGCCCAGCAGATAAGGACATAAAAGCTTTCACATGGATTTAATGACAAAGACTACTTCTTCAAAGCAGCAATTTGCAAATGTGTGAAGCTTATGTCACTTATAGAGTGAACAGAGTATTAACTCGCAAATCATCCCTGGCCTGCTCTCGAGTTGCCATAGGCAAGGGGGATGGGAAACTGACCATGCAGTTGGCAGCCAAAGACAGGAATGCATTCCAGACATATCTTTCTCAAGGCTGTCTCCCAGAGTTATCTATAGCAGCCAGAGGGGAGTGGTCTCTACAATCTGCGAAATTGCTCTGTTGATGAATGTGATTGATGACATACCTTGGGGGGAGAAGGAGAAACAGGGTCATGATTAGGGGTGTAAATTACATTGGGTCAGAGTTGGCTTCATTTGGGAATGTGCCAAAATGGAGCTCCTAATAAATAACTGGATTTATTTTGAAACTTGGCTCGAGGCTCGTGATTTAATTTGGGCATCCGTTGGAACCCTGACACAGAGCATCTATTGAAGCATTTATACAATGGATATGAAATAGATTTGAAAAGCAATCTAAAGCAAAGCCACCTACGGTCACCTTTCTCTCTCTCCTTGAAAAAAATACAGAAATAATATGATTTTAAGTCTTCCACCATGATGTTATGTAATGGATGGAAAGCAACTCTTAGAGCAGGGGTCTGCAATCTTAAACACTCAAAGAGCCATTTGGACCCGTTTCCCACAGAAAAGAAAACACCGGGAGCCACAAAACCTTCCCTGTGCCTGACTATTTCTGGAGCAGCCACAAAACAAGCATATGTAGTTGAATTAAACATTCTGTTTTCTTCTGAAACTTTTCTGTTTCTTGGATTTATCCATGGTTGGCCTACTGGGGGTTGAAAAGCTTAATAAAACATTGGCAGTTGTGACACTTATTTTGAGTGACAGGGAGCCACAGCAGAGGGGTGAAAGAGCCACATGTGGCTCCAGAGCCACAGGTTGCTAACGCCTGTCTTAGAGGAATACTGAGTCAGTATCTCCATTTGGAAGACATCTTAAGAGTAAGGCGAAAATTCAAAGCCGATCAATTTAAGTGGGTAAGCATTTCTAATATTTGAGAAAATCTGTAGCTGAGGGCCCAGATCTTCTCTATTTTTGATGCTGTCTGAGCTTGTTTGCCATTTCTGATGGAAGTTTGAAAGCCGACTAAGCAGAGATAAGCGTTTCCCTATCTCAGCTATGTTTGTATATCTGTAGTTCTCTCTTTTTTTCTAAGGTGGAGAGGGAAAAAAAAATCAAAAGGAAAGAAACTGTTTGTTGGAATGGGCATATACAGTACGCGTAGATAAACAGAAGGATTTCCAGGAGGAAAATGTAGTTGTGTTTAATACCTGCTGAAGGGCAAGCTTTGCAAAAGTTTAGTTTACAAAAGATGAACAATTCCCACCAGAGATTCCAAGCCTAACTCTTTACTAGGTTATTTACATAGTTTTTACTCCCAGAGACCATTTTTTACATTGACTTCTTTCGAGACCTACATTTCAAAAAACAGTGAAATAGATGCTATTCGACAAGAAATTCTTTTTTTTGGGGACTCCATTCCAGTGGTGGGTTTCACAATTTTTTACTATTGGTTCTGTGGGTGTGGCTTAGTGGGCATGGCATGGCTTGGTGAGTGTGGCTTGGTGGGCGTGGCAGGGGAAAGATCCCCATTTCCTCCCAATCAGCTGGGATTTGGGAGGCAGAGAATAGATGGGGGCGGGGCCAGTCAGAATGTTTACTACCGGTTCTCCAAAAGACTCAAAATTTCTGCTACCGGTTCTCCAGAACCCCACCTCTGCTCCAGTCCCTTGCAATCACTGCCACCACTTTGCAGCTGCTGCACACACTTTGCCAAAAAAGCCAACATCGTTCTAGGCTGCATAAACAGAGGGATAAAATCAAGATCACGTGAAGTGTTAATACCACTTTATAAGGCCTTGGTAAGGCCACACTTGGAATACTGCATCCAGTTTTGGTCACCACAATGTAAAAAAAGAAGTGGAGACTCTAGAAAGAGTGCAGAGAAGAGCAACAAAGATGATTAGGGGACTGGAGGCTAAAACATATGAGTGTTGTGGCTCCGTTGTCTGAGCCTGTGTCATCGGCAGAGACAGACTCTGAGAGTGAAAGGGAGGAGTTGGCAAGGCCTCCCTCTCCAGGACCCTCCTCTCTGGCAATGCCTCCGGAGGACACTGAAGGCCAAGAGATAGGCCCAGAGCCAAGCACGTCCCCGCAGCCACAGGTGGACAGCAACGAAAGAGATAAGTGCTGGCTGGATCCTCGACAGCGGCACAGGGAGAAGCATGCACAGCAGAGGACAAGGCATGCCAGAGATTAGCCGAGTCACTGGACCACACCCCACAGGATATAAATGTGGGTGTGGTGGCCGGCTCAGTTTGTGACAAGCAAAACTAGAAATCATCCATGGACTTTGTGTTGCTGAAACTGTGCCTGCTTAAATGGACTGCATTCGGATTAATTCTTGTATTGCTGAAGCTCTGCATCAGAAGGCTTGTGGACTTATCTTTGTTTATGTGTGTAAAGTTTGAATTGGCAGCCAGCCACTTGGTTGCGGCTAGCTTTATTTTCAAAGACTTTGTCGTGTGTCTTATTAACTCTGGGCCATCTGTGGGGGTGCGTGTGTGAGACGGGGACAGAACAATGAAGAACAGCTGCAGGACCTGGGTATCAGTGGTGGGTTGCTCCTGGTTCACACCGGTTCTATAAAACCGGTAGTAAAACCAGTGGGAGGCTCTGCCCACTGAACCCGACGTCATCAAAACCGGTGCGTGGCCCCACTGTTAACCTATAGTAAAGATAAATAGAACCCACCCCTGCTGGGTATGACTAGTTTAATGAAAAGGAGGATTGGAGGCACATGATAGCAGTCTTCCAATATCTCAGGGGCTGCCACATAGAAGAGGGAGTCCAGCTATTCTCCAAAGCACCTGAGGGCAGGACAAGAATTAATGGGTGGAAACTAATCAAGGGGAGAAGCAATTTGGAACTAAGGAGAAATTTCCTGACTGTGAGAACAATTAATCAGTGGAACAACTTGCCTCCAGAAGTTGTAAATGCTCCAACACTGGAAGCTTTTAAGAAGATGTTGGATAATCATTTGTCTGAAGTGGTGTAGGGTTTCCTGCCTAAGCAGGGGGTTGGACTAGAAGACCTCCAAGGTCCCTTCCAACTCTGTTATTCTATTCTATTCTTTGCGATTCTGTTCTCTCATCTCTGTTCTAGTTCATATATTACAGCTCAGCTATAGAGAAACTCAAATCAACGCGTGAAACAATTTCCATTCTGAAAAGTTGAAATTCTAGAGACTTGGAGGGTGGGACAATCATCCACTGATATGAATACAATACCAATCCCAGTCTCTACTGCCTTCCTATGGAGATTCAGCTGCCATAACATTTGAATGAAATGGCATTACACATTAAAAAGACAGAGCCTACAATGCTTTGGTCCAGAGGTGGTATTCAGCAGGTTCTGATGAGTTCTGGAGAACCATCAGCAGATATTTTGAGTAGTTTGGAGAACTGGTAAATACCACCTCTGAATGGCGCTGCCTCCATCTATTCTCTGCCTTCCAAGTCCCAGCTGATCGGGAGGAAATGGGGATTTTGCAGTAACCTTCCCTGGAGTGGGGAGGGAATGGAGATTTTACAGTATCCTTCCCCTGGAGAGGGGTGGGAATGGAGATTTTACAGTATCCTTCCCCTGCCATGCCCACCAAGCCATGCCATGCCCACAGAATTGGTAGTAAAAATTTTTGAATCCCACCATTACTTTGGTGGTTTTGTCAGTCCTACTCTGAGCAAATCTTCAATTCTTTCTGGAAATAATATATAAAAGAACAATGTTAACGGAGGGGTGGGTGAGAAGATTAAATGCCATTTTTTCTATTCTTCTATTGGTCAACCAAAAGTGGTCTTGGTTCCTTCTTCAGTGTTCTCAGAATCTGGGAATAATAAAAATGGCTGCCAGATGTCTTCAAATACTTTAAACGGTGGTCTACAACAATCCAGAATTATAAGAATAGTTCTAGAGCTCTAGTACACATTAATTAGCCATATTTATTACCAAATGCATGCTTTTTTAAAAAAAATCCTGGGAATTTTTGTCTTTTTAACCTTCCTTAATTTAAGCAATTTTATCAATTCTGCAGATCATTTTCTTCTGATTGACAGTCTGAACTGAAGGTGTTGGAATGCTCGGAGTTTTATTGCAATAGTAAATGTGTTAGTTCATTCCCCTGTTTCTGTTTTTCCCTCTTTTCAATCTCCATAAAGCTCCAGGGTCAAAAGACTTGAAATACTGGGTAATTTTACTTTGCTTTGTTTTGCATTTGCTACTATTAGCTATCTCAGCAAGAGTCCATAATGAGAAAGAATTCAAAATTCTTTTGTGTAGATTAATGGGAGGGAGGCTGAAAATAAATTGTTAAAAAGCCAAATAAGCTAGAGAAAGACATAAAGAATGAAGACAGATGTTTACAGGTCTGTGATACTAATTGCTGTTAAAGAAAAATTATAAACTGCTCTCTGTTCTATTGTATTTTATTCCTACCCTCTTGATATAATAAATTATTATTATGTTCATCATGCATTTAATTAACTTCTCTAAAAGAGAGAGACAGAGAGAGAGAGAGAGAGAGAGAGAGAAGACAAGTCATATTTTGTTAAAACTTCTTTCGTATTCTTTTGCACAATTATCTAAAAGTTATCAATCATTTTTATTAGTTAATACTTGAAATCACATTTCCAATATAATTATTAACACCAATCCATTTACTGGTTCATTTAACTCTGGCTAGGCACAATTATGGGTGATGGGTTTTTTTTTTTAAAAAAAGAGACAAAGTTTCCATTTTCATAACGATACCATCATTATTTGTCTCAAAATCAACTAAAGATGTATTCTTTTTCGTTCGTTTGCTTAGCTTTCCAAAGGTCTAGCTTTGACAGAGAAGAGAAACTGGCTGGCAATAAGAAATAGGATTGCTAACATTATCAGACTGTACCTGTTGTGCTTGGAGTTGGATATTACCTGTACTACAAGAAGACATGAAAAGGAAGATATTCAAGAGACGAAATTACAAAAGATACAAATTTTTACAAGGAAACAAGTTGATGTCTTGAGGCCTGACTTAAGATTGTAGGATGCAATGCAGAATATTCCTCGAAATGGGATAAAATGTTTCCAATGCAGCAAGGCAGAGAAGAAGATAGTAACCTGAGGTGGTATTTAGCCGGTTCGGGCAAATCAGTAGTAGTGACCTGCGGATGGATCCTACCCCCGCCCATCCCTGCCTGCCCAGGCATAACCCCATCCTATATCATTGTGGTTTTGATGCTATATGCTGTATATCAAAATTACAGCCAAAGAAATGTTAGCAGCTTATCTTATTGTTTCTTTAAAAAGGAGAGCCAAACTCAACTTTTACAATATGTTTTACTTCCTCAAAAATTCTTGTGAGAAATTTGTAAGGAAGGATGTTTGTCATCTCCATTTTTTTTAAAGGATCTTATAGGACGCACTGAGTATTAAATAAATGCACAACTAGTTAAGTGAAAAAACATAGATTGTTTCCAGGGTGTCTCCATTTAAATAATTAAAAATTGGATCATATCAAACTCATAATAATAGAGTTGGAGGTGGGGATTCTTTTTCCAGAGTCTCAACATCTTTTTTTTATAGTGTGGTGACCAAAACTGAATGCAGTATTTTAGGTGCTGTCTTACTAAGACTTTACAGAGTGGTAGTAGTACCTCACTTGATCTTGATGGAAGAACACTATTGATGGAATTATTTCCGGTATTCACCCTGCCTCATTTACCAAGTACATTATACGCAATATTTGAAGATTACAGCGTATGTTTTGCTTTCCTTCAGATTTTTTTAAAAAGAAGAAACGTGTATTGTGTTTTCCACTATGGAAAACCAGAAAAGGATGGGCAGGTGGGGGAGGGGAGAAATCTCTGCGGGTTACCTCAGCTTTTAACGATAGTATTGAATTCAAATGCCAGACCGAGGCTGTTTTCCAAGTATAATTCTGCAATGGCTGGATTCTTAGAGGTTGTTTGAGCACCTGAGTGTAAAATGTCAGCATACAGGTTTAAATAGATGACTTCAATTTAGAATTCTTGACTGCAGGTAGAGTAGTAAATCCTTCTTTACTCTGGAGACCCAGCATGGTTTATAGTTATACATAGTGAGGGATGTAAAAATCACACCCAACTCTATACATTCTTTTCTCTGCTTAGGCACAGGTATGAGTTTTACATGTGCGGCCACAATTTCTTCATGGTGATAATTAGTTTTTTTCCCCTTTGTTACGTTTTGCTTTTATTCTGAAAACGTTTTAAAAAGGCATGAAAGTTGGTTCTATAGGATGCCTATACCTCTTGGCTGCAGGTGGAGTGTATTCGATTTCAAGGCAGCATCTGGCCGATAGATTCGAGTTCGCGTTAAATTATTTATTTATTTATTTGGATTTATAATTTATCTGACTCCAATGGATTCTGCGTGCTTGGAATAAAATGGAGCTTTGTTTGTTTTGCTTTGTTTTAAATTATTTATTTAAATTTCTACACCACCCATCTTGCTTTTAAGCTTAAAAGCTAAAGAGCGGAAGAAGCTTCTTGGATGAGAAAGCAAAACGTCTTCAGGGAAAAACCAGGAAGTCCAGTCCTCTCTTGAAAAAAGCACCTTTGGGACAACCATGATCTGGATCAGTGGTGTGTTGCTCCCGGTTCAGACCGGTTTGCAAGAAACGGTTGTAAAACTGGCGGGAGGCTCCACCCACTCACCCAGTCATCATAGGTGATCTGGGCATGCTCAGAAGAGCCTGCGTGGCCGCGATGTGAACCGGTAGTAAAAGTAAGTAGAACCCACCCCTGACCTGGATGACCGAAAATCTCCATGGACATAATAAACCAATATAAACACAAGTGTAAAAGCATGGATTAAAACATGGAGTTAAGAACAAGCTTAAAATGTACAAGTCAAAAATGAAAAGCAAAGTTTAAAAATTCAGAAAGTTAACAAGGTGGAGGGCGTGCCCTCAAGCCAGTAGGCATCCTAAGGGTTGCTTCACACTCTTAGACCCACATGCCAATTGGCATAGCCAAATCTTAGAACATTTCCAGAAAACTAGACAGGTGAAGGCTTACATTTGTGACATATGAGTTCCAAACCTGACCAATGTTTTCTTTACCTTTAGCAGGAAGTGATGAATATGGCTAGGGCTGGTCTACTTTCCTCGCTATCTTGAACCGTGGTGGCACAATGATTAGAGTGCAGTACTGCAGGCTACTTCTGCTGATCACTGGCTGCCAGCAGTTTGGCAGTTCGAATCTCACCAGACTCAAGGTTGACTCAGCCTTCCATCCTTCCGAGGTCGGTAAAATGAGGACCCAGATTGTTGGGGGGCAATATGCTGACTCTGTAAACCACTTAGAGAGGGCTGTAAAAGCACTGTGAAGTGGTTTATAAATCTAAGTGCTATTGCTAAGTGCTATTGCTATCAAAGGAGCCTTGGTGGAGCAGCGGACTAAAGCGCTGTTAAATAGCGCTTAGTTGCCAGCTGCCTGCAATTACTGCAAGTTCGAATCTCACCAGACTCAAGGTTGACTCAGCCTTCCATCCTTCTGAGGACTCGGATTGTGGGTGCAATAAGCTGACTTTGTATAAAAAGAACACCTGCTTGTATGTACCTACTAAGCAGGTATATACAAAAGTATGAAGGCTATTGCTTAACGTATTGTAAGCCGCCTTGAGTCTCCGGAGAAGGGCGGCATATAAATTGAACTAATAAATAAATAAAATAAATAAATTAAATAATAAAGCCTTATCTGACAACAGCCATCATGGCTGCTGGACATAGATATCCTTGGCTTCATGGAAGACCATAACTTGGAATGTCATGTCAATCATAAAGAATATGAGAAGGAGGGAGGGAGGGAGGGAGGCAGGGAAGGAAGGAAGGAAGGAAGGAAGGAAGGAAGGAAGGAAGGAAGGAAGGAAGGAAGGAAGGAAGGTAGGTGCAATCTTAGCACTGGAAATCTTCCATAATTCATATAATACCAATTATAAACATTTACTGTAACAGAAAAGGGTATTTCTGCAAATTGAGATAATCCTCGGCTATCTGCTTATTTTCCATCTGCAGGAGATGATGGCCAACAATGGGACATGACCAGTTTTCAGCACATTTGGGGGGGGGGGGGGAGGATGAAAGAAGTTCTCTGAAAAAACAGTCAGTTATCCCAAATACCAACCCAAATCAGGAAGGAAATGGAAAGGTGTAATTCTAACTCTTGTGAGCCTCTTTATTCAAGTCTCTTCTAAACGAAACAGTTTATAGGCTCTGAGGAGTGTTCAAATTGCCCCAATATCCCCACTTCCCCACATCCTCACTTACAGCTTCCTAACAAATATTTATAGGTACCGGTGGCTCAGTGGCTAAGACGCCGAGCTTGTTGATCGAAATGTCGGCAGTTCAGTGGTTTGAGTCCCTAGTGCCACATAACAGAGTGAGCTCCCGTTACTTGTCCCAGCTTCTGCCAACCTAGCAGTTTGAAAGCATGTAAAAAATGTAAATAGAAAAATAGGGACCACCTTTGGTGGGAAGGTAACAGCGTTCCGTGCGCCTTTGGCATTTAGTCATGCCAGTCACATGACCACGGAGAAGTCTTCGGACAGCGCTTGCTCTTCTGCTTTGAAACAGAGATGAGCACTGCCCCCTAGAGTCGGGAATGACTAGCACATATGTGCGAGGGGAACCTTTACCTTTTTAACACATATTTAGCTGTGCTCAGTTGAAATGAAAATGTGGTTTGGGGCAACGACCTGTCCATTTTGTGACATCCTTTCCATTGTGTTGCTTATCTCCCAAGCCACTCAATTTTTCTTACTTGAGATTAGCTAAACAGCTGAATTAATTCCAGCTAAACAGTTATCACTGAGGAGAAGTTCCTGACCAGGTTACACTATTACTTAATGAGGAAATAACTCGAAAGCTGTTAGCGGCAACAGTTAGATCTCCCCATGGGGTAAGCCATGAATTTCTCTTTACACACACACACTCATACACAAAAGATGGAACAGATGGGCTTCTTCAAAAAAAGAAGAAGAATAGTTTCAGGGCCTTAGTTAGGGAGCAGAGCTGGTATTTATTCTGCGTATTTGTGTGAGTTTCCATGCATGGTGTGTGATGCATTGTGAGGAAGTATAAGAAAGTAAGCAAGCTTGTTTTCGTTTATTTATTTATTTATTTATTTATTTATTTATTTATTTATTTATTTATTTATTTATTTATTTATTTATTTATTTATTTATTTAAACATGTATGAGATAACATATATGCAATGTATATGTATAAACATTAAAATATATATACCATTTCACCCCAAAATAAGACATCCCCTGATAATAAGCCCAATTGGGCTTTTGAGCACATGCGCTAAAATAAGCCTTCCCCAGGAAATAAGCCCTACCGTGGGTAAACGCAGAGCTGGAAATCAGGTAAGACGGCAAGAGGAACCCCATCTTTCTTCGTGTGCCCCAAAATAATAAGACCTCCCTGAAAATAAGGTCAAGCACTTATTTCGGGGTTCAAAAAAATATAAGACAGGGTCTTATTTTGGGGAAAACACGGGTATATATAATTAAATTAAAATATAATTAAATTAAAATAATATATTAAATGAAAAGATAGGTAGATAACTGGTATGTAATGCTGCTACAGTGAGCTCCGGTGATTAGATCATTTGAGATGAGTACTCCAAGGTCCTTGACAGAGTGAGGGTTGTCTATGAGGTCGTATTCGTCCAGCTTGTATTTGGTGTTCTGATTTTTGTTGCCAAGACAGAGCATTTGTTGGTTGAGATTTGTATATGTTAAAACCAGTGGCGAAATCTAAAATTTGTTACTACCGGTTCTGTGGGCGTGGCTTGGTGGTGGTGGGATATGTGACTGGGTGGGTGTGGCCATTTTTAAAAAACTTTTAAAACCATTTTTTCTACAACCTTTTCGGCGAAGAGGTTGTAAGAAATGCTTTCAAAAGGCTCTGATGATCCCAGCTGAGTTGCCTGATCGGCAGAGACTTTTTTTCTTTTAAATGCCTCTGCTGATCAGGCAATTTAGCTTAGATTGTCAGAGGCATTTAAAAGAAAAAAAGCCTCTTCTGATCAGGCAACTCAGCTTGGATCATCAGAGGCATTTAAAAGAAAAAAAAGCCTCTGCCAATCAGGCAACTCAGCTGGGATCACCAGAGGCTTTTAAATGCCTCTGCCGATCCAAGCTGGGTTGCCTGATCATTAGAGGCATTTTTTATTTTACTTTTAAAAGCTTTTTTTTTGGCTGAAGAGGTTGTAGAAAAAATGCTTTCAAAAGTAGGAAAAAAAGCCTCTGATGATTGTGTGGCTCACCTGGGCATGGCGGGGGGTGGGGGGTGGGGGGTGGGGGAGGGATTTTTGCTACCGGTTCTCCGAACCACCCACCTCCATCGCTACCAGATCGGGTGAACTGGTCCGAACCAGGAACATTTCGCCCCTGGTTAAAACATACAATTTAAAAGTAATCAAATGGTAAGAAAGAAGCATGTTAATTGAGGTGGTTATGCTCAGTTCTTTTGAGCATACATATCGTCACAAATGTTTTAGCATCAAAATAAATTGGTCAGAAAGCAGACATGAAACCTTTCATTGTTTTTCAATTTCTTTTTCTTTTAAAAACAACAACAGTAAATGCATTCAGTCTCTTGCTTTAAGAAAAAGCTCAGATGAGAATTAGAGGTGAATGTATTGTTACTTTTGTTTTATGATTAAGAATATGGGTTATCCAGCATACTGAACGAGACATCAGTTTCTCAAGATATGAATAATGCAATAAGGTTCTTTTTTTTAAAAAAAATGTTGGTGGTATTTCTGGCACTAAATATCAATGTTCATCCTTGCCAAGAGATACCTTCTTGATTCAATACTATTATCAACAAAACTGAGTAAAATATAACGGAAAATAGGAAGAGGATAAGAGAAGGGTCTGGTTGAAAAATAGAGATACATCTTTATTCACTAAATTAAAGTTCCAGCAACAATAACAACATTTAAAGTTTTAGGAACTTTGGCACAGAGCAACCAACTGAAAAACATGAGATTAATAATGGATGTAACAAACATTGTTTTCTTTGGTTATAAAACTGCAATAAAATAACATACAAAGAATAGATGAACTCTCACCTGAGTTAAATAGATGTTATCTGAGTTTAATCAGGATTCCTAAAAAGTATTATTCCAGAGATCCTCCTCCTCCTCCTCCTCCTCCTCCTCCTCCTCCTCCTCCTCCTCCTCCTCCTCCTCCTCCTCCTCCCCGACCCCTCCTCCTCCTCTACAACATTGTGCTTTGAAACAAAATACAATTTGTTCATTCATAGGAGGTGTGAATGACTTAAAAACAATGCAATTTGCACCAATTTCTACAATCGATCTAGTAAGGCAACCTTTTGTATGGTTATGGGTTAATGGCGGAATTGTTACATTTCAAAAAAATGAACGTCCCTCAGCATTGTCCTTTCCCTTCTGGAAAAGGAAATCTGTTGTTATGCCATTTGTGATTGGAAGCCCTCAGAATAATATCTAAAATACTCCATCAGTATCTGCAAATATTGAATTTGTCCGACCTGGCTACACTAACTTTACATTGCTTGGAACTGACTCTTAGACAGTACCTTATTTTTTAGGTTTTTGGTTTGGTCTTGAAGTATTAGGTTTCCACTGGTCTTAAATTACCCTGTTTCTCCCAAAATAAGACCTCCCCTGAGAACAAGCCTAATCGGCCTTTTGAGCGCATGGCAATAAGGCCAAGCGCTTATTTCAGTTCAAAAAAGTATAAGACAGGGTCTTATTTTTGGGAAAATATGTTCTCTCTCTCTCTCTCTCTCTCTCTCTCTCTCTCTCTCTCTCTCTCTCTCTCTCTCTCTCTCCCCCTCTCCCCCTCTCTCTACTCTGTTCCCCCAAAATAAGACCTCCCCTGATAACAAGCCCAATTGGGCTTTTGAGCACATGGCAATAAGGCCAAGCCCTTATTTCAGGGTTCAAAAAAATATAAGAGAGGGTCTTATTTTTGGGAAAACATGGTATCTCTATCTCTATCTCTATCTCTATCTCTATCTCTATCTCTCCATCTCCCTCCCTCCCTCTCTCTCTATATGTGTGTGTGTGTATGTGTATGTGTGTGTGTGTGTGTGTGTGTGTGTATGTGTATATATATATATATATATATATATATATATATATATATATATATATATATATATATATATATATATATATATATATATATATATAAAATCTATCTCTATCTCTATCTCTATAACCTGTTCCCCCAAAATAAGACCTCCCCTGATAACAAGCCCAATCGGGCTTTTGAGCGCATGGCCAAGCGCTTATTTCAGGGTTCAAAAAAATTATAAGACAGGGTCTTATTTTGGGGGAAACATGGTATGAATCTAAATGCAGATTACTTACACATAATAATAAGCAATCTTACTCAACATTATATTTTCAGATTTAATAAGCATTTCCTCCACTTCCTCATTCACGTAACGAATTAACAGTTTGAGAAGAGCATACACACACCCTTTCCCCCGCCCAGTCTGATTCTGAACAGTTAATGAATACCCAGAAGATAATTCTTGAGCTAGCTGTGTAGCCACTTAATGAAAATGCCTTCCAGCCAGTTAGCCACCTTGCAAATCAATCTATTGTAAAGTTTGGTCAATTGTGACCCTGAAATCAAAATCTCTGTCTTTCTTTCTTTGTCTCTGACATCATCATCATTATCATTATCATCATCACCATCATCATCATCACCATCATTAATAGAGGGATAGAATCGGAGAACCAGCAGTGGAAATTTTGAGTAGTTGAGTAGGAGAACTGGAAAATACCACTTCTGGCTGGCCCCAGAGTGGAGTGGGAATGGGGATTTTACAGTATCCTTCCCCCAGGAGTGGGGAGGGAATAGGGATTTTGCAGTATCCTTCAACTGGAATAGGGTGGGAATGGAGATTTTGCATTCTCCTTCCCCTTCCACACCCATCAAGCCATGCCCACCAAGCCACGCCCACAGAACCAGTAGTAAACTGGTAGTAATTTTTTTTTATTTTACCACTGGATAGAATCAAGTTCACATAAGTGTTAATATTACTTTATAATGCCTTGGTAAGGCCACACTTGGAATACTGCATCTAGTTTTGATGCAGAAAAAGATGTTGAGACTCTAGAAAGACTCTAGAAAGAGCAACAAAGATGAGTAGGGGACTGGAGTCTAAAACATATAAAGAATGGTTGCTGGGACTGACTATGTCTAGTTTGATGAAAAGAAGGACCAGGGGTGACATGATAGCAGACTTCCAATATCTCAGTGGCTGCCACAAAGAAGAGGAGGGGTCAAGTTTATTTTCCAGATGAACCACCACTATGAGTTCAAACACAAAACATTATAGGGGAAATATCTCATATGCCTTCTAATATGAGCCATGGTGACGCAGTAGTTAGAGTGCAGTACTGTAGGCTACTTCTGCTGCCTCCCGGCTAACTGCAATTTGGCAGTTCAAATCTCACCAGGCTCAAGGTTGACCCAGCCTTCCATCCTTCCGAGGTGGGTAAAATGAAGAACCAGATTGTTGGGGGCAAGAGGCTGACTCTATAAACTGTTTAGAGAGGGCTGTAATGCACTGTAAAATGATATATAAGTCTAAATCAGTGGTGGGTTTCTCCCGGTTCGGCCCGGTTCCGTTGAGCTGGTAGCAGTGATGATATGATGTCACCGAACCAGTTCTGCTCCCCCACGTTATTCTTACCTTTTATTTGGCCCCACCCCCAATCTATTGCTGCCTTCTGAGTCCCAGCTGATGGGCTATAAGGAAAAGAAAACTGTTTAAACTCTTGCCGCAGCGCTTCAAAGGGCTGCCCTACAGCTGATCAGTGTTAAAAGGCAGTGTGGTGGTAGACCGGTGCCTCCAAAAACAAATGAGTAGACCAGTGCCTGCAAAAATAAATGAGTAGACCAGTGCCTCCAAAAACAAATGAGTACACCGGTGCCTCCAAAAACAAATGAGTAGACCAGTGCCTGGAAAAATAAATGAGTAGACCAGTGCCTCCAAAAATAAATGAGTAGACCGGTACAGCTCTGCAAGCAGTTAAAAGCCTGGTAGACCAGTACCTCTGCTAAATCCTAAAGAATTGTCACATGACCATCAAGCCACGCCCACAGAACCAGTAGTAAAAAAATTTAGAACCCACTCCTGATCTAAATGCTATTGCTATTGCTAATATTTTTTTTTAAAAATCCTTCCTCATGGAGAACCTTGTAAATTTCGGTAAATTCTCACCATTTATTTTGAACAGAGCTGAGCTCACTTCCAGCTATCTTCTCTGGCTAATTTCAGTAGGAAACAATTGCTGTATATGTGCTGGTTAAAAACCAACTCACCAACAGAAGAAGCAGAAAACGAGAAAAACAATTGCCAGACATGAATTTGGAAAAAGGGGAATTCTAATACATGACTGCCAACCAGCTGGAAAAAAAAAATGAAGACTATACAGCCTTTTAAAGTATTGCATGGATGGATTGGATGACTATTGGATGGACAAATTGAACATTTTTATGTTCTCCCACACTGACCTTTAAAATCTTCACTTCAAGAAGGGCATCTTTTCTTGTCTCCGGAGGAAAAAAAAAATGTGATAAGTCTGTGGCACAATATACTTTACAAAATGTCTAAAATATAAATCTTTTCGTTCTGCCTCTGAAGGGGTTTGGAAAGGCTGTTTTCAAAACCCATCTGCAAAAAAAATCCTCATTCCTTCTGCATAAAACGAGTTTTAACATAGATGCCTGCACACAGTTAAAAATCATAATCACCGTCCTTGCTTTTCCAACCTTTAAATATTTATTGTATCTGTTTTCGTATTATCTTGGCGCAGGTGTAGATGGAATTGATTGATAAAGTATGTGGAATGTATGTAAAAAAGCCCTGATTTATCCCAAAAGAGGGGATTTGTGGAAAGATGCTGAATGCATTGTGAAAGTGAAGTAGCTCTGTTAGGACGCTGTGGCAGCTTTCATATGTATATTAGTTTGATACACAGTGAGTGGTACATTAACAGATAAGAATCAGTTTAAGACCTCTCGGTATTAACAAAAAAATACAGACAAAATTGCTTTCTCCTTTGATAAATAATAGCAGCAGCTTAATCGATGCAAATATCTGATTTATTTATTTTTCACAATTCTGACCTGCCAAGTCCCTTGTACAACAGTGTTTTTTAAAAAAAACTATCTATCTATCCATCCATCCATCCATCCATCCATCCATCCATCATCCATCCATCCATCCATCCATCCATATCTATCTATCTATCTATCTATCTATCTATCTATCTATCTATCTATCTATCTATCTATCTATCTATCTATCCAACTATCTATCTATGTATCTATCAATCATCAATCATCTAGCACTATCTTCTATCATCTATCTATCTATCTATCTATCTATCTATCTATCTATCTATCTATCTATCATCTATCTATCTATCTATCTCATCTATCATCTATCACCTTATCTTTCATACTTCTTCACTCCGCTCCCTCAGAGTTGACAGTTGAAAAATTTTGGAAGAGGCAAAGATAATAAAACACTGTTAAATTTAATTAAGAGACAAAGGGAGGGTCTCATGGCAGATAGATATAGATAGTATCAGATAGATACAGATAGATAGATAGAGATATGATATAGATAAAGAGATATAGAGAGATATAGTCAGGAGTGGGCTCCTTGGGGTTCAGCAGGGTTTGGCCAATCCTCTTAGCCAAGGAGCACTGGGGTTTGGTGAACCCCCAAATGCCACCCCAGGCTGGACATGCCCACCCTGCCCTTGCCTCCCAGGAGTCTCCATGTGCTCCATTCATCACTCCAGGTAAGTGCAGGGGCTGCACTGATGGTCTAGGAGGGCAAAAAACTGGCTTACCGGAGGTTCCGGTAGTCTGGAAATGGGCCTGTTTCCGGCCTCCAGAGGGCCTCCAAACCCTGGGGGAAGCTGTTTTTGCCCTCCTGGAGGGTCAAAGAAAGCCTCCAGAGCCTGAAAAACACCCCCACCCCACCCCACCGTGGTGAAGGCAGCCAACTTGGCCACACCCACCATGGCCACGCCCACCCAGCAATGGGGCAGAGAACCCGTTGTTAAAGGATCTGAAGCCCACTCCTGGATACAGATATATAAAATATAGATTTAGAGTGAGACAGAAATAGAGAGATAGAGCGATGATAGAGATGTTCAAATTTACTTTGAGAAAATCCCCATATCTCTTAAAAATCAGTCCTCCCATATTAATATTGTTCTGTTTTCAGAGGTATTTTATTTCCAAGGCTAGATTTGATTTCTCACTTGAAGGTATTTTTTGTTTTGTTTTTCATTACCAATTTTTCTTGCTGTAAGAAGTATTCTCTGCCTCTTTGGCTGAGAATGGCCCTTTGAAGAAAGCTTTGATTTTCATTCAGTTGTAATGTATCGCCTCATCAGCTGAACTGCAAATAATTCAATACAAGTTATAATCATTAGTATCTAATTAGATCAGGGTTATGCTTGATCTAAGAGAATTCTTCTGGACAGAAGATCAAGTACTAAGCACACCTAGTAGTAAGTGACTGTTTTCCGTGGCCTTAATGGGCCCAGCAGGATGTATCTAGGATAGGAAAGAACAGATATTTACAAAATGGCTTAAGATGTAGCCTAGTAGCTGTCATCTGTGGTTTTTCGTTGTGTAAGTTGGAGCTAACAGATCTACTCTAAGGAATCCATAGAACATGAAGCACAGTGATACTGTGGCAATCTTTTCACTATGCTCTGTGTTAAGGATATTGTTGTTGTGTTAGCAACCAGCAGAGTATAGTGCACAGAGAAACGTTGCTGAGAGCAATGAAATAAGAGATACATGCAAACTGGAAAATAAACAATCTCATAGTCTTCTAAACAGTCCAAGTCTTTACCGGTTAAGTCCAAAAAGCTTCTTACCACACAAACAGTAGTTGGTTCACTCTGGTTCACAAACCCGGATGGTAGCAGATCTACCCACACAAGCACGATGATAGCACAATGGCAGCTTATCATCAACTGAATACATTACAGTACCTTTCTTAAATACATTTACAACTAATTATAGCATGACTCAGCATTACAGCATGATGAAACATTAAAACTTAAACTCACAGAACACATATATTGCCTGGACAATCTGTTAGGCTCAACACTCTGGATTCTAATTATTTCTCAACTCAAATCATAGTGAAATAGGTTTCAGCCAGAAATGGTATTCAGCCAGTTCATACCGGTTCAAGCAAACTGGTAGCGGAAATTGTGGGCAGGAGTGGGCCCGCCCGCCCCGTCTCTATGTCATCCTATTTAGGCAAGTTTTTGAGGCCGGCGGCATGCACGGAAGGCCGGGCACATGCACAAAAGGTGCACACTCGTGAAACAAGCATGCATGTGTGCAGCAAACTGTTGTTAAGAATATTGGAAATCCACCGCTGGTTTCAACCCTCAAGTCATGTTTTTTTTCTTAATTTGGAATTTCTATTACGTTTATTCAATTCTGCCTTTATTGATGAGTGTTAAGGGCAGCTAATTATTTTTCTTTAAACAAATGAATACCAAAGGTGTTACAAGTGATCTCGAGGATTGATTGACAGAAAGTAGGTACAGAATATATTATAAAGGAATATTTCTATCTCTTTTCTATATATGGTTGTTTCTACATCTTATGTGTTATCTTTTTATATCATTATATTTTAAAGGTTTACTATTAATATTAGTGGCGTTAATCACTGAGCTATCTTTAAACTGGAAAAAAAAGAGATCACCATATTCAAGGTGTTAGTTATCACCTTTAAAGCGCTCCATGGCTTAGGGCCTGGGTACTTACGAGACCGTCTTTTGCCACCAATAGCCTCCCACCAACCAGTTCGTTCTCACAGGGAGGGACTACTCAGGGTACCGTCAGTCAAATTGTGCCGACTGGCGACTCCCAGGGGGAGGGCCTTCTCTGTAAGGGCTCCAACCCTTTGGAATGAACTGCCCCCTGATATACGAAACATCGCTAATCTCCGTGCTTTCCGCTGTGCCCTCAAGACCCTGATGTTCAATCAGGCGGGGCTAAGCAAGTTAACTGGGAATGATTAAAATATTATATAATTCTGGGTTTTATTTAATTTGGGTTAAACTTTGCTATAATTTTAATTATCAATTTTATGATGTTTATGTATCTTTTATTTTTTCTTGACCGTACACCGCCTTGAGTCCTGAGGGAGAAAGGCGGTATAGAAATATAATAAATAAAAAATAAATAAATAAATAATAAATAAATAAATAAATAAATAAATAAATAAATAAATAAATAAATATCATGGCTAATGTACTAGTTGAGATATCATAGCAGTCTTTCAGTATTTGAGGGGCTGTCACAGAGAAGAAGGGTTTGACCTATTCTTCAAAGCACCTGAGAGAAAGACAAGAAGTAATAGCTGGAAACTTTTTAAAAAGAGATCTGATCTCTCTCTATATATATATAAATGGCTGTGTGTGTGCGTATGTATGTTCCAGCATAACTCTGGAATGCCTCAAGCAATTTCAACCAAACATGGTACACAGATGACTTACTATCTGGAAAAAAATACTGTGGGGGGTAAGACACCCCTAACACCCTCCAGGGTAAATATAGCAGCTGCACCACCCAGCTGATCAGTCCCAGCAGCCTTCCAGAGTGGCCACGCACCATCCGCTGGGCCATTCTGGATGGTAGGGAGGACCGTTGCCACCATATGGGTGTCGGCCCAGGCGGTTACCGCAGTGGCCAGCCATGCACAGCCCCAACACTGCAGGGTGCTGGATGGTGGTTACAGGTCAGCGTGGGCAGCCGGATGGACAGGGGGTGATGCCCAAAGACTTATAGTGATTTTGTGTATATAATGTGCATAGTATATGTATACTTTTAAAAGCCTGTAAGGATTGGGATACATAAATACCCGGGCAATGCCAGGTTATCAGCTAGTATATAACTAAAAAGAAATTTCCTGGCAGTAAGAACAATTAATCGGTGGAATCACTTGCCTTCAGAAGTTGAGGTTGCTCCATCATTGGAGGCTTTGAAGCAGTGGTGAAATATAAAATTTGTTACTACCGGTTCTGTGGGCGTGGTTTGGTGGGGGGAGGTAATGTGACTGGGTGGGCGTGGCCAACTTTTTTTTTTTTACTTTTAAAACCATTTTTTCTACAAGCTCTTTGGCCGAAGAGGTTGTAAAAAAATGCTTTTAAAAGGCTCTGCTGATCAGGCAACTCAGCTGGGATCGTCAGAGGCTTTTAAAAGCATTTTTTCTACAACCTCAAATGCTTTTAAAAGCCTCTGACAATCCCAGCTGAGTTGCCTGATCAGCAGAGCCTTTTAAAAGCATTCTCTTTGAAGAGGTTGTAGAAAAAATGCTTTTAAAAGCCTCTGAGGATCCCAGCTGAGTTGCCTGATCAGCAGAGCCTTTTAAAAGCATTCTCTTCTAAGAGGTTGTAGAAAAAATGCTTTTAAAAGCCTCTGACGATCCCAGCTGAGCCACGTGATCATTAGAGGCTTTTTAAAAAAACTTTTAAAAGCATTTTTTCGGCCAAAGAGGTTGTAGAAAAAATGCTTTTAAAAATAATTTAAAAAGCCTCTGATGATTGCATGGCTCAGCTGGGAATGGGGGAGAGGGGGCAGGGATTTTTGCTACTGGTTCTCCGAACCACCTGCCTCCATCGCTACCAGGTCGAGCGATCCTGTCAGAACTGGGAGCATTTCATCCCTGCTTTGAAGAAGAGACTGGACAGCCATTTGTCTGAAATGGTACAGGGTCTACTGCTTGAAGAGGATTAGAAGACCTCCAAGGGGCCTTTAAACCCTATTATTCTATGTTCTATGTTAAAAAAAAAAATAAGGAACAAGATGCCTGGACTTTTAGAATCTCACATTCGGAATTCACGATATGAGTCATCGCGTGTGAATTGGGCAGCTATTTAAATCTATTTTATAAATAAATACATCTTTCTGTTTTCTGGAAAATGCCTTTCTAGTTTTGCAGAAAGCATAGTTTTTGGCAGCCTTAACTATGGAGTTCATTTCACTCAGCACTCGATCTCCCAATTACACTAATAGTAATACCAGGACTCAGTGCAGGGATTAATTGCATTTATTTTAAACTTGGCAGAAAGTTCTGTAGAAGACTTGGGAACAGGAGCTGAAACATATTGCTTTGTCTAAACCTCAGGTCCTTAACAGGTGCGATTGGTGTCAAGTGTGTTTAATATACTTCCAGTGTTCATCCCATACTTTTGTTGTAGAAGGTCTTTTTCCTTTTAATTCTGCGAAGTGTTAAAAACTTTTCAAGGCCAACCATGTTTATTGAATCTTTACTGGAAGCACAAGATACATACAATGGTATATTATCTTGAATTTGGTATCAAGAGCTTGATGCATTAAAAGAGGGAGCAAGATAGTCTCAGGAGGTCATCATAACTATTTTGCACATCTCTTTTATTGCGGTCATTTATTTATTTGTCAAGTACATATTAGATAATATATATATACCGTATTTTTCAGAGTGTAAGATGCACCTACCTTTTTTGGTGAGGAAAGAGAAATCTGCCTCTCCTTCTGCCTCTGAGCAATTTTGCCTCGTTGCAGCAAACAGCAAACAGCCTGCTTTACTTTCATTTTTGTTTTCAGCATAGCTTGTTTAGCACAAGGGGAGAAAAAAAAATCTGCTCCAGCAATTTATCTCTTTGCAGCAAGCAGCGAAGCCCTGCGCAAAACAGCTGAAAGCAAATCAGCTGAGAGTCGGGAGGCCGATCCAATCAACTTGTGCTAATTAGGCTGAAGCTGAAAGGATCTGTTTTTTCTTGCTGTTTGCTTGCAAGGAGATAACTGCTGCGAGGCAGAGGCCAAAGGATGGGGACCAGTGGGTGGGCGGGGCTATATTCGATGTATAAGATGCACATAAATTTTCACCCCCTTTTAGGGGGGGGAAAAAGGTGCATCTTATACTCCGAAAAAGACAGTAAGTGTAAGCATGAATTGAATACATAAAATATATACAATTAAAGGGAACATTAGGACAGGGACGGTAGGCACGCTGGTGTGCTTATGCACACCCCTTACAAACCTCTTAGGAATGGGATGAGGTCAACAGTAGACAGTTTAAGGTTAAAATTTTGGCGGGTTTTGGGATGAAACCACAGATTCAGGTAGTGCATTCCAGGCATTGACCACTCTGCTGTTGAAGTCGTATATTCTGCCATCAAGTTTGGAACGGTTCACTTCAAGTTTGTATCTATTGTGTGCTCGTGTATTATTGTGGTTGAAGCTCTAGTAGTCATGGACAGGTAGGACATTGTAGCAGATGATTTTATGAGCAATGCTTAGGTCATACTGAAGGCGGCGTAGTTCTAAATTTCCTAAGCCGAAAATTTCAAGTCTGGTGGCATAAGGTATTTTGTTGCTAGCAGAGGAGCGGAGAACTCTTCTTGTGAAATACAGGAACTGAAATTTGTATTTTATATACGGTTTGCAAACCAATCACTGTTTGGTTGACATACATTGCCAAATAAGCCAAGCAGATTATTATATCTGACCCCCACAACACGGTTAATATAAAAATATGCATTTGAAAGATACTGATCGGTTTAAGATGCATGTTAATGATTTTTCTACTTATACATTTATTTGTACAGATTTATTTAATATATACAACTAAATTTCCAAGTTTTAGTCTTTTGGATAATGGAGTCTGCTATAATCTGTTATTATCCTCTCTTTTCATCCCCATCATCATGAGTACAAAACATTTATCTGGACTTGAGGGAGCTTATGAATTGGAAAACATTTCTCCTACTGCAAATCTTTTACCATAATGAGTTATGTTATCTTACCCAAACAGTGTATGCAAAGAGCCAAGAATGTGAGATATCATAAAAAGTTACAAAATGTAAATAATAAATCTAATACTGTAAGAAAAGATATGTTAATGATACAAATGATTCCAAGGAACCCAAATTAAATTTATGCATGCAGGGTTGAGATCCATGTGTGCAGGTTTCTTGTAAAGTTATTGAACTAATAAAGTTATTGAACTAATAACTATTTTTTTAACAGATTAACAGAGTTGGAAGGGACCTTGTAGGTCATCTAGTCCAAGCAGACCCTACACCATATCTGAAAGATGGCAATCCAGTTTCTTCTTGAAAGCCTCCAGTGATGAAGCTCCCACAACTTGTGAAGGCAATTTCTGTTCCATGGATTGATTGTTCTCACTGTCAGAAAATTTCGCCTTATTTCCAGGTTGAATCTCTCCTTGATCAGTTTCCATCCATTATTCCTTATCTGAATTTTCAGGTGACTTGGAAAATAGCTTGACCCCCCCCCCCCCCCCGCCTCTCTGTGGCAGCCCCTCAAATATTGGAAGACAGCTACCATGTCTCCTCTGGTCCTTCTCTTCACTAGACTAGCCACGCCCAGTTCCTGCAACAATTCTTCGTATGTTTTAGCCTCCAGTCCCCTAATCATCCTGGTTGCTCTCCTCTGCACTTTTTCCAGAGTCTCAATAACTTTTTTGCAGTACACAGTACTCTGGGTGTGGTCTTATAGCTTTATAGAATGGTATTAGTACCTCACTTGATCTTGATTGTATCCCTCTGTTAATGCAGTTTAGGATTGCATTGGCTTTTTCAGCTGCCGCACGTATGGCTCATATTTAGCTGGTTGTCCACTTAGACTCCAAGATCCCTCTCACAGTCACTGCTATTAAGCCTGGTTTCCCCCAGTTTATATGTATGCTTTTGGTTTTTCTTACCTGAGTGTAAGACCTGACTTTTCTCTACACTGAATTTCATTTTTTTAGATAGGGCCCAGGGTTCAAGTCTGTCAAATCTGTCTGTTATTACAATTACAAGTCTGTAATTAATGGTTAAGAGCCGTGGTGGCCCAGTGGTTAAAATGAAGTATTGCAGGCTAACTCTGCTCATTGCTAGGAGTTCAATTCTGACTGGCTCAAGGTTGATTCAGCCTTCTATACTTCCGAGGTTAGTAAAATGAGGACCCAGATTATTGGGGGCAATGTGCTGATTCTGTAGAGAGGGCTGGAAAACACTTTGAAGTCGTATATAAGTCTAAGTGTTATTGCTAGTTATTGAACTAATAATTCAATCCATGCCCTAGAAATGTTTTCCCACAAGTCTTCCTTGTTCCTTGTAGCAAAATTCTGCATAAAGAAACCAATCCACCATCATATAAAGATCAGATTGTTCTACTGAGCTTTTACCATATTTTTCGAAGTATAAGATGCTCCAGACTATAAGGCACACCTACCTTTTTTGGTGAGTAAAACAAGAAAAAGAAATCTGTCTCTGCCTCTCAGCAAACAGCTCCATTACAGCAAACAGCAAACAGCCTGCTTTACTTTCATTTTTGCTTTCAGCATAGCTTGATTAGCACAAGGGGAAAAAAAAATCTGCTCCCAGAAATTTATCTCCTTGCAGCAAGCAGCAGAGGCCTGTGCAGCAATAGGCAATGGCAATCCCTGCAGCCTGAAGCAGCTGAGAGTCGGAAGGCTGATCCAAAGGACAATCAACTTGTGCTAATTAGGCTGTGCTGAAGCTGAAATGGGCTGGGTTTTTTTTTTTTTTGGCTGCTTGCTGCAAGGAGGTAAATTGCTGGGAGGCAGAGACCAAAGGCCAGTGGGTGGGCAGGGCTACATTCAGTGTATAACATGCACCCAAATTTTCACCCCCTTTTAGGGGGGAAAAAGGTGCATTTTATACTCCGAAAAATACGGTAATTTGGATTACTTGATAGAGGTTTCCTTCTTAAAGAAATGGGCAGAACCGGTCTGAACTGTCTGAATACCACCTCTGAATCTAAAGCTTGACTTTTTACTGGAAACATTACCAAGGCATCAGATAAAAAGTTCATCTTGACTCAGATAGTCCTCCTAAATCAATTTAGCACAACATCTAAACTAAAGTTTTTTTTACTTTTTTTTTTTTTTTTTTGCCTGATTGTTCCACTTCAAGGATAGGAACATTTCTTGCTGACCTCTTCCCGCATCCATTTATTAATGATGGGCTGTTATATGATTCAGAAAATTGCCAGTTTTCTTAGGAAAAGATTTGGGAAATCAGTCCACCTAGTTGCTACTAGCTTAATTCCTACGTGATGGAAAATTGCAGCATTTATTCTGTTCTTTCCAATGTTGAGATACCCAGGAGTGAATTTTGCTCTGATTATGTGATCTGACACATCAACAGGCTTAAAAACACACCATTATATTTAGCAAAAAGAAAAAAGGGGAATGAATGTCTTTCCCTCTGCACTTTAACAGGCTTAAGAATAATACAAAACCCAACCTCTCTGGTTTATGAGAAAACAATTTATTAAAGGGAAAGGAGGAATTTTACACAGCCTAGTTAAACTTCTTCTTGTTTCTGTTTTACACAGAAGAGATTTTTTTCAGGGATATATATATATCAGAGATGTCACATGCTACTGACCCAGCTCTCTTTGAAAACTGTTTTGTCATCCTTTGAGTTCTTAAAGGGAAAAGATGAAAGGGAAAAGATGGATGACTTTCCAGTGAGGGTAATGAAATCTGAAAGCTAATTCAAAATCACCAGATACAACGCGGATACCTGTAGACAATGAACTGAAAGGGAGAAATGAATGCATAATAGGGCTTTAATGGAAAGAAGAGGCGGGGCCAAAAAGCAAAGTGAAGAAAAGAAAGAGAGGTTCGTGCATTGGGGTGGGTAAAAGAAAGAATGTGGACTAAAAAGCACAGCAGAAGTGTTTCTCCTTTGTGGTAATGAGCCGTGATGGCGCACTGGTTAAAATGCAATACTGCAGGCTACTTCTGCTAACTGCTGGCTGGCTACAGTTTGGCAGTTTGAGTCTCACCAAGCTCAAGGTTGACTCAGCCTTCCTTCCTTCCGAGGTGGGTAAAGTGAGGACTCAAATTGTTGGGGGCAATACACTGCTGTCAGGGTTCCGACCAATGCTTTAATTAAATCATGAGTCTCGAGCCAAGCTTCAAAAGAAATCCAGTTATTTATTAGGAGCTTCATGTCAGCATGTTCCAAGTCAAACCAACTCTGACCTCACTTAATTTACGTTCCGGTTCTGACCCTGTTTCCCCCCCTTCCCCCAAGATGTGTCATCAGTCACATTCTCTAACGAAGCAATTTCATAGGTTGTAGAGATCACTCCTAGAGTAGAGACAGGAACAATTAAGGAAACAGGGTTGACTTGGGAGTAAGTCTTGGAGATGATTGTCCCCTCCTATAAGACATAAAAGAGAAGCGAACAGGACCTGAGTTTTTGCAAGAAGCAATTAGTTCATCTGGCCGATTCAAGAGTTGAAAATGTTGTTTGTGACTCTGTGCCAAGTTTGGCCTTGCCCTGCATCTGGAAATTAGCTCTTTGACAGCATTCCAGGTGAGATAGTTGAGTGTTGATAACCTTCCTCTGAAAGAGTGTTTATCAAGCCTTGTGGACTATAAATGAAAGTAATTTACAGCTGTATAAATTAAAGAGGTTTGCTGGGACTAAGTTTGTGCTGTTTACTTTCTAAGCCTGAGTAGCGTAGGAGGAGCCTGAGTAGCGTAGGGCGGTAATGCCTCCTACAAAGGCAACATTTAAGATCCAGCTGCCTGCAATTACTTGCGAGTTCAATCCCAGCCAGGCTCAAGGTCGAGCTTACAGTGCGTTAAGCAATAGCCTTCATACTTTTGTATATTTATATTTATACAAAGTCAGCTTATTGCCCCCAACAAATTGGGTCCTCAATTTACCCACCTTATAAAGGATGGAAGGCTGAGTCGACCTTGAGCCTGCCTGGGATTGAACTCGCAAGTAATTGCAGCAGCTGGATCTTAAATGCTGCCTTTGTAGGAGGCATTACTCCCCTATGCTACTCAGGCTCCTTTGAATCCCTTTTGGGTCTGCTGCCTTGAAGTACAATAAGAAAATGTTCATATTTGCATATTGATGCATATATGACTATACCTTGTAGATACTTTTCTGTGGGTCCTACTAACACAATACAAGGTTTTGCAGGGAGAGGAGCTTTATCTCTATATATATAAAGTGTGTGTGTGCATGCATGTGTATGTATGTGTATACACACACACACACACACAAACACACACACATTTCCTTGGAGAGTTGACCTCATTCAAGCTGAAATGGCACATTGACAATTTTTATAATGCCGAGCCCTGTCTTAGTTTCCGAGAAGGAAGGTCAACCTTTAAAACAATGTCTGCCTATAAAGATGACAAATCTGATTGAGTGCTCTGTTTTCATGCTGCTTGTATGCAACTTGCACTGGTAACATGACTTGATGGAAATCATGACCTCCATCAGAAGAGATCGGTATAATGAACTCCTCATTATACTGGTATGCATTGTGTTGTCTGGAACACCAATCTGAGGCTTCTGTCGTTTGAGCAAATGAAGGGATGTTATGTGACAGAAGTGCAGAGGGTTCTTCAGAGAACAATCAGATCCAAGGCAGACAGAAATTTCATCCGATTGAAAAGAAGATTAGATAAAGGACGGGGAAGTGTCTGTATCGGTAGTATAAACGGCAAAACAGTGACAACTGTTCAAATGTGAAACCCAGGTGGGTTCATTTTTATTGGAGGTGTTTAAATAGAGGGTGTTAGGGATATATCTATCTCTTAGAGATGCTTCAATTAATTGTGGATTCCTGCTGAAAGCAGGAGGTCGGACTCAGTGACCTCAACGCACCTTCCAGTTTTATGATTCTGTCAAGTGAAGTGTGCAATGAATCTACAATCCGGCCCAGTCATTGCAATCTTCCAATCTGCGATATATTTTGCTCTTGATTTCCCCATGTTAGAAGAAATAGCCTTCTGGGTTCAGCTCCAAGTGGGAAAAAGACACTGGAAACATGGAGACTGCTTGAAAAGATGGTTTAATGGTGGACCGGATGGTTTGAGTTCCTGAACAGAAAAAGGGGCAAGACTCAGTGAGTCCCTGGGTTTTATGCCCTTTCTGGCTTTGAACTTCCTGGGGCCCAGAAAGAATATCCTAATTGGTTGTCAGACTTCTGGGAGTCTTAGCTAGCCTTGCTAGTTGATATAATCTTCCCAGGTGCCATATGGTGAGTTTCTGTTGCTAGATGGGTCCTATTGTGTTGCAGATGATGGTCCATTGACAAAGATTGAGTTTCTGCCTCTGGCCCATTGACAAAGGGTGAGGGTAGGAAGTTGGGAGCTCCTTTGTCTTTAAAACATGCTTCTCCATTTCTCATCCAGGGAAACATAATATTCTGCCTTTTTAATATTTCCTAAAATATTTCATTCTTCTAGGAAAGGGGTGGGTGCTAACTTCCTACACCCTCAACCTATCCACCTGACTCTTTAGAAGCAGAAACAACTGCTCACTAATCCCCCTAGTTCTGCGGCATTCAGGGGTAGGAATCCGCACCTCCTTGTTGGAAAAAACAGTGAGTCAACTCTATGATTTTGTGCATGTCCAAACATCTCTGCTGATACCACACATTAGCATTTCAATAAGGACCACGTCTTCCGGTATTCATTGCACATACCCTATAATATGAGGCTGTCTCTACATCCTGCGGAGGCTCTTAACTATAGAGAAAACTCCCCCCAGAGCAATTCCATGCATTCTTAATTGAAGAAATGCTGAAAAGTATAAAGCAAACAGAAGCATTAAATCACGGGAGGCGAAGATTATTTGGCAGCCAAATGACCAAGGTGTCATTTTGTCACTTTCTTAAGAAAGCAAAGCAGCTCATTTTAAGGGGGGGTGGGGGGGGAAGGGAGAGAGAGAGAAGAAAAAGAGTGAGGTGGGAGAAAGGAGAGGGGAGAGAGGTTTTGAGTTGTAGGAATCACTTTCTTCAAACGGTCAGAACAAGTAGCTTCTACTTCAGCCTCTTAGGAAGTCTTTTTCTTTCTTTCTTTCTTTCTTTCTTTCTTTCTTTCTTTCTTTCTTTCTTTCTTTCTTTCTTTCTCTTTCTTTCTTTCTTTCTTTCTTTCTTTCTTTCTTTCTTTCTTTCTTTTTTCTTTTTTCTTTTTTGCAAGACCATCATGATACTCCTTTTCTTTATTTGTTCAACCTGCTTGTTTCTTGCATGGTGACTCCTAAACTTGCTTGAGCAGTCTAGGCTTGAGACATGCATGGAGGTATCCATCCATTTAAATATGAGCCAGCCATGTGCAGCAGCTGCCAAAAAAAAAAAAAAAAAAAAAGCCAACACAGTTCTAGGCTGTATAAATAGAGGGATAGAATGAAGATCACGTGAAGTATTAATACCACTTTATAAGGCCTTGGTAAGGCCACACTTGGGATACTGCATCCGGTTTTGGTTGCCATATTGAAAAAAAGATGTTGAGACTCTAGAAAGAGTGCAGAGAAGAACAACAAAGATGATGAGGGGACTGGAGGCTAAAACATATTTATTTATCTGAAGTGGTGTAGGGTTTCCTGCTTAAGCAGGGGGTTGGACTAGAAGACCTCCAAGGTCCCTTCCAACTCTGTTATTCTGTTAAATCCCTAAAAGTGATCAGGAGCCCATCATTAGCTCACATATTTTTAAAAAGTATACTTTCAATTATATTCTCACATCCTATCTTTATTCTGGATAACTGCAACATCATTTTGACCTAGTGTCCGAAGGCTTTGGCAGGCAGGGCGGTGTGGAACTGTTTGCACCATGCTGTTGTCTATGGAGATTCTCAAACTCCATAAATATTTAGCTGTGCATTTTGGGATGAACATCCTTCAAATGGTGTGGGACTCTGAATGGATTTTCAGGAAAAAATTGCAGACTAATAGAATACTGTAGAGTAGAATATGAATTAGAGTAGAGTAGAGTAGAGTAGAGTAGAGTAGAGTAGAGTAGAGTAGAGTAGAGTAGAATACTTTAGAGTAGAATATGAATTAGAGTAGAGTAGAGTAGAGTAGAGTAGAGTAGAGTAGAGTAGAGTAGAATACTGTAGAGTAGAATACAAATTGGAGTAGAGTAGAGTAGAGTAGAGTAGAGTAGAGTAGAATAGAGTAGAGTAAAGTAGAGCAGAGCAGAGGAGTGTGTTTTTCCTTTAAGCCAGGTTTTTCCTATGTAACCAAGATTTTTCTGAAATGCTAATTGAGTGAAATCACATTCACTACTTTCTCGGTTTTTTCCCCTTCTCTTCATTCTGACAGCTTCTCTTCATTCTGCAGATTTTGTGCTGCATAGTGAGAGACTTATATAGCTATTATGGCTCATTAAAGGAAAAACACACATAAAACCTACGAAAAGTAAGAATATATATATATATATATATATATATATATGACTTATATAGATATTTCTGGTTCATTAGCAACCATCAGTAAGCCACACCCACATCTCATGTATCCTCCCTGTAAAGGTACAATATCTACTTTCATATATATATACATATATATATATATACATACATATATATATATATATATATATATATATATATATATATATATATATATATCAATCTATCTAAACATATATATATATAGGTTTTTATATACCTATAATTATAGGTATATCTTAAATTATTATATATAATTTATTAGTTAAGATGTATCAGGCCAAAAGTGATATTTAAAACAAAGATAAATATGTCTTTAGCCAATTATATCTTGCTTTCCTCAAAACAGCACAAAATTTAGCGTTTGCAGATTTCCATCGCACCAGCCCAAGTGGCAAACAGGAAGAAAGGACACATTAGCTTATTGATTATGGAAATTTGATTTTTTTTTTATGACTCTGGCATACAACAGTTGTAAAAAGCTGCACTGCTCTGTCTTTTATCTGAAACTATCCCCAATAATAAGATTGCTGTAGCCCACGGATGTATCAGTGAAATGCTACTAAATTTTTTTTAGTAAGAAAGCCTCTGGAGCCTGGGGAGGGTGAAAAATGGGCCTGCCTGGCCCACTGTGCCATTGTGTGCCAAAAGCAGGGGGAGCATGGGGAGTCACAGGCGCATGCACTGGGGGGCAGGGCACATTGAATTATGGGTGTGGGCATGCATGCACATGACCCCCCTGCACAACCCCCGCTTTTAGCCATCACTGACCTAGAGCAAACTTTAGCCATCACTGACCTAGAGCATACTGCATTTAATATTCAGTTCTTATCTCTCGCTAGAACCAATAGTAAAAGAGACATTTCTGTCACTTGGCTTGTAACAAAACAATTGAATCCCTCCTCTGGTTTGCCCAAGAGATTTAGGATGTCATTCTCCTTCTCTCTGTAGAATATGGGGCTTTGAAGAATCAAGGCTCTGTTTTATTTTGAGGAAGGAGGGAAGTGCGTGTATTCTACAAAACAAACGAGCTGGGGAATGCTCAAACAGTATCTTTGGTAAATATTTCATCCTCTGTTTATTTATTTGGTTGCTTCATTTCCTCCAGATGTTGAAGAACAAAAGCATACTAATTCTATCGGTCTGTGGAGATTCCCTGTCATCCAAGTCATAGCTGTCTCAAAAAATGCTTTCTCAAAAGGCAACTGGACTGTTTATTCCTTGAGGAAGAAGAACAAAATGTCTTGTTTCTCATCCAAGAAACCGCATCTGTTATGATGGTGTATGTGAGGGGAGGGATGGACAATCCCACACTCTGCTAGCTTCATTCAGTGACCCAGACTCCATCCCACAAGGGATTTTGGAGTCATTAAATAAAGATGATAAGGAGCCCTGTCAGTTGCTCATTGCAGGATCTTACTCTAGTGCAGTGTTTTTCAACCTCAGCAATTTTAAGATGTATGGATTTCAACTCCCAGAATTCCTCAACCAATAGTTTTTTTAAAAAAATTGATTTATATGCCACCCTTCTCCGGAGACTCAGAGTGGCTTACAATGCGTTAAGCAATAGCCTTCATACTTTTGTATATTTATACAAAGTCCTCTTATTGCCCCCACAAACTGGGTCCTCATTTTACCTACCTTAGAAAGGATGGAAGGCTGAGTCAACCTTGAGCCTGGTGAAATTCGAACTTACAGTAATTGCAGATGGCTGATGTTAATCACAATGCTTTAGTCTGCTGAGCCACCACCTTATACACCCCTTGGCCAATTCATCACTGAAGCAGCTATCAGAATCCCGCAGCTCTTTTGCTAAGATTTATCCTTTGCAAATTCAAAGCAAAAGTAATTCCTTTTCCACCAGGTGGAATGTGAAGGATGAAAACAACAGTGCAATGTTAATCTTGAGTAAGGCATTCTGCTGTTCTCAACACTGGGCATGGCTAGTCTAGTGAAGAGAAGGACCAGGGGAGACATGATAACAGTGTTTCAATATTTGAGGGGCTGCCACAGAGAGGAGGGGATTCAAACTATTTTCCAAAGCCCCT
This sequence comes from Masticophis lateralis, assembly GCA_030761175.1. Taxonomy (NCBI): domain Eukaryota; kingdom Metazoa; phylum Chordata; class Lepidosauria; order Squamata; family Colubridae; genus Masticophis; species Masticophis lateralis. Next base: position 123,218,350 of record JAUDYJ010000004.1, read on the forward strand.
GAAGGCCAGACAAGGAATAATAGATGGAAATTGAACAAGGAGAGATTCAACCTGGAAATAAAGAGAAATTTTCTCCCTAAATTAAAGGAGAAAAGATGGGGGGTGGTGGTTTGGAAGGATTGTATTTCTCACAGCGATACACAAACAGACCATTTGTGTACAAGTTGAGCAGTTGACCTTCCCATTACAAGACCCTCACGTGCAATGACCTACACCTGACGCATCATGACCCACAAGACCCTCACATCACAAGACATACTGACCGCACAAAGCAGAAGCATTCCCTAAATTCCATTGTGGTAATTTATCTAACCTGGTAATGAAATGTTCAGAAACTAACCCATAAGCTCCGAGAAGAATCCTCCACTCTCATCGTACACCTGAGCTACAGATATTTCCCACTATCACAAAGCTGATGGAGTTAACAGAGACAGCTAAATTGAGTGGTTTAATTGAAGAAAGAATACAACTAACTTTATTTCAATATTTATATATATAAATACTGAAGCAGTAATGTGTATGTATTTACATATACACACACACATATAACTCTACCTACTTACCTAGCTATTATCTATCTACCTACGTACCTACTTATCTATCAATCATCTACCTACTTATCTATCTATCTATCTATCTATCTATCTATCTATCTATCTATCTATCTGTCTATCATCTATCTATCTATCGTATCTATCTATCATCTACCTACCTACCTACCTATCATCTATCATCTATATATCTATATATTATCTATCTATATTTACCTACCTACCTACCTACCTACCTACCTATTATCTATCTATCTGTCTGTCTGTCTGTCTGTCTATCTATCTATCTATCTATCTAATATTATATTACACAGAGAGAGAGAGGGGGGGGGAAGGGAGGGAAGCAATTTATTTTCCATGAAATTGCATTAATCTGAAAAAAGCCTGCATTGCGCCGATAAATACCGGTGGGTAGCAAATAAGTAGTAAATATTAACAGCATCAAATTAGGAACATAAATTTACCATTTCCCTGCCTACTGATTTTTTGTTTTTAACGCTTTTCCAAAAGTTCGTTTTCTATTGGAAGAGAAATTCTTCACTTGCTGCCTTTTATGTGCTGCTAAAGACCCAAATTTGTAATTCTAAATATGTAAAGAGATCTAGATTGCTGCAATGGTTAAGACCGGTTAAAAGAAGAGGCCACGAGTGTTTGTCCCATCTTAGGCACAGAGCCAACTGGATGCCCCTGGGCCAGTCATTTTTGGCAAACCACTTCTGAAAAACCTTGCTGAGAAATCAGCAGGGTTTCATCCAGTCTTTGAAAGATGATCAAGATTGAATGAAACAAAACAAAACAAAACAAAAAAAAAAACAATGCAAACCCTACGTATTTTAATAGCATTCACATTACCAACATTACATCTAATTGACCTTGAGTAGTGCTCCAAAAATGTCAATCACAGGCTTATTTTCAGTCCTGCCGAGAGAAATAGTAGAACTTGAACTTTTATGCATGCCAAGCATATAGGCTTCCTTCAAGAGGAACAGAGGCACATGTCCTTCTAAAGTCACCTAACACTTACAACAAGGACAAAAGATGTTATGCAAATGTTCTGGAATGGTCCATCAACGTAGCCATCAAGAAGCTCAGATGGGACTGCCGGGAAAACAATTATCCTATACTCTCACCTCCCTCCCTCCTCCAATTTCTAAAATATCAGATTCTGACACTCTTCCGTAGGTTTGAACAAAAGCTTAAAATTCTTGAGTTTCTGGAGAACAGCTGCATTCAATTATTCTATCAGGGTCACCTCCATGTTGCAGTATTACCGGCATATTTCCATTGTAAAAGTACATATTTATTTGCCAGTGGGTAGCCTGACAAGAATTTGCACAGTCTTTTGAAGATAATTTGCGAGTGTGTGTATATAGAAAGCTGTGGATAACGTAGTGAACTTTAAATCAATATTAATTAACCCCTACACTTTTTCCTATATATAACTTCCTTTTTTCATGCTTCACCCACCTTGGCAATTCGTACCGTTTTTCTCAGCTCACCCATTTTCACCACTTAGAAATAGGAAAACAAGTATTTTGCCCAGGAATCTTAAAAAAAGAAAAAGAAAAAAAGTTTCCCTCAAGAAACTCCATTAACCAGAAAGTAATCACCTTTTCTAGATAATTATAGGAGAGAGCTATAAATTGTACCAATTTCAGAATAGCATATAATCACAATTGGAGAACATAAAATAAATAATGTACATACACAGTGGGCAATTTTCATCTGGGGTTATATTGGCTAAGGGTTGATTTTGCTGAATATTATGTGAGTATAAATGGTAATTAAAAGTTTGCCTGTTAGACTGAAGTTCCAGAAACTACTTAAACAATTATAAGCTTTCGGGGTTATGTTTCCGCCAGATCAAATTATACATTAAAAAAAAAATCAGAATCAGGGTTAAATATCTAGTCATTGCTGATAATTTGTTACTTCTTATTGGTCGCTTTTCACAAACTACATAGATTGATTAACTTCACACACAGTCTTTGTGTGACTATGAGTTTGGGCGCAAGTCATTCTGATCAATAAGATCAGAAATAGAATAATTCAGGAAGCAGATTAAGGATTTGAACATTGGGCACTATCTAACAAAATGAAATTCAAAAAGTAAGGTTCTACATTTAGGCAAGAAAAATAAAATGCACAGCTACAGTATATGTGCTACCTTGCTCAATAGTAGTGACTGTGAGAGGGATTTTGGAGTCCTAATGGACAACCATTTAAATAGGAGCAGCTGCCAAAAAAGCCAACACAGTTCTGGGCTGCATAAACAGAGAGACAGAATCAAAATCACGTGAAGTGTTAATATCACATTATAATGCCTTGGTAAGGCCACACTTGGAATATTGCATTCAGTTTTGGTCACCACGATGTAAAAAAGATGTTGAGACTCTAGAGTGCAGGGAAGAGCAACAAAGATGATTAGGGGACTGGAGGCTAAAACGTATAAAGAATGGTTGCTGGAACTGGATATGTTTAGTCTGATAAAAAAAAGGACTAGGGGAGACATGATAGCAGTGTTCCAATATCTCAGGGGCTGCCACAAAGAAGAGGGAGTCAAGCTATTCTCCAAAGCATCTGAGTGCAAGACAAGAAGTAACAGGTAGAAACTAATCAAGGAGAGAAGCAGTCTAGAACTAAGGAGAGATTTTCCAAAAATTGAAAGAATTAATCAGTGGAACAACTTGCCTCCAGAAGTTGTAAATTCTCCAACACTGGAAGTTTGTAAGAAGAGATTGGATAACCATTTGTCTGAAATGGTATAGAGTTTTCTGCCTAAGCAGGGGGTTGGACTAGAAGACCTCCAAGGTCCCTTCCAACTCTATTATTCTATTCTAAGGATGCTGAATGAATCCAGCCAGGTGCAAATAGTAAACTAATAACAAGGTGGAAATAGTAAGTACTTCTTTACCACTCATGGATATTCTACGGTGGCCTGTAAGTTTTGCTTTATTGGGAACCTATTGGCCTATTTTACCACCATCTCATTTTTCTCTCCTCAAGGAACTGATTGTATTGACCTGCTCTCTGCTAAACTCTGAAGATAGAAGATGCTGAAGGAAGAAATTAATCTCCAAGCACATCACCAACATTCAATTAGAGGAATGCTTGGTGAGAGAGTAATTAGCATTGAACAAAAGAATAGATTCTGAGCCTTGGCAGGCTGAAACTAGATGCAAAGCAATAATGCCAAAAAAGCCAACACAATTCTAGGCTGCATTAACAGAGGGATAGAATCAAGATCACGTGAAGTGTTAGTACCACTTTATAAGGCCTTGGTAAGGCCACACTTGGAATATTGCATTCAGTTTTGGTCACCACGATGTAAAAAAGATGTTGAGATTCTAGAAAGAGTGCAGAGAAAGAGTGCAACAAAGAGGATTAGGGGACTGGAGGCTAAAACATATAAAGAATGATTGCTGGAATTGGATATGACTAGTTTAATGAAAAGGTATGATACCAGTGTTCCAATATCTCAGGGGTTGCCATGAAGAAGAAATGGGTAGAAGCTAATCAAGGAGAGAAGCAACCTAGAACTAAGGAGAAATTTCCTGACAGTTAGAACAATTAATCAGTGGAACAATTTGTCTCCAGAAGTTGTGAATGCACTAATACTAGAAGTTTTTCAAAAGAGATTGGACAACCATTTGTCTTAAATGGTATAGGATGTCTTGCTTAAGCAGGTGGTTGGACTAGAAGACTTCCAAGGTCCCTTCCAACTTATATCTATTTCTATTATTTCCATTTCCAATTCCAATTCCAATTCCAATTCCAATTCCAATTCCAATTCCAATTCCAATTCCAATTCCATTTCCAATTCCATTTCCATTTCCATTTCCATTTCCATTTCCATTTCCATTTCCATTTCCATTTCCATTTCCACTCTACTCTACTCTACTCTACTCTACTCTACTCTACTCTACTCTACTCTACTCTACTCTACTCTACTCTATTCTATTCTATTCTATTCTATTCTATTCTATTCTATTCTATTTTATTCTATGCTGTCTTGCCCTGCCCTGCCCTGCCCTGCCCTGCCCTGCCCTGCCCTGCCCTGCCCTGCCCTGCCCTGCCCTGCCCTGCCCTGCCCTGCCCTACCATCCTATCCTATCCTATCCTATCCTATCCTATCCTATCCTATCCTATCCTATCCTATCCTATCCTATCCTATCCTATCCTATGGCTGTTAGTTTGAGCTCTGAGCAACCAAATCGCTAAGCTCAGAGCTCAAACAAACAGCTTAACTACCAACCCGAGCTACTAATTCCATTCCATTCCAGTGTGGCAAAGACTGATAATCTCACAGGAAGGGAAGCCGAGGGGCTAGTAAGTACAGCATAAACTGAAATGCGAGAGGTGGTTAACTATATTGAACTGTATGGCCCAAGGGAAGAAGCTGAAAGAAGCTCACAACACTAGTGGAGCACGAGCAATTTTTGTGAGAAACAGATGCTGCCATGGGATTTATATATATATCAAAGAGGTGGAGGAATATGAAGAGAAATGTCACTCAAATATAGAATTGCCTTTCCTTTCTTTATACCAAGGGTAGCGAGATAAAGTTATCTACTCAAGAAATAATCCAGCGGTGCCCATCTGAGAGTAACTCCATTGTATCAACAATCAGGATGACAGAATGAAAGAATGAAACCTGAAGTGGACAACATAAAAGTTTAAGGATGCTAAAAATGATAGATGTCAACTGGCAGAGTGCCACATATGGAACAGAGCACACAATTCCAGCTTGCGAGAAGGATATTTTAAAGAGAACATTGGCTGGTGTTCAGTATGGCTGAATGACATTTTTGGTTTTCAAATGGTGAAAAATAGATTTTTATTTTTTTATTTTTTTTGTGAAGGAGAAATATTTCCAGAAAACAAGGGAACAAACCAAATTTTGTTTTGCAAATTTTTCCTTTAAAAACACAACACAATTTTGTGTTCGTAATTTCCCTACCTTGCATTGTTAGCTCCTGGTCAGATTATTCTCTCTTCTCTCTTTGTCTGTCTCTCTGTCTGTCTCTGTCTCTCTCTCTCACTCTCTCTAAATACAACTGTTATTATGACCTACCAGTTATTGGCATGATGACTCCATGTAATATAATTAGTTAGGTGGATTTTCTCAGCTGAATTCTGATTTATTTATTTTTCTGTAGCATTTTTTCCTGAGCCCTGTCTAATTCTAATTATGGGATCCAATAAATGTTTGCAATCATAACTGACAATGCAATATGAATTCAGGTCTGTGTTTTCATTTTTCAAACAACTGATCTACAGTCTTAACGCCGAATGCCATATTTATAGTGGCTTTTGATGTATATCAGCATTATGGTGCATGTTGAATGATGAATTGGAAATGTCTTTAATAAATCAGAAGAGTGGTTTTTGATATTTATTCTGCTTTTGAAAATCTACAATAAAGCCACGGATAGTGTGACTTTGATGCATTATAGATGCACTCTGAAAGGCTTAAGGCAATTATTTTAATTTTTATCACCTCTTACCTCTTCCAGATAGGACACAACCTCATCTTCTTTACGCACGCACACACCCACACCCACACCCACACACAAACACCCACACACAAACATAAACACAGTATGTTGCCCCTCTGTATCAGGTGTAGACACTAGCTAAGACTGAATAACTAGCTTCAAACAGAAAATTTGTCTTGTCCACTAACCTATTAAGTCCAGAAACTGGAACAGAGCCTGGAAAATAATACCGGATCCATGTAAAGTTTTGGTATTGGACTATTTAAATATTCTGAACTCAATGTCTGCAGTTTTCACTAATTAAAGTTTAGGGACACACTTCATGTCAATTCGTATAGCATTTTCTTTTCTTTTAATAGCCCAGTAATCCCTTGCATCAGAGTAGAGTTGAGGTGGCTAAATGGAACTGAAAGTTTACTGGCTGGATGCCCTTCCTGATGCCTACGGAATGTTCACAGCAGACGATTACTCAATGTGCCCAGAGACAGGAATAGATGTAGTCGGTGTGAGCTTAAATGGACTCCAAAGGATAGTAGAAGACAGGAAGGCCTGTAGGAACATGGTCCATGGGGTTGTGATGGGTCAGACAGCACTTCACAACTAACAAGAAGAAGAAGAAGATGTTGCTTAGCTTTGGAATCTTACATGTTGAACCAGGGGTGAAATCCAGCAGGTTCTGACAGGTTCTGGAGAAAAAGTAGCAGAAATTTTGAGTAGTTTGGAGAACCGGCAAATGCCACCTCTGGCTGGCCCCAGTGTAGGGTGGGAATGGAGATTTAGCAATATCCTTCCCCCAGGAATGGGGAAGAAATGGGGATTTTGTAGTATCCTTCCCCTAGAGTAAGGTGGGAATGGGAATTTTGCAGTATTCTTCCCCTGCCATGCCCACCAAGCCACGCCCACAGAACCGGTAGGGAAAAATTTTGAATTTCACCCCGTGTTGAACTAGGAAACAGATATCAGTACTAGGGATAAACCGATTGGTGAAGTTTGATTTTGCTCACAGAATATTCAGAATTCAGAAATTCAGAATATATATATATATGTGTGTGTGTGTGTGTACAATATATATATATATATATATATATATATATATATATATATATATATATATATATATATATATATATATATATATATGTAGGTCTTTGGTTATTCGGGTCTTCTCCCGTGTAAAATTGGAAGTATCTTGCCGACGTTTCGACAAAGTCTCTTTCGTCATCTTCAGGCTGGTATTCTCGACTTCGTGCTTCCAGGAGCAATGTGCGAAGCCGAGAACACCAGCCTGAAGATGACGAATGAAACTTCGTCGAAACGTTGCCAAGATACTTCCAATTTTACGCGGGAGAAGACCTGAATAACCAAAGACCTACATACAAACACCCGCGAAAACCTCAGAAAACATATATATGTTTTCTGCAATTGCTCCTGGAAGAACGAAGCCGAGAACACCAGCCTGAAGATGACGAATGAGACTTCGTCGAAACGTCGCCAAGATACTTCCAATTCTACGCGGGAGAAGACCTGAATAACCAAAGACCTACATATATATATATATATATATATATTGTACACACACACACACACACATATGTTTTTCCTTTAAGCCAGGTTTTTCCTACATAGCCAAGATTTTTCTGGAACCATAATTGAGCGAAATCATATTCACTACATTCTGGGTTTTTTCTCCATCTTTTCACTCTGGCAGCAAACAGAATCTTGTGCTACATTCTGGGAGACCTATATAGCTATTTCTGGCTCGTTAGCCGTCCTCAGTAGGCCACACCCACATCTCATGTTCCTCCCTGTAAAGGCCTAATGTCTAATTTCTTACTTTTCATAGGTGTAAAAGTAAGAAAATAGACAATGGACCTTTACAGGGAGGAACATGAGAAAGAATATATATATATATTCTTTCATCAATCTACAGATTTTTTTTTAATGTGAATTTTCCCAGCTCTATACATAGTTACCAATAATTTGCATGGCTAGTGTGAGGTAAGAAGGGATAACCACCTTCTAGTTTGCATATAATTTCAGGCGTGTGCAAATCATCCCTGATCCATTCTACAATCCATCTAAATTAGATATTCAAAATTCAAAGTGACTAAGATTTAAGTGGAGTTAATGGATAAAGTTTTGAGAGCAAAACTCATTCTGCTCGTGCCGCTTTGAAATTTGAAACAACATTTATTCACAGGGTAAAACTGTGATCGGGGCTTCTAAGCGGGAACATATGGCTAAGGTCTGAAATAATTTACTCTGAAATATATCAGAAGTTTGTAACCACCCCTTAAGTACAGCAGAAGTTGCTGTCATCATCTTTAAGGGAGGACATGAACCACCAAAGTGATTTAATAAATTTAAATCCACACTGGCTGCAATTATCTGTGTATTTTCTGAATACTGATAGGTTGAACGTAAACCCATCATGTTTCAAGCTGTAATTCTCAAGCTACTCTATTGAAGAAATCTCATTGAAGCCTCATTGATCTCCGCAGAGTCAGCAACATGAACTAAAGCAATTCATTTACATGTTTCATACTTGGAACACTCAAATGGTGTCAGGTGCAAAGGAAAACACGTGGCTGTCAAATAAATACATACATACATATACATACACACACACACACACACACACACACACACACACACACACACACACACACACACACACACACACATATATATATATATATATATATATATATATATATATATATATATATGTAAGTTTTCACAGGTATATATGTGTGTACAGATAATATCTCGGATTTCTTCCTGTGTAATTGTAAACAAGCTACCCACTGTTCTAAAGATATGTTTACAATTACATGGGAAGAAACCCGAGATATTATCTGTACACACAAACACACACACACACACACACACACATATATATTCTGAGGTTATCGCGGGTATTTGTATGTAGGTCTTTGGTTATTCGGGTCTTCTCCCACGTAAAATTGGAAGTGCTCCTAGAAGCTCCTAGCAGCTTCTAGGAGCAAATTGCTCCTAGAAGCATGAAGCCGAAGATGACGAATGAGACTTTGTCAAAATGTCACCAAGGCACTTCCAATTTTACGCGGAAGAAGACCGGAATAACCAAAGACCTACGTGTGTGTGTGTATGTGTGTGTGTGTGTGCGCGCATGCGTGCAAGTCTTGGTGTATTCTGCATTTCGGCAGAATCTCATCTGCCATCATCAGGCTTATGCAAGGGGTCTTTTGCAGCAACTGCTGTTACTATTTCAAATCTGGTGCTGGTAGTCGGCTTTGCTGGGATGGCCCCACCTCTTCGTTCTGATTGGTTGGGAGTCCCAGTCTGTGTCTATTGGCTTGGTTTCGGTTGTATGGTCAGTTTTTCTCTACCAGGTGGTAGGGCTTCATCTTTGTGGCTGGCTGGAATGTGATTTGGCTGGAGGTCTCTGGGTGTTCTGGGGTGTAGATTTTTCTATCTATATGTATTCTTGTAATATCTGTAATCTTTCTAAATGTACGAAATGGAATAACAGGCCATCTAGACACTGCAATGCTCAGACAGAATGATGGCCAGACTACTATTCCCTGGTAGAACTTTATACTTTTATTTGTCTGCTATTTGGTACTACTGTGGCTCAGTGGCTAAAATGCTGAGATTGTCGATTGAAAGGTCGGCAGTTCAGCGGTTTGAATCCCTAGTGCCGCGTAATAGGGTGGGCTCCCGTTACTTGTCCCAGCTTCTGCCAACCTAGCAGTTTGAAAGCACGTAAAAAAATGCAAGTAGAAAAATAGGGACCACCTTTGATGGGAAGGTAACAGCGTTCCGTGTGCCTTTGGCGTTTGGTCATGCTGGCCACATGACCATGGAGATGTCTTTGGACAACACTGGCTCTTTGGCTTTGAAATGGAGATGAGCACCGCCCCCTAGAGTTGGGAACTGTGCAAGGAAACCTTTACCTTTACCTTTTACTACTGTCTGGATATCAAATACACGGCCATTAACAACATTCATTGAATGAAACTGAACATGGGTAAATGAATTAGGCAACATTTTTTGTTAAATGGGATTTTCCATGTTCATGTTCCCTGCTCATGTTTATGTGTTCACTGGTCCATTAATGCAAGTGGATTTATTGGTTTGCACATGTAGCTTCTTTTCAGAACACACCTCCATTTTGAATTAGGATGCCATTTTCAACCGAAGCATTTGAAACCTGAACTGAAATTCACACACTCCTAGATGGAACCTAAGTTGTAAATCAGATGATGGATACCACTACTTTTCACACAATCACTAACCTGATGACAGTAGGCAGCATCTCTACTATCTGGGTAGGAGCATACATTTTTCAACAAAGAAATAGATTCTTTCTCAAAAACAGATTTCCCCAAGTATATCATCCTTTGGAATTTCACTCTTTCATTAGCACTGAACAAGGAAATAAAGTCAACATTCCCCTAGATAAACCTATTAATAAGCCGATGTAAAGCTATTGATTTTCCCCTCCTATAATGCATGTATAGTTCTTTTTGTTTTTATAAACTTCCATTCATGTCAATGTCTCCAGGTATAAACCCCAATTTTGGGCTCTTCAAGCTTAACTTGTAACAATTAAACCTTGGATTGATCCAAAAAGCTGATTTTCCTTTCTTGCTGCTAGATGTTTTTAAGCAGTATTTTTTTTTTAATTCAGCAAGCCTCAAGAAAATTATCTTTCTGTGTTGGTTAAATTGTTAAATTTTCCTGCCAACTTTTTGGTGGCTAACATATTCATACCCCAGGAATACTCCTTCATAACAGTATAGCAAAATCTTCTGATATAGTTGTTCTAAAGGTTAGAAAAGTAAGAGAACCAGTGATTTCAATGTACAAGGCTCATGCTATTGCATCAGGAGTTCAATAATCTAAAGCAGGAGTGTAGAATAGAATAGAATAGAATAGAATAGAATAGAATAGAATAGAATAGAATAGAATAGAATAGAATAGAATTCTTTATTGGCCAAGTGTGATTGGACACACAAGGAATTTGTCTTGGTGCATACACTCTCAGTGTACATAAAAGAAAAGATACGTTCATCAAGAATCATAACGTACAACACTTCAAGATAGTCATAGGGTACAAATAAGCAATCTGGAAACAAAGTGGCATTAGACGAGACCCTCTCTAATTTGAAGATGGGAGGAGATTTCTACTTTCTGACTTGCAATATTCTACTAATGTAACTTTACGATAAAATAGAATTCCCACTGACAGGAAGTTTCTCCTTAGTTCTAGGTTGCTTCTCTCCTTGATGAGTTTCCACCCGTTGCTTCTTGTCCTGCTTTCAGATGCTTTGGAGAATAGCTTGACTCCCTCTTCTTTGTGGCAGCCCCTGAGATATTGGAACACTTTAGTTTTGTAGATAGCAATAGCAATAGCAAATAGACTTATATACTGCTTCCAGTGTTTTACTCTCTCACTGGTTTACAATATCAACATATTGCTGTCAACAATCTAAATCCTCATTTTACTGATCTAGAAGGGTGGAAACCTGAGTCAACTTCAAGCTGGTCAGGATCAAACTCCAGGCTGTGGGCAGAATTAGCCTGCAATACTGCATTCTAACCACTGCACCACCCACTGCAGATCTGGGAATGTTATGCCACAAACATGCAAAAGAGATGCCACGGTTTGATTCTCCAATTCTGGGGGGATTTCTGAAAGATATCAAATAGATGTTCGTGTAGAATGGAGTTGACACTTTTTTCACTTATTTTTTACTGAGCTAGGTGGTGGCTCAGTCACTAAGATGCTGAGCTTGTCGATCAGAAGGTTGGCAGTTCAGCGGTTCAAATCCCTAGCGCCGTGTAACGGAATGAGCTCTGGTTACTTATTCCAGCTTCTGCCAACCTAACAGTTCGAAAGCACGTAAAAAATGCAAGTAGAAAAATAGGGACCACTTTGGTGGGAAGGTAACAGCACTCTGTGCACTTTCAGCATTTAGTCATGCTGGCCACATGACCATGGAGATGTCTTCGGACAGCTCTGGCTCTTTGGCTTTGAAACGGAGATGAGCACTGCCCCCTAGCATTGGGAATGACTATCTTTATCTTTATCTTTATAAATCTTATTACATTTATATATCGCCCTTCTCCTTTCGGACTCAGGGCGATGACCAGCCAGAGTAAAAACATTTGTACACAAAAGTTAAAATAATTTTAAAAGTAATTGAATAAATATTACCCATAATTTAAAACATTTCAATTAAAATCAGTATCAAACTTTAAAATCAATATAAAATCAGGCCAGCCCAGCTAACTGAAAAACATAAGTTTTTAGGGCCCAACGAAAAGTCTGAAGGTCTGGGATTGTTCGTATCTCTGGGGGTAGATCGTCCCAGAGGGTAGGTGCCACCACAGAGAAGGCTCTCCCTCTGGGGGTCGCCAGACGACATTGTCTGGCTGACGGCACCCTGAGGAGGCCCTCTCTGTGGGAGCGAACCAACCGGTGGGAGGCAATTGGTGGCAGAAGGCGGTCCCGTAAGTACCCCGGCCCTAAGCCTGCAAGGGGAACCTTTACCTTTACCTAATCCCTTTTGGTCAACGCTAAAATGTTAAAATCGAACCAAACAACTTTTTCTAAAAGATGTGTATGTCAATGCCAGTTTAGACTGTTAAATCACAGGTAAAGCATGAAAACAGGAACAGGTTATTCTTACAAGGAGGCAGAAGAATGACTACATAGTCCGCTTTCTAATTTCACTTCTAGAAATAATTGTTTGTTTTAAATGAAAGCTCAGAAGGTGGGAGTAATAGCTTAATGAAACGGTAATGTTCCCATTGCCTCTGCATGTGGGTACAAATTCAGGTATGCACAGATTTCCAAACACTATATGACATCCACCAAGCCTGACATCATCAAAACGCGTCTGCGCATGCCCCGCTGCGAACCAGTAGTAAAGGTAAGTAGAATCTACCCTTGTTCTGGGTGCAATTTAAGGTGTTGGAGGTCACCTCTAAAGCCCTTCATGGCATGGATCCAGGTTATCTGAGGGACCTTCTCACCCCACTGGGATTGGCCTGCCCCACTCAGACCAGCAGAGGAGACATTCTGCGGGTCCTGTCAGCCTAATTATTCTGGATGGTGGGTCCAGGAGGAGTGTTGTGGCCTGTCGGCTGCTGGCTCCTCCAGCAGCCAAATCAGAGGAGGAGGAGGAGACGTGGGAATCATGGCCAGCATCAAGGCAACCTGAGGGCTTTAGGGGGAAGAGGAAATAGAGCTGGCAAAGGGAGAGAGACAGAGGTGGAGTCTGGGCCATCCGTCAGCCCTCAGATGGAGAGTCAACAGCCCCCAGGTCTGGAGGTGACTGATGAGGAAGAGGAGGAACAGCTGGGTCCGGTGCCTGACATATGGATGCATCAGAGGCAGAGAAGAGGAGAGCAGTGGAAAACTATGGGATGATATTTGGGATGGAAGAGCCACCGCTACTAGCAAAGCCCCACCTTAGCCCTGGGGATGAAAGGTAGGGGGAGGAGATGAATAGATGTGGCACGCAAATATTCATCTTCTGGCCGGATGGACTTGTTAGCCTGAGAGAGAAAACTTTTTTACCGGGGCTGCCTACGCTCCTAATAAAAGAATATTTTGAGTTCAATCTTTTGAGGGTTTGTCCTGTTTAGGAAGCTGGGTCAGAACAAGGAGGGGCTTCTCTGCTGTTGCTCTTGCCCTCTCAAACATCTTGCCCCTTCCCCCAGGTGAGCCGACCCTCCTAGCCTTTCATCACAGCCTAAATATTTGGCTCTGCCAGTTGGCCTGGGACTTCAATGGGGGAACAGCACAATGGAGGTGGTTGATGAAATAACAAGAGATTCCACCTTACTCATTCTGCCCCTGTTCTCCCCACATGTCCTTGTTTTTTTTTTTTAATATTTTAATGTATAGATATATATCTTCTAACTAGAGCCTCAGATAGCTCGACGGGCTAGATAGCCTGTTATTAACACCCAGCTGTCTGCAATTATGCGAGTTCGAGGCTCAAGGTTGACTCAGCCTTCCATCCTCTCTAAGGTAGGTAAATTGAGGACCCAGTTTGTGGGGGCAATAAGCTGACTTTGTATAAATATACAAAAGTATGAAGGCTATTGCTTAACGCCTTGTAAGCCGCCCTGAGTCTCCGGAGAAGGGCGGCATATAAATCTAATTTTAAAAAACAAAACAAAACTATAAGCCTCCCAGAGTTACCTTATGGTAAGATGGGCAGCCAATACATTTAATAAACAAACAAACAAACAAACAAAAAATGAATATTCTGCAATGCCTTTGCTGTGGAGTTCCCCAGTGGGCCACGCTCTCTAGAACATTTTTTGATTGAAGCAACAATCGGAGAAGATTGCTCGAGCTGATGGGCTATGCTGGTTTTAAATCAGATACGGCTCCAGCGATGATTGTTTATCAGCCTCAGGTCACCTCCTCACTGCTCAGTGAAAAGGAAACCTGTTCCTCATTCAGTGATTGCTGAGCTATGATAAACTGCTAGCACTTTTTAATTTGATACTTCACATACTCATTAACAGGGCAGAAGGTCTGGCTTTCTTTATTTTCTTTTCCCAGGAGCAGTTTCTCTTGAAACGATAATATCATTTCCTACTGTAAATTTCACTTATTTCACTTACTAAAATAGCTTTTTTTTTTTTTTTTAAAGAATCTATCGCTAGGACATCGCGACAGCAAATAACAGAGCACCGAAAAATTAGGAGGGGCAGTCAATTACGAATTGCTGATGAAATTGTAGATGCCAACAGAGTGGTTGCTTGGCCATTAGATGGCTGTTGGTGGCCATGCGTAGCCATGCTTGGGTGCAGTGGTGAAATATGAACCGATTTGCTGGCTGTGCATGCATGCTGCATGCAGTATGCACCAAAAGGTAGCATTTTACTCCTGCTTGGGTGTAAGAGGCAGAAGATGCTACTTCTTCTCCTCTCTCTTTCATCTCACCCTCTCTGTTACTGTTACTCTATATTCCTGCCTGCAGTAAAAGTTTGCCATTTTAATGACAGTTTTCATACGTAACCCAATTCAGGATTGACCTGCCGAAGTCCCATCTCCTACGCAGCTATTAAAAGGGTCTTGCCTTCTGCTTTTGACCAAGACATTCAAGCCAATTAGATATGTTGGCTCCAAGCCAAACGGAAACCGCATTATGCCCTATCACAAGTAGAAGGCGGACTGCTGTACGGGAGGTATCATCCTATTTGTCAATGGGTGACTGTTTAGAAAAAAAGGGATGCTCCACATTCATAATTCAAAATTGCCTGTTTTGAAAGCAGGAGTTTTCGCAGTCTTCTATTGTGCATGTACAGCACAATACACAGGAGGATTATTTAACTATGCAAATCCCATTGACATAATAGGCAGGAGAGAGTACCATTTAATGCATACATAATCCACATATTAAAAGCTTCCTCAGTGTGATACGACATGACAAGCCATAATGCCCCTGAGCTTTAATAACCCATTGTGCTGATGACACACAATCCATAAATTATAGCAAAAGTGTCACTCGTGATTCGGTTATAATCTTTCGGCGTCCCTCCCCTCCACTTGCCTTTTATTAAAAGAGGACAGATTAGAATAGAATAAAATATACAAGATGATATGATCACATGCAAAAGCTGGATAGGTATAAAGCAAATCTGGTTGCAATGGTATGTGAAAATGACCTTGGAACGCTGATCCCAAAGATGCTGCCTAGAGAACAATCAGATAAAGGACAACTTAGCCTCCAGCTGGATAATGGGTAGGGCAAGAATAACAGAATAGCAAATTTGGAAAGCACCTTAGAGGTCTTCTAATCCATCCCCCTGCTCAAGCATTAGACCCTATACCAATCTTGACAAATGATTGTCCATTCTCTACTTAAATACCTTCAGTAATGGAGCATCCACAATTTCTGGAGGCAAGTCATTCCACTGATTAATTGTTCTCACCATCAGGAAATTTCTCCTTAGTTCTAGATTGCTTCTCTCCTTGATTAGTTTCCACCCATTGCTTCTTGTCCTGCCCTCAGGTGCTTTGGAGAAGAGCCTGACTCCCTCTTCTTTGGGGCAGCCCCTGAGATAACAGGTCTCCCCTAGTCCTTCTTTTCATTAGACTAGTTGTATCCAATTCCTGTAATTTTTCTTCATATGTTTTAGCCTTCAGTCCCCTAATCATCCTTTTGGAGAGGAAGAAGGAGGGGTAGTGGGAGAGGGGGAGAAGAAGAGAGGGAGAGAGAGAAAGAAAGGGAAGATGAAGAGAGAGGGGGGGGGAGTGGGAAGTAGGTAGGTAGGAGAGAGAGAGAGACAGAGACAGACAAACAGACAGAAAAAGACAGAGAAAGAAAGAGAGAAAGAAAGAGAGGGAAGGAGTGGGAGGTATGTAGGTAGGGAGAGGGAGAGAGAGAGAGAGAGAGAGACAGACAGACAGACAGAGACAGAGAAAGAAAGAGAGAAAGAAAGAAAGAGAGAGAGAAAGAAAGAGAGAGAGAAAAAGAGAGCAGGCAAGCAAGAGAGAGAGAGAGAGGGAGAGAGAGGGAGAGAGAGGGAGAAAGAGAGGGGGAGGGAGAGGGGGAGGGAGGGAGGGAGAGAGTGTTTGGTGTCATGTAAATAAACATTACTGGAACAACAAAAAGGACCAAAAAAAGTCATCCCAATTTAGGGCACTTTAAAGAAATGCCCTAAATTGATGAAGAATTACACTGAAAAAGTAAACAACTTCCATCCCAAGGAACTTCCTTGCCAATAGGAATCCCTCATTCCCAAGTGATTTTGGTCGTCTACAGCAAAAAGGGGTTGGACTATTAGACCTCCGAGGTCCCTTCCAGCACAAATGATTCTATGTTCTTTGATGTACGGCGAGCACTATTAGACAACATTGTCTCTTTGCATTAATGTGGCTAGTAGAAGCCACAGTTGGCTCGTTCCTAATATAGTCGTGTTCTTGGTTGAAAAAAAGATTACCTGGGAGCGATTGCATCTTTGGTTATAGAACTGATTTTATCAGATTAGATTCTTACCAGCAAGATCCCTGCTTTGACCCAGAAATTTCCCATTCCACAGAGCGGATTTCACCAAATGAGCGTTTACCTTCATGTTACTATAACTCTTTTTACCTAAGCTGCTTGCTAGCAGGTGGAATCGCCTTTTAACGCATTTCTGGCCAACTTGCTCTTCAATTTTCTACTGATGCAGGCCAAGTTACAGATGGTGGTATCCTTCTGAATGAGTAGTGCCTATCATGTGTACAATGGTCTTAATCACACATTATCTTCCTTTAAAAAAAAAAAGCAGAGATGGAAGAATTAATGCATGTTGATCTCTGTCATTTCATAATAGAGCAGACTTGGAAGTAACAGTTTGTAATTGCTAGATATCAAGAACTTGTCGGGGAAATGTATCCTCAAAAGCCATTCTTGTTCTCGCTTTTTCGGTGTGTGTGTGTGTGTCTGAATAGAGGGAAAATCAAGGCTATTCATCAGAGGTTCTTCGTTAGCCAAACAAAGCAATTTAATCCCCACCCCCAGCAAGAAACTGTATAGCACCAGTTGGTTACAAGGACCAACCCCTGAGTGTCTCCCCATCAAAGCACGTGGTTCCTGAAATAAAGAGGTTTTTTTTTAAAGAAAAGCAGGTATTCAAATTAGCAGGTAAAAGATAACTGCATTGGTCAGAATGTCAGGTGGCCATCAATGTTCCTGTTAGCACTTCAAGCTGCATTTACTCTAGTGCTGACATAGAAGGAGGAGGAGAGGCATCTGGAAAGGGACGTTTGACTTTTCACCTACTTATTTCCCCTGGAGATGATATCCCCTAGGAGATGGGATGGGAGGGGGGAAATTCCTTTGAGCTGGAGCAGTAGATTAGGGGTAGAGTGACTTGGAAGATGGCCAATGAGTGCAGAGGAGTGAGGAAAGGAAAGGAAATGGAGGTTTTTGGGTCAGGAAGCCAGTGTTGGCTGCAATGGAGTCGGGCATCGGTTGTTGTGCTTAATAAATGAGAGATTTTATCAAAGACCTTTTGTTGAAATGAAATTTATTTGAGACGACATCAAAACTTGACAGCTCCATCCATTTTAAAGGCATAAAAATAAAACATATCTATGTTGCTCTTCCAGGAATCCTTTAAAACAGAATAACAGATGTGGAAGGGACCTTGGAGGTCTTCTAGTCCAACTACCTGTCCAAGCAGGAGGTCCTATACCATTTTAAATAAATAGCTGTCCAGTTTCTTCTTAAAAGTCTCCAGTGATGGAGCACCCACATATGTATGTATATGTATGTATATGTATATGTATATGTATATGTATATGTATATGTATATGTATATGTATATGTATATGTATATGTATATGTACAGTCAGGTCCAGAAGTATTGGGACATCGACACAATTCTAACATCTTTGGCTCTATACACCAACACAATGGAGTTGAAATGAAACAAACACAATGTGCTTTAACTGCAGACTGTCAGCTTTAATTTGAGGGTATGTACATCCAACTCAGGTGAAGTGAGAAATAAATGGAGATCAGTGAAATAAAGAACATATGTTAAGAGATGTAAACAATATGATGATGATTAATTTTTTTTATAAAAGTTTTTTTTAAAAAAACAAACAAACACATAATACATCAATCCTTCCGTGTGTCTCCTTGGTGTTTCTTCCATGAATTCTTTTTATTACTCCTCCTCTCTTCATTTCTCCTTGATAGTTTCCATTTCTCTGTTGCGATATTTCCCCCAAATTGCAATACATTTAATATAACATTCTCCTTATTTAATTATCACAATCTTTATCTATATCTCTTTCTTAATCAATCATAAAATTTTCCCCATATCTTATAATAGTCCTTATCCTCTCTCTCTTTAATGAAATATGATGATGATTATTAATATGATTGTTAAGATTATTACATTTAATATAATATATTTACAGTAGAAAATATGTTAAGAGGGAGAAATGAATAGAATTATGATGATGCTGATGCTGATTGTAAAATTAGAGAATTATTGCAATATTATATTTAATTAATTTCCATCCATTGCTTCTTGTTCTGTCTTCTGGTACTCTGGAAAACAGGTTGACCAACTCCCTCTTTTTGTTTAAAAAGTTACTTTCTGTAATCCTCAGATTTGAAAAAAATAGTAATAAAAAAAAAATTCACAGGCCAGTCTTCAGTTCAAAGATATTCCTCCCCCCTGCCCCATCTTATGAAAGCACAATCCATTTAGCCCTTCCAAGGAATATACAGCTATATAGAAAACAATCAGTGAAATGCTCTCAAGAGACGGAAATGATTTTAATAAGTTCTAGCTGATTGTTGATTTGCATCAAGGAGCCCCTTTGGCTTTGCAGTCTTATCGCGTGGCTGGATCGATCTTGCTCTCTTAATGTCACGCTCCTCATCTTCCTTGTAAAGGAAGAAAGAGCTGCCTGTGAAGATCAGCTTGAAGAACCACAGAAAAAGCGAATCTCGTTCAGCTTGGCATATTGCACGTCGAAATACGATGCTTAATCGTTCACCCTCCCTTCTCTCCTTAGATCCGGTTTCCAGGATCAGGAAATGTTCCAATTACCATTTCGTAGGCTGTGTATATTTTCTGATGGCTGAGAAGGAAACTAGATCCTTGAATGCTTTTTGTGAGTTTTTGAGCTCTCTTTTGTATTTGAGAGGCAACCCCAGGGAACAACAACAACAACAACAAGAAAAAGCCCAAGGTCAGAAAAATGTCACTTTTAGTTGACTTTGTGGAATAACAGAGTTGGAAGGGACCTTGGAGGTCTTCTAGTCCAACCCCCTGCTTAGACAGGAAACCCTACGCCACTTCAGACAAATGGTTATCCAATGTCTTCTTTAAAACTTCCAGTGTTGTAGCATTCACAACAACTGGAGGCAAGTTGTTCCACTGGTTAATTGTTCTAACTGTCAGGAAATTTCTCCTTAGTTCTAAGTTGCTTCTCTCCTTGATTAGCTTCCACCCATGGCTTCATGTCCTACCCTCAGTGCTTTGAAGAATAGCTTGACTTCCTCTTCTTTGTGGCAGCCCCTGAGATATTGGAACATTGCTATCATGTCCACCCAGCCTTCTTTTTTTCATTAAACTAGACATACCCAATTCCTGCAACTGTTCTTCATATGCTTTAGCCTCCAGATCCCCTAATTTTTCAGGGACTTTAACTGATGATCTTCCCTTTTTTTCTGTTCTGCAGTCCTACACACTTGATTTTCCCAGCCAGATGCTTTTCAGATGTGCTAACTTATCCACCTCCATCATCCCTTCCAGATGTGGAGAGAGATGATTATATTTTTTTATTAGCCACAGAAAGCACTGGATTTAAAGATTTAACCAAAAGGATATAGATGGTTCTTAGAAAATTTCTGGATCTCCCTCTCCAATATTGGCCTAACTTTAAGAAATAAGACACCGAGCAAACTTTGCTGATCTTAAGCACGTGCATTAGCAATGAATCCTGTCTTGAAAAGAAGTCAAGAGCAGCCTATCCCCACAGCAACAGCAACAGCACGTAGACTTATATACCACTTCATAGTGCTTTACAGCCCTCTCTAAGTGGTTTACAGAGTCAGCGTCTTGCCCCCAACAATCTGGGTCCTCATTTTACTGACCTGGGAAGGATGGAAAGCTGAGTCAACCCTGAGCCTGGTGAGATTTGAACTGCCAAATTGCAGGCAACCAGCAGTCAGCAGAAATAGCCTGCAGTACTGCATTCTAACACTGCACCACCACGGCATAACTGATCATAGTGAAATATACTTTTTGCATGTACTTTATATTCAACGGCAGATAGATTTCTAACTTTCTAAGTTTGGTTGTGTTTTGTATCATCTAATATCCACAGAATATCTTCCTTCCTTCCTTCCTTCCTTCCTTCCTTCCTTCCTTCCTTCCTTCCTTCCTTCCTTCCTTCCTCCCTCCCTCCCTCCCTCCCTCCCTCCCTCCCTCCCTCCCTCCTTTCCTGCATCCCTTTACATAATTGTACACACATACATAAACCATCTCAAAAGTATGCTCCATACTTTTGGCTGACTGCCAACTCCCAGCTTCCAGCCATTTCACGGGGTGCATTTTGAGCTGTGTTTGCTGTCCCGTCTCAGCTGGTTGCTTTTGTCCCATGGAGCTCGGATCTGGGGCTTAATTGCTCTGACACAGACTGCTCACAGGCAGGATTCATTGCTAAAGCACATGCTTGAGCTGTCACGCTTCTGGGGGTCCGTGTCATTTTCTAAGGCACAGATGTCCTATTGTTACTGGGGTGCTGAAGACACTGTAGCTATTTCTTAATTCCATCATTGTCCTTGGAGGTGTATAGCTACGAAGCTACTTCAAGGAAAGGGAAGATTGAGTGCCGAGGAGAAGGGAATGCAAAAGAATCCCAGGGCATTGGCAGGGTAATGGAAGGTTGAGAGGGGACATGTTAGCTGTCTTCAGACATCTGAAGAACTGTCACATTGTAGAGACTCCTAACATCTTCTCACTTGCTCCAGAGAGTAAGACTAGAATGAAGGCGGTGAAACGTCAAGCATGAAGATACAGATTAGATGTTAGGAAGGACTTCTTGTTCATAAAAGCAGTCAATCAGTGGAACAGATTGCTGCAGGAAGTGGTTTCTTCCCCTTCAGTGGAGCTTTTCAAACAGAAACTGGATAGTCATTTTTCAGGGATGGTTTAGTGAGTCCTTTAGCCCACAAAGTTTTGAACTTGACAACCCTTCTATGTAGGGATGGGCTTCAAAAATTTCAGCAAGGGGTTCTTTGCCCAGATGCTGGGTGGGCATGGCCATGGTGAGTGAGGCCTAGTCAGCCTTCTGGGTCACTGCGTTATTTGTAATTACCAGCTGAGCTTCCATTCTGAACATTACGGTAGCTTGCCAGAGAACTTTATCTTTGAAGATAAGACGGTCTTGTGATTTTTGAGCTACTGCGCATGTCCAAATTCTTTTTTTTCTAACTTCCTGATTTTTACTTTCTTCCTTTGTCCATCTCTGAGATAAACTGCCGGCAAGATGTAGTTAGCTAGGGTTTCTTTTACTTTTACAATAAAAATGTTTTTTAGAATACATTCGGGTTTTCTTTCTTTGAGAGTATACACCATGGAAAACAAGATCCATTCACCTCTAATTAATTACAGTTTCCCCAGGGGGGAAACAAAGCTGATTCATGCTTCGACATTCTGCACCATGGCAGGGTGGGTGGGTGGGGGTTGCCCTCCCCAGGCTCCGGAGGCTTTCCTCAAGCCTCCAGGAGGGCGAAAATGGCCTCCCCAGGCTCTGGAGGCCCTCTGGAACTTCCAGTAGGCCCATTTTTCACTTTTCCTGAGCCTTCGGGGTAGGTAATATTTTTGGGGTAGGTCATATTTTGGAGAAAACACAGTATTTTTTTAAAAAAAATAAAGTTTTGATATCGAAAACTAATAAATTTTAATATTAATACTTGTATGATATAAATTGTTAGAGCAATAACCCAGAATTTGAATCCTGTGCCGTTCCCCCCAAAACCCTAATTTTTCTGCATCCGTCCTCTAAGTCCTGCTTTCTTTTTGGATCACCCATAAAAAGGCCTTCTAGTTCAACCCTCAATGGGCCAATTTATGGCTGATATTTTCTACATGGTTTTAGAGGCCTTTGGAAATGGATGCCTTACAGCTAGAGGTAGGCTGCACTTCCTTTAACAAAGGGTTCTGTTGTGGTCCGCCAGCAGCCTGCAGAGAAGGCAGCAGAGTCGGACAGTGAGGAGGTTGGGGAGGAACATGGGCCAGTCCTGGAGTCTGGGGAAGGCTCGGACGAGGGCTCTGCATCGGAGGCAGAGAAAGGGCCATCTGGGAGGTACGTGCTGCCTCTGGAGCCTCCAGAGTTGGACAGCAGAGAGGCAGAGGAACATGGGGATCCTGTTCCCAGTGCATGCATGTGCAGAGCTGCCAGAAGGCAAGAACAGTTAAAACAAAAGGGACGACTCAGGAGTAGGGCTTGGAGATGATTGGCCCCTCCCAGAAGGCTTAAAAGAGGAACAAAGGCATGTGGGCCTTTGCAGGAAGCAACGTTGTTAATTCGGTGCAGTTTAAAGTTTGAAGCTCTGTTTGATTCTGGACTCCATGTGGCTTTGCCAATTAAGTCTTTGGCAGTGTGCCAAGGGAGATAAAGGTGGGTGATTATCAGCCTTATCCCGAAGGACTCTTTACAACTATTTGGCACTCATCCCAAATTCACAGCTGTTAAAATAAAACAGGTTTTTGGGACTACTTGTGTGTTTTACTGACTCAGGAAGCCTAGAACAGGTTCACTGGTTGCGAATGCACACACACGTGTGTGTGCTTTGCACATGCACACTTTTTTGGGAAAGAAAAGGAGCTTCAAACAGGCTCCTAATCAGCTCAGGCAGCTCCGGTGAGAACAGCAGGGCCGGCGCGGAATGCAGCTGGGCCAGCCAACGAGCCATAAAGTAAGTTATAAATGGATAGCATAGAATAGAGGCAGGTGGGCAGACACAGTGAGTGATCACAGCTAAGGGTTCACCCGAACCCTTGCGATTATGCAGCAGCTCACTGCTGCCTACAGCCTTGATCTAACATCAACCATTTCTTTCCTTCCCGTTGGGATCTGTATGGCATCCTTCCCTTTCTCCTTCCAAGGTTTCCTGCTGATTTCACCACTCCTCTCCAGCACTTGGCGCGCATAAATCTTTTGAAGTGTGCCAGCATAATCTACAGGCAATTGGGTCTACCTATCTTATATGATCCGGCATGAGAGGCATGTTACAGGTCCTGTCCATTAAAGAGTGCCATCTGAAGGCCCCAGGAAGAGAGCCTTTTCTGTTATGGAACATGACACCCCCTTGGAAATTAGATTGTTGGCATTTCATAAGGCCTTGAGACCCTCTACCTGAGGGCATCAGGTTCTGAATGTCAGTGGGAGCACAGGAAGTGGTTGTATTGAGGGTAGTTACTGGTTGCCTACACATCCTGCACTTATTTGAGCCATGGTGGCACAGTGGTTAGAGTGCAGTATTGCAGGCTACTTCTGCTGACTGCCGGCTGCCTGCAATTTGGTGGTTCAAATCTCACCAGGCTCAAGGTTGAGTCAGCCTTCCATCCTTCCGAGGTGAGTAAAATGAGGACCCAAATGAGGCAAGAGGCTGACTATGTAAACCGCTTAGAGAGGGATGTAAAAGCACCGTAAAGTGGTATATAAGTCTAAGTGCTAATCCTATTTTATGGTTTTTAACTATTTTAATCATTGTTACCCATCCAGAGTTACTGGTTTGACATGGGGACAGCTGTTTTTATTCATGTTGTATGTTTGTGTGTGAATGCTGTGTGCAGGGGGTAGGTGGCTAAGAAACTGACCTTGTCAATCAGAAAGGTTGGCAGTTCGGCGGTTCGAATCCCTAATACAGGTCTCCTGAGTGAGCAGAGGGTTGGACCAGATGACCTCCAAGGTCCCTTCCAAATCTTTACCCTTGTTACTATAACAAATACATAAGAACTGTGTAGGTTCTACTCTGGGACACATGACTATCAATAAGGGACTTAAAATGGATAACTCAACCATTTTTTCAACTTGCTCCCTGACTGCCTTACCTATATGGAAGCTTTGTGAAAACATTTTGGAGGGGGTGGAAAATAGTTTCGGCCCATTTTATTATTTATTTATTTATTTATTTATTAGTTCAATTTATATGCCGCCCTTCTCCGGAGACTCAGGGCGGCTTACAATGCATTAAGCAAGAGCCTTCATACTTTTGTATATACCTGCTTAGTAGGGCTTTCGCCCCCCACCCCCATGGTGTTCTTTTTTTATACAAAGTCAGCTTATTGCCCCCACAATCCGGGTCCTCATTTTACCTACCTCGAAACGATGGAAGGCTGAGTCAACCTTGAGCCTGGTGAGATTCGAACTTGCAGTAATTGCAGGCAGCTGGGGCTAGTTAACAGCACTTTAGTCTGCTGCGCCACCAAGGCTCATTAATCTCAGCCTTTCTTTTTCTAGATTGCCTGCAGCACTGAAGTTGGCCCTGTTCTGTTGAGTTTTTCAGAGATTTCTCCTTCTGGCGAACAGAGGAAGAAAAAGTTAGTCCTGTTTTTTTCTTAAAAGGTTTATTTCCAGCATTTTGTTGGATTGGAAAGAATTAAAAAAGGATTTAAGCATTCATCTCAGTGCTAGTATTTTAATGGAATAATATAGAAAGGCTGATTAGCTGTCATCGTGCTGGACACAATTTTCTCTTGTTGAACTTGTACGGAATAGTAAGACTTAAAGGATTGCAATGGATGCCTTTATCATTAGCCACTTTTTAAAGAAACTTTTCACCAATGCCAACATTTCTGCAAGGTTGCGGGGCGGGGAATTGCAATTAATACTTATGAGATGAGAAAGCTGGGCTTCTGATACATACATCTTCAGCATTCTGGTATTCCACAGTATCTCTCTTTTCTGGTAATTATTGAACAGTTCCTGATATCATGATATGGAGGGCCGAGAGAGACAGAGAGACAGAGAGACAGACAGACAGACAGACACACACACACACACATACACACACACAGATGAGACAGAGACAGAGACAGAGAAACAGAAACAGAAAGAGAGAGAGAGAGAGAGAGAAGAGAGACAGACAGACATGCACAGAGAGAGACAGAGACAGAGGAACAGAGAGAGAGAGAGAGAGAGAGGCAGACAGAGAAAGAGACAGAGAAAGAGAAAGAGAAAGAGAAAGAGAAAGAGAGAGACAGAAACAGAGAGACAGAGAAACAGAGAGAGACAGATACAGAGAGAGAGAGAGACAAAGAGAGACAAAGACAGTGAGACAGATACAGAGAGAGAGAGAGAGAGACAGAGAAAGAGAGAGAGAGACACGGAGAGAGATAGAGAGATAGACACACACAGAGAGAGATCAGACAGACAGAGAAACCGAGAGAGAGACAGAGAGAGAGAAGAGAGACAGACAGACAGACAGACAGACATGCACAGAGAGAGACAGAGACAGAGAAACACACACACATACAGACAGAAAGAGACAGAGAGACAGACAGAGAAACAGAGAGACAGACAGACACAGAGAGAGAGAGAGAGAGACAAAGAGAGAGAGACAAAGACAGTTAGACAGATACAGAGAGAGAAAGAGAGAGAGAGAGACAGAGAGACAGAGAGAGAGAAAGAGAGGGAGGGAGGGAGGTGGTGGTAAACATGATCACTTCCCACTTGGAAGGCTGAGAGTTTAATCCAAGGTAGCAGCAGATTTCTCTCTCTCAGGGTGAAAAGAAAAAATATTTGCTGTGAACTCTATATAGACATCAGGAAGGGCAGCCAGCCAGCCAGCCAGCCAGCAGTAAATGCTCAGCTCAATTCAGTCACCCTGACTCTACCCTGAACAAAGGGATTACAGGGTCGATACATACATACATACATACGTGTGTATGTGTGTGTGTATGTGTATGTGTGTGTGCATAAATATATATACATATTTCTGAATCTCATTGAACATAACAAAGCTAGAAAGCTTAATGTCTCCATAAAATCTTTTCTGATAGATAAATATTTATACTTTGTATTTTCTTGCTACAAGTTAAATTGAGTTATTAGAAGCCCAGAGTAGAGTGATTTGTACACCACACGATAATCAAGGTCAGTAGAAACTTGTTAAAAACATGTTTGTATAATTAGCAATGCTTTCCTCTCGAGCTATCAAATTTACATAACCCTGATCTAAAATATTAAGTAGGATCCTCTTAGGATCCTTTTTTTTTTTTTATTGTGGCAATGGTCAAAACCCATTGTAATGTGTGAAATATTTGAAAATGTATCAAATTTGGCCTGGTGTAATGGCAATGTTTTCAAGGCCAGGAATGTAAATGCCCCTGCAGATGGGACTTTTATTATGTATTTAGTTATTTATTGATTTCATAAAGTGTCAGAGTATATTCATCAACTGGAATAGGACATAGTAACAAAGTCAGCCAATTGGGAGCTGAGACAGACTGGAGTCAGGGCGTGTCTTAGCCTGCAGCTTCTGAGTCTGTGCAGAGCTAAAGTGAAACTAATCTCTCTATGCTGTACTCTGTGCGTGAACATGTCTGCTGATCTGATCTGAAGAACCACTGTTGGTATTGTCAATATACTTTATGTGTTATTATGAATATAAAGAAGTGAATAAATCAGATATCCGCGTGTGCTTCTGGATTTGATTTTGCAAGGAACTCTGACATAAAGTCATAAACAGTTGCATATTCACACATGCTCTTTTGTGAAACTCATTCTCATTGGCTCCAAAATTCAAGTTCAAGGAGAGTGGTTTGGATGTATATCTCACTGTTTCATTCAACAACTGAATGAAAACTGCAGGTGACCTTCTACCGCTGCACTATAGAGAGTATCTTAACTTACTGCTCCTGTGTATGGTTTGCCAATTGCACAGCACTCAGAGGGTTAACATCTTTGTCCAGAGGATCATTGGTTGCCCTCTCCCATCCTTGGAAGAGCTTTATAGCTCCTGCTGCCTTAAGAAAGTTCAAAACATTCTTAAAGATCCGTTTAATCCTGGGCGCCCTTTTTTTTTTGAACTATTACCATCGACAGACGGTACAGGATAATAATAATAATAAAAGGACAAATAGGCTGAAAAACAGCTTCTATCCCAGGGCCGTAACTACCATATTTTTTGGAGTATAAGATGCACCTTAGTTTTTGGGGAGTATACTGGAGTATAAGATGCACCTTAGTTTTTGGGGAGAAAAATAAGAAAAAAGCTGATTGGCAGGTGGATCGGCCTCCCAGAATACCCCCAATCAGCTGTTCCCAGAGGTGAATTTCAGCAACAGGTTCCTTGTTTGTGAGCTCTGTGCCTTACTTTTTTTTTCCCGCTGCCTCTGAAATTTCTGAAACACTGTTTGGGGGCTGTTTGGGGGCTCACTTCCTGAAGCTCTGTTTGGGGGCTTTTTTTCTGAAGCTGTTTGGAGGCTTCTTTTCTGAAGCTTCGTTTCTGATGCTTTTTTCAGCCTCTGAAACCTCCGTTTGAGAAGCTGAGTGGGGCTACATTCGGAGTATAAGACGCACCCAGATTTTCACCCTCTTTTTTGGGAGAAAAGGGTGCGTCTTATACTCCGAAAAATACGGTATATTGAATTCTACTATATGGTGCAATATTAATACAATTTCAGGGGTTTTCAATTCAATTGTATAGAATACGAAGGATGTGTGTTTTTGTTCTATTTTTTATAGTTTTCTTACGTATGATGTACAGTGAAGATGGCATTTCATTTTTTTGCACGAGGTGCAATGACAATAAAGTAAACTTACTAGATTGTACAACTGAAGGCAATGCAGAGCTGACTCCTCTCTATGGTGTTTTTTTTTTTTTTTAATGTTCCAAAATGCACCGTTTTATATTTCTCTAAATCCATCACTGAAAACACTTGTAAAACATGTCTGGAATTTAGTAGAAGTGAATGGCATCATAGGGTGGAACAAATTATGGAGAGCCATGCAAAACCGATGAAAGGATGTTGAAGATCGCGAACTGGTAGCTCTTCCTATGCTCCCTATGTTTTCTCTACATTTGTACGTTGGTTTCCATGGGATTCTTCAGAGAATAACAGACTTGGAAGGGACTAATTTGGAGGTGTTTTAGTCCCACCCGCTGCTCAAGCAGGAGATGCTATATCATTCGGGACAAATGGTTGTCCAATCTCTTATTGAAAACCTCCAATGATGGATCACCCACAGCTTCTGGAAGTAACCTGTCCACAGACGAATTGTTCTCAGTGCCAGGAAATTTCTCCTTAATTCTAGATTGGTTTTTTCCTTGGTTAGTCTCCACCCATTGCTTCTTGTCCTGCCCTCAGGTGCTTTGGAGAATAGTTTGACTCCCTCTTCTTTGGGGCAGTCCCTGAGATATTGGAACACTGCTATCATGTCTCCCCTAGTCCTTTTTTCATTAAACTAGACATACCCAGTTCCTGCAACCGTTCTTCATATGTTTTAGCCTCCAATCCCCTAATCCTCTTCTCTGCTCTTCTCTGCACTTTCTAGAGTCTCAATATATTTTTTGGGGGGTGGGTGTTTTGGTGATCAAACCTAGATGCAGTGTTCCAAATGTGGTCTTACCAAAACATTATAAAATATGATAAAATATAAGAAATGGAGATATAAAGAAAGTTGTGAGAAGGAAGTATTCCTGCTGTATCTCCGGTCACCGCACTATAAAAAGGATGTGGAGTCTCTAGAAAGAGTGCAGAGAAGAGCAGCCAGGATGATGAGGGGACTGGAGGCTAAAACATATGAAGAACGGTTGCAGGAACTGGGCATGGCTGGTCTAGTGAAGAGAAGGACCAAGGGAGACATGACAGCAGGCTTCCAATATTTGAGGGGCTGCCACAGGGAGGAGTGGGACAAGCTATTTTCCAAAGCTCCTGAAGGCCAGACAAGGAACAATGGATGGAAACTGAACAAGGAAAGATTCAAACTGGAAATAAGGAGAAATTTCCTGACAGTGAGAACAATCAACCCATGGAACAGAAGTTGCCTTCAGAAGTTGAGGGAGCTTCATCACTGGAGGCTTTCAAGAAGAGATTGGACTGCCCTCTGTCAGAAATGGTGTAGGGTCTCCTGCTTGGGTGAGTGGGGTGAGGTTGGGCTAGATGATCTACAAGGTCCCTTCCAACTTGTTAAGATGTTAATCTTCGGAAATGGCTTTCAGTTGCAACAACAGTAGTTTTAGGAGAGAAGGCAATGGGTGTCCCTCCTGGTACTAAAACAGGTGGGAATTATAATCCTTTTTCATACGTAGGATAATTCTAGTGTTTCCTCCCTAGTTCTCCTGAGTGAGCAGTGGGTTGGACTGGATGACCTCCAATATTCCTTCCAACTCTGTAACTGTTATGCCTTTTTATGCATACCCTGCTTTTCTGCTCACAGGACTTGTGACACAGCTATTTTTTTTTTCCTCAAAAACCACGGTATCCAAAATGATGTGCAGTACTTATTGCTGATTGATATATTCTGAAAAAAAGCATTTAGCCAAGCGATGGATCTAAAGGCAATTTGACTGCGTGGAGATTGCTAAGGTTCATCGACAAACTGCATTTTGCTCTTTGGAAGAAGAGGGGGAGAGGAACTGAGGTAAGGTATTAAATGGATCGTTATAGTTCTATAGAGCCACCTACCTACCTTATTTGGGGGATGGTTATAACTTCAAGGAAACAACAGACCAAGAACACTTGTTTCTACATACCAGTTGCTCACCATTTTGAGTCCCCGAGCAGCTGAAAGATTATCTGCTTATTGTTATACCTGCCAGATTGCAGTGTTGAGAACAAGGGGGGGGGGGGGGAATGAATCACTGCCTTGTTCCACAGCAAAACAAGTGGAATGGAATGGAATTGAACAGCATACTATTGCATTTTGTGGGCCGCCTCATCGTATGCTAAAGCGAAGTGGGAAGCTGCCAAAACACTTGCCAATTTTATTTAAGCTTGCTTTGACTTTGCTACTGAGCAGGAGCTGCAAAGCTGACAAATAAGCATTTCCTGTAACCGGATCTAAAGACTGAAAATTGTAGAAGAGTGAGGTTACGGAAGGAAAGAAGGAGAGAAGGGAGGGAGGGAGGAAGAGGAGGAGGGGAGAGAGGAAGGAAGGAAGAGGAGAGGCGGAAGGAGGGGGGAAGGAGGGAAAGGAGGGAGGGAGAGGAGGGGAGGGAGAGGAGGGGAGGGAGAAAGAGGAGGAGGGGAGAGAGGAAGGAAGGAAGAGGAGAGGGGGAAGGAGGGAGGGAGGAAGGAAGGAAGGAAGGAAGGAAGGAAGGAAGGAAGGAAGGAAGGAAGGAAGGAGACAATGGTTTCAAATTGCACTGCAAACGTCAGAAACGAACGCCCTGTCAAATCTCTTCCAGCAGGGCAGGTCAAAGAAAAACTTCGTTGATTGAATGCAAGAATTATGGGAAGGATCAGAATTTTGGAAACTGCATCTTTAATCTCTTCTTTTTTATTAGTAAACTCATAAACTCAGTAAACTCAGGTGTTGAAAGACTTGAAAGACCAGGTTAGGTCCTGATAGTCATAGAAAAGCTATCAAGTGGTCACTGAGAACCAACCTTCATTTCTTCCTGGCACTCCGTCATTCTCTCCGTGAATCATTAAGGTGAAATCTCTGGGAAAGTTTTGAATCCACGAATAGGAATTCAATAGGGTCATCAGGAAGCCTCAGAAGAAACTAGAATATTTTTTTCTGCTAGAAAAATTATTCTCCAAAGCACCAGAAGGCAGGAAAAGAAATAACGGTTGGAAACTAATCAAAGAGAGAAGGAACCTGGAATTAAGGAAAAAGAGCAACTAGGGTGATTAAAGGCCTGGAGACTAAAACATATGAAGAAGCGTTTTAGGATTTGGGGTTAGCTGGTCTAGAGAAAAGAAGGACTAAGCGGGGAGATGACAGCCGTATTCCAGTATTTGATAGGTTGCCACAAAGAGGCAACATTTCCAAAGCCCCAGAGTGCAGGACAAGAAATAATGGATGGAAACTAATCAAGGAGAGAAGCAACCTGGAATTAAGGAGAAACTTCCTAAAAGTGAGGACAATTAACCAGTGGAACAACTGGCCTCCAGAAGTTCTGGGTGCTCCATCACTGGAGGTATTTTAAGAAGAGACTGGACAGTCACTTGTCTGAGACGATATAGGACCGTGATGGCGAACCTATGGCACGGGTGCCACAGGTGGCACAAGGAGCCATATCTGTGGGCACGTGAGTGTTGCTGTAGCAGCAACATGCATGTGCCAGCCGTCTGATTTTTGGCCCTTGTGGTCCCACTGGAAATTGGGAAATGGGCTGTTTCCAGCCTCCAGAGGGCCTCCAGGGGGTGGGGAAGGCTGTTTTTGCCCTCCCCAGGCTCCTAGAAAGCATCTGGAGCCTGGGGAGGGTGAAAAAATGGGCCTATGGGGCCCATCATGCCATTGAGTGTTAAAAGCGGGGTTAAAAGCCTCCCGGAGGGTGAAAATGGCCTCCCCAGGCTCCAAAGGCCCATTTCTGGCCTTCCGGAACTTCTGGTAGGCCTGTTTTTCACCCTCCCCAAGCCTCTGTGCATGGCCTGCACTTACCTGCATCCACAGACCACATGGGGACTCCTGGGAGGGGCTGGTGGGAGAGGCCAGCCAGGAGTGGGATTTCGGGTTCTCTGAACTGCACAGAATGTTAGCTAGAGGTTCTGATCTGTCCCCCTCTACACACACCCACAAAAACACAGCCAGTCGAGGGTTAAAGAAGCACTTGGCACACACCACAGTCCTTATCTCCAACTTGGCAGTGATATTCACACCGTCTGCCAAGTGCTTTAATTGTTCACAGAAAGAAAATCACATACGTAGCTTTGCCAAAATCCGTTCTTTTAGCAGCTTCAGGCTCCAATGACTACCAGATTGAGTTTTGTTCGTCACAGGGATCACTGACCACCACCCTCTCTTATATAGTCTCTGGGGTGTGGTCCAGTGACTCATTGGTCCTGTGACTCAAGTCCAGTGACTCAGGTCTATTCCCTCGCACGCCTCCTCAGCTGCTGCAAGCGCTTATCTCGCCTTCGTTGACGTGCGTCCAGGAATGACGTCTCTCCCTCACTCTCATCTGAGACACCTGTTTCCCCACTACTTTGCTCTCTTTCAGCTGGCACCTGAGACGGTGCCAGAGGGGGGGGGGGCTGGGAGATCTGGCTGGCTCCTCTTCCTCATGCTCAGAGCTTCCTTCCTCAATGGGATAGGCTCAGAGGACGGGGCCACAACAGGTTCTCTCGAACCCCTGTGAACCCCCAGCAGCCCACCACTGCTTCCAGATCTATTCTATTCTGATTGCTATTCATGAATCAACTACTAACCCTTTCTTCTCTCATCTGTTAAGTCTTTATGGTGAGATTTCCCGTTTTCCTTCCCAGCCTTATCGCTATCTTTCACGCTAACACTGCTATCATTCTGGGGCTATAAAGATCTAGAATCTTTTCAAACTAGTGCAGATTTCTAACACGGGAATGGCCTCAGATAAAGGAAGAGTCAAGATAAGGAAGAAGTTGAACTCGGCATTGCTGAAATTGTAGACCGATCATTAATCATTAATAAGATGTGGAGTTCTTGAACTGTCTGCTACATATACCGAGAGTTAACTTTTCGTCAGCACTTTGTAGTCAAATTAGGAAAAAAAACTGTGCCTTGGTGTACCCCCGTTACCTCCTAACACTGGGCAATGGGTAAACCAAGTGCATGTTAGAGCAAGCAATAAAAGATACAGAATTATCATCCCCGTTACGTGTCAAATAATTCAAGATATACTCCAAGGTACTTGGTCTAACTTGGGTTGATTTTAACAATGGCATACCACTTTACATAATTTATAGCATTGCCTCAATAATAATGATCTGTTTTATATGCCCGTTTTAATCTTTTGCCTACAGTTCTTGTAGATGTCGGAGTTATGGTTAATGATAGATACAACCCATATGGTGGAAGTTGTCTCTACTGTCGAGGGATTACTGAATGCCTGCAGTATTTTGTCATAAAACAGTTTTCCTGATCAACCGTTACTCCCCAAAAAATTATCCTTCTTTGATAATTTTGTTACCAAACAGATGGTCTAATATTTGAACATTTTTGCCATGCCTACTTACGTCTGATGTGATTGATAGGAACATTGGGCACTGTCTTAGAGTGAGTCGGTCCAGTACTTCAGTAATTTTGTATCAAATAGGAACAATACAAAATTCTCTGAGATTTAACTCAGAGTTTCTCTTAAGATAGATGCGATAACAAGGAACTAAGACGGAAAAAATAGCACTGTACTATAGCTTAGCTTTTGGGTGGAGTGGCCTAGCAGTTAAGAGGTGGTGACATGATAGCAGTGTTCCAATATCTCAGGGGCTGTCACAAAGAAGAGGGAATCAAGCTATTCTCCAAAGCACCTGAGAGCAGGACAAGAAGCAATGGGTGGAAACTAAGCAAGGAGAGAAGCAACTTAGAACTAAGGAGAAATTTCCTGACAGAACAATTAACCAGTGGAACAACTTGCCTCCAGAAGCTGTGAATTTTCCAACACTGGAAGATATTAAGAAGAGATTGGACTGCCATTTGTCTGAAATGGTATAGGGTTTCCTGCCTGATCAGAGGGTTGGTCTAAACCTCCAAGGTCCCTTCCAACTCCTATTCTATTCTATTCTATTCTATTCTATTCTATTCTATTCTATTCTATTCTATTCTATTCTATTCTATTCTATTCTATTCTATCCCATCCCATCCCATCCCATCCCATCCCATCCCATCCCATCCCATCCCACTCCACTCCACTCCACTCCTACTCCTACTCCTACTCCTACTCCTACTCCTACTCCTACTCCTACTCCTACTCCTACTCTTACTCTTACTCTACTCTACTTCTGTTCTGTTCTGTTCTACTCTACTCTACTCTACTCTACTCTACTCTACACTACTCTATTCCTATTCTATTCTATTCCATTCCGTTCCATTCCTACTCCTACTCCCACTCCTACTCCTACTCCTACTCTACTCTACTTCTGTTCTGTTCTGTTCTACTCTACTCTACTCTACTCTACTCTACTCTACTCTACTCTACACTACACTACTCTATTCCTATTCTATTCTATTCCGTTCCATTCCGTTCCATTCCTACTCCTACTCCTACTCCTACTCTTACTCTACTCTACTTCTATTCTGTTCTGTTCTATTCTACTCTACTCTACTCTACACTACACTACACTACTTCTATTCTATTCTATTCTATTCTATTCTATTCTATTCTATTCTATTCTATTCTATTCTATTCTATTCTATTCTATTCTATTCTATTCTATTCTATTCTATTCTTCTGTTGACTGGAAGGCTGGCTGTTCAAGACCCAAGTAATGGATGATGCGGTGAGGTCCTCCTGCTCTTGCCCACTTAGCACTTCAAAAACATGCAAAGGCAAGTAGATAAATAGGTATCACTCCAGTGCAAAGGCAACAGTGTTCCAAGTGCCTCAGTGTGTAATCATACCAACCCTATGACTATGGGAATGTCTTCGGACAACGCTGGGTCCCTTGACTAGGAAATGGAGGTGAGCAACCCCACCCCCAAGAGTCAGACACAACTGAGCACAACTGAAGGAAACCTTTACTGGTAACCTTGCTGGTAACAGCCCGTTTTTGTTTTGTTTTTTACTGGTGTATAATTTACTTAATACGCTGGCTAGAAAATGTATCTATTTTAGCACGCATTCTGCACATCCTCTAAAAAGGAAGCCCTTGGCTTTCTTCCACCATATTTTTCTTTGTTAGTAAAAACAAAACTTCTTCCTTCACAGGCAACCTATGAGGATTAATTAAGGCTTATAACGCCTTGTCATTTTCTTCAATAGAAACCATCTATAATACAGCTTTATAAGGCTGCATTGTTATTTCTAAACCCAATGAATTTCTGGGCCTTTGGAAATCACAGGTAAACACCTGTTCTTGGGAGATTTTTAAAAGTGATAGCTTGAGCTAAGTTGCTTGGATAAGTAATAGATAAGCATCTGCACTTAACTGGATGTTTATCGGAATTGAAAAGCCCAGAAAAGCAGAAGTGGGAAATCTTCCTGATAATCACCCAAAGAAGCAGAAGAAGCAAGACATAAATAAAAAAAGAAAAGAAAAATAAATAAACCTCTTAAACTCTATTTCCATAAACAGAGAAGCATCTCAGCAGAGATATCCTAAGGACCGATTCATATATTTTCAATGCCATTTTCAAAATTGAGAAAATTGCTTAAACCTGCATAGAGGGAAAGTCTCATGAGAGATCAAGATGGAAACAGCATTTAAAATCCAGTTGCTTCTAAAAGACTTCAGCTGGCTTTGACAGTTCTATAGTTTATATAATTTGGGGATTCTGAAACAAAAAGCACTTGAGACTCTGTATCTGTTTTATTTGTCTTATCCAAAACATGCAGAGTTTATAAAGCGTTGGGTTCTTTGAGGAGAGTCCTTTCTCATGCTGAGTCATGCGTTAAAGTTTTACAAGTTAATCTTTACGGAAAAATATCTCCAGTAGTTATCGGCGGAGGGTAAATATCTTGTCACCCATAGATATTATGAACTTTCCATGGTTTTTATGTTGTTGTAAGCCACTCAGACCAGAAGTGAAATCCAGCAGGTTCTGACAGGTTCTGAAAAAATGGTAGCGGAAATTTTGAGTAGTTCGGAGAACCAGCAAATGCCACCTCTGGATGGCCCCAGAGTGGGGTGGGAATGGAGATTTTGCAGTATCCTTCCCCTGGAGTGGGGTGGAAATGGAGATTTTGCAGTATCCTTCCCCTGCCACACCCACCAAGCCACACCCACAGAACAGGTAGTAAAAAAAATTGATTTTCACCACTAACTCAGACTGTAGTAGCACATAAGTCAAAATAATACACAAATAAGCAACTTTAAGTGAGGCCGTTGGAATATGTGTAGTTTGCAGTTTTACTCAAAAGCATACTTGGGGAGAATTTATTTACTGTTCAATTTGCTGATAGACTGATAATGACAACACACATGTACACAGACAGACATTCCAATTGTCATAAAAGTCCTTGAACAATAGCGATATCACTTACACTTATATACCATTTCACAATGCTTTATAGCTCTCTCTAAGCAGTTTACAGAGTCAGCATGTTGCCCTCAACAATCTGAGTACTCATTTTACCGATCTTGGAAGGATGGAAGACTTGCGCATTGCGAGATTCGAACTTCCAAACTGCAGGCAGCCGGCAGTCAGCAGAAGTAGCCTGCAGTACTGCATTCTAACCACTGCGCCACCACGGCAAGTTTCTTACAATGTTTTTGAAAACTGTTTAAGTAAAATGCTCCATGATTGTGTTGGCTAGTAGGCTGAATAATGGTTTATCATAGATCACCCTTATATACAATTTTTTTTTAAAAAAAACAGACTAACCAGTGAATCCCCATAGATACTTCACATAAAACCAATACATTTTTCTTTAACTTTTTCATAATGATAATCAGTTAGAAGTAAGTAATGAGATGACCAAATTTACCAATGGCCACATTATTCAATAGTGTGAAAGAAAAACAGATTGCAATGAATGCACTGTGAAAAATGCCTCCAAGCTTAACGAAGAAACTGGTAGATTTGCTGCTTTGTGTTAAAAATGTAAAGTGATGTATACTACACCTTCCTATCAGAACGTCTTATGGAGGCAGGGCTGTTGATGCAACTTGGATTCAGGATCTATAACTCAAGTCAATTTTTTTAAAATCTAACATTAGGAACAATGACAAATAAGAGGTCGAAAGACCCCCTCATTTCAACCTGAGCTACAAATATTCTCCTTTATTGGTACAATGACCAAATAGGGTTTGAAAACAAAGCTATCCATATTTATGCAAGTTTATGCAAATCGTTTGAGTACCATTTGGAAATACTGAGGGTCCCCCCCCCTTTGATGACCCTTTAATCCCTTGTTTTGGGATGCAGTCGGGTAGGACTGAATGAAGTTGAGAATCTCCTGGCCGGATGCCCTTCCTGGTGCCTACATGAAAGTACTGAGTTTACTTCTGCTTATGAATCTGTACAGCTATTTTCAAAAAAACCCAAAATGTCTATGGAAATGTTCTGGGGCAGGATGGGACAATACAATCACCCTCCTCTCTGAAAGAGGACACAGTTTGGGTACTGATTAATTTAGGAGAAAAATCTTAGGGGCCAATCAGGGTTGAAATATACTTATCTTTACTACCAGTTCAGAAGTGTGCGCTTGGACCCTCTGTGTAGGCACAAAGCCTTCTGCGCATGCACAGAGGGTCAAAAGCAGGTTACTTCCTGGTTAAAACCAGGAAGTAACAATGTCTGGGTGGGTGGGCAGAGCCTTGTGCTGCCGCTGCTACTGATTCACTTAAACTGGTGCAAACCGGTAGCATTTAATTCCTGGGGCCAATATATGC
Source organism: Masticophis lateralis (assembly GCA_030761175.1). Classification (NCBI taxonomy): domain Eukaryota; kingdom Metazoa; phylum Chordata; class Lepidosauria; order Squamata; family Colubridae; genus Masticophis; species Masticophis lateralis. The sequence goes on from JAUDYJ010000004.1 coordinate 123,256,355, forward strand.
TTTCTCATTCATCCCCCTGTAGGAAGTTAGCATCCTCCCCTCTCCTAGGAAAATGAGATATTTTAGGAAATATTAAAAGGGAAATATTTCCCCTAAAAGGAAAGCAGAAACTCACCCCCCCCACACCTTTGTCAATGGGCCATTAAGGCCTGAGCCAGTTTATTCTACATAACAAAGATCTGTCTCCTGCAGGCAGAGCCATAGTAGGAATTGCCTTCACCCAAGATCCAACAAAGGTAGGATTAGCCCTCTACCCATCTAGCAACAGAACTCAGCACATGGCACCTAGAGAGATTGCATCACCCAGCAAGGCTCAACCAAACTTGGGACTCAGGACAGCCTACAGAGTTGCCCCTGCATGGTCTCATGTGAGTCTGACAACCAATCAGAATACAAGCTCAATTTCAAAGCCCAACAGAGGACATAAAACCCGGGCACTCTCAGCATCTCTGCCCTTTTTCTGTTCAGGATCTCAAGCCATGTGATCCTGTTCATCAATAAACCTTCTTTCCAAGCAACTTTCATGACTCCAGTGTTTCCTTCCAATTTGGAAATGAACCCAGAAGGATATTTCTTCCAACACCCCAAGCATAAAATTCCCACCGAGTAAAGCAGAATCATACCTACCAGTCACATTCCCAATTTCGATGCACCTGAACACCTCCACCCCATGTTTCTATGTACTGTATTTAAAAATAAGATTTTTATTACTCAATTACATTTATCTGTATGCCTGAAATGGCTGTGTAAATTTTAAATACATGTTTTTGCCATCCCCTGATATATAAAAGTGTGCTTTAGTTTTATAATAACGGGTGCTGTTAGTTCATAATGATATTTCAGCCAGTTGAATGAGAAGAAAAGAGCAGCAACCTCGGAAAACTAAATTACAATTAACTGACTGCTTGGCCTGGAACAAAGGACATTGTTATTTCTAAGAGAAAAGACCTACTTTATCTTTGACCGTCAGTTTGAGAATGTCTTTTGTCTTTATTGTGCATTTCCTCCAAGGACCAAATGAAGGTCAAGTTATTAAAATGGGACAATAAATTATAATATTTGTGTTAGTTAATTAAGCTCATCGTATCAAAAATTCTTTCTGCATTGGCTCTTTGTTCCTGTCCTTTCCCAATCTGATCGGACACAGTGCTAGTGACCTAGATAGGAACATATGAATTCCATATTTGACAATCGAGAAGAAACGTTTAACGGTATCCTTGTTGACCCAAAGGTGCTTTTTTCAAGAGGCAACTGGACTTTCTGGTTTTTCTTTGAAGATGTTTTGCTTCTCATCCAAGAAGCTTCTTCAGCTCTGCCTGGATGGTGGGGAAGGGAAGGATTTATACTCCTTGCAGACAGCTGGAGATAGATGATATTGTATCCTTCCCCCTCTGTTGAGAGAGAGCGATTCAATTTTGACATAGATGGCCTCTTTAGCCCCACTTTCATACCAGCAATCCTCTCTGTCTAAAAGATGGACTTTATTGTCTTCAAAAGAGTGGCCTTTGTCTTTTAAATCCAGATGGACTGCTGAATCTAGTCCTAATATGTCAACATCATCTATCTTCAATCTACAACACTGTCCTTTCAGCTGTTCCAAAAAGGCTCCACACCCATTTGCACCACTCAGATGTCCCTGAGGACACAGATAAACCTCCAGGTGACCTTAACAACTCACTAAAATGGCATGCTGGTCTGACAGCCGTGGATAGAAAAACATTACAGAGGGTGGCGAGCACAGCACAAAACATTGTGGGCTGTTCCCTGATACCACTAGATGAGATCGCTAGGGCTCGTTGCCTTAGAAGAGTGAGGAAAATCCTCAGGGATGACTCTCAACCTGGTCATCACTTCTTTACCCCCCTACCATCGGGAAGGAGATATCGAATCATAGACAGCTGCACAAACAGGCTGAAGAGCAGTTTTTATCTGTGGGCTGTCAGATTCCTGAATGAGAAATAACATCATAACTACGTAGTATGATGGACTGCAGGGCCGGCGCAATGTGTAACATGTTCACACTGGTGCAATAGGACTGGGTGTTTTGTTAATAACACCCAGTTATTAGGTTAGGGATTTTCTGTCTTCACTATGAGTTGCATTGTGTTGGGGGGAGGGTGCAGTGAGGGAGCTCAACCAATCTCATTGTACATATGTTGTGTACTGACAATAAAGATTTGATTTGAATTGAATTAAAAGAATGCAAATGGCCAGCTGTCTGCAAGGAGTATAAATCCTTCCCTTCCCCACCATCCAGACAGAGCTGAAGAAGCTTCTTGGATGAGAAGCAAAACATCTTCACAGAAAAAAAAACCAGTTGCCTCTTGAAAAAAGAAGAAGCTTTGAGACAACCATGACCTGCATGACTGAGACCTCCATTGACAGTATCTTGTTAAGCTCCTGAAAACTCATGTCAATCTTGTATATTCAAGATTTTTTTTCCTCATCCCTTCTGCTGTCTATTTCTTTTGTCTTATTCTTTCCATGTGTAGTTAGGCAAACACACCCAATCAATTCCAGTGCCATATGGAGATAGTTCAATTTATGGTGATGCCCAACTAGATGGCAATACCTAGTCAAACCTAACTGTGATTTAATGTGATTTTCTGTGCAATTAAATCTCTGTTGCTTTCACTCGCATTCCATTGTATTTTGAACCACATCTTTCTAACACATCTTTTTGAAGATAGTATTTATGCATTTTTACGTAAAAATTATATCCCAATGCTCATCACAACATTGAAAGGTGTGCAAATGCTGATCTTCCGACATTAGCCAATGAAGTGTGAATTAGATCAGTTCACTTGAAAAAAAAAAAAAAATCTTAAAAAAAACTTTTGTTTGTTCCCTAATTTAGGGATGGAACACTTGACTTATCTAAAAGGTTTGGCATTACTTTTCCAGAGGTTAAAGCAGTATGGATTACATTTACAATTGGGTTTATCATAGGTTAATAAAACTTGGGTTTATCAACTTTTGGGGTTTTTTAAGTACAATATGACAATTGTACTGCATTCCTTAATACATTGCAATAAAAAGAAAACAGGAATGGATTAAGCAACATAAATATGCCTTCTAGGATGAAAATAAATGATTCCAGAATGCTAGTTACAAAAGAGAGAGGGGGGGGGTCTAAAATAGGATAGCTAACTGTGTAATTTGCCTGTCCATTTTGAGCTGTTTGTAACATTCTTAACTTGATACCAATAAAGCAGTGGTGAGCTCTAAATTTTTTAACTACTGGTTCTATGGGCGTGGCTTGGTGGGCATGGTGTGGCTTGGTGGGCATAGCTTGGTGGGTGTAGCAGGGGAAGGCAAAATCTCCATTCCCGTCCCACTTCAGGGGAAGGATACTGCAAAATCTCCATTCCCACCCCAATCTGGGGTCAGCCAGAGGTGATATTTGCCGGTTTTCCGAACCACACAAAATGGGATAGGATAGGATAGGATAGGATAGGATAGGATAGGATAGGATAGGATAGGATAGGATAAGATAGGAGCTGGAAGGGACCTTGGAGGTCGTCTAGTCCAACTCCCTGCTTTGGCAGGAAACCCCACACCACTTCAGACAAAGGGTTATCCAATCTCTTCTTAAAAACTTCCAGTGTTGGAGCATTCACAACTTCTGGAGGCAAGTTGTCCCACTGATTAATTGTTCTAACTGTCAGGAAATTTCTTCTTAGTTCTAAGCTGCTTCTCTCCTTGATTAGTTTCCACCCATTGCTTCTTGTCCTGCTCTCAGGTGCTTTGGAGAATAGCTTGACTCCTTCTTCTTTGTGACAGCCCCTGAGATATCGGAATACTGCTATAATGTCACTACCTCTTAACTGCTAGGCCATTCCACCCAAAAGCTAAGCTATAGTACAGTGCTATTCTTCTTTGTGGCAACCCCTGAGATATTGGAAGACTGCTATCATGTCTCCCCGAGTCCTTCTTTTCATCAAACTAGACATACCCAGTTCCTGCAACTATTCTTCATATGTTTTAGCCTCCAGTCCCCTCATCATTTTTGTTGCTCTTCTCTGCACTCTTTCTAGAGTCTCCACATCTTTTTACATCATGGCAACTAAACTGGATGCAGTATTCCAAGTGTGGCTTTACCAAGGCCTTATAAAGTGGTATTAACACTTCACGTAATACCACTTTGTAATGCCTTGGTAAGGCCACACTTGGAATACAGCATCCAGTTTTGGTCATAGGCCATGATGCCTATGAGTTTTGCTTCCAGACTCCCATGGAGTATAATCAGGAACTTTGAAGTTCATCCGGGAAGTTTCAAAATTTGGACAAATTTCAAAATTCCGGTATAGGAAATAATAGGAATGTAATTTAGAGGCGAAACATGTTTTTTTCCCCCCTGTCATTGACTGTCCAATGCACAGAAACACACATACTCACTCTACACTAATGTGGTTTCTAACTTCATTCAAAGATTTCAGAAATTCTTAATTGTAATCAGTGTGCAACAAAGGTATCGTTTCATAATTGCCAATGTGGGAGATAACAGGCAACAAAACGGCCTCATTGCTACAGTGTGATGTAAATAGTACCAGGAACACCAAGAGAATAATCTGTTGCTCAAAGAAGCATTTATACAGTGGTTACGTTTGGAATTAAGCGCCTGGAAAAATGAATCACCAGAGACTTCTATTTCTTTTATTTTTCTTCCTGCTGTTTCTTCTTTTCCTTCTCCTATGCAGAAATAAAACCCATGATTCATTTCTATCACATGAACTAGCAATAGTCTCTAAAAAATAAGACAACATGGTATCCTCAAGTTAGGAAGAAGGGATCCTTGATGCTCTCTGAGCTTGGTTGTCTTCTTGCAGTGTTTCGTTGCCCAACTTTATGACATAATCAGTGCTTGTAGACTACTAGTTGAGTAATAAACTATTTTCAAGAAAACAATCAAGTTCAGAGAGGACCAAAAACCCTTCAGTTCAACCTCAAGCTACACATATTCTCCTTTATTGCAGAGGTGAAATGCAGCAGGTTCTGAGAGGTTCTGGAGAACCAGTAGCAGAAATTTTGCGTAGTTTGGAAAACCAGCAAATATCACCTCTGGCTGGCCCCCGAGTGGAGTGGGAATGGAGATTTTGCAATATCCTTCCCCTGGAGTTGGATGGGAATGGAGATTTTGCCTTCCCCTGCCATGCCCCCCAAGCTACGCCCACCAAGCCACACCATGCCCACCAAGCCACGCCCACAGAACCAGTAGTAAAAAAAAAATTGGAGTTCACCACTGCTTTATTGGTATCAAGTTAAGAATGTTACAAACAGCCCAAAATGGACAGGCAAATTACATAGTTAGCTGAAGTCAGCTCTGGTAATCGGTGTTATAAAATATGTCTGGTCTGACATATCCTCACTTATGGAATTGAACAAGGACTCCTTGGGAACATATCCACCTGGATCTTGCAAGGCCATTTTTTTGGCATGGGATTTTCTTGTGGAGACAGATGGTTCTTCCAAATGGCCAGGGATATTTGGCAAGGCCATTCAGGATCAGACAGGCTGCCTGGCCGAGGAGCGATAGAGCGATGGCTTCCAAAATGTTCTGAAACAAAATGGCATCATGTCCTCGACATCTGCACCATATTGTTCAGGCACAAATGGATTGGCAGAATACCTGATCAACGCCATGAATTCGCCAGAATCCATCTCTCTGAAACTCTGTATGCCTTGGTTGACTAATGTCCTCTTTGCAGTGAATGTCTGAAATTGATCTCAAATTCTGACTGAACCTCTGTTGAATTCAGGTGAGATGGTAGACAGAACATAGAACATAGAATAATAATGTTGGAAGAGACCTCCAAGGTCTTCTAGTCCTATCTCCTGCTTGAGTAGGACATCCTATATGATTTCAGACAAACTGTTGTCCAGTCTCTTTTTGAAACCCTCCAGAGTAATCCACAATTTCTGGAGGCAAGCCGTTCAACTGTTTGATTGCTCTCACTTTTGGGAAATTTCTCCTTAGTTCTAGGTTGCTTCTCTCCTTGGTTAGTGCCCAACCATTGTTTCTTGTCTTGCCTTTTGGTGCTTTGGAAAATAGTTTGACCTCCTCGTCTTTGTAGGAGCCTCTCAAATATTGGAACAGTACTATCTTGTCACCCCCAGTCTTTCTTTTCATTATGCTAGACATACCTAATTACTGTAACCATTCTTCATATGCTTTATCCTCCAGATCGCTAATCATTTTTGTTGCTCTTCTCTGCGCTCTTTCCAGAGTCTCAACATCTTTTTTGAATTGTGGTGCATCCAAATGCAGTATTTTAAGTGTGGTCTTACTAAGGCTTTGTAAAACAGTACTAGAACTTCACGTCATCTTGAATCCATTCCTCTATTAATATACAGTCTAGGATTGCATTGCCTTTGCATTGCCTTTGCAATGCCGAAATTCCCCATTAACATGGCTGTTGCTTTGGCTTACCTGCTTTTTTTAAAAAATTGATTTATATGCCGCCCTTCTCCGAAGACTCAGGGTGGTTTACAATGCGTTAAACAATAGCCTTCATACTTTTGTATATTTATACAAAGTCAGCTTATTGCCCCCACAAACTGGGTCCTCAATTTACCTATCTTAGAAAGGATGGAAGGCTGAGCCAACCTTGAGCCTGGGGAGATTCGAACTGGTGTAATTGCAGACAGCTGGATGTTAATTATGGTGCTTTAGTCTGCAGAGCTAAACCAGGCTCATGCTGTTCATGGAGGTTATGCTAAAACCTTTTGAACTGAATGATATGATCATGCCTTGTTGGGTTTGAATTTCCCAACTCTGTTTTTTTTAAACAACAACAACAACAGCAAAACAAATGAATTATATGGATGACCCTGATTTTATGTTATTTTTGTATTCTCCCAGGGGTGAAATCCAGCAGGTTCTGACATGTTCTGGAGAACCGGTAGCGGAAATTTTGAGCAGTTTGGAGAACTGGCAAATACCACCTCTAGCTGGCCCCAGAGTGGGGCAGGAATGGAGATTTTGCAATATCCTTCCCCCAGGAATGGAGAAGAAATGGAGATTTTGCAATATCCTTCCCCTGCCACACCCACCAAGCCACTCCCACCAAGCCACACCACGCCCACCAAGCCATGCCCACAGAACTGATAGTAAAAAAATTTGGATTTCACCACTGTATTCTCCCATTGGTCAGCTGGAGGGAGCACTGGTGATTAAACACACCATCCTCAGGTGCTGTATCAGCAAAAATAATTATGGGTCACCTTTTTAATGTGTTTCTGTGAATTTAGGGAATGAAAACAGAGTAGGTTTTTTTTATTTCTATTTGCTGGCTGTCCTGGAACTGAAACTAGTTTTTTTTTTCCTTTAAAAAAAAAAAGAAACATTTCCAGCTAGTTTCTTCTCTTGCCTTAAGTATATATTCTTTTCAAATACCTCTCAGTCAGCAAGTTCCCGGCAATTCTAATTGCAAGTGGAAGTTTTTAAAGAATAGGGAAGTTTGCTTTGCTAATTGACTGAATGGAAAAAAGGAGAGGGCAATTTCAAATCTCCCCTTTGGTTGCTCTCTGGTTGTGCAGCTTTCTTCAGGCTTAATCGGTCTTGCAAATGGCTTTTCTGTTTTCTCCCTCTGTCTTTCATACTCAGCTTAAAAAAAAAAATCAGAGAAAAAAGGAAATAGACCGTTTGTGGACAGGAGCTGCTCCAAAAAAGAATGATAAAGCTGTGGTGAATCTCATGTTACCAGCCTGTTTCTAAAGAACATATTAGAATTAATAAAAGTTAAGAACGTGACAAATTCACTTACTGGTGAAGCAGCTAAAATTAAGGCAAACTGTGAATTTGCAGCCAAATGCAAAGGAAACAGAAACACACTCGTCAAAATTACAGATTACAGATTAACAGAGCTGGAAGGGACCTTATAGGTCATCTAGTCCAACCTGCCAACCCAAACTGGAGACTCTACGCTATTTCTGACAGATGGCACTGCAGTCTCTTCTTGAAAGCTTCCAGTAATGAAGTTCCCCAACTTCCGAAGGCCATGGGTTGATTGTTCTCACAGTCAGAAAGTTCCTCCTTATTTCCAGGATGAATCTCTCCTTGATCAATTTCCATCTATTATTCCTTGTCTGGCCTTCAGGTGCTTTGGAAAATAGCTTGATTCCCTCCATTCTGTGGCAGCCCCTGAGATATTGGAGGACGGCTATCCTGTCTCCCCTGGTCCTTCTCTTCGCTAGACTAGCCATGCCCACTTCCTGCCACCATTCTTCATATGTTTTAGTCCACGAAAATGATTCATTTGTAAAAACTGTAATCTGTAAAAATTACAACCTGCCAGTAATGAAAAGGTGGTGTGAAAAAATAGTCATTAATGAACTGGTTAAAAGATTGTGGGACTTCCAAATGCAAACTGATCAAATCTTGGCCCTTAACACAACAGATTTAGCTGTGGTTGAAAAGAAAATGAATGAAGTGTGGATAATTGATGTGGCGATACCAGAAATTGCAGTCTAGAAGGCAAAGAACTGAAAATCACAAAGTATCAAGATGTGAAAATTGGAATTGAAGGATTGTGGCATAAACCAGCCACGGTCATCCCAGTGTTGATTGGCACACTGGAGACCATACCAAAAAATCTTGGACAGCAGTTAGAAAATCTGTGCGTCGACAAAATTTCCATCTGCCGATTGCAAAAGGCCAAAATGCTTGGATCTGCAAATGAAACAAACAAAATGTTTAAAAAGTTATGATATTTAGATTTAGTCACTTACCAAGCACATCTGAATTATATTAAAGTAACCAAAATATCTTCAGAATCCCCGAGGACCGCCACAACTTTTGAACACCCCTAATGTTTGGGAATTGAAAATTGAAAAATTTGACATGCCCTATATTGCATGTCTACACCAGTGGTGGGTTGCTCATGGTTCGGTAGTGATAGTGGCGGGAGGCTTCTCCCACCCACCCAGACATCATTAAAAATGCTCTGCGCATGTGCAAAGAAAGCATGCGCATCCATGCGCTACCAATAGAGAATAGGGAGCACCAGGATTTGAATCCCACTACTGGCCTACACCATTGATACCTTATGACATCCTAGCTCAGGGGTCAGCAACCTGCGGCTCTGGAGCCGCATGTGGCTCTTTCATCCCTCTGCTGTGACTCTGTCACTCAAAATATGCATCACAACCGCCAATGTGTGACACGTGCCGGCATGCAATTTATTGAGTTTTTCAACCCCCCGGTAGGCCAACCATGGATAAATCCAAGAAAAGAAAAGTTTCAGAAGAAAACAGAAGGTTTAATTCAACTACATATGCAAGTTTTGTGGCCGCTCAAGAAATAGTCAGGCATGGGAAGGGTTTTGTGGGTCCCGGTGTTTTCTTTTCTGTGGGAAACAGATCCAAATGGCTCTTTGAGTGTTCAACCTTGTCCTAGGTTGTATGGATGAATTAGATGGCCAACAGCAGCTAAAGAACTGGCAGTTGTACTTTCACAATGATGTATGTTGTCTGGATAGTGGACGTGGCAGTATCTGGAGACAGCTGAATAACAAGAGAAAGAACTGGAGAAGACAGCAAAATACAAAAAGATGTGCAAATAGAAATATAATGCCTGTGGCAAAAGAAAGCAAAGATGGTACCAAAGATGTATTTGGCGTAATCCCAAAACAACTGGAGGTATGTTACGAAACAGCTGACTAATCTGCAAACATTAACTCCATTAACCAATCAAGATCTAACAACACAGGCAACCAACCCGCTCACAGCAACAAAGCCAGCACCCCACACCTCTCCACCAGTATTTATAGAGGGACGGCAGCTCCGATCACCCTTTCCTCGCACAAGCACGAAGCCGAGAACACCAGCCTGAAGATGACGAATGAGACTTCGTTGAAATGTCGCCAAGACATATCCAATTCTATGCAGGAGAACACCCGAATAACCAAAGACTTACATATAAACACCTGCGAAAACCTCAGAAAACACACACACACACACACACACACACACACACACACACACACACACACATATATATATATATATATGTATGTATGTATGTATGTATATATATATATATATATATATATATATATATATATATATATATGTATATATATATATGTGTGTGTGTGTATATATATATATATATGTGTATATATATATATATATATATATATGTATATATATATATGTATATAGGTCTGTGTGTGTGTGTGTGTGTGTGTGTGTGTGTGTGTGTAGGTCTTTGGTTATTCGGGTCTTCTCCCATGTAGAATTGGAAGTATCTTGGCGACGTTTCAACAAAGTCTCATTCGTCATCTTCAGTCTGATGTTCTCGGCTTCATGCTTCCAGGAGCAATGTGAGATTGCATCTGTCTCTTCCTTTTAACTGCTAGTGGGGATGTGAGCTGATTGGGTGGGAGCTTGGCTGCGTTCTGATTGGTTAGGGGCTTGGCTGTGCTCTGATTGGATGGGGGGTTGGTTGTGCTCTGATTGGCTGGGGGTGTGTTCTGTTTGGGTGGGGGCTTGGTTGTGCTCGGCTTAGTCTGAGTTGCAGGGGGATTTGAGCTGGTGAGCTGCGCTGCTGTTGTTTGGCTTCACGTTTGTGGTTGTGAGAGCTCTTCATGGTGGGTGTCGGTCGGATTCATGTATGGATTGGAGGGGTTAAAAGTGGCTAATGATGCAGCTGCGGTCTGGCTTCTGGTCCTTGGTCGTGCCTCATTATCAGTGTGGGTTTGAGTCTACTTTCTGCATGGATGTGTGGTGGTGAAATCCTGTGTGGCTCTTGTGAGTGTGGGTCTGGTGTCATTCATCGTGTTAGGGACTCGTTTGTCAATAAGGGCGGGTTTCCAAATGGCTGGTAGGCGGGAGGTATCGTCTCGTTTGTTCATGCTGTGTGGGCGTTTTTCTATCTCGATGGCTTCTCTGATTATTCTGTTATTAAAGTGTTCAGTTTTGGCGATAGTTCTGGTCTTTTTAAAGTCAATTTCATGTCCTGTGGCTTTAAAGTGTTGGACCAGGGAAGAAGTTGGTTCCTCTTTTTTGACTGAGTTTTTGTGTTCTTCAATGGTTTGTCCGATGTACGTGGTGGGGCAGGTGGGGCATGGGATTTCATATACTCCTTGATTTTCTAACTCAATTTTGTCTTTGGGGTTCCTTAGGATGGTCGATATTTTTCGGTTTGTGCAGAATGCTGTCTTGACGTTATGTTTGTGGAGGATTTTGCTTATTCTGTCTGAAAACCAAAAAATATCCACCATCCTAAGGAACCCCAAAGACAAACCAACAGAAGAATAAGTGCATGCATTGAAGAACACAAAAACTCAGTCAAAAAAGAGGAACCAACTTCTTCCCTGGTCCAACACTTTAAAGCCACAGGACATGAAATTGACTTTAAAAAGATCAGAACTTAAAGGAAATTAAGGCCCCTGTTAGGAGAGGGGCAGAGGGAAGATGGTGGATATTTTTCAGTTTGTGCAGAATGCTGTCTTGACGTTATGTTTGTGGAGGATTTTGCTTATTCTGTCTGAAAACCGAAAAATATCCACCATCTTCTTTCTGCCCCTCTCCTAACAGGGGCCTTAATTAAGATGAACTAAATACTGATGATGGAAATAAACCATAACACTCACAGAAGGAGAAGGAACAGATATATAAGCAATTTCTCCAAAAACTGCTACATCCTGGGGGAATGTGTCAATTCTGCTTCCCTTACCTCAAAGTAAAATTTTACAGTTAAAAAAAAAAAATCCAGACATCACAGATGATGAATACGTCTCAAGAATAATGCGTTATGAACAGCTATGAAGATAGGTGATATTAAGCTAGGCAGAATGATGTTTTCCATTTAATTTATGGGATTAACATTCTGATGGTTGTCAAGACAAATAGGAACCTATTAAGTGAGATTCTCTAATCATCTCTGTTCTGGTAATGCTTGCTTCTGGGGAGGAAGCTTCTTGTACATCATTGATAACAACGAAGCCTCAGCAGTAACATGCCATGGATCAAAGAGGAATGACTTACTCTACATCCTGGGCAAGTTACCTGAAATAGTGGCATCTTCTTGCAGTCAATATTAGCTCAGGTCTTCCTGGTTTGCCACTGTACATACCATGTTTTCCCGAAAATAAGACCTTGTCTTATATTTTTTGAACCCCGAAATAAGCGCTTGAACTCATTTTCGGGGAGGTCTTATTATTTTGGGGTGCATGGAGCAAACGGGACTCCTCTTGCCTTCTTACCTAACCCTAACCCTAACCCCTAACCCCTAACCCTAACCCCTAACCCCTAACCCCTAACCCCTAACCCCTAACCCCTAACCCCTAACCCTAACCCCTAACCCCTAACCCCTAACCCCTAATTCCTAACCCCTAACCCCTAACCCCTAACTCCTAACCCTAACCCTAACTCCAACCCTAACCTCTAACCCCTAACCCCAACCCTAACCCTAACTCCAACCCTAACCCCTAATCCCTAACCCCTAACCCCTAACCCTAACCCATAACTCCTAACCCCTAACCCCTAACCCCTAACCCCCAACCCTAACCCTAACTCCAACCCTAACCCCTAACCCCTAACCCCTAACCCCTAACCCCTAACCCCTAACCCCTAACCCCTAACCCCTAACCCCAATCCTTACACTAACCCTAACCCTAACCCTAACCCTAAATCCAACCCTAACCCCTAACCCCTAACCCCTAACCCCTAATCCCTAACCCCAACCCTAACCCTAACCCTAACCGTAACCGTAACCGTAAGAAATGGTGAGGACCAGCTGTGCATGTGGTTTAATATTTTTGGGGAGGGCTTATTTTCTTGGAGGATTTATTTTCAGGAGGGGGCTTATTTTAGCAATGTGCTCAAAAGCCTGATTGGGCTTATTATCCAGGGAGGCCTTATTTTGGGGAAAACAGGGTAGAAAGGGGGAGCGAGAAAAAATAGAAATGAAGAGTAGTTGTCAGCCCTGGAGGCCATCTTTTTCTTTGGATCTTCAGGGTTCCCACACTTAGTGCCGTGGGAAAGTGGGATGTGGGTTGTATGAGGTTGGTGGAGATATATAGACATAGCAAGATTCTTTTCTCTGGGAGTCAAGGATGTTCAACCTGTATCTGGAGAGGTGAGACTGGGGGACATCTCCAGTTGGGATAGTGAATTGATTGGACCATGTGATGGACATGTGGGTGCAGAGGAAGGGATGTGGTCTTTCTTTTGGGTGGGGAAAACTCAGGAACTTTCAGATTCAGATTTTCCCAGATATGACATCTCTAATAAAATGGAACTTTGAGGAACTGCTTACCTCGGAGTCTTCTTTTGTTGGGGGTGTTACATGGAACCCTGACAGTAGTTGCATCAGAAACATCTACTATGTACTCAGATTTTGCATCACGTCCTTTTCCAGTTCATGGACTTCTGTCCTTTACCTGTGCAGTACAGGTATTTCTCTGACTTGTTCCTTTTCCATAATGGACAAGAGACCACCACTGGTTCTTAGCTTTAGATAACCTTCCAGGGAGACCTTCTTACCTTGGTTGTGTTTTGTAAAACAAAACCTATCTTGATTATGATTTTTTTCCCATGCACACACAAGTCTTAGGGACATAGGTGTTTTTAGAAGTTCTATTCCAAATTCTTTGCTCAACAATAAAATTGTGCTGCCAGAAATCAATGGTTGGTGACTCCAAAATCGTTAGCTGTATAATTTTGGGGAATCAGAAGGAAAAAAATGGCTGGAAACAGTCAACAGGTAAAATTTGCCAGTTGCATTCTCTGTAGCCTGGAGTGGCGTGGTAACCTAGAGGTGAAGACACTCACCTCCCACTCGGAAAGTTGAGAGTTCAATCCTAGGCAGTGACAGATGCTTTTCTATCAGGGCACAAAGAAAAAAAAATGTCTGCTGTGAACTCTGCATAGGCATCAGGAAGGGCAGCCGGCTAGTAAATTCTCAGCTCCATTCAGTCACCCCATTTCCACCCCAGTAAAAGAGATTACAGGGTCATAAAAAGGAAAAAAAAATTTGTTGCCTCAGATAGACCAGACTGCTTGACAATAAAAACTGACCAACCTGAATGCCATTTCTAAAACTTCAATGGAGTCAAACCTCCTTACATTCCCCAAAACACTCTTCCCTTTTGGAATAACTCTTCACACAAGCACATTTTAAAATTTTGCCCTGTTCAAATATCTGAATGTTTCTTGGTTTGGCATCAACCTGTAAATGCTCAGATTTCCTTAATCCCGCTTTGTTTTTAGCTCCAACAGAATTCTTGCCTGCTGCCTTAGAACTCCTTATCTAACCCGTCCTTGTATTTTGCACAGAATTCAGTCTGGCTCCTCCAGACACAGTTTAATTTTCTGGTTTATCAGATCAATTTGTCACAGAGAACAAAACCAGGTGAAAGAGCAGATCATCAATTCCTCCTGTGTACAGGCCGGGATAGCACTGAAATTGCTTCACATTAGAACTTGCTGCTTGCTAGGTATGGGAAGGAATAAGAAAGGAAAGTGATCTATTATGTACAGGGCTGATCTGCAGTGAGCAAATTCACTCAAATCCAAATCAAAGTGAAAGGCATTAAAAAGCAAAACTAGAAGGAATTCTCCTTATCAACCTGCATAGCACTGTCGTCGTAGAATTTTGATGATTCTCCATAGAAATGCCCCTATAATTAATGGGAACACATGTAATAGACATTCTTTCTTTATTTTTTTTTTCATTTTTTTATTTGTCAAGCATATATATAAGATACAAGGTAAAAGTATAAACATAATTTGAATACATGGAAAGAGTACGTAAAAAAGGAATATTAGGACAGGGACGGTAGGCACGCTGGTGCACTTATGCACGCCCCTTACAGACCTCTTAGGAATGGAGTGAGGTCAACAGTAGACAGTTTAAGGTTAAAGTTTTGGGGTTTGGGAAAGAAACTACAGTCAGGTAGTGCATTCCAGGCATTAACCACTCTGTTATTGAAGTCATATTTTCTGCAATCGAGTTTGGAACGGTTTACCTTGAGTTTGTATCTATTATTTGCTCATCTATTGTTGTGGTTGAAGCTGAAGTAGTCATTGACAGGAAGAACATTATAGCAGATAATTTTATGTACTATGCTTAGATCAGACTGAAGTCATCTTTTGCATTGGGCCTTCAGGCCTGCCAAGTTTACTACAGTGAGAAATTGGGAGGGGGATTGTATGGAGCTTGGGTGATATGTAGTCATAATAACATTCCTTTCTCAGAGAGTCAAGGACATCTTGCCCTGCACCTGGAGGGCTGGAACTGGGAGGCTTCTCCAGTTGGGATGGTGTTTTGATTGGACCTTGGGATGGACATGTCAGTGCTGGGTAGGATCTTGAACTTTCCTTTGGGTGGGGGAAACCTGGAAGCTTTCAGATTTGGGTTTTCCCAGATGTGCAATATGACATCTCTAGTAAAATGGAACTTTGATGAACTTCAAGCCTTGGAGTCTTTTTTCATTGGGGGTATTACTTGGAACCCTGACTCATTCTACACATTAAGACTGTAGATTTTATACACCTGTTTCCAAATTATTTAATATGTTAGGAAGCAGTTTCAAAAAGAAAACCAACTTAGAGATGGACATTCGTGATTAACCTAAGGCAAGTTGTCATTGAGGCAAGAAATGTATGCTTACTCTCTTGCAGCCAGTATGTGAAAAATCAGAGAATCAAATTGGTTCTCTTCGATACCAATTAAATAGACATCTGAGCCTATCCAATATTTTTAATCCAATGTCTATGAAGATTCTCAGTCAACCTGGTCATGGTTGTCCCAAAAGTGATTTTTCAAAAAGCAACTGGACTTTGTTTTTCTTTGAAGATGTTTCGCTTCTCATCCAAGAAGCTTCTTCAGTTCTAATAGTAATAGCACTCAGACTTATATACTGCTTCACTGTACTTTACAGCCCTCTCTAAGCCATTTACAGAGTCAACCTTGTCAGAGCAGCAATCAGCCCCGTTACCTTGCGTGGGGTAATTGCCCTCATTTTGAGTTGGATCGTGACTTTTATCTTTCTGTATACCTTGATCAATAAAACCGGAATACATCTTCTAATTAAACTCATATTTATTGTAAGAAAATAAAGACATCTCACTAATCTAAAATAATTACATGTTGGCAAAGAATCCCCAGCCTGACCTTAGCTGGCTGGAGAACAAAGGAAAGGTTTTTTTTAGAAAAAAAGAAAAGAATGCAGGACATGCGCAGTAGATACGGATAAGGAACTTGGCAAACTACGGTAAGTCTGACAGTTCAGAAATAATAGCTCTGCTGGTAAATATAAAAATGCAGTGAAAAACCTATTGCTCCCAACAATCCATAGGTTCATCATCAAAATTGTCCAATTTAAGGATAGAGGTGATTTTTTTAATTCACTCAGGATAAAAAAAAAATACACAAATGATGAAAATTTGAGCTGAAGGCCACAAAATCAACTGTGAATAAATTGAAATCCTCACTTTGATAAGCCTCTTAAGCGTCTGTTTCCTAATTCTGGAACAAAAAAGTGCAGATCAGTGGTGGGATTCAGCCAGTTCAGTGAACCGGTAGTTAAATTGCTGGTTGGCCCCACCCTTCCTGCCCTGCCCCTCCCCCCGGAGGCTTCAGGGAGGCCTCCTAGGCCCAAAACGGGGTGTGGGGAGTGTGGCGTGCCCTCACCATGGCCCAATTTCACTCACAGGAAGTTTCAGGGAGGCCTCCCAGGTTCAAAATGGGTTGCAGGGGGTGCGTCCCTCCCCGAGGCCCATTTTTGTTCCCAGGGGGGGTGCAGGAGGCCAAGTGCTGCCTGTCACACCCCCTGGCCATGCCCATTATGGCCATGCCCACCCAGGTGGTCATTAGGGCACAAAATCAGTTGTTAAATTATTTGAATCCCACCACTGGTGCAGATGTTCTTCCTTAACCAAGATACCTGAACAAAAAAAAAAATGAATATTGGCATTCAACTGAAAGTAAAAAGAGGAAAACACTAACAAACATGGGCATAATGGAGACATGGATAATATTAAACCATCCTTTGCTTCCTTCCCAGTTTCATCCCTCCAGTCCAATCTTTAAATGGACAAAAATGTGATACTGGGAAGACACTGGAGGAACATTTCAACATCTCAGGTCCTCAACCATCCATTCAGTACATGGCCTCCAGCAGTCTTTTCATTCCTTCTTTACTGAGAAGTAACATTTCTAATCCCAATACACATGACAGAGAGGTTTAATGCATCACATGCTTTTTGAAATTCCCATTCTTCTGGGGATTGGGGGAAAAAAAGGGAAAGATGGGGGAAAAAATCACTTATTGCTTCACACTTATTTCAGACAATAAAAAAGAGTTGCCTGTGTGCATATATTTACTGTAACAGAAACCAGATTATATCAGGATTTTTACAGAACTTGATATTCTTAGCTAAATTAAGCCATGTTAAACCTCATAACATCACCCATAATTCTTTAAAAGCATCACTGCTGAGTGTGATGATAGAGAGGGCATGTTTAATTTACCAAACTAATAAACTGGATGTCTTTACCAATATCCAACTGTTTTTTTCTTAATTACCCTGGTTCATAAGATAATGATCGCCGTTTGGGCTTTATGCAATTTCCTTTCTCTCTGATCGTACTCAATTTCCTGTTTTTAACAACAGTGAGTGTGGTTGTGATTTCTAAAATGTTACAGGACAGTAACAGTAGTGAGTCCTTAAGATGCTATAAGACAGGGGTGTCAAACTCAATTTCATTGAGGGCCATATCAGGGCTGTGGTTGACCTCAGGGTATGTGGCCCACTGGGTGGGCATGCCCAGCTTCATGCCACTCACTGGGTGTGCTGACTGGGTGGGCATGGCCAACTTCATGCCATTCCCCAAATTGCTGGCATGTTTCCTCTTTTCACTGGGTAGACTGGGCCAAAGCCACGTGGGCCAGCCCCTTACATTTTCCAGGATGCCCCCTTGGGCTGGATCCAACCCCATTGCAGTCCAGATCTGGCCCACAGGCCTTATTTTTGACCCCTGTGATAAGACATAACACTGTGCTGAAACTATAATCAGGAATCAAGATCTTCTGGTGTTTAACCCTAAACTTTCTTACTAACAATACATTCAATTTCACATTATTTTGATATAAAAACATGCAACTCTATATAATTAAAACATCCCTGTAGTTCCTGCTATATTTGATTTGTGGAACTAAGAAACAAGGGTTTTTTAAAATTACCTTTGTTGTGCCTTTGTGGGAAGAAAAACCTGAATCACCTTGTACCACGATTAGGCTTATTGTAAGCCCTGCAAACAATCTTCCTGGATCTTATCTCTAGGCAGAATCAAAAGGACTGCAAAGTGGATCGAAGTTTAGACCAGATTAAAAAAAGAAAATCAGCTTTGTCACTTGATGAGTTGAGTTTTCATTCCTGTTACCCACATGCCATTTTTCAAGCTTCATCTGTCATGTTCTGGAGATGGCTTCCTTGTCAGGAAGTCATGAATCAGCCTTGCTGTGGATGCAGACTCTCCTTCAGGATGGAGACCCTGAAATCCAGCCTGTGATCCATAGCTCTCTAAATAACTCTGATAGCAAAGTGATTCATACTAGAATGTCCTCAACATTTATCAAAAAGAATGTTGGTTTTGTTCAGTCATGGCTTTGGATGTAAAACTAGAGATGTAAGACTAAATGGTGATAAAACAAGTGAAACTTGAGATACCCCTTTTAACTTGGCCTAGAATACAAAATATTTCCAGACATGGCATATGAAATATATGGAGATGCTAGATATTTTAATGCATGCTATGTGCATACTCCTTCAATGAAACACTGAACAGGTAGCTTTACATATTAAGAGAGGAAAAACTTTGAACATTGATTTTGCTGATGTCAAGTCTTCAACCTAGTCAAAATGGTAAATAGTAAAGGGAATTCTAATTTAGCTTATATCAGGATGGCTTCTTAGGTAGCTTTGATTTTTTTAAAAAAAAAATGACTGTTGAATGTATCCATTGATATATTTTTGTGGAAATGACTTGGGCAAGGGGATAGATGGGGAATTCATCAAATTTGCAGGTGACACCAAGCTGGCACGAATAGCCAACGCTCCAGAAGATAGGCTTAAGATACAGAAGGATCTTGACAGACTTGAACATTGAGCGCTATCTAACAAAATGAAATTCAATGGTGAAAAAAGGAAGGTCCTACATTTAAGGAAGAAAAACAAAATGCACAGATGCAATATATAGGGTACCTTGCTCAATAGCAGTAACTGTGAGAGGGAGCCTTGGTGGTGCAGCAGACTAAAGTGCTGTTAAGTAGCACTTAGCTGCCAGCTGCCTGCAATTACTACGGGTTCAAATCTCACCAGGCTCAAGGTTAACTCAGCTTTCCATCCTTCTGAGGTGGGTAAAATGAGGACCCGGATTGTGGGGGCAATAAGCTGACTTTTTATAAAAAAGAACACCGCTTGGGGGGGCCAAAAGCCCTACTAAGCAGGTATATACAAAAGTATGACGGCTATTGCTTAACGCATTGTAAGCTGCCTTGAGACTCTGGAGAAGGGCGGCATATAAATCGAACCAATAAATGAATAAATAAATAAATAAATAAATCTCAGAATCCTAGTGAACAATCACTTAAATATGAGCCAGCCGTGTGCAGCAGCTGCCAAAAAAGCCAACACAGTTCCAAGCTGCATAAACAGAGGGAAAGAATGAAGGTCATGTGAAGTGTTAATGCCTCTTTATAATGCCTTAGTAAGGCCACACTTAGAATACTGCATTCAGTTTTGTTTGGCACGATGTAAAAAAGATGTTGAGACTAGAAAGGACAAGAAGCAATGAGTGGAAACTAATCAAGGAGAGAAGCAACTTAGAACTAAGGAGAAATTTCCTGACAGTTAGAACAATTAATTAGTGGAACAACTTGCCTCCAGAAGCTGTG
Organism: Masticophis lateralis; assembly: GCA_030761175.1. Classification (NCBI taxonomy): domain Eukaryota; kingdom Metazoa; phylum Chordata; class Lepidosauria; order Squamata; family Colubridae; genus Masticophis; species Masticophis lateralis. The sequence goes on from JAUDYJ010000004.1 coordinate 123,276,262, forward strand.
AATGCTCCAACACTGGAAGTTTTTAAGAAGAGGTTGGATCACCATTTGTCTGAAGTGGTGTAGGTTTTCCTGCCTAAGCAGGGGGTTGGACTAGAAGACCTCCAAAGTCCCTTCCAACTCTACTATTCTATTCTATTCTAAACATTGATATGAACAATGTCACTGCAGTTATGTTTTCCTAAAAACTTTCCGTGATACAGCATAGAACAGAGGTCTTCATACTTGGTAGCTTTAAGACTTGTGGACTTCAACTCCCAGAATTCTCCAGCATAGCCGGCTGGAGAATTCTAGGATTTGAAGTCCACAAGTCTTAAAGCTGCCAAGTTTGAACACCTCTGGCATAGAACATAGAACATAACATAGTTGGAAACTATCTTGGAAGTCTTCTACTCCAACCTCCTTCTCAAGCAGGGGACCTATACAATTTCAGAGAAATGGCTGTCCATTTGTGAAAACCTTTAGTGATGGAGCACCCATAACTTCCTGAGGTAAGCTGTTCCACGGATTAATTGTTCTCACTATCAGGAAATTTCTCCTTAGCTCTAGGTTGGATCTCTCTTTAATGAATCTTCCACCTGTTGTGACAACTCCTCAAGTACTGGAAGGTGGCTATCATATCACCCTTTGTCCTCCTTTTCCTTAGACAAGACAAATTGTACCTAGTACCTTCCATCGTTCGTCGTATTGAGGGATGCATGGAGACAGCATTGCAAAAATGGCATGTACATTATTGAAGACTCAGTTAAAAGTGAACTACTAGTAAAAAAAAAGAGAGAGATGAAAACCAGAGAATTAGCTGATTTCCATTAAGTTGTAACAGAGTCCCAACAATTACCTCCCAAAAGGAATTGATGGGAGCTCTAATGGCAATGCAAGGATTTATCTCTTTTTATCGTAGTTGGACACGGTTCCATTTTCCCTTCTTGCTACCAGCACAAGCAAATGATTGATAGCTAATCAAGCATGGTTCATACAGTATATCTTAATGGCAATATGCTTAAATGGGAATTTCTTTTCCCTGGACAGTATGTGAAGAGATGGCTATAAATCAGGTATATAACTTCAAGCAGATACCTTTATTGATTTCCAAGACCACATTGCTCAGGGTTTATTTTTCAGAAATAAACAACTCCGTAAGATGAATGTAAATTGTGAATTTTTCAAAACGCATTTGAAGAATACATATGTGTATCTGTGTGCATCTCTCTACAGTGTGGGTGCATACACAGAGACAGAATATTTTTCCCTACTCCAACTGGATAATTTTTGCCATCTAAACTTTTTTTTATTTAATATTGCCTTAGATCAAGACAATTACTTTTTTAAAAGATTTGCATATATTTAAATGAATTAGATAAAGTATGCAAATTAAGAATAGCCGTGGGAGATGTGGAAAGTATCACTAGTAAATGATTCTGAATATGATTAATAACCTACTTAGGTTTTAATTGCAAGCTAATGAAAAACAGTAAATTAACAAAAATATGTAATTAACTATTGAACTATGGATTAAAAAAAGATAAAAGAAAGGTGCAGATCACAGATTCTGGTCTTCCACAGGAATCATGTTCACCTAAATGGCTCTTGAGGCATTGTTTCCTACCGTTATCAAAATTGAAGAATCAAAATTTGGGTGGTTTAAATTGTGTTTCTATTGGAGAGACCCAATTCCACAATATTCTACTTCTTTCCCAAAACATCCAGATTCTTTCCAGATAGATTATATCTGAACCAATAGATCAAATAACTTGGGCATTTTCAAATGTTGATTTTCTCCAGCAGATGTTATTTTGTGGTGTTCTAAAATAAGTTCTGGCTTAGAATGGCTCCAGAAGATCACAAAGCCACCACATTCTTCCACTTCCAAATATATATGAACAATCCTCTACCATGTTTAGGTATATTGCTTTGCACAATATGAGTATCTCTAGCAGGTTCATGTAAAGAAATCAAGTATGAAATCAGGAGATATTTGGAAGCAGTAGAGGTGGTCATTGTCTTACGAGTTGTGTAGTGATCATAAGTTCAAAGTTACAATGGAGATCCCAAAAGGAACTTACAACCCAGGTTGCAAAGATCTGATGGCTGCCTTCTCATGAAGTCACATGACAGCAGGACAACATTTTGGGTGGTCAAAGTTACAATGGAGTTCAAAATTACAGTAGAGCTCCCAAAAGGAAATTACAACTCAGGTTGCAAGGTTCTGATGGCTGCCTTGTCATGAAGTCACATGACCACATTTTGAGTGGTCAGCAACTGGTCTAAATTTATGGATATGTGCAGTATCTTGCAGACACATGGCCACAATTTAAACTTTTGGTGAAAAACAGCCTTTACGTCTGGTTTTTGGCCCAATCTCACAGCAAACATTGAGTTCACTTAACAACTGCAACATTCGCTTATTGACAATGGCAAAAAAAGTTCATAAAGTAGAGTCAGTCGTGTAATGAGCCTCTTTATTAGCATCATGACATACAACAGTAATTGGCAGGATCCATTATGGTCATAAGTCAAGAACTCCCTGTATAGAATAGCCAGAGAACTGGCATCTCTTATACCCTCAAGATATACTACATGCTTGTTCTGCCCCAGCTACGGACCCCAAAGAACGCAGCACACACAAACTTTATACAAAGCTTATTTTACTCAAATAACCCAGTCTTTATCAACCAAAGGCTGTTAATAAACTGTCTTAACAGCCTACAAGAATTCTGAAATAAGGTAATCACAGTCTTACTAGAGTTGGCAGAAAGCCCAGAAGCAATTTTGCAGAGAATCCAGACGCGAAGGAGAGTGAACTAAAGTTTTTCCCTACAACTTGCTGCAATTGGCGTTCCTCCTTAAATAGGCTAAAGGAGTGGCCAATTAGCCCCAAACCTTACACTCAAACAGGAGATCCTACACCATTTCTGACAAATGGCAGTCCAGTCTCTTCTTGAAAGTCTCAAGTGATGAAGAGTGAAGATAGATAGATAGATAGATAGATAGATAGATAGATAGATAGATAGATAGATGGATGGATGGATGGATGGATGGATGGATGGATGGATGGGTGGGTGGGTGGGTGGGTGGGTGGGTGGATGGATGGATGAAAGGATGGATGGATGGATGGATGGATGAAAGGATGGATGAAAGGATGGATGAAAGGATGGATGGATGGATGGATGGGTGGGTGGGTGGGTGGGTGGGTAGGTGGATAGATGGATGGATGGATGGATGAAAGGATGGATGGATGGATGGATGGATGGGTGGGTGGATGGGTAGGTGGGTGGATGGATGAAAGGATGGGTGGGTGGGTGGGGGGTGGGTGGGTAGGTGGATGGATGGATGGATGGATGGATGGATGGATGAAAGGATGGATGGATGGATGGATGGATGGATGGGTGGGTGGGTGGGTGGGTGGATGGATGGATAGATAGATAGATAGATAGATAGATAGATAGATAGGTAGATAGATAGATGGTAGGTAGGTAGGTAGGTATGTAGATAGGTAGATAGAGTTTATTACCTTAACAGCAGGGTATAATTTAAGATATCTCAAACCACATGTTTGAAGAAGATGAAGTAATAGTTAACAGTAAATAAAAATCTTACAGAGATATGGTCAAGACCATTACTCTTTAAGAGTCATTTTATTCTTTTCAAGCCGTTTTAAGATATTGAAATATGAGGCATTAATGGTTGGATTTTTTTTTTTTTTTGAAAAAAGGATTATGCTAGGAATTCAGATGTGGAATAAAATATTATTCATACAAGGACAATGCTATCAAAGGATTGGATATGATGTTCTTGTTCCTGAATGCTGTCAATTTACAAACTGATCTCTCTCCTTTTTTTCCCCCACAATGTGCCCAAATCCAGAGAAAGTTATCTATATGCATATCACTTGCAGCAACGGAAACGATATCTGTAAGTCGAAAACAAAATGAACTGTGCATAAGAATGTTCATTCCTTATAAGAGCACTCAGTATCCCTAATGTGATGCACATCCAAAAGTACATTTTCTCCTACAGATTGAGGTGCAAATGTTTTTCAGTTGTGTATGAAATGCAAAGCCACGGCCCGAGATTCGGCAAGGATTAGATTTCTTGGAAAATACCTGTTCTCTTGATGTAAAAAGGCAATATGCAATGAATCCTGTTTTGCAGGGAAGAATATAAATGTGCTAGGCAATGGTCATTTAGGGCAACAAATGCCAAAATGTATCTCTGCGAGCTGCTTGATCTAAATCTGGTTTCAAGGACAATTAGAATCGAGTTTAACTGAGTTTCTGGCCACAACAGTAAGAAGATTTTCTTTTTTAACAATGCCAAACTTGTTAGGTGGAAGATTTGTTTTATAGCCTTTGCTATAATATCCCATCTCAAACTGTTGTTCAGAGGAAACTTTGCCCCCTCGCCACTCCTTTTCTTCTATCAACATGGTGTCAGGGTTCCAAGTAATACACCCATACTAAGCAAAACTCCTAGGCAGGTAGATTCCTCAAAGAATCGCTTTATTGGATATATCATATTGGCATTTGTTGTCAGTTGTGAAGTTGTGTCCAACCCATCATGATCCCATGGACCATGTTCCTCCAGGCTTTCCTGTCCTCTACCATCCCCCGGAGTCCATTTAAACTCATGCCGACTGCTTCAGTGACTCCATCCAGCCACCTCATTCTCTGTTGTTCTCTTCTTCTTTTGCCCTCAATCTTTCCCAGCATTAGGCTCTTCTCCAGTGAGTCCCTCCTTCTCATTAGGTGACCAAAGTATTTGAGTTTCATCTTCAGGATCCGGCCTTCTAAAGAGCAGTCAGGGTTGATCTCCTCTAGGATTGACTGGTTGGATCGCCTTGCAGTCCAAGGGACTCGCAGGAGTCTTCTCCAGCACCAGAGTTCCAAGGCCTCAATTCTTTAGCCCTCAGCCTTTTTTATGGCCCAACTATCACAGCCAGCCATTGCAACTGGGAAAACCATCATATTGGCATAGATCTGGTGAAAACCGACTCTGAGGGTTTCCGTGTTTTTCACTTCGTCAAAGCGATCAGTCACATGGTCCAATCACGGCTCCGTCTGGTTGCCAGGTAACATCACTCCTCCTTCCTCTGACCAGGTGCGAGAATGTCCTTGGTTCCCAAGAGAAAGTATTTTATTTTGGCTACAAAGTCCCAACTATCTCTAATTCCCCTCCCTAATTTCTCAGCTCCAGTGTGGCAACACTGAAGCCAGTGATGGGTTGCCCCCGGTTTGTACCAGTTTGCAAGAACCAGTAATAAAACCGGTGGGAGGGTCCGCCCAGTGACTCGTATATCATCAAAGTTGATCTGTGGATGTGCAGAAGAACGTGTGCATGCGTGAAGCAAGTGCCCACATGCAGGCATGATGCAAAACGGTAGTAAAGGTAAGTAGAACCCACCCCTGACTGAAGCTCCAAGATGGCTCTGGTCAGGTCAGCTTCGGGATTGACACACTGCACAGCAAATCATCATTTTGTAAAATAATCCCTTTTCCTTTTATATACTACTACTCTGTGCCTCACCAAGTGCCAGTCCTAGCCTGAAGGAAAACGGAGACTTTGCTTTAATGTCTATCGCTCAAAGCCTTTTGCTTAGGGCCCAGCTATCAAAAATATCTACAGAGGAATCTAAATAAATAAATAAATAAATAAATAAATAAATAAATAAATAAATAAATAAATTTGAGAGGCTTAAATCCAACTCAAAGGGATGGGATTTAAAAGTGGGCGGGGGAAAAAGGAGACATCACTAAGCTTCAAACACAGCTGGGCCTCGACTTACAACAGTTCACTTAGCGACTTACAGCGGCATTGAACAAAGTGACCTGTGACGGTTTTTCACACTGAGGATCGTGGCAGGATCCCCATGGTCCCATGATCAAAATTAAGATGCTTGGCAGTTGGTTCATATTTATGGCAGTCCTGGGGTCACGTGATCCCCCTTTTGCAACCTTCCAAAAAGCAAAATCAAGCCAGATTCACTGAACAGCCATGTTACTCACTTAACAACTGCAGTGAGTCACTTAACAACTGTTCTGCCCCAGCTACGGAATCCAAGAAATGTAGCACACACAAAACTCTGAACAACTCCGTTTACTACAAACACAGTCTTTTTCATATGCAGGCTAATACTAAAAATGTTCGTAACAGCCTGCCAGAAATTCCAAAGATTAGATAAAGCTTACAATATTTGGCAATTAGCCCAGAAACCAGGTTTGCAAGGAAAATTCACTCTCAAATGCTCAACGAACGACTGGATGAACACACGTTGTTTCCTGCAATGTTTGCCAGCTGCGTGCAAACTTAAATAGGCTAAGGGAGTGGCCAATTAGCCCCAAACCTTACTTTTGAGGAGACCTCCTCCTGAGGAGCCACTCCTGCCTTTTTGGCAGCTCTGCACTCCCGTGCATCGAGAAGAGGCTCCTACTCTTTGTCCTCTTCACTTGAAGGAGCCTCTGGAGGATCTGAAGGCCCTGGCTGAATCTCTGCCTCTAGCACCACATCTTCTTCAGTCTCCTCGCTGTCCGACTCGAGCACCAGCTTCACAGGCTGCTGGCGCAGCACCACACCAGCCTCCTCATTGTAAGGATCAGCCACAATCTGTGCAGGCTGCTGGCGGGCCACAACAACAACTGTGGCAAGAAAGGTTGTGAAATTGGGCAAATTTCACAACAAAAATGTTGGACTCAATTGCGATCATAAGTCAAGGACTACCTGGTATTTGTTTGGGAAAATCAGCAACCACCCCAATCCATCAAATGCAAGGTTCCACCATCCATCTTCGCTATAAAGGAATATGCTGGATCCCAAGCAGAAATCTATTCTCCCAGAATTGAAAGTGTTTACTAGTTGTGTTGATTTATTTCTGGCTTAGCAGTGAGGGTTTGAAATTGTAGTGAAAGTGAAGTTTCCTTTTGCATCGACTTCACTTCTGCAGAACTTGAAACACAACATTTTCCCACAGCAGGGGGAAATTCTTCATTTCTCTTCTTAGCTCGTGTTTCACAGGGCTTTTTAAGTGCCACATGGAATGGTGGCTTGGGGGCTTAGCAGCTACTCCTCATAGCAATTTTTCAAGGGGGGTTTCCTTTTTCTGTTTTTTTTTAATTAAAGTGAAAATAAAATGTATAATACAAACCAGAATGTTAATATCTATGCTGATATATACTATTAAAATCTGATTACTGAAAAGAATATTTCCCACCCAGCCCCTACAACATACAACCTCCCAATTAAATTTGAAGACTAACAATGTTAAGCTGGGAGATAGATGAGAGATGGAAAAGGGGAGGAAGAGGGAGAGAGGGGGGGGGGAGAAGGAGAGGAAGGGAGAGAGAAAGAGAGAGATTTTATAAAGAAAATCTAGACTTTTGTTTGCATTTAGCAATTGGTTGCATGGCCTTGTGATTGAGATATAATGGCCCATTAGGTCAATGAACTATTTTAAGCCTTAGAAGAAGCTCATGTTCACTTAGCCCTTACATCTCTCCCATAGGCACCCAAACACAATAGAGCTAAGATTCCCATTCCTTTATTATTCTTTTGAAAACACATTTAATTTACATTGTAGGAACATTGGCGTTTTGTTTGTACGAAGCCAAACTCTTGCTACGAAGTTTCCATGGAGCCACAGAGAAATAAGAGCAAAAGAACAATGGGTTCCCAGTTGCTCTGATTACTGTAGAATTGGAACGATGATGATATTATCAAAACGGGGAGGGAGGGAAAGAAAGGACTGCCTTCACATTGAAGGAGAGAAGATAAAAACGTCCACTGAACAGCCAAGAAGCAGTTACAGATAGAGATAAAGATCCCAGAGAGGAAGGTGGGAAGCAAATTTTAAAAAAAGCATAGCAACTAAAGTATTGAAGTGGGCAAGAGACGATGGATAGATGATTTCTCTTCTTTGTTGTTGTTCTGATTTGCTTTTGCTTTTCTCACTCTCTTTTCTTATTTTCTTTCTTTCTTTCTTTTTCTTTTTTTAGGTAGGTGACACAACTAGAAGTTGGGCAGGATAGACAGAAAATGTTTTTCAGTAAAAGGGGACATGATTAAAAGTTAGACTAAGTGATAGAAATAAGAGAAGGAGGAATGTTAGTGTAGACACTTTTGTATAATAAAATAAAGTAACAATAAGAGAAAGCTTGGAATAATTGAATAATGACAGGTTGCAACTTATTATAATTGTGTATCATTATTAGAAATATATAAGTTGATTGATTAATTTTACTAGTTTTATTTGTATTAGAATGTATGACACTCAGGTGCCACACTGAGCATTGATTTGATATGTTTGTAAAAAAATAAAAAACTTTTTTAAAAAAAATATCCATTGTCCAAACATCTGAGAAAACAAAGGGAAGACCATAAGCCAGAATAAACATCAATCTATAGCCAACTCCCTGCAATCCAGTCTTCTGAGAATGGGTTTAAAAAGTTCTTAATGAAGTAAGCTGTGTAAGTTAAGTAGGATTTCTTTTCAGACGAGTACATGGGCATACCCAAGAACACATTTTCCTTGAAACCATTGTCGTGTCTGCAGCTTGTTTCTGACTCAAAAGGTAAAGGTTCCCTTGCACATATATGCTAGTTGTTCCTGACTCTAGGGGGCGGTGCTCATCTCTGTTTCAAAGCCAAAGAGCCAGCGCTGTCCAAAGACGTCTCCATGGTCATGTGGCTGGCATGACTAAACACCAAAGGTGCATGGAAGGCTATTACCTTCCCACCAAAGGGGGTCCCTATTTTTCTACTTGCATTTTTTACATGCTTTTGAACTTCTAGGTTGGCAGAAGCTGGGACAAGTAACGGGAGCTCATCCCATTACGTGACACTAGGGATTCGAACTGCTAAACTACCGATCTTTCGATTGACAAGCTCAGCGTCTTAGCCACTGAGCCGCCGTGTCTCTTCAAAAGATGTAGGGTTGTCCAAGTCCCGATTGATCGCCTGCGAAGTTCTCCTTCTCTTCTTAAAAATACACAATCTAAGTGCTTCCAAAGACAACACTGCTTTATTACGCCAATTGAAGTTGTTTGTAAACACTTAAGAGTGCCTGAGCGTAACGTATTCTGTGACTGAGCAGCAGAAAGCAATAGGTTTTGATTAGATTGCAATCTCTTATTAATATGCAGGTGTTTTGTTGTTGTTTTTTTACTCATTTGTATATTGCAGCTTGAGAAATGGAAAATCCACATCTTCCTTTCAATCTTCTTAATTTGGACTGGCTCCAAATGAAGCATTTAACAGAGTTTCCAAAGAAGCCATCTAGTTAATGAAGCCATAACTGAAATGCCCTTTCAACCCTTAAAGAAGGGAAATTTCTTTCTGAAGCACCATACAGTATCTAGTCTGATGAAAAGAAGGACTAGAGGTGACAGGGTAGCAGTGTTCCAATATCTCAAGGGCTGCCCCAAAGAAGAGGGGGTCAAGCTATTCTCCAAAGCACCTGAAGGCAGGACAAGAAACAATGGAAACTAACCAAGGAGAGACGCAACTTAGAACTGAGGAGAAATTTCTTAACAGTGAGAACCGTTAACCAGTGGAATAGCTTGTCTTCAGAGGTTGTGGATGCTTCATCACTGGAGGCTTTTAAGAAGAGACTGGACAACCACTTGTCTGGAATAATATAGGGTCTCCTGCTTGAGTTTATAAGATCTCCAAGGTCCATTCCAACTCTGCTATTCTGTTATCTGAATGAGTCCTGGATCATGATCCTCATCCAATCAGAGGCAGCTTCCAAAAACTGTCCTCTCTTTCTAGCGAATACTACTTTTAAACCTTCAGAATCCAGCATGATGTTCCTTCTTATTTCTTATTTATTATTCAAATTTATATACTGCCCTACTCCCAAAAGGGACTCAGAGCGGTGAACAGCCAAAATAAAATACAATAACATATAAAAGTTAAAAGTTATTTAAAATAGATTAAATAATTTGGGCTTAGAAATGAAATTTAAAACATCCAATTATATAAAACATTTTAAAACCTAATTTAAAAGGGGAGACTTAGGCCAGACCAGCCTGTTGGAATAAAAACGTTTTTAGGATGCGGCAGAAGGTGCATAACTCCTGAAGCCTCCTTATCTCAGGGGGGAGCTCATTCCAGAGGGCGGGTGCCCCCACAGAGAAGGCTCTCCCTCTGGGGGCCGCCAGTTGACATTGTTTGGCTGACGGCACCCTGAGGAGCCCCTCTCTATGGGAGCAAACTGGTCGGTGAGAGGCTATTGGTGGCAGAAGGCCACCAATAGCCTGGTACCCTGGTCCTGGTACCAAGGACCAGGGTACCCTGGTCCTAAGCCATGGAGCGCTCTGAA